>CM061914.1:182168706-182591205 GCA_031002005.1 Vandiemenella viatica | reverse complement strand
CTAGACCAGTCATGAGCAAACTTTTTAAGGGAGGGCCAGATAAAGTAAAAGATTATCTAGGCGGGCCTAAAAAAATTAACAAACAAAGTTTTATAAGTGATAAAGTTTATTTTTGATTTTTACATCACACACAACTTATATGGTACAATGGTAAAAAATTAGAAAAAGGTACAAAATTGATTATTCTTTATAAGAAGAGTATAAGGCGCATGTTACAGATTAAAACTGTGACTGAGCTTCTAAAAGTTGTTCATAATCTAGTAGAAACAGGATGAGCTGATTCACAGTAATTAAGCTAAATGATGGTCAGTCATTCGGTTTCTATCGCTGTTTTTGCGAAGCTTCATAGTATAAAACACATTTTCACAGATTTAGGAAGATTCAAACTCGTAATTATCTTCTGGGCGTGAGATTTCAGGTTTCGGACTTGATTTTGACAGGGGACGTTCCGAACTAAGCCGAGAAACACTCGCACTGACTCCACATCACCATGCTACCGATCTACAGACATCTACTACACTTCACAAACTCAGTTAATATTAGATGCGATAATAATGTACTTAAAACGCAATGAGAAGGAAACCGTTATTCTATTCTAGCTATGCAGAAAATACATTTTGTCCTATGTGTAATTGTAGGGGTTATTCAAAAACATGTCGCGGGCCGGATTGACTAGCCCGTACTTACCCCATGACTGATCTAGACGAATGCTGGGACAGTCCCCAATCTCCGCTTCATAAACTACAAATGTCGCAAACAAAAATGCACCTGTCAAAGAGAACATAAGTTACATAAATCGCAGACAGATGCCAATGCTTACGCTCCTCCCATTGTTCCAGGTTCTTACGTGCCACTGGAAACACTTGACAAATTTTTAATTACAAACCATCATGAAAATCGAGGCTTTGTTGATCCATTCGCACACAGTTGCAATTAGCGGAAACTTTTTGTTTGTTATCTTACACCTGATCCGTACGGCGCAATACAGTAACAGCTAAATCATATATATTATTTCTATAAGGTATTTTTTTGTCACAAGCCTGTATCTTCTTTCATACTTAACCGAAATCAATGAATGAGGTGTCATTTTAAAGCTTATGGTCTCCACTTTGGTCACATCATATTTTAAGAAATGAAGTTTTCGGAATTCGACCCTTAAAGGGCAAAAATGTCAATCTTTCTAAAATGCTGTTTTCTGTGTTACGAGTCATTTATCTCCCTGGATACGTATATGAAATCGTTTAATGTAGTATCATTTTAAAGATTAAGATCTCCGCTTTAGTGACGTCATATATTAAGACAGATATTTTTCGGAATTCGACCCTTAAAGGGCAAAAGTATCAATATTTTTGCAATGCGTAATTGTGTCACGAGCGATTTATCTCTCTTAATATCTAACCGATATAGATAAATGAGGTATCATATTAAAGATCGAGGTCTCCGCCGTGGTAACATTATATTTCAAGAAAAGAATTTTTCGTTTTTCGACCCTTAAAGGGCAAAAATGTCGATTTTTCTAAAATGCGTTTTTTGTATCTCGAGCCATTTATCTCCCTGGATATCTAACCAAAATCGATAAATGAAGTAGGATTATGAGGAGTAATGTCTCAGCTTTGTGACATGATATATTAAGAAAGAATGTTTTTGGAATTCAACCCTTAAAGGGAAAAAGTATAAATTTTTCAATAACGCATTTTTGTGTCACGAGATTTATCTCCCTTAATATCTAACCGATATAGATAAATGAGGTATCATATTAAGAATAAGGTTTCCGCCGTGGTAACATTATATTTTAAGAAAGGAATTGTTCGTAATTGGACCCTTAAAGGGCAAAAATGTCAACTTTTCTAAAATTCGTTTTTTATGTCTTGAGCAATTTGTCTCCCTGGATATCTAACCAAAATCGATAAATGAAGTAGGATTATGAGGAGTAATGTCTCAGCTTTGTGACATCATATTTTAAGAAAGAATGTTTTTGGAATTCAACCATTAAAGGGAAAAAGTATAAATTTTTCTATAATGCATTTTTGTGTCACGAGCCATTTATCTCCCTTATTTCTAACCGATATAGATAAATGAGATATCATATTAAAGACTAAGGTCTCCGCCGTGGTAACATTATATTCTAAGAAAGGAATTTTTCGTTTTTCGACCCTTAAAGGGCAAAAATGGCGATTTTTCTAAAATGCGTTTTTTGTATCTCGAGCCATTTATCTCCCTGGATATCTAACCAAAATCGATAAATGAAGTAGGATTGAATGTCTCAGCTTTGTGACATAATATTTTAAGAAAGAATGTTTTTGGAATTCAACCCTTAAAGGGAAAAAGTTTAAATTTTTCAATAACGTATTTTTGTGTCACGAGCGATTTATCTCCCTTAATATCTAACCGATATAGATAAATGAGGTATCATATTAACGAATAAGGTTTCCGCCGTGGTAACATTATATTTTAAGAAAGGAATTGTTCGTAATTGGACCCTTAAAGGGCAAAAATGTCAATTTTTCTAAAATTCGTTTTTATGTCTTGAGCTATTTATCTCCCTGGATATCTAACCAAAATCCATAAATCAAGTAGGGTTATGAGGATTAATGTCTCAGCTTTGTGACATCATATTTTAAGAAAGAATGTTTTTGGAATTCAACCATTAAAGGGAAAAGTATAAATTTTTCTATAATGCATTTTTGTGTCACGAGCCATTTATCTCCCTTGATATATAACCGATATAGATAAATGAGGTATCATAGTAAAGATTAAGGTCTCCGCCATAGTCACATTATATTTTAAGAAAGAATTTTTCGTTATTCGACCCTTAAAGGGCATAAATCAGTATTTCTAAAATGCGTTTTTTGTGTCTCAAGTCATTTACCTCCGTTGACAATTAAACAAAATTGATAAACGAGGTATCATTTAAAAGATTAAGGTCTTCGTAATGTCTTCGGTTCCGTTACCACATTTTAAAAAGAAATTTTTAAAAATTCTAACCTTAGAGGGCAAAAGTATTAATATTTTTACAACGCATTTTTCTGTCATGAGCTATTTATTTCCCTTGATACCTAATCGAAATCAATAAATGACGTATCGATTTAAATATTAAATTATCCACTATCGTCACATCATATTTTAAGAAAAAACTTTCTCCAAATTACACCCTTAAGGGGCAAAAATAACATCATTTCTCAAAACTTTTTTTTTTTACCTTGCTTGATAACTAACCGAAATCGATAAATGAGGTATCATTTTAAAGACCAAGGTGGCTGCTTTGGTCACACCATATTTTATAAAAGAAATTTTTTGTAATTCGACCCTTAAAGGGCAAAAGTATCAATATTAGTTATAGAACGTGTTGATTTTTTAAATTTTTGTTTTTATTATATGCCATTTATCTTCTTCGATACCTAGCTGAAATCGATAAATGACATATCGTTTTAAAAATTAAGGTCTCCAGCTAGGTAAAATCATAAATTAAGAAAAAAATGTTCAGAATTTGGTGCTAAAAGTGGTAGCGCGTATGAGACTGTTCAGAGCCAAGTCCCAGATTTCAGCAGCGGATATCACAGAGAAGTCAATAAACTTTTTTTTATTCAATAAGTAGTTTTTCGTATATATATTTTTTTCTTTTACGGAAACACTGTCGTTTTGCTATACAATTCCAATGTAATCATTTTATTCGCTCAGCAACAAATATCACAGAGATGTTGATATGTTGTGTGCAGTTTGTTAAGGTTGGTTTTATTCTACCAAGGTCAGTGACAGTTTGTCATAAATAAAGTGTGTTTTAAATTTTCCTAACTGTTTCATAATATGTTGTGAGTATTTTGCTGTGTACCTATTACACTAAAAAAAATATTTGCTACAAAACTACGGTTCTACTATTCATTATATTACAAGCATTCAACCTCACTATTCGTCGTATTTTATTCGCGAAATTTTCGCACGGGTCGTCTAGTATTAAGCTACTTAAATTTTTTGAGCCTCCCCGAGTCGTTGTAATGGGAGTGGAAAATTGGATTAAGTTTTTTCTATAAAGAAGATGTGTTAATTCATTTTATCTATAGACTAATGGTTCAGTTCAACTAGAGGGTAATACAGCAAGGAAAAAGTTCTTACCACCAGTAAGTGTACAGGAACTCTGAGACGATCGAAAGCACGACTCTTGCTCCGTAATGCGTAAAAAATACGACTCTCGTAGAATTTAAATATGAAGCCGTCGTATATGAACGCAGCTGTTCCGAATAGCATTTTTAATCTCGTAGGCCGAGAGCGGAGTATTTCGTTCTTCGTCGTAAATATCACACTGAGCAATAATTCACGCCTCTTATTGCAGAGTTCCTTGGGACCAGCTTATTTCGCTCCGACTACGAGTCAGCCGAAGAGGAAGGGAAGAATGGAATGACCGAGGACCTTTAAAAATTCACAGCCTCACGTCACTGGAAAAAGTGGTTGGAAGACAGGCAGACGGTGCAGGACATTTCTTTCATTTTTCTATATCCGAAAGATGAAATAAATGGAAAAGCAAATGCAGGCAATCCATTGATTACTTTAATGTAATGTGGAACTGCAGCTTTGAAATCATTAATTTTAAAAATTAATGTATCTTAAAACTGTTTCAACAAGTTGAGAACAAGAATCAAACAATATTGTTTGATCATTGCCTGAAATTGCTTTACTGGAATACTTTTTCCGAGAAAGCTATGGTCTCAATGTAGTGCTGCACATTCACGGGAGTTCTTACTTTATTTAAATTCAAATTTTAATATTTGTGGCAAACTTCTTTTCTTCTTTGTACGAAACTGAGGCTACGGCATTTGAATAAGAGTTTTACTTCTAATTTCTTAAATATTTCCCTCATTCTTCTTATTCGACACTCTTTCCCAACATTTCGGGTAGGCTGCGTTGAGTTTTACTCATGGTCAAATTTGGAGCTTTTGTTTTACAGCCACATGCTCTTGCTGATGTCAAGCATTTTATAGCTACTGTTAGGTCACACTGACTTGTGTAGACCGAGCGAATGGCGAACTTACCCACTGTGGGTCCGCCTAGCAACCACTTACCGTCGGCTGAGGTACTCTTGGTTTCAGTCGGCATCTGTAAGCTTCTCACTAATATAAAACACACAGAGAGAGACTTAATTTACTCAAAATCAAGACGTTGGTGCTCCTTGAAATGATAGGAAGAGTTGTAACTACTTGAT
The DNA here is from genome assembly GCA_031002005.1 of Vandiemenella viatica. Lineage (NCBI taxonomy): Eukaryota > Metazoa > Arthropoda > Insecta > Orthoptera > Morabidae > Vandiemenella > Vandiemenella viatica. The sequence continues at coordinate 182,586,011 of CM061914.1, read as the reverse complement.
TTATTGCTGAAAGGTGTTGCATAAGAAAGTTACATGGAATTGATACATAAATCGGTGTTTTCCGGATCATAGGATCCAGAATTAACGCAGAATGCATTCCGAACCAGCAGAGATAGAGTGATAGTAAAATGCTTAAAATGGCCTATTTGGATGGTAGGTTTGCCCTACGAAATTTCACATCACGGACTGCTTAGTATCGTACGCGCCAAGAAGCGTTCCCGGCTCTGAAAGGTTGGGAACGCCTTCTTCTCATTAGCTGTTTGTCACGCCCGCGCCGTACAGTACTTCACGTGTCTATAGTATGTGTACCTCGTGTACCAGTCGTGCTGGTTGAGTTTCCCACAGTAAGGACTGCAAGACCACCGACCTTGCCGCCGTGTCATATAGGAGCGGTGTAGTCTCCATTCTACTGCGCTGGCTTGAAAACTCTGCCTTTATTACCACTAAATCTATATTACAAATCTATACTAGAATTTCAGGGCTCCCTCTTGCCCTTGGGGTTGGAAACGGCCCCTAAAGGCGAATGAATCAGAAATGATCAACGGCATGGGGATGCAGAAGGCAACGGGAAACCACTGCATTAAAGGCCTAAAGGGTATCCCGAGGACATGTAATCCTCTCAAATTACATATATCATGATGGCTTCTTCCTGGGTAAAATATTCGGAGGTAAAATAGTCCCCCAATCGGATCTCCGGGTGGGGACTGCTCAGGGAGGAGTCATCAGAATGGATAGAAACATTCTACGAGTCGGAGCGTGGAATGTTAGAAGTCTGAATAGGGCAGGTAGGTTAGAAACTTAAAAAGGGAGATGGAACAAGTTAAGGTAGAATGTTGTTGGGATTAGTGAGATTAAATGGAAGGACGCACAGGATTTCTGGTCTGGGGAACACAGGATAATTAGCACACATGCTGTCAATGGAGTTACTGGTGTAGGATTTGTAATGAACAAAAAAGTAGGGAAACGGTAAATTATTATGAACAGTTTAGTGACAGGATTATTTTGATGAGGTTAGAAACTAAGCCCGTCCCAACCACATTAGTACAAGTGTATATGCCAACATCACAGGAAGATGACGAAGAAATAGAAAAAATATACTCTGAAATTAAAGAATTAATTCAATATGTGAAGGGGGAGGAAAATCTAATAATCATGGGTGATTGGAATGCAATAGTGGGAGAAGGAAAAGAGGGTAATACTGTAGGAAGTTTTGGTCTAGGAGAAAGAAATGAACGAGGAAGCAGCTTGCTAGAATTTTGTGAAAGATATAAGCTAGTAGTGGCAAACACACTGTTTAAGAACCATGCAAGAAGAATTTACACGTGGAAACGTCCTGGGGATACAGGCAGATATCAGCTAGATTATATCATGGTCAAACAGAGATTCAGGAATCAAGTTCTAGATTGTAAAGCGTACCCAGGAGCAGACATAGACTCTGACCATAATTTGATAATAATGGAGTGCAGGCTGAAATTTAAGCGAATAAGGAAGCAGTATAAGCAGAACAGACTGGAAGTGAATAAACTGAAACAATCTAGCACTACAGAAAAATTTGCATTAATAGTAGACTTGGGTCTAAGAAGTATCTCTGAAAGGAGCTCAGCCCAGGACGAATGTAATGCATTAAAGACCGAAATAATGAAAGCTGGTAAAGAAACATTAGGCTTTAGGGAACAATCGGCCCGAAAACCTTGGATCACGGAAGAAATTTTGGAGCTGTTGGATCAGAGGAGAAGGTACAAAAATGCTCAGGATGAAGCAGGAAGAGAGCAGTACAGGCAATTTAGAAATCAAATAAATAGGAAATGCAAAATTTTTTTTTTTTATTATCAGCTATATCGATCCTTTTTTCAGGATGTAGCCTCTTTAAGCCTAATGAGCTGTATATTAGAATTTAATTCTACATAGTGTTGCTGTAGTTCTTTCCAGGCCGATCGATCCTGAGCCGCCCTCTTCCAGTTCACGCCTGTAACTCGACGTATATCCTTATCCCAGCGATCCGGGGTCTTCCTCTTGCTCTTTTCAGGTTTCTCGGTATCCAGTCCAGCACTACCGTAGTCCATCTTTCATCTCTTTTGCGAGCAACATGACCGGCCCATTGCCATTTTTGGGTCATGACTCTTTTTAAGATGTCTGTTACTTTAGTTATTGAACGGATGTGCACAGCCCTTTTCCTGTCTCTTCTTGTAAACCCTAGCATTGCTCTTTCCATACTTCGCTGGGCAGTTCTCAGTTTTTGCTTCGTGTGACTATTTAGGGTCCAAGTCTGGCAGGCATATGTGAGGACCGGTAATACACATTGTTCAAGTACCTGTTTTTAAGATGTATTGGCATGTTCGATTTAAAAACTATGGAATTTATTCCATATGCTCTCCAGCCCAGCTTTATCCGTCTGTAGATCTCAGGCTTTGAGTCACCATTCATATTGATCAGTTGGCCAAGATAGATGTACTGATCTACGAACTCAATACCAGAATCTTTCATGTCCGCCTTGTCTTTATCTTTTTCTGCAAAATAGCAAAAGAAAAATGGCTACAAGAATAGTGTGAAGAAGTAGAAAAGGAAATGGTTGTAGGTAAAGTAGATGTTACATATAGAAAGATCAAACAGAATTTTGGAAAATGAAGAAAAGAGGTATGAACATTAAAACTGCCGATGGGAAACCTCTTTTAAGCTCAGAAGACAGAGCTAACCGATGGAAGGAATACATTGAGAAACTGTATGTGGAGGACGACTAGAACAACAGTGTAATGGAAAAGGAAGGCGATGTCGACATTAATGACTTAAGAGATCCTGTTTTGAGGACAGAATTTAATAAAGCTCTGAATGAATTGAAAGTAAATAAGGCAGTTGGAATTGATGAGATCCCTGCAGAACGTCTTAAATCCCTAGGAGAGGAAGGAATCGAAAGATTATTCAAGCTGATATCAAAAAGTTATGAAACAGGAGAAATTCCAACTGATTTTAATAAAAATATCATCTTTACACTTCCAAAGAAAGCACAAGCCGGTAAATGTGAGAATTATCGCACCATTAGTCTAACATCACATGCTTCAAAATTACTGACCAGAATAATATATAGAAGGATGGAAATGGTAGTAGAAGAGACAGTAGGTGAAGATCAGTTTGGGTTTAGGAAAAATCACGGTACAAGGGAAGCAATTCTGTCTTTAAGTTTAATACTTGAAGGGCAGATCAAGAGAAACAAAGATACTTTTATGGCGTTTGTTGATTTGGAAAAAGCTTTTGATAATGTTAGTTGGGACAAGATGTTCAAAATTTTAAAGAAGTCAGGTCTAAAATATCGAGATAGTAGAATACTCTATAAATTATATAAGAATCAAATGGCTATAATAAAGGTAGAGAATCACGAAATACATGCATCAGTTAAAAAGGGTGTGAGACAAGGTTGTAGTCTATCCCCGTTAATATTCAACTTGTATGTAGAAGAAGCAATGAAGAAAGTCAAAGAAAAATTTCCATGTGGCATAAGTTTTCAGGGAGAAAAAATCAGTATGCTACGATTTTCTGACGACATTGTCTTGTTAGCAGAGAGTAATGAGGATATTGAAAAGTTACTGAATGGCATGAACAAAATACTGAGGGAAGATTTGGACTGAATATAAATCAAAGCAAAACAAAAGTGATTAAATGTAGCAGAAATGATACCAACACTTTTAGATTAAATATAAAATAGGATCGGATGCAATAGGAGAAGTAAGTGAATTCTGTTACCTGGGAAGCAAAATTACAACCGATGGCCGAAGCAGGAATGATGTTAAAAGCAGAATAGCACTAGCAAAAAGAGCCTTCATGAAAAAGAGAAATCTTTTAGTTTCAAATATTGATCTAGGAATTAGAAAGAACTTTTTAAAACTCTATGTGTGGAGCACAGCACTTTACGGTAGCGAAACATGGACTTTAGGAATACCGGAAAGAAAGCATTTGAAATGTGGTGCTACAGAATAATGCTGAAAATTAGGTGGACAGACAAAGTAAGAAATGAACGAGTTTTGGATATGATTGGTGAGAAAAGAAGTTTATGGCAGAAGCTTACAGAAAGAAGAGACCGGCTGGTAGGTCATATTTTGAGACATGCTGGATTGGTTAATTTGCTTGTGGAGGGAACAGTCGAAGGTAAGAACTGTAGAGGAAGACAGAGATTAGAATATATGAAACAGATAATTGCATCAAACCAGTCGAAAGACTGACGACGACAGCAAAAAAAAAAAAAAAAAAAAAAAAAAAAAAAAAAAAAAAAAAAAAAAACTTACATATATCATTCCAAAGGACAATGTCACCATGCTGATCTGAAGAGTCCCAGCCTTGACCATGCACAGCAATTATCTCTAAATCAAATATCACAGAATTTCACAAGAATCTGAAAACTGCACTCTCTACAAAGAAGCCTTCTAACGGAATGTTTGTTGGTATATTAGTGGAAGGAACATCTCGAATATACTTTCGCAGTGGCGGATCCAGGATTTGGGGGGGGGGGGGGGGCGAAGGAGTCTTAACTTGGGTGAGGGTAGGCTTTATTGGAAAGGGGAGGGGGGTGGCGGTTCGATGACAGAAGATCTCATGTAAACATTGCCGCCATTATAAGAACTGCAGAGACCTTCTTTTTTTTTTAAGCCTCCCCAAAATTACGATGCAGTCGGGAGTGACTGACCTAAATGCTTTGGGGGGAGGGCTTGAGCACCTTATCCCCCCTCCCCTTCTACTCTTATCATCTGGCACAAATTACCTTAGTTTAATTGCAATTGAGCGCCACTCTGGTGCCGACTTCCCTTTGCACCCATTTTTTACCTTTAATATTTGCTCTCTTCAAATGTTAATTTTAAGTTCTTTCAGTATTCAGGGGCGTAGCAACTATGGGGCTAGGCGGTGCAGTACACCGGGGCCCCTATGCTCAGGGGGGCCCCCAAGCGCAGTTCAGAGGCCCACGAGCCTTCATGGCAAACTTTTTTTTTTAGCTCTAGTCCTCTAAGGGAGCCCCTGAGACACAGGAAGCCCTCATTAAGGGCCCTCTCAATGCTCAGGGGGGCTCCCAACCACTGCTCAGGGGGTCCTTACTAGCAACACAAAGCAAAAAAAAGGTCACCCATCTGGCCCAAAATAATTTTTTTTGCACGGGGCCCCTTGTTGACCTAGCTAAGCCACTGTCAGCAGGGCCGGCGCTAGGATTCTCGGGCCCCAGGTAATTGTTTTCGGCCCCCCCCGGCTCTTTTTTTTAACACTTTGATTTTTTGGATAAATCAGAAAATTTTAATCCAAAAACATCAAATAACACCTTTTTCAGAATTTTTTGTTTAATTTCTATTTAGCTAGACACGCTGGTACTTTTGCCCCGCTTACCCCTCCCTAACGCCGGCCCTTACTGTCAGCATTTACATTAAATTATTCATCATTTACTTTAGTAGTTTATTCCAATCTGTGGCCTCCTTACATACGAAAGAAAATTATACCACACTGTTATGTCTGAAATTGAGTGCTGGCTCATGGTCATGTTTTCCTTTGCGTGTACCTCTCCTAATTCTTCCATCAGTTCCTTTCCATGCCACATCTCCAATACAAGACTTGTACACTCACTTCAACTTCCTTCCATCTTCAAATGAATTCAATTCCAGCTCCTTTATAATATCAGTTACTGACTATGTTCTGCAGTAATTTCCAGGGACAAATCTACAAGCTCATTTTTGCATACTCTCCAACTCCTGTCATTGATAGCAAAAACATGGGTATCATATAAGGCAATGGTCTGACAAAAGTTTTGTAACCCTGTTCCCTCCCTTCTTTGGTAATTCTCATCACTCTCTGCAGTAAGTCAAGAATTTTGAAATGTTTTCGTAACACCTGTCCAATGTGTACAGCCATATTGAATTTATCATCAAATATTATGCCACAATATTCACATTTCAAGTCTTCAACAAGCAGTTTGTTCTCCACCTTATACTTAACCTTTAGTTTTTTTTTTTTATAGGGATGCTTAATAAGCTGACTATATTCTGATACAAAAAAGGTTTAGGAACTGTATGAAGAATGCTAAAGTTTATCCAGGAGCAAATATAAATTCTGATCACAACCTCGTAGCAGGAGAAATACAAGTAAAATTGAAAAAAGTGAAGAGAGGAAAAGCAAGAGAAAGACTGAACATAGAAAAACTAAAGGAGGAAGGTAAGGCTTTGGAGCTAGAAGAAAGGTTTTGGAAAATGGATAAAAATGAGGGAAGGGCTCATGAAAGCCGCCAAAGAAACTCTAGGAATTAGAGAGCGTAAAGATATCAGGAAAGAATGGGTAACAGAAAAAATGCTGGAAAAGATGGAAGATCGGAATAAGTGGAAAAATTCTGGAAATGAAGAAGGAAGAAAGAGGTACAGGAAACTGAACAATGAACTAAGAAGAGAAACTGAACAAGCAAGAGAAGGGTGGATGAAAGAGAAATGTGAGTAAATAGAAAATCTGGAGAATGAGGGAAAATATGAAATGATGTACAAAATGGCTTCTGACATTGTCTTTGAAAGAAAGAGAAACAAGAACAACATGGAAATAGAAAGAGAGGATTACATTAGTCAACGAACCACATGAGGTGCTGAGGAGGTGGCAAGAATATATTGAATGCTTATATAAGGGAGATCAAATACCAAGTAAAATTGAAAAAGAGGCACAGGTAACAGAAGATGGAAAGGGCTATGAGATCCTAGAGACAGAGGTAGGAAAGGCTCTGAAGGAGATGAAGATTCGGAACGCATGCGGAATCGATAATGTACCTGCAGAATTGTTGAAGAGTTTAGGAAACAAAGGAAGAAGGGAGATAGTACACCTTTGTAATAAGATATATGACGAAGGGGAATGGCCAGATGACTTTGTCGCAACGGTAATGATACCAATTCAGATGAAAAAGAATACTAATAAATGTGAAGAGCATAGAACTATCAGCCTAATTTCACATGCTGCTAAAGTGTTGTTGAGAGTGCTGAAAAGAAAGGTTATATGGAAAGTTAGATAGATTGGAGAAGAACAGTTTGGATTTAGAAAAGGAACAAGAGATGCTATCGGCCTGTTAAGAATCATAGGGGAAAGATATATTGAGAAAGGAAGAAACATCTATGCCGCCTTTATTGACTTGGAAAAAGCTTGTGATAGGGTGCAATGGAAGAAGCTGATGGATATCTTAAAGAGCAAAGGCGTAGATTTGAAGGAGAGAAGGTTGATACAGAACCTATATTTACAACAGAAAGTACGAATAAAGATCAGAAACGAGATGTCTGAAGAAAGCAGCATTGGGAGAGGCGTAAGACAAGGTTGTTGCCTTTCCCCAATATTGTTCAATTTATACTTAGAAGAAATCAATGGAAAAGGCTTAAATGGAAAAAGAGGAGTGCGAATTGGTGGCAAGAAAATAGAGTGCATATGATTTGCTGATGATATGGTATTGTTGCCAGAAAGTGAACAAACTCTAAACAGAATGCTGAAAGGTCTAGATGAAGCTTGCCAAGAGTTTGGAATGAAAATCAATGAAGCAAAAACTAAGAGTATGGTGATTGGAAAAGGAAGGAATATACACAGGTGGGCACAGTTAATCCAAACGTTAACTTCGTTAATCATTATTCCGCTACTTAAAAAGTTAACTTCGATAAGCGTTAAATGTTTATAAATTTAACGCAAGTTAAAGTTATCCGTTAAAAGTTAACTAGTCAAAAGTTGTACTAATGTATTAGTATTATAGTACGGTAGGTATAACTGCTCTCTATCTCAAGGTGTTATGTATCATGATGCAAGTGTGGATTTATTTATAAAAATTACCAAATTGTGGTTACGCTATAGCCACAACAACGAATTGGTATTCCTGTCTGTTTTTATCTTTGTTGAGACTGTGATCAACATAACACTTGCAAATTGTCTTACGAGAGACAATTAAGGTACTCGTGACTATATATATATAATAAAAAAGAGACATGAATGCAGAATGAAAAGCAACAATATTGTAGAAAACAAGTTGGACTGGGACACCTGAATATGTGAAAACTGCGACCAGTGAACTTTGCGGCCAACCTAAAATCTACGACCAATGCCTGTTACAGTTACCTTTGTGCCACGGCCTACCTGTGACCTAAAGGCCCCTTTAGACGACCCGGCCTGGTTTCACTAAATCATGGCCTGCATGTTTTACGTGAACAAATAGAACGGAAGTTAGTCAGCTACATCCTTTTACTTTACACGGGCGAAACTGCCAAACTAGCTGCTACTTTTTTTTTATTCGAATTAAAATTGCACATCACCTTTTTTCGTAACTTATGTATTATTTCTTTGAATTTTTTCGCACTGGTTACTGAAAGTTGAGTTTTTTTGCTGATCTGCAACACTGCAGACTCCAGTGCGATTTCTAGCCTCGCATTCGGGAGGACGGCGGTTCGAATCCCCGTCCGGGCATCCAGATTTGGGTTTTCCATGGTTTCCCCAAATCACTCCAGGCAAATGCCGGGATGCTTCCTTCAAAAGGCCATGGCCGAATTCCTTCCCATTCCTTGCCCCCATCCTTTCCCGTCTCTAAAGACCTCGATGTTAAAAAGAGACGTAAAGCAGTTACAAAAAAAAAAAAAAAAAAAAATCCAGTGCGATACTATCGATCAGGCGGCCGGTCATCCACTGGCACAGAATTTCGTCCGAGTAATGCCCGATTTGACGGCCGAACAGTTTGTCCGATTAACCTCTTCCGACACACACTGCCGATCCGTCACTGTTGCTTCAACACCAACTGAACGCGATGTTTTTGCTAAACGTATAATAACGACATACATTTTGATGATTTTGTAATAATAAATACACCTCATTACAGATAATAATGTTGATTTGTCAAGAAGATAGGTTATGACGCTTTTTAGTTTATTTACGTTTGCAGAATTCACAATATAAAATAGTCACGCCGCCGCCGGCTGAAAATGCTCGGCGTGCCGCCGCCAAGATTTTAGCAGGCGGCGCACTCTACTACACCGAACATACGACTTACGAGTGGTGGCGTGGCGCACAGTTCAAACAATCGAAAAGACGGCAACAACCTATGTAACGGACTAAAGTTAACGGAAGTCCAATTTAACGGAAGTTAAGAAGACCGTTAATGATTTTTTAGGTTAACTTAAAAGTTAAATTTTCGCAATTTTTTTAACTTCGTTAATTAACGATTAACGGATTAACTGTTTTGTGCCCAGCTGTGGGAATATAATAAATATTAAGTTAGGAAAAGCTGATATCAGGCAAGTAAGATCGTTCAAATATCTTGGGAGTATGATCACCGAAGATTTGAGGTGCCATCAGGAGATAAAATCTCGCATTGCCGTAGCGAAGGTAGCGTTTAATAGGAAAAGGAGGATACTAACTGGAAAAATAGACAAAACACTTAAGAAAAGACTATGTAAATGTTTTGTATTGAGTGTAGCTCTTTATGCATCGGAGACATGGACACTTAAGACGAGAGGATGAAAAGCGGTTAGAAGCATTTGAGATGTGGAGGAGGATGGAGAAGATAAGCTGGGTGGATAAAATAAGCAATGCTGAAGTGCTGGACAGGGTCAGTGAAAGCAGAAAAATTCTCCAAGTAATAAAGGAGAGAAAGAAAAACTGGATGGGACCCTTGTTGAGAGGGGAGTGCCTGATAAAAGACGCCTTGGAAGGTTTAGTCTGTGGGAGGAGAATAAGAGGAAGAAAGGGATACCAAATTATAGACAACATAAAGGAAGACGGCAACTACATGGTTCTTAAGAGAAAGGCAGAAGATAGAAGATCATGGAGGGCAGCCAAGTGAAAACCTGCCCGAGGGCAGAAAACTAATGATGATGATGATGATGAATAAGCTGACTTTTCTTTGCATTTATCTTCGTCCCTTTCCAGCCAACAAGCTATTGCTTCCTCTATGACAAGTTGCCTTATCACCGAGACCGACCTTAATGGTCTGTTGCTTCTGAATGCTGCACCTGTTATACTCAGCAAAGTCCGTTTCATGGAGTTAATACACTGATGCTATTCTGGTACTGTCAATTTAACCAATTTCAACAGCTCCCCCTTATCCCTGAATTTCAAACTGATTTTCTAACCAACCCAGCTGAACACAATCGTTGTTGCTGTCAAATAGATACTGTGAAATTTTTGAATTTGTAAACTTTTGTAGATGTCCAGCTCCTTTATATCAGTGCCTGGGCACTAGGCATATTAATCTTCAATAGTGCACATTGAATAATTTAGACTAGAACAATTGCTTGGAATACTGTGGACTCGATGTAAACTACTAGACTTGTGTAGGATTCTGTGAACTCCAAAGTTCATTGATAAAACTCATTTTTTTCTGCACTTACAGCAGGAAACACACATTGTATTCTTTCACTGCTTGTGATTCTTCTGATATTGTACTAATAGATTGATTGTATACCCTTTCAGCATGAAAATAGTTTCAAAATGTTCCAATTACACCAATAGGCTGCCTTAACACAAAATGATTCAACAGTTACTGTACCCTGCTGTGCTAAATGGCATAAGCTACTGTTGCTAGGGCCACATTTAAGCATAGGCTACCTAGGCTGTAGCCTAAGAGCCTACACCACAAAAGAGGGCCCACGCCACAAAGTAGGGGGTTGCCCATAAATTGTTACACCACTGCCAACAGGGCGCCCACAATACATGTATAGCCTAGGTGCCCACAAAGTATAAAAGCAGCCCTGGCTGTTGCTAGTATGCAATAAATACCAAGCATCCCAAATGTCTTCCTTCTTAATTAGTTTCCTTGACATTCTGTAAAAGTATTACTATGAATGAAATAACAGGCATCAGAACCAATGGAAGAGCAAACAACCCTTGTATGTATAATAGTGTATACTTCCGCAGTAGTTGTCAATGTTATCTTGGTTGTCTGGCTCAACCTTTGCACGTCCAAATTTGAACCAACACTTCAACAATCATTAATCTTAAATTGTTTGTTCATATAGGTTAAGTGTCTAAGGACATTACAAATCAACTACACTACAAAACGTGGATCTAGACTCCTGAAACAATCTACCTCACAAGATAAGAAATAATTTCTCCATTGGATATCTCATTCAAAATCTCTTGGCAGCTTGTATCCTCTCCCCCTCCAAAACTGTCAATATTTTCACATTACACAGCAAATGATCATAATATATCAAGCTAATTCTAAACAAGGGAACAAAGGACCTACAAACCTGCCCTAAAACAGGACATCGGAGTTATACCAGGAACCATAGGAATTAAACATCCTGAAAATAACAATATGATACTATGTTGATGGACCTACGTAGTAGATCATTCCCTCATAAATACTTCCAGGCAGTTATTTATCTGCTTTATAAAAATATATTATGGTTATGTTCCATTTCATTGTCAAAAATCAATTTCAAAGTTTTTTCCATTTCATTATTAAAGGGTCTTCCACAGATCAAATCATCGCCACATTTCAAAAGCAATTACTGAATTTTCTGCCACACTGCTAAGTCTTTTGCTGAAATGAAATTGAACAACAAAATGACAATGTAAATAAGTAGAAAATGTGTAATGCTGGAAAGTTTCCTGGTGATCAAGTACCTCACTGAATCAGGAGAATACTAAATGTAGCTCTACATTAAGCCTCCAACTATTGTTCACTTCCATATACAGTTTACCACTTATATCTCAAAATGCTAAATTTGGTTTTATTGCAGTTAATACAAGGATACGGGTTTTAAACATACCGTATTTATGAAATTAATAAACAAAAGGACATAATTCAGCACAAGCTTTTATTATTTGTGTTTGCCATAAATAGATGACATTAAAATTTTTGATAGTATCATAAGGAATAATTTTTTTTGGTCGGTTCAACACTGATGCTAACAAGAACTTGATAGTGCAGTATGAATGAAGAGAGGGAGGAAGGGGTGGAGCCTGGAACTTCTTGCAGAAATACCTCACAGGCATTAAGATTCTCAAAAACTTCTTTGGAATATTTATACTTATTACTGCATTCAGATGCCTTGAATTTTTCTGTTTAAAATAAAAAGATCATCAGAAGTAAACAATCTACATAAAGATCATTTGCTCTTAATGCTGTTGTAGAAAGGAATAAATAGACCAGTATATTTATGTCAAACAATTTAGAATTGTGGTATTTGGTAGGAGCCCATTGGTATGATTAAACAGAAAAATAGTTTTTTCCCCTTTCTTTATAAATCCCTTAATATCATTAATGAATTTACAAATGAATGCTACAAACATTTTGGTAAAACTTGTAAACAGTGTAGCAGATGTGATATTATTTTATCATTGATATGGTATCATTTAATATGAAATAATATGACAGCATTCCACATCTTGCAAATGGAACTTTCACTGGCATCAATGAAACTGATTATGTGTGTAGCTGCATCATATTTAGTAGCACACCAAAGTTTGTAGTCTCGATGGTTACTAAGAAATTCGCCACTGATGCAAAAAAAATTACTTAAAGAAACTGACAAAATTAATAAAAAAAATAAAGACAAAGGCATCATGAAATCCAGGACAGCCTAACTGTTACATTCACGAAATATCTTAAGATGAATACGATAAAAGAGAAAATGGTATTTCAGGATGAGACATGATATTTAATGTGACATGACATTTAATCTTTAATATTTCTTCCCCACAAATTATAATTATATTAAAATAAATATTATTAACATTTCACATACAATACTACAAAAATGTCTACTGCTTAGGAGTAGAAAAACCAAAATTAAGGAACTTATGAAAGGTATATTTACTGTGCCACCACCTTATCTGACTTAAAGGACAGATGAAAGATAACTATCTTTTATCCTAATGGGGTGTGTCATTTTAATTTCCTCGCTGCAGGCAAGGCAGCAGAACAGGATCAATAATTACTAGAAAATTTACACCTATACCTTAAATTATAAATTTATAGGAATTAAATTCGGGTAGGGAAATGAGACTCCACTTACCTTTAGATGATGGATTTGGGGTGCAAACACACACAAAAGACAAAAACATAACAGATAAAGAAATTTTTGGGACGAGCCTTTTGTCAACACCTCCCATAATGTTCTCCTGTTCACAAAGGGCTCGTCCCAAAAATTTCTTTATCTGTTGTGTTTTTGTCTTTTGTGTGTGTTCGCACCCCAAATCCATCATCTAAAAGGTAAGTGGTGGCTCATTTCCCTATCCTAATATGTGTGTGCTCTGCAACAAACCAGTTCAATGACAGCTTCAAGCACAATTTTTAGAATAATACAAACCAATTCTTATAGGTTTAGGAGCCTAAATGGAATGGTTTAACTAAATAAAGTTTTGGCTAAGCTCTTATTAATCAAGAACAGTGCATTAGAAGATGCTAGACACACCCCAGTTATCAGAGCAGATTTCAAACTTTTTCTCCCCCATTTCCATTCTAACACAAAGAAAAATTTCAAATTTTCCTTTCAACACATGAACATAGTATTCCAAGCTATTACATATTGTAGAACATCAAACAAACTAGTACACAAAAATTCAGTTACAACTCTCAATTCTGACCTTTTCCAAAGGAGTTCTTTCAGTTTTTGTAACAATTTATTTGTACATTTATACAACGAGATATCATGTTCTACATACAGAAATAAACTACTCAACTGTCAGATATTCAATGATGGTTCTTAATTTAATTATTTAAGAAATCTGAACAGATCTTTAGTAACACATCCATCTACACAGTGGAGGAAATCAAAAAGTTCTTCTGAACAGGTCTCCGCTGTTTTGGTTTTAGAATTCACTCTGTCATTGCAGGCCTGGTATTTTTCATTGAGGGCATTACATTTTTGTTCTTGACTGCACTTTTGCTGCAACAAATAATTTCCATAATAAATGATTGCACAGAAATGATACTTTATAATATAATAATGTAATGAAAGTAAGACAGGGAGGGGAGGGAGGGGGGAACATAAACACAAACACACTACAATATTTTGGTATAAGCCTTAGTCATGTTAGCGGTGAGATATATGAGAAGGGGATGAGATGTATACACACTGAAAATCATCACATGACTAAATCAAAGAGGTACCAGGTAATGGCAGAGAATTTGACCAATGATAAATGATATTATAATGTCCAGTCAAATTTTGAGAGATGAGTTTTACTTCCCCTAGCTATCCTTAATTTCATTGCATAACATTAATTTCATTGTCATTATCATCAAATAATAATGTTATGGAGAGAGATGAAGTACATCACTTTCCATTGCACAATAGTATTAAAAAATGTAAACACATAAGAAATCATTTTTGAGCCAAGTCGCCTTCTGTAAGGAGTGGATAGAGAAAGTAAACCAGGTATTCACCACACATAAAAACAGGAGGGCCACAACAAATACAAAAATATGAACGCGCCTTACAATATTTCAGTAAAAACCTTAGTCACATTAGAGCTTAGACATATGGTAAGGGGATCAGATGTGTATGAATAAAGACCTACCACATGACCGATGCCAGAGATGAACAGGATGTGAAGGGTTGGGTGGACAATGGTGCGAGGACGCTGAACAACAAAAACTACATAAAAGTATAGTCTCCATAACACCGATCAAGGTAGAATGTAACTAACTAAAAAAATGAAAACATATTTTGGAGCAGCTGAAATATAAATAATTTAAAAAATTGTTTGTTTATAGTAACATAATGTGATAGGTCTACTGATGGGGTCTCAATGAAGGATAAGGGGAGTGTCAAGGATATTTTGGTATGCTGGTTCCCACCTATGGAGTTCCGAAGCAGACGGCTATGTCCCCCAAGAACGACCTAAGGCCTGGTCGAAATGTCAGGAAGGAGGAGTATTTCGATGCAGTGTGAACCTCGTGAAGCTATTTATACCAATATGACAGCTGCGAAAATGGCACTGACTTGGTTCAAGTTGTGTGAGCTGACATGGGTTTTCAGTGGACAGATTGGATTGGCAGTAAAAACTGTTTGCCTGTTGCCATTTGCCCTGATGGCAACATGAGAAACCGTGCAGTGAAGGGAGATAAATTTGTAACTGAGGTGAATAGTTGTGCAGGTGGCATGTCCAAGTATAGTAAAAGGTTCCTCTGTAGGAGGACTGGGATAAGTAGTGATGGTCTTCCAGTGTAGCCTACTGCATGAGAAAGGTCAATGTTTCAGCCTATGACAATAAGATGGAGAGTATTTGTGGACTGAGACATCAGATGACCGGCTAAAGTGCTTGTGACAGGTAATGGGCAGCATTATGGCAAGAAACATGCACTTTTCAGGGAAGCATGAAAGAAAGTCATGCAATCGGCTAAGACTTTGGTTAATGAACTAAAGACCAAGAGAGAATTGGGTGATGAATACGGGGCTGTGGTCAGTTTTTGTGGGTATACAATGGAGGTAGTTGTATAATTGTTGGGTGGTAGCATTAGAGATTTGTTTTTGTACAAGATCAGGGGGCAGAAAAAAGTGCTCCAATGTTGCAAAATGTACATCAGATTTTAACTTGGACACAAAGCTTAAACATTGTGAAAGCCATTAAAAATCTGAATTTTCTGCACGATGCCAGAACAAACAGATATATTCCAGATAAAGATTTACATATGAGCTATGCATTAATGCGTGGATGGTACATGTTTTGATTATCAAGCAGCAAATTTAACAGATGTTGTGATTAGGTTGAAATGCAGCCTGGACCAAAACAAACTGGTATTCTGTATAACGGCATCCAATTCAATGGTTCAGGTATATCAATGTAAATGGCTGGTGTCAAATTAATAAAATTGGGTACACAATTCACATCAGAAATAAAAATAGTTTACGGGTCAATCAATCCCGATTAGACTGAGCAACGCCGGACACTCTGCCAGCCTTGTATATATATATATATATATGTAGGTTATTAGGAAACAAAGGTGCTGAAAGCGGATATATTAAACATTAGGATAGGATAAAAACTACCGCTTACAATAGAAGAGGATTCTTGTGGTGTTGATACACGAAAAACATAGAATATAATTTTCGAGCCCCTGGCTCTTCATCAGTAGGAGTGAGAAGGCTGCACAAAAATTGTTTGTGTTGTTATATTTCACTCTGCAGCCACCACTGTCTAACACAGACCACTGACATTTCTGTGTGACAGTAAACTTCAAGTTTCCCATCGTGTACTATGGCGGTTACATGTTGGTAGCTGTGGGGGTGTGGGAGATATGGTAGTAGAAAGTGGTCAACTGAGGATATTTTCTTATTTCGACTAAAGTGTTCTAAGTCTTTGGAAATTTTGTAGAATGTTATTGATAATAAAGGAAAGAGAAATGAATCTATCACGTACCAAAGTTGACGGCTGCGATGAGAGAAAACATGTAAATACAGAATTTTTGGTATTAACCTCCTTCATGTAATAGAGAATGAGCCATCTGGTTCCGGACTGTGTGCACACAGAACGACAACCCACGACTAGAATGTTATTGAATGTATTAAAACATTCTAGAATAATGTTCTGGAATATGACACAATCTATTAACAAATATAAATAACTTATATGCAATATATTTAGTGTGTGAAGTGATTTTGATGGGACTTTCAATGGCGGACTGCTGATTTAGCAGGCTACTTTTTACCCTGGAAATATTGAAGGTCGAGTGTGGAAGCATAAAAACCTTCAAAATTCTTGACAAACACAAACATAGTCACGGGCACCAGCTAGCAGCATAATAAAGCAGCTTATTTCAATGATGAAAAAGATTCAAGGAAATGTTATCTCCATACCCACAAATTACGGTACAAGCAGGTAACATTTTAGGTGCTGTAGGTGTTTTTTTTTTACTTATTTTGAGAACTAACATAACATATTAACCACATCACCTACGTGCAAGAGTAAAACCATCATAAAACCTTCAAGATCTACAATCTATTTCAACACATTTGTCCACAAATGAACACAACCCAAAAATCTACATTAATGGAAATTCCTTAATTTAAAAATAAACAAGGAAGGTTACTATGATTATACAGAAGCAGTATCCAATTGAAAATTTGTTTACACATCTAATGAAAGCGTAACAATATTTTTTAAAAAAGAAACACATTCTTGTTTTTATATACCTCATGACCAGCAGTTCTGTGTGGTTGTAAAGACCTGGAGGCAGAGTTTCTATTGGATGCACATTCCGTCCCTGCTTCCTAACCTAACCCAGCAGTCCTACTGGGTACAGGGAAACTACAGTTTAACGTGGAATCCTAGCTACGGAAGCTTTCTGGCGAACTTCATATTACACAGCAAACCTGTGCTAGAGGTGAAGTTCAGGTTAAGCGCATTTGAAAATCCCCGCCGAGACTGGGATTCGAAAAGGGGACCTTCCGATCTCCAGTCAGACGCATTAACCACTGAACCTCCAGGCGGCTCATTAGCAAAGACAGGTAATTAATGGAAATGTTAACCGTAATTAACACTACACTAACAGAGATACCGTACAATTGAAGCAATACCAGAAATGCTTCTGGATCTGAGATTTTAGATATTTCACGCTCATTTCTGGATTAGTGTACAGCAACACTTATCATGGAAAAACTATATTTGTATCCTTTCCAAATTTGTTACACAGCATAATCTTATGATTATGTATAGCTTCTGTTTTGTTTCTGGCTTTATGCCTTATTAATGATGAGATCATTAGAAAGTGGAGAGGAATGGGAGAAAGGAACAGGAAGGAATTCAGCCATAGCCTTTTGGAGGAGCCATGGAAAACCCAAATCTGTGTGGACGGACAGGGACTCGAACCCGTGTCCTTCTGAACACACGGCCAGAGCATTACAATCATCCACCATCGGTTACACGTATACAGTTAAAATAACTATTTTTTGTTTGTTTCCAAACTTTTTCAATCTTCCTCACATTCGGGAGAATGTGGGTTCAAATCCCCTTCTGAGCATTCAGAATTGGATTTTCCATGGTTTCCCCAAATCACTCCATGCAAATGCCTGGATGCTTCCTTCAAAAGGCATGGCCGAATTCCTTCACGTTCCTTGCTCCCAGTCCTTTCCCCGCCAACAAGCCGTAAAGCCATAAAAAAATTCAATCTTGTAATTTTTCTCCTTATACCTTTACTTCTTGTTGGAGTTATTAGAGGTTGGATAGAACTGGATATAAGTAATGAGAAGTAAGTTGGCCTTGCCCTTTTGAAGAAACCATCCTGGTATTTACTTGGAGTATTTCCAGGAAACCATGGAAATCCCAAAACTGGTTTACCGGTTGATTTGAATCCGCTTCCTCCCAAATGACGAGCCTAAGCATTACCACTCACCTACTAGGCTTGGTATTCAATCTTGCACCTTCTCATTCCTCTACAGAAAATTTTTCAATCACAATAAAGTAAAAATGTGATCCATATTATATTCCACTATAAAAAAAAAATAATAATAAATAAATCACACAGTAATACACTGTTCATGAGAAAAATTTGAACATTGGGTTGTAGACTGAGTTATACAATACTAGAACTCTTTTCTTCACAGCAGTAGGCACAGTCTTAATTTCATACTGCACCAGACAAAAAGTTATTATTGCCATTATTTATTAATATCATTGATCCATCAATCATTTAAGTTTTTTTTATTTATGGCTTTATGCCTCATCGATGTTAGCTATTAGGGGATAGCGCAACTTTCTGGACTATCACAAAATGGTACTAATCTCTTGAAATTTGGATTGATTCTCCAATATATTCTTCACTCACATTTTACTAAAAGTATCTCCACAAATTAAAAATGCCAAAATTACACCAGCTATTAGATGCTGCAAAATTAACATAAATCTCTTGAAATGTTGGTTAATTCCCTTGTTGCAATATTTTCTTGGAATTTCAGTTTCTCTCTGTTGTAAAAAGTTGCACAGATTTTACATGGTTCGGCTGGTTTCCAATATGGGTGTTACGGAACGAAATTTTGAAAAAGTTCTATCTTGGTCCAGGCTACATTTCAACCTAACCACAACCATGTGAGAAAACCCAACTGTTTAGCTTGACATGATCCCTGAACTGATAGTTTTTATTTTGCAATGATGCGGCATTTCATAACTGAGCAACTATCTAATACTATGTCACTTTTGATGAAAACTTCTCCATTAAATGTGGATGGTAAATACAAAAATACACTATATCAAAATAGTTAATCCAAATGAGTACAAAATTTTGACAAGTGGAGACAATCGTACAAGCACCATCAATTACATTTCATACAGTAGGTCTTTATTTTGAAGCAGCGATATTTGAGGTTATCAGAACAGACAATCTGTGATTTGGCATAAAGCATTTTACATATAAAAATATCATCGGTAGTATGCTATTACGTTGAAAGTTGAATGTAATTCTGGTGTATCGTTAATCAGGGGCGGATCCAGGATTTTGGTTTGGGAGAGGCTTGAGCGGACTTTGGTTTTGGGGGGGGGGCTTGGCATCAGTGGATTTTGGTTGGGGCGGGCTTGCCTTTTGTGGTGTTTGGCTTTGGCGGGGGGGGGGCGCGCCTTGAGTCGGGCAAAAGTTGCTATTTATAGTCTCCTCGGGCTTCAAATCCGTAGAACTAAAAAAAAAGGTCTCCAAAATTACAATGTCGGAGATGGACCTAGATACTTTTGGGGGGGGCTTCAGCCCCCTAGCCCCCCCCCCCCACCCTGTCGTTAATGCATCCTTTACAAACAGCACATATTTATAATAAGTGCTATGTTATCACCTTTGGAAAAGCAGAACTTACGATACCATTAGCCAAAAATAACCAATTACATGCAACACTACTTCACATTCATGTCAAGACACAAAGGCTTTTCTAAAAAGATTAAATATTTCGTTTTTAGAGGTAAAATTTGGTGCCTCAAGAGTTATGAAGATGTACTACAACCCAAAAGAGGGTGAGTATTTGAAAGGTACATTTGCGAAAACCATTTCCAAAAATTCGTACTGTAACTGGATTTTTTCAAACAGACAGATTTCTTTAAAAATTGTTTAAATTATGTTACCATTGCTACCATCTTATTCCTATATGAAACCAGAATATGCCTTAGCAAGCTAAAGTTGAAATGGTAATTATATCTTTTTCAATTTTTTTTTGGTGAGTAACTATTATGATACAGCAATAACTTGGGCAATAATTGTTCCTATGGGTCGGCATCACATTCTGTTGCTATAATGTGATTGACACTGTGACCTTTTAGAACCAAGATTTTTTTTCTTTAAATTAAGGTAATTATACCCTTAAAGTTTGCTGAGGGTCTACTAATTCCTGTTCCTCTTCAGCCTCCTGTTCTTCTTCAGCCTCATCTTGGGCCTTAACGTTAGGAACTGCAGCTTTCAGGGACATTCTTATACCTAAAAAAGACACAGGTTAATTACAAACCGGAAAAAAGACAGATAAGGCCAACAATAGCGAGAACAAAGATAAATTAATCTAATGTAGCAAAATACCACTAATTTTTCACAATCACACGTTCGAGCGCGATCAACTAACGTCGAGCACCCAGTTCACGACCACAGATTAATGTAATGCAAGATGACCGGATTACTACATACGTCGGATTGTGATTGGTGGAGCCTGTGAACTCGAAATAATTTCGACCAATGGTCGATTTCTTTATTCAACAATAACAAGTCTAGTCACGAAAATATTTAAAACATTTCAGAGAATTTGGAGTACAATTTTTTGATGTTTTGTTGCCTATATTCAGTGATAATAAATTGAAATTAACACATATAAACATGAAAATGTCTATACAAACTGCGATGTATATTTGGGACGAAGTACAAGTGTAACCATGGAATTGATGGAGGTTAGGTGCAAGTGATGATGGAGAGGATGATGTCGTGCTCTTGTTAAAGAGCTAAATGAAACCTTCGGAGAAATGTGTAAACACTCGAAATTAATGTTTCATAAACGGAAAACCTCCATTCCTATGCGGGTGAGTAAATTTCCTTCATTATTTCTCTATTAGCGGTCAAATTTCAACAACAAATATCTTACCGCTTGGTGCATTAAAAAATGAACATCGTGATCAGTGTACTGTTGTTTACTGATGTTTTCTCGGTGTGACAGGGCTGAATGTTGTAAATTATGTATTAAAACTCAGAGATTCTCACACAACATATCGGAATTTTTGCATTTTACAGGTTTTTCTTTGTATTTCAAATATTTGGCTGCTTTTTGGCTTCGGTGTTATGTAGACACTGTATATTTTGTACTGTCAGCAAACAGAATAAGCTGATGGCTATGCTAATGCCATAATTATTTCTTCTGTTTTAGCTATGAGTGTTATAATGGAGCAAAGCCATTCAGCTACCCGACCAAGTTCACATAACCCTAACAAACTGAGAAACTACAAGCTAGTTGTAGATCCATGTCTAGTAAAAGGTGCAGCAAAACTTTATAGGTATGATGGAACAGTTTTAAATGATCCGACCTATCCTCCCGTTCAAGTCAGAGATCCAAGATCACAACTTACAAGAATATGGGCTAGACTTGAACCACTTGACATTCCAGTACCAAGGTTTAAGGTATGTAAGAATTGTTTCTGTTATGATATGTTATATATTCCTCAGTGAAGCCACAGCTTTTGTCCCAATGTCATGCAGAACATGTATTAGTATTAGTAAACAGTGTGTTGGTTATCACATACCACTTTAGTATTTATATTTATTAGTGTTCATTTATAGTTTCGTTCATGGCTTATTTTATTGTTCTGGGAAATTTGCATGTGGGAATACTAACGTTGATGTGGCTTTATTATTTTAACTATTTGTTTACTTTTGTAGTAGCTATAGCAACTAAGCTCTCACAGCAATATTGGAGTATGATGATACATTAGTATTACTGAAAACATTTCACTCAAATAGAAAACTTGGGTTTTTTTCCACAGTTTTACATATAATGACACACAATTTAATTTGATTCCTTTTGCCAGCCTAAATATTGACACTAACAGTAGGCATTGCAGCAGTTATTATTTTTTCCCTTATAATAGATGTTAGAGGCTCTTACAGTGTTTCTGTTTTGGTGAAAAATAAGTTCTGACCTTTTGTTCGGCATGAATTGTATCAATTTTTTAGTGAGATGCTGTCATATTATATGCAAACATATAGCTAAACTGTTATCATAATGTGTTAAAAGAGTGATATTTTGATCTTCAATTTAGAGTGGATGAGTGACATTTTTTTATCCAATTTTGTGGATAAGGACATAAAATGTGTGTTAGGGTGACTTATGGCAGTTTTTTGAATTGTTTTTGTTTATGATAGTTTTGGAAACAATCTCATTATAACCTCAATTTTGATAGAGAAAAGTCGTTAACACACTCACAAGTAGCATGTCTCCTCTCATCTTATTCTTGTTGCTTGCTATGAGACAGATTTACATCATTATAAAGTGGAAACTAGTTATATTTGCAAACATAATCAGTTCATTTGACCTTATGCCCTCTCCCGCCTTTTAATTGGAGCTGTGCTTAATCTTTCTTGTTTTTTTATTGATCTCCTTGTAATTACTCTATTTGTGCATCCTCTATTGGTCATGTCACCTTGGATTGAATGTCTCAAGTTTACAGTCAGTTGTATGTTGTTTTAATCTGAGCAGGTTAGGTTATGTCATACCACAGTATTATTGGTATTACTTGTTTATGTAAATATGTTAATTTCTATTTCTTTGTAATTCTATTCTCATGGCTAATAAATTTGTTAGATATTGAGATTAAGTTTGTAGCTATTTTGTTGCTTTTATTAATGGAAATTTGTTTTTATTGGTATAAAACTTTTATTATGCTATATTACTTTATTTCTTTTGCATGAGATGTTCGGGTCTTTTGTTGAAATTACCGAATACTTTTATGTGTTATGTAACTGCTTGTTTGCCATTTTTTTAAATTAAAAAATATAACACTGTTAAAACTAAACCAGCACAATTTAGGCGTAATAGAAGGGGTTTTGATATATATGCCTGTGCAGTCCACTTCGTGGGAATTCTGATTGCTTTGGAGGTGTTCTTAGAAGCATCTTCCAGGTTATAATTGATTATCTACTTGTGGGCACCAAGGTGTTATTTGTCAGGATAACGATATTTGCCACCAGGGCGACTCTATCGATAAAGCAGGAGTCTCGTGACTGCTTTAATTGTGATATTTATTATAGTTCTTACCTTGCCGATATATCACAAACTCTAAAACACAATTATCTGAAATAACTTGGGTTCTAACCTAACGACTGTAAATGACTGAGGCGACGCAACTGATAATTTAAACATAGTTTAATTATAAAAACCTAACCATACATTTATCCGCAAATCTATCTAACATTATGCTGAAGGGAATGGCATGCACACATGGTTACAATGTTACCATCTTGCTAAATGAATGACTAGCTTCTTCATACGAGTATAACGGAAACATGATTTTACTGAATTAATACCTGAATGATTAAATACGATTCTGAATATAACCCTTCATTTCCAAACAGATTCTCATGAGGCATTACAACATTATTACAAACAACGGCAACCAACTCGTTGATGTTACTCGGACTGAATAATTTATGTAACTACTTTATCCAACCAAATGATAACTAACATGAGACAATGCAAGGGCAAAGCATAGCTTTGCCAAATGCCGAAGGCACACAGACAAGACACAAGTCTTACCTCTTACATGGTTTCTGGCAGAATAGAACGATCCCATGCCACACTGGGGTTCTTATGTGCGTGCAATCACGTGTTTAGAAGCATGATGTCTGTTACACGCTGCAGTAACCTGAATCTCGTAAATCTGCAGTTTAGATCACGTAGGCAACTCGCGCTATGAGCGACTTATAATATTTTTCATTAAATAACATACTCCCATTTTAAACCCTAATTCACGGACTGCCCATTACATAGGTTTTAACTAACAAACTCCTATTAGTCATATGGTTCGATTGGACTTTTGGCAAAAGTAAATTTAATATGAATGTATGACATTTTATTGTAGTTTAGGATGCCTTCATTGTAAACATGTTGCAGTTAATAAGTGTTTTTTTTTTTTTAATCTGACCTATGACAACTGGTTTACAACTGCAATTACTTTTTCGGGATCTGGGCATCCTAAATGAAGCATATTATGTGCTACTAATGAAGGCATTCATGGCCAGAATAAATAGTTTCCATGCACCAGGGATGGCGCCGCGTCAAAGTATAAAATTCCAACCGAACTGCTCCAACCTATTTTAGGGCAAAGCTACTCTGAGGTGTATCTCAAATACTTCACTAAGCCGAACTAACAGTCTTCTTGAATGGTTCCACCAGTCAGAAGCTCGCAATTGTCACGTGGGGGTCATGACGTTAGTATCATTTAGTTTTAGGCCACTGTCCTCATTGATGCGGCTATCTACAGCATATATGGGCAACCCACGGCCCCCGGGCCGGATCCGGCCCTCCAGCAGCTTCAATCCGGCCCGCGAGAGATTCAGAAATTTCAAATAAGCTTCAAACTCAAGTCTCTCATTAATTTTCATTTGATTTTTCTATCTGTTTTTGTTAATTTGTTTTTTGTATGTTTGATTATGCTATTGTAATTCTAATAAATTAAAAAATTGTGTGAATTTTTATCGCTTTTTTATTCACTACTACCTACTTATTTCTTACCTACGGCCCGCGATTTCTTACCTACGGCCCGCGGCCTGACTAAGTCCCGAAATTACGCCCTCAGCTAAGCAAAGGTTGCCCATACCTGATCTACAGGATACATAGCATCCCTAGCTATGTAGAGAACAACTGTCACTATGTCCCCTACTGAGTGAATTAGCCACTTGATAGCTGCACTCAAACCTTCCAGAAGACCATTAGTTGCACTCAGTAGTGTGTAAAACAAATCTTGGTATAGCTTCGCCCCAGAAGTAGGCCGAAATGTAGGCATCGTGTATGAGGCTGCAACACAGTACCAGGAGTATGGAAACAATGTGCTGTTTATATGATAATGTTATGCTGCTGAATTGTGTATTATGATATTCTGATGTATGAGCAAATTGTCTGATAGTTTCTTATCACATTTAACACAGATTTTCAGATTTCTGTTTCTAAATTTCCATTTGTACTGATTTACAGATCGATGCGAATTACGTTGGTGAGCCGCCGCCACTGGAGGTGACAATTTGTAATTTAAATGACAATATCGACAAGGCTTTTCTATCAGAAATGGCAAGTATATACCTATTTTTTGGATCTGCCAGAGATCGTGATTGTGCTACAAAAACATTCTTCTCAGCTGACTAATGATGTCATAATACTGCGATAGCCAATAGCAAAACATTTTATTTTGAATTAGTTTGTAATACACACTGGACCATTATTTTAAAGCAGTACTTTTGGTTCTAATACACCCTGAACCGGCATGAGATAGTTGAAACTACTTCGGAAAGTATTTCTAGTGGTGTCTTTCGTTTGGCTGCTGCAGTATTATCAGAATCATGATCTCCAGTTATCCCATTTTTTTCAAATTGATTTAGTTCAGAGTTTCATTTAATTCTGATTTTTAAATTGTTTCCTCTCTTCTTTCTTCAAAAAGACAAAAGGAAGGTTTTTCTGTGCTTGTTTTCAGATGGTTTTTGGAAGGAAATCTTTGAAATTAAAATTAGTTAAATATTTAATCAAGAACACTTTTGAGAGCAAACAGATGAATTCTTTGACAGGCATTTAGATAATACAACTATCAAACGTACTCTTTCTGCCTATACTAGCTCTAAAGGTTATGTGTTCTTTCATACGTAAAATTTTTAATTAAAAAATGTTATTTGTTTTTCACTATATTGCGGTAATTTTTCATTACTTTCTTCCTTTCTAAACCCTAGTTGATGTTGTTAACTAGTGCTGTATTCCTTTTAAAGTGCTTTAGAACGAAAGTAATTCATATGGCCTGAGCATGGCAGATGAGCTGTAACGTTCAGGCCTCATGTTCGGGAGGACATTGGTTCAAATCCTCATCCAGGCATCCAGATATGGATTTTCCATGGTTTAGCCAAATCACTCCAGGCGAATGCTTCCTGCACAAGGCCTTGGGCAAATTCCTTCCTGTTCCTTGTCCCCAACGTTTCCCGGCTCCAATATTCTTGAAGTCGACAAGGTGTAAAGCAATAGTAAAAATAAATAATTTACAATTTTTCGCGTAATAATTTTCCTTACCTGTTTTTCACAGGTTAAATGATAGCCTCTCTCTGAGTTTCTTTCTTATCCCTTTTATTTCTTCTGTATTTTACTACAGTATTGCTAGGTCCCCACTTATTTACCTTTACTGGAGATGTGAGTTGATAGAATTTAAAATGTGATTTGGACCGAAGAAAATTTAATTTATAATTTTCACTACTGATGAAAGCAGTAGGTAACTGTGGTTTCTTTGTCACCATATTTTATAGTTAATATTTGTTTGGTTGAAGTGGTAATGATCTTTTTGTTTCATAATTTTGTTTAAATGGTTTTTGTTATTGTTTCTTTAAATGATGGAATAAAGCAAACAAATTTTCAGAATATAGCCAGTTTTTTACTTCAGTTTAGGAACCGTACTTATATATCGAATACCTTTCATTAACTGTAATGAGAAAATGGGAGAGGGACAACAAAAGAACCATAAAATGGGGTGAATTGGAACAGTGGTATGATTAGGAATGAAACTTCATGATTGTACAAAAAAAAAATCTCAAAATATTTTTTTTCTTCTGCCAGTTAGCTAACATCATGATGGATTGGAAAATTCAGTTTTACGCTGTTGGGTAAACTGCAGACTTCTCTACAAGAGTTAACACAAAATTTCTCCAAAACTTTTTATGTAATTACAAATCTGTTAATATTGCAGGCTAAAGAGTATATAAAATACATGACTGTACTACAGGCCACACTAGTTTTCACTTCTCGTTACAACTCTTCACATTAAATACTTTTTTTTGTACATGTGCCATATAATTCTGGTTTACAGAGTGATTCGGAACACCAAATATTGATCAACCGAAAGCGTAAATACTCAAAATGTAAACAAACAGCAGTAAAAAAATTGTCATCAGAAGATGAGTGGGTTATTAATTACAAGATAGTGATAAAGAGTTTAGACTGTCACAATTTCTTAGAAAGACTCTGAGTTTTGAGCTCCAGAAAGCCCTCATGCTTCCGACACTTTTTCCAAGGAAAACTTCCTAGTGACTAATGTATATGAAAAAAGGGGGATATCATACAGGCTCTATGTCACCACAGTTTTGTACGCAGAATATGAGGGGTTTGTGGGAGTTTTCTACAAAAGGGCCTCTCAAACATGGAAATTTTCTGAGACAGATGAATGAACAGGCATTTTTTCTTCAGGGAAACTACAGCCTCTTCAGAACCTAGTCAGTTCTCATTTTCAAATATGTTAAATTTCATTAATGACATTGTTGATTGAACCTATATTGAAGTTAGTTAAAATCTTCCAGCGTTATAACATTTTTTGACAACAAAGGTGTTGGGATTCAAATAAATATTTTTATCCTTATTGTGTGATCTGATTTACTGCCTTATCATTAGTACTTGTTCCAAAAGACCTCCTATCAAGTTTGAGCTAGAAAAAAAAGAAAAAAACCAA
The DNA here is from genome assembly GCA_031002005.1 of Vandiemenella viatica. NCBI lineage: Eukaryota > Metazoa > Arthropoda > Insecta > Orthoptera > Morabidae > Vandiemenella > Vandiemenella viatica. The sequence continues at coordinate 182,558,408 of CM061914.1, read as the reverse complement.
GGGTGTTAACATGTGTTCTGACTCATCCCTACCTGTGGGGTGATTCGGAACACTGTGAAAAAAATATCAAAATATGTAAAAAGTGGGGAAAGAAATTTTCTTTCATTCGAAGCAGTCTTTACAAACGATGACCCAAGTTTTTGGTGCAAATTAATAACTAAAAAAATCACCTTGGAAGTTCAGTTGTGTTTCAATTCAACCAGTTTTATGGTATGAGTGGAAATATTAACTGCATGAAGAACTTAATCTAAATAAAATTCACGGAAGGCATGAAAATGAGACAAAAAATTATTTAAAAAAGGGTATTAAGTAGACAAATAACTAAAACAAAGCTGAATTTTGGAATAAAATGTGTCTACGAAAGTAAAGGTCACGCCGACACACTTTGATTCAGGGGCGGCTCTAGACGTAGTGACACTGTGACATGTTGCCACATTAAATAAATAAAAAAAGAAATGTAGTGAAAGAAAAATAAATATTTATGAATGCGGCATTCTCCAATTTATCAATAACTTATGACAGCTAGGCGAAATATTGAACACCATCTGTTATCCATGAACTATTTCACTGTTGTGGAGACAGATGTGAGATGGCACACATTGTGCATGTCCACTGGCATTTTTGCGGATATGTAGAGGGAGGAGGTCCGCTTTGCTACAGTAGGTGGTATATATGAAGGTGGATGACGCAGAGAGAAACAGAAATAGGGACTCATGGTATAAGATGTTTGCACATTTCCAGCAGGAGAGAGGAATGTAAGGAGAGGAAGAAAGTAGAGTAATTATGCTACTAGCACTGATATTACTACTATATAATGATAATATTAATCATATGCATTTTGCAACCCTTTATGTGATAGTACTATTAAGAGAGACAGGAATGTCAGAAAATTTCAGCTGCAGCAAACAATCATCACTCACGTAACCATGACAAGCTCTGGATTGTTACTGAATCCGATTGGTTACTGGCAGAGCGATGACGTACCTGCACATAGCCTTGCTAAACTGGGCCTCCTTCGTTCGTGCCGTGCACTATGGTGGTGACTGATGACAAACTTATTATCTCTCATGCTGTATCTGGGCAGTGGGGTAGACATGCTGGATTTGTAACATTATGGAGCTCGAAAAAGTTGGTAACACTGTTGCTAGAGCGAAGCAGCAGCTGTGATTTTTGTCACCTTCAGCTACATCGCCTAGATGCTTTGTCAATGTGGGAAGGCAATATTTTTTCTATTTCATAGTTCCTTTGAACGAGTATGACACAAGTTTATGAATGCACATAACATAAAATGGCTCAAACGAAATGTGTTCCACTGTCGGAAACATTGTGCTACTGACGTTGTGGTCATCAAAGGCAGTGGCTGTGCCATTTAGGCAATGTCGGATTAAGAAAGTATGGAGCCCTAGGCACTTGAAGTTTTTGGGCCCTCTGTTTCTGGAAAAAAAAAAAAATACTACCTGTCTTTTGTAGGAACAAAAGAAAGGTTTCGTAGATGACTAATTAAGTAGATCATACTTTTTGTTCAGTTAAACAAATGAATTTTACAATTTATGTTATTTTGAAAATTTCTTTTATTTATCATACACTCCAATGAAACCAAAAAATTTAATTTTGTGCTTTTCATATTGTTTGTTTTTACTTTGGATTATTTTGTTAATTTTTTAATTGGAAAAAAAATATTAACTCTCATGGGTCCTGTGCAAATTGGGTGCTCCAGGCCTATTCATGCCTATTGGGTAATCATTGCAGTCAATTTGTTGGTTTTTGGTTAATCAGTCATTGTTACCTTTTGGTCAATTTTAAAGACATTATCATTGATTCCTTCAAAACCATTTCTTTAATCTGGCAGTACATGCAGGTAATAAGACTTTCACAGGGTTGAAATTTTTTATGTTGCAAGATGTTTAGTCAAATCTGAGCTGTTCTTCCGGGCACCTATCACTTCAGCAACGAATTCAGTGATCGGCTGAAAAATTTCAGTGTTGATTCTTGGCTGTCCGGGTGGCGCCGTGTCATGTTCATTGTAGCCAATGTTTTGACCCTCATTCTGGGGTCTTCTTTCAGGGCAGAACTGCGTCATCGATCAGTGAGTGGCCTTGTTTTATAGGCGTGGCCAGAGCCCGTATGGATGGTTCGATTTGCCCGGCCAATCAGAAGGTCCGAGCCATCACGTGTTTAGTTGGCCTGGTGGGGCACGGCACGGTCTGGTGTCCCAGATATGATGATCTCAAAAAAATGCTGAAAGGTTTTAAGCTTCTCAAAAAGTCGTTTATTTATGATCGCTTCAATAAGACCAACAAGCTTGAAGGTAGAAATGACATTCTCACTCGCTGGCTATATACGTAATTTTTTCCAAAGAAAGTGATAGTTTGTTTGACTGCTTAGTTGATAGATTATTTTTCAGACTCGTGTGATTTACTGTAAGACATGTAATGTTATCTGAATTCTTACCATATTTGATTACTTACTAAATAACTAGAATTGGATTTAAAACAGAAGTACAAAGGTGCTAAGTATATATAACAAATTTTTAAATTAATGGTTTTTTAACTAAAATATTGTTAATTGTTGATTTCAGATTATTTGACATTAAAGTTGATTAATTAATTTAATAAACAGATGTTTATTATTTAATTTGATAAGAATTTAAAAACTGTGGGATCTCACGGGATTGACCAATTTTGCAATCCACAAATGCCAGATTGAAAACACTGCTAGATTGCAATACTTAGTGGTGACCAAATGTAATTTGCAGGTGGGATTATTGGAACTGTTGCCAGACATTCTAGGAAGTGGGGAGTGACTCTACTCTGACATACGGCGGAGAGATGTGCACAAGAGGTCGTAGATGTTGATCCACGAATGCAGAAATGTGCTCTGTTGGACACCCATAGGCAGCAACTATTCTGTGTCCAGGCTTGCTGGCCTTATGTATCTCAGGGACAGCATACAGGGTGGTGGTTTGGGGGAGTCTGAAGGGAATTGAGGGTGGGGAATGACTGGATTTACGAGTAGATCGAGTTAGTGGTGTCAATGGTGAGAAGCCAGTATGCAGTGTTATCGGAGAGCTGCCCAAGAGCTTCAGCTACTTAATCACTCTGATCAAGAAATAATTCTATTTAATAATGAAAATTCAACTTATAGATTTAAAAATAGTGGGAATGTCATATTAGAAGCACTTAATAAAAATCATCATAAATATGTTTAAGGCATAAAATTAATTATTCCCTTATTAATTAATAGGCTACGACTACCGATACGTTCATATATAACATTAGCTAAACAAAAACAATGCTCAGCTATTAAATATAAAGAGCCTAGATATCCCCAGCTGTTTATAGTTATTTGAACCAGCAACAGAAGAATAAGCAATCAATGACTTTATGTTGACTTATATATATTAATCTCACTATCAAAACACCTTTTAAACTAAGTTCTCATTTGTCAAGTGTATATCAGCTGAGATTTATGATGTTTTTTGCTAATTTTGTAAATAATGAGAAGAAAAATGATTTATGGCAATATGAAAAGGATATGTTAGCTAAAGTCATCACAGATCAAAAGTGAAGACAGCAGGATAGTAATGGTAGGAAGATGAACCAACTCGCAATGTTTCTTGTAAATCCTTGGTCAAGCAGAAGAGGGACAGCAAGTGTGATAGATGACAGGTGCTGAGTCTCGCCACCTGTTGCCATGTGTCCCATTGCTCCTCAGAATTATTAACTTTTTATCCTTAATTTTGCGAGGGTTTTTTATGTATATATCATCATCACTGCTATTTTGCTTCCTCCAACTCTGATCAGTTATTGATTACTTTCTCTAATTGTCTTTGTTTTCAGACTAATTTTGATATACATTTAAGTAAAATATCTCATTTCTGGTTCTTCGTGTTGAGATTTCAACTTCCAACATGTATAAATAAACTTGATGTAAATGTTTTATTCGTTCTAATGTTTTACTATCTAGTTATGTCTTGTTGTGACATGTTACTAGTAAATAACAACAACACTGCCATAGGTTTTCTGTCAATTCCAAACATGAAATAATAAGAAATTTTGTTTTCAGTACATTTCGCAAAGTAACTCCAGATGAATGCTTGGATTGTACCTCCAAAAAGACATGGCCAAATTCATTCCATTCCTTGTCACCAATCCTCTTCCTGCTCCAATGATGTCAAAAAGCCCCGGGGGTGGGGGAAGGATCTGTCTTTGAGTATAGTTTGTTTTCAAGTCATCTACTTTACTTCCCTTCACAGCTCACCCTCTAGCAGTATCATCATACATATTATTGTAATAGGTCCCCTGTTCCACAGTAAAATAACGCAATTTTTCTGACTGTACTTTACACCTAGTGTGTGTGATTTTCTGCAGAGTTCAGCAAATATGTTAATTGCCAACTTCCAAAAGCATGTCCTGAAACTATGTTATTTCACTGCTAATCTTTACTTTCAACACCACTCGAACTTATACCATATTAAATATTTTCATGTTTCTCCTATGCTTACATTGTATCAACATTGTGCAACCAATTCCATGTAAAATTCTGAATTGATACCAGTCTAAACTCATTTCAAAACTGGAACTTCCATTCATAACCTACCTTTCTCTCAGAATCTCAAAACAAAATCTGTTCTACCTCTCTTCGAATAACAGAAATTGCAGATTTACAAATCCTTCCTTGAACTATCCTGTTAGTTTATTTAAACATTGTCTCACTTTCTGTCTCGCCTAATCTGCTCTGCCAGAAATTAAACAATGTGCCACCTGTGACCTTGCTGATGGCACCTACAGAATCAGCCCTCACATGCAAATATAGTCTCAACCTCGGGAGACATGAATTGACGTGTTTTGCCACACATAAAACATCACTTTTTACCGTTTCCTTTGATGCCACCTACTGTAATACCAATGTACCACACTTCTAAGCTCTGATTATTTTAGGAGAGTACAGATTAATGCCCTTTCATCTCTACAGTTCATTAATTTATTGCTTGGTAAATATTGAAAAAATATCTAAACAGTCTGTACAGTTCAGTACAGACCCTATCCTATCCTCATGAAGTCCTTTGATAACTATGATATACATTTTGACAATGTATCTGGAGATTGTATATAAAGACAAATGAAAAATACTCTTCATTTTGAGTGTCAGAGGTAGTACTCTCTCTCTGACTTTTCCTCTCTTAAGTTTAAAAAACATCTTCAGTGAAGAAACTTCTTGTCTTCTTGTTGTTGCTTAGCCAGTGAGAGCTCTCTTCCAAACAATAAATAATGGAAAATAAAGAAGACAAAGGAAAGTAAATCCCTCATCCACTACATATGAAGGCAGGAAGGTCACGATGAACAAAGTAACACATGTTACAGTATTTTGTTATCAACATTAATCATGGCAATATAAATAACAAAGGAAAGGTTAAGTGACTCCACACTCATCAAAGTTGAATACTGTGACAAGTGAAAAACACATATGGTGAACATAAACAATATTTCTGCTTTCACCTTATTCATGTTATAGGAAACAAGTGGTTCAGAAGGTGTGCACATGCCGAAGTTTATCACTTGACTCATTTGATAAACTTCGGCATGTGCACACCTCCCGAACCACTTGACTCGTTTCCTATGACATGAATAAGGTGAAAGCTGAAATATTGTATACGTTTGTGTTCATTATATATGTTTTTCACTCATTGCAGCCTTCAACTTTGGCAAGTGATAAGTCACTTTACTTTTCCTTTGTTATTTATATTGACTAAAAACCATTTCCATTTTCCTTACGTTCAAACCTTAATCGTCATTATAGTAGAAAAAGGCAAGGGTTTTGAATATGTACTCTCTGAGAATTGCCACATAACTAAGCCAATGTTGTACCGAGTGGTAATGACAGTTGGGGGGGGGGGGGGTTATGGAAATGTAAATTTTCTGTTACATAAATAATGAAGAATAAGAAAAACAACCCATCACTCACCAAAGTTGAGGGCTACACCGAGTATACGATATAAGACACACAAACGTACAATAAACTTTGGTGTGTGCACACCTTCCTTGCCAAACGGCCTGATCCCTCCTATATGAATAAGCGTTTTAAATCAAAACATTGTTTGCTTGTGCTCGTCTCATATGTTGTAGACTCATCACACCCTTTAAATTTGGTGAATTATTGGTTATTTTCCTATCCTTTGTTACTTATGTTGCCTAAAAGCTGTTTTCTTTTTCATTAATATCATTATTCTTTACAATAGCTTACTTTTTCTCTGACTGTTTCAGATAATATATTTTTCCGTAGTTATCGTTGAGTGACTTCTCTCCCACCCCCACCACACCCACCCTCCATACCTGTTCAGCTTTGGCTTAGTTATGTTGTGAGTCTCTGTGTGTACATATCCAAATCCCTTGGCACATCTTCTCCTCTAACCATGGTTGAGGTTCATACCGAAATAATGTAATGTGTGTTCGTCTTGCCTTCATCTGTGGTGACAAGTTTACTTTCTCTCTCTTTCCTTATTTTTATTGCCTGACAGAATTTTCACTCTCACTATTATTTAAATAAAAATGGAATTGATATGGTTGAGAAATACATGAACAGGGATCACCTTGTCTTCTTGATGTCTACAGTGGAACCTATTCTAACTGAGTGTGGTAATGCTCTGGCCTCTCATTCGAGAGGACACAGGTTTGAATCCCTGTCCGGCAATCCAGATTTGGGTTTTCCTTGGCTACCCCAAATCACTCCAGGCAAATGCCAGAGTAATTACTTGCCCCCCCCCCCAATCTTTTCCCACCTGCAATGACCTCACCAGTGAGGCGTAAAGCCGTAACAAAAAAAAAAGAGGAACCTATTCTCAAACTTAATTACTGGTTCATGAGGAAACTGAATAGAAGGCTCTGTAACTGGTGTATGAAATAAGTAAAACTCCTGATCTACTATATAATTTCATAAGCTCACTCACTCACTCACCTCAATAGCTATTGGCTGGAAAAGGGTGGGGCGTGTCGGCCTTCTCTCACAAATTAACAGCCACCAGAGATATCATTAGAAGAAATTCAAGGTTATTTAATAGCTAAGCAACTGCTACCAAATTAATTGCCATAATACATTTATCAAGTTTGCTTTTCATAACATTTCATGGTTAAAAAATATTGATAAACTTTATGGCTGAAAAAAAACTTGGAACTGCTTTTCAGTAACATGTTGCTAATGAAATCAACATAAAAAATGTTTAAAAATGTTAAATTACTCTCTTTTGTAACCATGAATGCTAATTGTCATTCTGGCCTAGGCTAAATTTCTATTTAATAACACTTTCGCTAATGTTGTTGCTTGATCAAGTTTACACATTACGATTTATTTACTTTTTCATATTTTACTTACCACTTTCATTAATTCTATTTGTTTATGTTCACTGTATCTGAGTTATTAGGTTGTTTAAAGAGGACATCAGACCAAATATGTTACCAAATCAAATATTCTGGCTCAACTGTTTAATAATCTGGAATCTGCATTAAGTTCTCTGTTCATTACAGGCACTATGACCAAAGATTACATTATGAATGCTCAGCCTCAATAATAATAATAATAAATCAACATGATGCTTTCAAAGCAAACTGGAAATCTTCACATTTTGCAGAGAGAACTTTGAGGTCAAATACAAGTCAAGTTTGTATTTCAGCAAGTTTGAGTCTACAACCTTTAAACAATTATATGATAGCGCGATTGTCCCTGTCTGTGTTTAATACCTACGTCAATTAATACTTCTGAGTTCTTCAAGCTCAAGTGATTTTATTCACCCCAAGGGTGAAACACAGGCCAACCTGTCACAATCAAAACTGGAACTATTCTAGACCTGTGACGATACGCAAAAAATGGTCATGTGCTTACACTAACTTTTAATAAATGTAAAAAACTCTTTTATATGTCCAAAATAAGATAGTACTGCCCAGTGCCGATTTTCTTACTTCTGTTCCCTCATTTTGCAATTTGGCTGGGGGTACTGAAGTGTGCCACACTGAACGCAATATCATACCACCAGCCATCCTCTGTTGTCACCTAGGTCTCCACTTTCGCCTCACAGATACATGTTTTACTAATGAATAAATCAATACAGCTTATACAGTGCACAAACAGCTATCCTTATTGGTGATAGTACAAACCTGTGCTTGGAAAAATTTTCTTCCACGGTTGAGAATCTCAAGCCCATTTTATCCCTAAGAAATGTTTTTCAACTATAAAAATGTGAGAAAGTAAATATAAAATATTACTAAATTATTGAAATTTTGAAGGGCGCAATGAGATCTCTATGAGCATCATGAATTGATTGTAGGGACTGAATAAGCTGGAGAATTTTGGAATTATTTGGTAGTTTACTTGCCAAAAATCGACTTTATCCAATTTGTTTGTTCAAAAATGAGTATACCTGTAATGTAATCATCAGCCAGTTCAGTCATAATGAGTTCAGGTGGAACTTGAGCAGGTCAAACAATCTTGGGCTGTCCTCTGCCTACTAACTCCAACCACCCTGCGTATGTCCTCGTCCCATCGGTCTCGCGGTCTTCCTCACATGATCTCTTGGGCTCCACTCAAACACTGATTTCGTTCATCTTTGGACTTTCCTTCGAGCAAAATGGCTGGCCTACTGCCACTTCTCCAATATCTGATGTTTGCGACTGATCTAATGTTGGTTGCTCTCTTCTTGTTTTTTCTAGTTAAGCTCTTTGGTCGTCCTGAATTTCCCTTTTGCAAATTAATTTAGTGTCCAGTCTCATAGCTGTGTCAGCACAGGAAGAATGCTCCTTTATGGAACAATAAATTTTTCTTTTAACATCTCTAATATTAGATGGCTAATTCATCTCCTGAAAACTTTTTTCTTAAAAAATGCACTTTAATTTTAATCTATAATAACACATCAAACACTTGAAATTTTTTGAATCTTTGGAGGCAGAACCACTCACTTGACCGAGCCTGGTGGATGAGCGGAAATGATTCTACCTGACATTTGTAAGGACGTGAGTTTAAATCCCCACCTGGCCAATGAGATATGGTTTTCCATGGTTTCTTAAAATCACTTGAAATGAATGATGGGGTTGTTCCTTCAAAAGGCCATGGCTGAAATGAGTAGTTTATTAACTACACCATGCAATGTAACTTTATACTGTGCAAACCTGGAAATCTTATATGCTTTGATGTGTTCTAATGTGTCCCAGTTGATTATGTTTTATATGTAATATTTTGAGTCTAATGATAGATTTGTATACATGTACATATGTGTGATAAGGAACAGGTTACATTGATGTTATTTCAGTTAATTTGTTTTCATGAAATGGTATAACCTGGATTAGAATGTTTGTTTACTTTAGAATTTTATTTAAACTATGTCTTCATCCTTATTTGATTATTTCTTTTTATTATTGTGATATTGCTAGTAAACTCCTATAAGGCATCAATAATGTTAAGAAAATTTCTTTTTAGTAACAAGTGAAAGTTGAGCTTTGTTAACATTAATTGGACACCTTCTGCTATCTTGGTGTTAGAAATATTTTCAGAAATTGTGTAATGAATAAGGTCTGTCAATTGTCATTTTTATCTGACCAAAATCAGGTGCAGAAATTTGGTGTGGTGGAAGAGCTGTTTATCTATTACCACCCTGTGACCAATAAGCACCTGGGCCTTGCTCGGGTTGTATTCGAATCGGTCAAATCTGCCAGAAGTTGTGTTGAGAAGCTGAATAACACCTCTGTCATGGGAAAGAGTCTACGCGTGTTCCTTGATGCATTTGGTGAGACTTGTTATTTTTAAGCTTCTGTATTGTTTAACTTCTTTGAAACTGATTTATTTTGCCAATTCTGTTTTAAAGAGATTAATTAATGAAATTTCAGTTTAGCTGGATCTTATCTTACCAGCATTATTCAAACCATACCTGTCTGGTAATTATTGTACTGCAACTGTGTGTCTGGTATTTGTTCTTGAAATATATTTGTTATACATAATAGCTCTGTGCTGAATGAAGAAAACAATTGTGAATAATATTAGAGATCTTTACACATAATAAAACTGTTACTGGTGAAAAATCTGTACATCTAAGATATTTTTAAAAAAAAATGTTTTGTTCAAGTTGGGGTGAGCAGATCTCATGCAAAAGCTGCTGATTGGATTTTGATGCGGTTTCAGTTAATTTAAAATGAATGTGTACAAACATTAGTATCATTTTTTCATTGACTGCAATTCATGCAAAAACTGTTGGTATAATTTTTATGAGCTTTTGATTAATATACAGCCTGTGGTTATGCAGGAATTTTGATGTGACATTGAGATGCTGAGAAATTTAAGATTAAATTTCCACAAATCAGTATTAGTTTTTTATTGAACGTGATTCATGTAAAAGCTACTGGTGAGATTTTGAGGTGGTTTTCACAGCTCGTAGCCCATGTATAAAACAGTGTCTTTGGAAACCTGATAAATCTATCTCTTCGTTGTAAGTCTGTAACCAGGAAAAGTCTGTACACTAAAGATATATTTAAAAAAAAATGCATCTGGGCACTATTCTTAAGCTACAGTGAAGGAATAAAATATTTTTCAAAATTTTTACTGTCTGTCTGGTTGGATGAACAAGATTTAAATTTGAGATAAAGATATCAAATTTTCATTAAATGTGATTCACTCAAAAACTATTGGTCGTATTTGATGGGATTTCGATAATGCACTGCTCGAGTCCCAAAAGTGAAATATAGTTGGTTTTATTTTGATGTGTTGTTGCATCACTGAGGAAGCTAAAAGTGCCAGATACTTAGAATCCATTTTCTGTTTAATGTGATTCATTAAAAAACGAATATAGGATGATATGTTTATTTTGATATGTTGTTGAAAAGCTGAGAAAATAAAAGTATCAACAAACAAGTATTCATTTAAAGATAATTTCTCACACTCAAAATGTGTAATGTGATTTCAGTATTCGAGTGGTGTCTTATTATTCATAGGAATCAAATTGTTGTGGAGAGCCATAATGCAAAAAGAACTTCCATCCAGGGGTCATGGATCATGTAGCTCTTGATGGTAGTGGTTTAAGATAGAATTCTGTACACTAACAGCCCACAGAAATGGCGTGGGTAACAGATAGTATCAAATATAATATGATAACAGAGGGGATTCATCACTAACCACGAGTGGCAGCAGGAAAAAAAAAAATATATGAAAGTGGAATAATATAGAAATAATGTGGACCGAAAAAGGAAGAAAACAATGCAGTAGAAGGATAGAAAAATGATGGGAGCATAGGAAAGAAAAGAAAGTACAAAGTTTTTTTTCTTGTCATGCAGAGTTTCGTGAAACTGAAAAAAGTGGTGGAAATTGTTAGTTTTGGAAACGTCATCAGTAGTAGAGCATTGAAGTGCACGAGTTGGGAGGCACAAACCATCTAAGAAGTCTTTGCTCAGTTGCAGTTAACTGTGAGAAGATTGGGGAGTGCAGAGGAGAATATTAGAGAAAGTAAAGAACTTAATTTTATCCATAATTCACTGTGTTGTACATGACTGTATTGATCAGACAAAAGGTAGAATGAAAAACAGCCTTCACTCACTTGACTGCAAGTGACGGATCCACAGGGTACGAAATGCATTGTGTAATGCAATAAAATTTGCATTCAAGTGACTGAAGCCTGTTTTTCATTCCACCTTTTGGCCAAAGGAAAGAAGCTGCTGTCATAAAGAGAAAATCTTTGCCTCTGTTCCCTTCTATTTTTGACATCACCTTTCCTTTCGATTCCTTTTTGAACTTTCCTTATAAGGGGGCATCCATAAATTGCGAGGTGTTTTTCCGGATTTCCGGACCCCCCTTTCCCCTCTGGTGAGATCTGGTCCGTGAGAACCCACCCCCCTAGAAATCACCCTCGAGACTTATTGAGACTTTTTTAGCTCTACAATCCAATTTTTTTTTACTAAACCTCATGTGAGATTTCTGTAGAACCCCCCCCCCCCCCCCCTCTTGGTGAGATTTCACCGGACTCCCCCCCCTCCCCCATTTCACTTCAAGTAATTTATGGATGCCCCCTAACCCTTAAACTCATTTAATTGCCACTGGACGACACTTTCTAATCACCATTTGACTTCTACCTTGTGCGAGCCATGTTCTGCCTATGGCGAAGGGTTTAAAACAGTACATTTCTATATTATTCTGTTTTATTGTCTTCTCTGGTTCTATACTGCCCTTCTATTACTTGTAATGATTGATACCTCTTCCGCCTTAAACCTTGAGAAATATTGGTTATAATTTCTCTATTTTCATTTCTATTCATGTCACGTATTACCACTGTTTCCTATTCCATTATTATTTCAGATATATTCCTTAAAAATCCATCTGATAAATGATTAATTACTTTTTTCTAATCAGAGAAAGGAGTACACTTCCTGAGCTCATTGTTTTGTATTTTTGGTTTGATGAACCATATGTTAGTTTCTGAGGTATTCATTTTTAAACTCATTTGCACTGGTGGCTGGTATACTGTAACAACAAGTGATGGGCTTGTTGGTGGATCTTATCAGAGATGTCTGGAGAGGTGGATGTCTGGTATCCAGAATATTTTGGTCAGCTAGTAAAATGTGTGAAATTTTATACTGAAAATGTAAAGGTTATAAAATGTTGACTCCTTTATGGCACAATAGAAGAATTTACAGCTTTAGTAAGGTCTTAAATACAATATTACAAACTACAGATTTATCATGTATTGTGGTGATTTCTTGGAAGTGAAATTTTCTCTCTCTTTCTTTTCTTATTAAAGTAAATTCTGTCAACTGGGCAATGGCTTGATAAAGTTGTTGATTTTCACCACCTCTTGTTCCACTGTTTAGTCTAATGCAGTTTATTCCGCCAGCCTCCACCTGGCAGCCACCTCATCTTTTGTTGAAGAAGGGATATGAGCCCAAAAATTTCAAACTCTTTATGTGTATGTGTTTTCCCCTGTTTCAACACCACAGCTATCTTCATCTTTGGTAAGCGGTGGTTATTCCCCTATCCCAATGTTTTATATATATTGTTAGGGAAAAGCTGCTATATTTATATATATTTCATCAGAAGAGCGTCAGCGTATACTTGTCTGGCTCTGCCTGGTGTCTCACTTCTGGCAAGCCGCCAACATGTTGCATCTCTTGTGCTTGTCTTTTTGTATTCATCATTCCCAACCACTGTCATCTGTGGTAAGTGTTGCGTCTTATCTCCCTATCCTTCCTTATGTGGTGGGTTGGGATGTGACCACATCTTTCCCCCTGCCATATGTCTCGCCACTTAACATGATTAAGACTAATGTCGAAATATTGTGCAATTTGTTTATGTTTTTGTGTTTTTACGTGTTTGTCTCACCCTCCTGCCTTCATCTGTGGTAAGTGATAGGTTTCTATTTATTTTTCCCTATCCTATCTTATTATCCTTCCTTATATGTATATGAAATGATAGGCACTAAGTAGCAAAAAGGAATTACAAATTAGGATAGGGAAATGAGCCACCACCCACCTTAGATGATGGGACATAAACACAAATAAATGAAAACACACATGCTATAGTAATTTTTGGGTCTTAGCCCTTTATCATCAAGATAACATTGTGGGGGGGGAGGGGGGGGGGGGGGTGTTGTTGGAGCCTGCCTCACAGAGTGAAATCTGATTTGATCATCAGAGGCATGAGTTCTCTAGTAGCTTAGTGGTTGAGGCACAAGTCTTGAAAAATTAAAATGCAGCCTGATGGGTGAGCAGTAATGCTCTTGACTTGGCATTGAGACGGATGCAGGTTCAAATCTACATTTGCTAACCAGATTCATTTCTCAGTGGTCTCAGGAGACATCTTCAGGAGAACCAGTATTGTTCCTTCCTAAAGGTAGGGCTGAGTTCTTTCTCATTCCTTGTCCCCACACTCTACACATTGATGTGCTTAAAGGAGGGGAAAAAAATTGAATTCCCAGTTTCCAGTGCAACCAGAATATTTACGTGATTTGCTTTGTTTGCTGTACAGTTTACTAGGTTGCGCCATTGTTTGAATTACATGTTAAACTGTGTTTCCAACTATGGCAGAATGTGCAGTGAATCAATCTCTCTCAGTGTCTGAACCCTTTGGGAACATCCCAGCCAGAAGTGCCGTATCTTTTATTAATTTATTTTGTGGACATCGTATAATTATTTTAATCTTTTACAGGTGAGGAATGTCGGAAACTTTACGCTGAGAAAACTGTGGAGAAGAAGCCAGACAAGGAACCTGCTGGTGAAGTAGATGAGACTTCTAGTGGTACGACAGACAAAGATGAAGTGTTGGTGAAGAACAAACTCTCTAAGATAGTGAGTGATGAAGTTGATAGGGTGTGGTCAGATAAGGAAGAACTGCTGGTAAAGAAGGACCATCCTCCAGTGTACGGTCGAACTGATTATGGGTTGGAAAACCATACATACAGGCACCGCGACTATCCCACGCCTGGATCTAGCACCAGTGACTACGGGACGGGGCCAAGTGATTCCTACTCGGAAAGGAGTTACAACAGTGCAGGTTTTCACAGCGTGGTCTCCGGATCTAACCATTCGACACCGTCCTCCGTATCCACTGCTGCGGGAGCTGTGTACGACTATCACAACCACCGGTATGCTAGTGCTTCTCCCGCAACTCCCCACTTCCCTGCATACCACCCACAAATACCTCCCCCACCAACTGCACGCCAACCTCCTCCTCCACCACCTTTTGTGCCACCTCCACTTCACCGGCCGCCACCCCTCATACCTCCCCCGCCGACACACGTCCCCCCTCCACCTATCCACCACCTCCCACCCCCACCACCAGCTCAGCCGCCGGCACAGTGGCCGTCTCCTTGGGCAGATGCGGTGACTTCGCGCTGGGAACGCCACGCTCCTCCGCGACAGTTGCCCGTACATCCGGCCGGGGCCACCATTACTACTCTTCCACCTGCCAGTGCGACGCCTACTTGGACACCGGTGGTCGGAGACGCACGCGGAGTCGTGTTCTCTCCGGAGAGTGTGGCCGCACCCAAATCGGAGCCCAAGTCGAGGCGGGTGGGATCTGACAACAGTCCTCCCGAGACTCCTAAAGTTCTCGACCTAGACACTAGAATTGAGATGCTACTCAAAGGCAAGGGTGCCGGCGGCATGGCACCGCCATTCCTGAGGATAGGCATCGGATCCGACTCGGACGACGAGGCGGTAGTGGAGTCGAAGAAAGTGAGTTCCCGGCGCCCGTCCAGTAGTCCGAGGCGGCGGAGGAAGGGATCGTCCCGTCGCTCCAGTGGGTCCGTTCGTCAAGCCTCTACTGGTAGTTCCGATTCGGACGAGGTCACCACGGCTTTGAGGTTATCGTCGTCGTCGAGGGCTTCAAATGACAACCACCTTCAACCTGAGGAGGAAACGGAGGAACCGCTGTCGGTACCACCTTCGCCATTTCTGTCGGAGGAATTGTACTTAAAGTGGCACAGGATAGGCATTGAGCAGGTGAGAGTCTTAATCATTTCTTTGACCTACATCAGGAAATGCTCATAAAAAGATTTAGTATTTTCAGAATTAAATAATTTGATTTGTACAGGGCTTCTTAGCTGTTAGTATTCTGAAAGTAATTAATGTAATTCAAGAAATTGTTGTTTATTGCATATAATTAATGGTAAAGTTTATTCTGCATTTTCCGTATTTGCACGAGACTGAAGGTCCGTAATGGTTCAGCGTGGAATTTTTCGATGCTGCCAGTCCTAATAGTTCCTGTAGTATTCAGCACTGTTAGGTTTATAAAAGCAGTTTATTTATGAGGTTAACTGTTGTGAAGGATGACCTCATTTCTGACTGTCCTGCAGTCTTAATCGCAACAATGTTAGCATCTATTGCAGGAATACATTATCGTATGTTTAATTAGACAGGATTGGAAGGATGCTTGCTTGTGTAATCAAGTTGAGCAAAATGGTTCAAAGGAAAGGCTCAATGACGATAACTTAAACATATAAATTTTGTAGTAATACTAGAAGAAATTCAGGTCACATCCTACAACAGCAAGGTGTCTGTTAACAATTTCATTTTACCGTAGATACTGAACAAAGAATGGTTGGTGTCCAATTACTTGCACTACTCCATCACTGTCTCTCCAAAACTGGATGCAATGTCTTTGCAGAATAAGGGTGATCTTGTAGTAGATGACTTTAAATCTGCAGGGTGTTTCAAAATTAATATATGAATGTTGAGGCTTTACAGAATTTTTATTATTTGATTTACAATTATCAATAATACATCAAATGAAAGAACAAATCAGTTTCAAGCGTTCAATGTGAGCACCATACATCACGTCACAAATCCAGTCGTTAGGTGAGTTCTTCCTATACCCTGATCACTGTGTCTGGAGTAACTGATGCAACAACTGCTTCAATCCTGTCGGGTAGATCAGCTGTTAGTGGAGGTACATACACATGATCCTTTATGAACCCCCCAAGATAAAAATTGCATGGCATCAGCTCAGGTGAACATGGAGGCCATGTGAAACAAGCCCTGTCATCCAGCTCATGCTGACTAATCCAGTGGTCGTTTAAACCATCTCATATTCAGTTATTTTACACCATCTTGCTGCCAAATGAAGTTATCTGGTTCATCACCTTGTAGTCGAGGAAAGAGCAATTGTTGTAGCGCATCAAGATAAAAAAAACCTCAGTTACAGTTGCTTCGCAAAAAAAGTCAATTTTTGGGAGTGCACATTATAAGTGTTCACATTTCCACTTTGGTGAAATGGAAATTCATCACTGAAAATGACACTGAAGAAAATCTTCTTCATCATGTAGCAACATTTCATTTGTGAAGTTGCCATGTAGATGGTAGTCTTAAGGCTTTAAGGGGGTAGATACAGTTATCGCATTGCAAATATTGAGTGTTTTGTTATTTTTCCCCCTACTGAAGTATACAAGATAATACTATGAAAATTTTTTTGCAGAGATATAGATTCTCTGGCAACAATGTAAACAGATATTTGAGTTAAAATGTAGGTTGATAAAGTACCAATTGTCGATGAAAATTTAACAATGGAAATGTGCATATTATCACAGTTTTCGTTATAGAACAGTAAGTATTCAATGTTATGCATTTATTTTGATTTAGAATTGTAGCTATAATACACAGTTATAACATTCTCTAGAATCATCAAAGTTCTCTTTGTGTAAATGTTTTTATTAAGAAAGTAATATATAAACAGCTTTTCGTTCAAAATATACAACAACAAAAAATCATAAATCATTCAATTTTCATTTTTCTTCAGATCTTCTAGTCCATGCTGTAGATCATGGTATGGTGAGTGTTCACTGAAAATTAGAAGATAATATGAGCATTACACAAAGAGTTACCAGGGAAACCATTTTAGAAATAGATGAACCGAGAAAATCATCTTTGAAGTTTACAAATCTTCTTACTGTACCTTAATATAAGTTTTTTTAACTAAAACTGCCCAGATGAATAAAACACTCCTTGCTCCTCTTCTTTCTTAGCTTCATTTTGTAACTTGAGCCTCTTACTTGCTTTTCTTGATTCCTTCATGGAATGTTTTGCCTTTTTTTGGGAACTGTTTATTCTCCGCATGTCTTCATTCCTAAAATATATTATCATGTTGTGGCCAACAGGTACTTCCAGTCTCTCAAAAACCTTTAATCTGCCATCCATACCATCACTGAAAGTAACCACAGCATCATAAGTCCCAATTTGTACTATTCTCCTTCCATAAAAGCCAGTCTTTGGGCAAACTTTCCAAATTTTTGAGTGGAATGACTCATTGGGATTTTGAGTGAATCCACCCACGCAACTTTTTAACAATTTTGGATCACAAAGATCCTGAAAGATGGGCTTAATTGCTTCCATTACTGCAACTGGAAGGTTTTTTTATGCTTATACATTTTCAAATTATTTTCATGTAAAGCTTTCTGGTACGGGCACCAGCTATCAGCTCCTTTTGGGCAAAGTGAGTGCATTGGAATTAATGTCGCCCGCACATCTCTATAGATATTAATCAATAACTCTGCAGCCAATCAAGATATTTTCATGAAATTTTCACATATGTAAAGGTAAAGAAATGAAGAACATTATGGGTGTATTTTTGAAAAATGTGATTTTTTGGCCATGATTACTGTATCTACCCCCTTAAAGTTTGTAATAGGTGTAAATATTTCCTTAAAACTCTCCACAAAGCTGTCACTGGAATTTCTATTTCACAACTAGCCTCCTAAAAGATTTCTTGGGACTATGTCTGAAAGAATATCTCGCACATTCTTCAATCAGTCTTGGTCATCCCATACTCTAATCTCTTCTAAGACAACTGGTGTATTCAAACTGATGATACAATCTATGGATGTTGTTATCACTTGAAGGATTACAGTGGAACTTGATACAGAATATTTGTTTAACTGTGACTACAGATTCACACCTTGCAAACTAACAAAGCTTTCTGTTCGCCTTTCATCCTCTTTACTACTGGCACTTTCTTTTTTAAGATAGAGGAAACACTGCAATCACATGCATACATTGAAACTTTTTGACTTTATGTATGGTATCATTTATAATTTTAAGTCAAATAATAAAAATTCTGCGAAGCCTCAAAACCCCGATATTCATTTTGAAATGGCGTGTACTTTGAAGATGAGGAGGTAGCTAAAATTATGAATTAGTGATTGGGCATTGATGGATGGGTTGCTGTAAACAGATAGTCTTTTACCAACTTAATGCAGCTGATGGCCAGTTGCAGTTGGAAGAAGAAATTTCTTATTGCTGAAAAGGTAGTATTTGTGTTTGTCTAATTGGTACAGGCCATAAACAAGAATATTGTTGAAATGCAGGCTAAAAATACTAACATGGTTCAATAGAAATGAGCATTTTAGGTTAGTGTCAGAAAGTGAGCTGTTTGGATTGAAAATGACATTTGAGGATCGAGTGTGATTGGTGAGGGGTAACGCACTGGCCTTGCATTCAAGAGGACACGGGTTCAAATCCCCATCTGGGCATCCAGATTTGGGTTTTCCATAGTTTCCCAAAATCAATCCAGGCAAAAAAAAGAAAAAGAAATAAAAACAATGAAAAGAAATGAGATAAAGCTTCTCTTACCTGTTTTGTGGAAATTATGGTCACTAAACTAGAAGTAGCCATTAAATTTGTTAGATGTTAGGTTTTGTTAATTCATGAGTTTACGAATTATGGTAAAGGTCTCACAATTGAATGACCAGACACATCTCACACTTCTGGGGCTACAAAATACTAGCAAAACCCGGCAGATGTTGTCCTGCCTGTGTATATTTATTAAGCTGCTCTTGAAGTGTATACTCTGATTCGTACAGTTTCCCATCATGTGTCTTGTTATTTAGGTGTTTCAGCAGCTCTATTGGTTAACAGTTGCCGCACATGTCTGGTTGATCTGTCAATATTTGATTTTGTTGGGGCATTTCAAAAATTTTCAGTACTTTACGCTTGGTGACATGAAGCATCCAATGATAGTTGTGTGTGAACAAAATAAACCACATATAAATAAAGGAAGGACAGAATGTCATTCATCTGTGAACAGAAGAGAAATAGAAAGTTTTCTCCTTTCTCAAATACCTATGTATACCAATAGCGCCACCTAGAGTAATAATAATAGTAATATCAGATTGCGTTATAGGTATTTGTACACATGACTTTAAATTTTTTAGGGTTATGAACTGATTTATATTTCGTGCTCCGGGATTATTAGTTTATCAAATGTATCTATTTTTGAACTTCTAAACAGAAAACACAATTGAATATGTCATGATGTTCATGCTTTTATCTATGAAATGCAGTTTTTGTGATTTATGTAAGAAGTGAAGAGTAAACATTGCAGTATAGTCTACGAAGTTGGGAACTGTTTGTTGTTAGCAATATGTGAATTAAGAATGATAATTCTCAAAGGAACTACTTTTTGTGGTGAGCTACAGGCTTCTGCGGCCAGAGTCAGTTGATTCTTGGCTGTCTGGGTGGCGCCGCGTCATGTTTTTTGTAGCCGACATTTCTTCCAGGACAGAACTGGGAAGAAGACCCCAGAATGAGGGTTGAAACGTCGGCTACAAGAAACATTACGCGGCGCCACCCGGACAACCGAGAATCACATACCATCACTGTTATCAGTCAAACGGTCTCGAAGTCTATTAATCTCAGATATACCAACATCCATTTATATATATATATAGATTGTTAGTAATTACACTGTTATTACTTGATAATGTTAATTTTGAATTCCCAGAAGCGAATAGCGCGGGAACGAGAGCAGGCGGAGACCACAGAGTTGCTGGAGAGTGCGCGCAGGGCGCCAGTCATACCTACCGGAGCCGACGACCTCGGCAGCCTGATCAGCAGCAGCGAGGACGAGACCCTGACGGGCGGGCCCGTGGCGGGGGCGGGAGTGACCGGCGGCGGCGTCCCCGAGGAAGACAGACGCTCGACGCCACTACAGGACGAGAACGACGACCGCATGTCGCTGTCCAGTCTGAGCTCCGGGCCGGAGAAGATAGAGGTGTCGCAGCCGCAACCTCCGTACCCCCCGCCACCGCCGCCGCCCTTCGCCCCCGCACCACCCCCGGCTGCGACTGCCCCCGCTCCTCCACCGCCGCCACCCCCTTACCCCCCTTTTCCCTCGCCGGCAGCCTTCGCCGCTTTTGCCACTGCTCACCGCCTGGCGGCGGCTGCTGCAGCTGCCGCGGCTGCTGCCGCCGCCGCCGCAGTAGCAGCAGGACACCCACCCCCGCCCACACCGACCGCCGCCACTGCCGCGACATTTACCCAGGCGCCGCCACCTCCCGTGGCGTTGGGTAATCCGTTTCTAGTGTGGGCCAAGCCTACTGGCGGGTTTCACTTTCCTCCACTCTACCTGCCACCACCGGGATTCCCACCGTGTCCTCCCGCGGTGACTACGGCCGCCACGCCGTTCCCGGCAGCTGCGGCCACTCTTCCCCGGCCCGGCACTTACGGTCTTCCGCCGGGGTATCCCGTGTTCCCCACTCGTCTGCCGCCGATGTCCACCCAGGTGCACGTCGAGAGCACCGATCCACAAGCTCGCACTATTAAGTGAGTACCGTTCTGCTTAGTCGTACTTAATTTTCAGCCAGTTTGAAGTTTTTGGTGCATTGTTGACAGACGCTATTTTAGTTTTTATTAAGTTATACTGGTAACGCTGTCCTATGTTTGCTTGAAAATGGGGTGCACTGCACAGTTGTGCTGTTAGTGATACGGAACTGAAGAAGTTAGATTAGTCATGGTTCAGCTCGATTAAATTAAAATCTGAGAACTGTGCACGAAATTTTAAGAAATAAGTATCTTTTGTTTTAACATTTCATATGAATTGTGCATTGTGAGATTTTGTTGCCTTATCTATCTGGCAACACAATTTTTTAGGAAGTAACTGCTGCTGTAATTTGCCAATTGCTATACTCCTTTTTATATCCATTTTTGTTTAAAGAAGTAACATCTCTCCAAACAAAACAAATCTTTTGTTCTAGACAGATGATACCTGCAAATTAGCTAGAGCAAAGACAACAAAATAGTAGATCTTGCCTCAGAACTCGGATTTGGTGATGAAAAATTTACAAACTCCTACAGTATTAATCGTGTTCAATGGAACGCTTCAATCGGTGTCATGGAATTCTGGACTGAAGTTCTAAAACACAATAATGTTGCTGGAATAGATAACTTTCTGGTGTTATCTGATTTAGTCATATCCTATCACTTTCTCACTCAAATGCCGCAGTAGAAAGAATTTTCAGTACAATGAACATTCTTAAAAACAATTTGAGAAATAGGATGGCTAGATAACATTCTTTTTTATAAGGTATCAGTTAAAAATTGTGAAAAAACTTGCTATATTGACAAGCTTCCGGCTGATGTGATTGCTGCAGTTGGTAAAGATGCTAAATACTCTTTTAAATCTAAGACTGACAATTCATCTCATTCTTCCAGATCTGCAAGTTCTGCAACTCCAACCATAGACCAAGATGATGATGAAGAAATTTGATGTTCATTTTTAATACAATGTTTAGTTTTTATGAAAATACTAATTATTAAAATATTTTTATATTACTTACCTTACCATTTTCATTTATTTTATTTAGTGATTTCTAGCGAATCTTTTAGTTCTAAAAATCCCACTATTTAGTGAGTTTTGAGACCAGGTCTAGCATCTTTTGTTTTCGTAAGGTGGCACCACTGATTGTGACAAGATGTGGTTTAGTATTTCAACATGTTAAACAGGCAACGTGCTTGAGAAATGCAATTTGACAACAAGCTGAAGCTGAAAAATACCACATCAAAGTTAATCAAACATCAAAGACATGTTGACTATTTTATTTGAATGTTTTGATACTGGTAACTCAGAATTCCTTCTGTGGGGCAAATCAGTAAGCAATAACATTATCTGGGTGTTGAGAGAAAAGTTTTGCCGGGAGAAGCCATTAATGTAGGGGGGGGGGGACAGTTATTTTTTTAATTTTTTTTTGCATCACGATAATGTGCCGTCTCGCACATTGATCCTTCAATACGATTTTTTAAAATCAAAAACTAAATTTAAATTATTAACCAAGCTTAACAATTGCCAGATAATGTCCCATATGACTTATTCGTGTTCCACATACTATTAACACTTTGTGGTGATGTTTCCAAACCACTGAAGCCATAAAACAAAATTTGCGTAAGTAACTAAAGGTATACAGGTAAGTGCTTATGAGAATTTTTCTGAAGTTTCATAACTGTATCACATCAAATGAGCCCTACTTTGAAGGTGACGAAATACCTATGTATGGTTAAACTAATTTTTTGTTTTAATGAATAATTTGTGCTATTTATTTGACAGAATATATTATACATGTACCTTTCTTATTTAGAAACAAAAATTTCACATATACAGTATATATTTGTGTGTAATAACGTAACAGAGTAATTAATTTATTCCAAATTTCAGCGCTGTTTTGGAGAGAGTGATAACTGAACTGAAGCAAATCCTGAAACGTGATTTCGACAAAAAAATGGTTGAAAACACTGCATTTAAATCGTTTGAAAGTTGGTGGGATGAACATGAAAGAAAATCAAAGGTGAGCCACATGCATCTTTCTCTAATTTTTTCAATAAATGCACTGTCTTCCGCCAATTTATTAGAAAAGGTTTTCGATAAATTTTTGTAAGGAGGGTTCAGAACATTCCTCATTCTGATCCAAGAAGTCATTATAGCTATGTACATACGAACAAATATTAATGGTTTTGTTTTGTGAGGTATTAACCATGTGAAACATGTATTTTAGCAACTTTATCTTGTCTTTGAAATATTACATATTGTCAGTTCTCTATTATATCAAGCAACCATTTCATAGAAGCTAATTCAGAGATAGATTTGAGACATGCATATATTTTTTTTTTTAGAAGAAATTTAATTTTAGCACGAAACACAGAAAAAGTGTTGATTTATATTATATTGTTCAGTGTTTTTTTCCCAGCTTGTAGGAAAAACTGAAAATAAACTAGTTCCTTAATATCTTTTCAGGCACAAAGCAACCAGCTAGATACGAGTGGAGATGCTGTCACTGAGAAGCTAAACTCATTTCTGGACACTGGACGTGAAAGTTTGGGCCTTGACACAATCGGTTTTGGTGGTTTCGGAGGCCTTGGATTCCGTGCTTCCATTCCCAAGCTGCCTTCATTTCGGGTCAGTGGATGGCTTTTTACATTTTATGAAGAACAGTGTGCTCTCAGCATCTGAAAATAATTTTGAACAACAGTTTTAGAAAGTAACTTTATATTTGAGTCGTTTTATATGCATTTTGTGTTCCTATGCAGCTACTGTCTCCATCCATACAAATGATCCTGCCTTTTTTGTTACCTACAATTGCAATTGTTGTTCTTGGTTAAGTGGCTTTCTTTTTCAAGCTCATTCTGTGATTTTATTTATTTCATGTCAAAAGCACTGCTTTTACAATGGTTAGAAACAGTATTAACAATGACAGAACAAAACAGAAAGATAGAAAGAAAATTACAGTAATCAACACCAATGAATTCATATGATGGATGACGAAAAGTCAGCAACTTTTATGGCATTGTCACCGGTCTGGCAGAGTGCAGGTTGATGGGCACTACGGGCAGTTGTATGAATGCTGAATGGTCTGTTCTGCCCCACACTCACACAAAGTATTAGGATCTTCAAGATAATGCCATCTTGCTAGGTTATCCTTTATCCTACCCAAACCACTTCTCAGCTTATTTAGTGCTCTCCTTGTCTTCCATTTAAGGTTGCCACCTTGTGGTAGTGCCTCTGCAGTAGGTACCCATTGATTTACATGAGTCATTCTTGCTCGCCACAGATTGAGCCAGGAAACTTTTGGCGGTACATCTAATGCAGCTGTTGTCTTCAGGAAGCTTCTCTTAGCTTTCAGCTTTTGTCTGGGGAGTTGATGCCCGAATAAGGAATAAGCAAAATTTTAATTAGCCTTATTTCTTTCTAACATTGCAGCTATGTCCCGTCATATATCAGGGGGCGCAATTCCTGCCAGACCATACAGTTTTTTTTATTTGTGTCGCTCTGTTAGAATCCTCCAGGTTTCATGCAGCATTTTGTCTACTTGTTTGGCATAAGCAGACTTGTACCAAACAGGACGGGCATATTCTGGAGCAGAACACAGTGCAAGAGCTGTTGTTTGGAGCACCCCGGGACGTGCACCCCATACGTTTCCTTCGAGTTTCTGTAGGATATTGTCGTGGGCCTTTGCCTTTTGTGTTTATGCAGTGGTTTTTGTAAGTTAGGGAGCGATCAAGTGTAACTTTGAGAGATATTTTGGACTGAAACAGTGATCTAGAGATTACTGAATTACTCAAGACGTTGCGTTGAGTAATTCTGTGATCTCTGGTTGAGATTAGAACCATTTTTCCATTTTTGACAAACTGATTCATATGATAGATCTGCAAATTTTCCAGAGGTAAAATCCCAAAGCAACAGAATTTTAAAGTTGGCACCTGATATCCTTATAATTCATGGAGCACAAGAGGAATGCTCTACAGCACACACAATCAATGACAGAAGGGGGACAAGTAATACAAGTACCTACTGTTATTCCTCGAGCCTTGGTTCATAACTTACAAAAAAGAAACATCATTTTCTTTTACTCTTCAGACAACTGTTTTATGTGATAACCAGCCTCTAAGCCTATCAAAAATGATTGGTTGAATAGAGCCATTTCTTTACAGTTGCTTAACTAAATAGAATTACTGTTCAATAATGCTCTTAACCATGATTTAGTAATGTTGTGCATATTTTAGCTGTAATTTACATTGTGATACACTTTGAACTCCTTACATGAAATAATATCAGTAACATGACCTCTGTGAAAGCAAAAGGAAATTCTAATGTTCACAGGTTCTTTCACGATTCTTTTTCGTCATCCACGATTCAAAGCCATTTAACAAAGTGTAAAATGCTCAAAATAGTGACATTAGTCATATGGTGTCAGAAAAAAAAAATAATTCTTATTATCTTACTTTATACTGCATAATGTTAGTTTTAATCTTATTTCCAACTGCATAGCTAGCTGTAATTGTCGAATATCTTTCATCTGCATCAGTGCTGATACTGCTGCTTGAAAATGAAAGCTATTATAACATGCACAGTAATACGTTCACTGTATAATGACTTGATCCTAAGTTGTAATATAGTTGGAACTACTGGTGAGAGCTATCCCATCACTTGCCATTTTATCTGTACCATGCCTCACTTTATCTCACCATGTGGTTGGGCTACTGTCAATGCATTGCCTGTGATGGATGTATGCATATTGCATGTTCTGCAGTAAGGTCTATTACAAGGGAAGAGCTGTAGAGTGGTTAAGGAGTGTTAGGGGGTCGGCATTTTTGCGCAAGTGTACTTTTCAATTTAGGTGGTTCGTTGAAAGTAAAGTGGATTTTTGTGGAAAGTATACCACATACAACACATTTCTCGAAAAGATCGGAGATTATTCATAGCCATGATAAAGAATCTGATCCAGGGATTTCAAGTCAGAATATAACTATGTGAGAAAGACAGCATTTCTGTAGGTTTTAGATTTTGTGTTTCTGTATGATGGACGGTTTTTGGCTGTTTACATATCAGATCTGAATCATAGTTTCAGGATGTAGGGTGTTGTGCCAGGTTGTTGCTGTAAAGGGTAAGGATTGTTTATCACAGCATATGCATCTGCCATGGATGGATAGGCTGTAGAAGAGGGAGCTTTTTGTGTGATTTGGGTGGCAGCTATTAAAGTGTAGATATTGTTGTTGGTCTGATGTGGACAGAGATGTGCAGGTGTCCTTCATACTCAAAGATGTCTGTCAAATGAATGTGATGTGGGTGTGAGATTAGGATCGCGCGAAGTTTAGGGAGTGGATGATGTGAAGTCAAGGAGGAGGTTTCCAATGTGGGTCCAGGTCACAGAAGTGTCATCCATTTCACTTGAACCACCCAGTAACTGTTAAATTTTTCTTTTGAATAAAAGGTTCTTCCAATCTACCCAGAAAAAGATTAACAGAGGAGGGTGCCATGCAAATGCCCATATCAAATTTTTCATACCTGATGGTAGATGTGGGACTAGATGAAGAAATTTTGGCTAGAATAAAGTGGGCCAGTGAAATGCGGAAGACAGTGCTAGTGAGAGTATATGGAGAGCACATGCCCCTTCAAGGGCACAAAGGTCGTGGCAATGTGTGATATTGGTGTGGAGCAGTGTTTCTCAACCTGTCGTCTGCAGACAGTGCATGTGGTTCACAGACAGAATATTAAAAACTAAAATACCATACTCGTACTGTATAACACTATAAGTGAGTATAAACTATAACCACAACTACTTAAAAGCTATGAATACTTCAAGGACCAGGCATTTACAGAATATGAGGATAGGACAGCATTGTTCCTCTAATAGCCTATTCACAAAATACGTTTCTAGTCGGCATGAAAGAGAGTGCCATTCGTTTAAGATTATGCTAATGACTGTTTCCTGAGTGTCTTGTATTAGATTTGAGGGATTATGGAACGTGGTATGGTTGTAGTATAAGGTGCTAGGACTGTTGGAAGCTGAATGTGTGTTGCGTAGAATAAAGTTGGGGTAGTACCCAGTCATGGGAAGTTTTACAGTTAGGCTGTTTGATGGAATTTTATTGGGAGGAATGGGATGTGAGATAATTTTATTGGCAGGAATAGGATGTGAGATCTGAGTTTACCGAAGCAGTAAACAGTAAAGGGAAAGGTAACCTTGAAATAGTGACGTGGCAACAAAAGAATCAACATAACACAAACACAAGCAAAGTATTGCGACTAGTACCGTGGAGTGACAGGTTGTAGCAATCGTCTGAGACTGGGGCAGTTTTGTGTTACGATCCTGCCTATGGATGCCCAGTTCATTTGCTCCAATCTGCACATCACTCTCACAGTATTATGGAATCATTGTTTAAAATACCATTTCAAGATGTTTTTCAATACTGCAACTTCGTTCATTGAATGGCCGAAACAACTGGAAATAAGTTTGTGAATGTTGTCGTTGTATATATTTATATGTATTACAGGTAACAATGAAAGGAAAGAAATGCCGCAAGGCAATATTTACATGGAAAAGAAAGGGAAAATACACCCAACACTCAACTCACCAAAGTTGAAGGGAGGAGGGCAGCAGCAACACAACACACAAACAAAGAAAAAACAATATTTCGGGTTAAAAACCCTTTGTCAAGTTAACAGAGAGGTGGCTAGTCTTGCGCAAGACTTGCGTTGGACGCAGCCACTCATAGAACGCGTCCAAAGCAAGTCTTGTGCAAGACCAGCCACCTCTCTGTTAACTTGAAAAAGGGTTTTTCACCCGAAATATTGTTTTTTCTTTGTTTGTGTGTTGTGTTGCTGCTGCCCTCCTCCCTTCAACTATGGTGAGTGTTGGGTGTATTTTCCCTTTCTTCTCCATGTTTATATATATTACATTAGTTGCTAGGTCACGCGAAATAAATTTTTTTAAAAAAATTTTACTTGTTCATATATCTATTTTAACTTCTGCTTTGGTTAATTATCAGTTTACCTTTCCTATCTTACCCATTTGCGTTGCTCTTCAGTTCTGTTTGATATTTGGTTTATTTTGAATAATGATTTATTTACAGCGTAAAATCAAAGCCCCTTCACCGTCTCCTATGGACGAGGAAGAGACGAGGAGGGAGCTGGTTGAGAGTGATCAGGAGGAAATGGTGCAGGCATCAGACAGTGAAACTCAGGTATGAGAGATCATTAAACTTACCAGTAGCCAGCAAATAATCTCTCCTTTGCTGTCTTGAAATTATCGGTAATGATTGAAACATCGGCAACAAAAAACATAGCTGGAAAAACCCAAAAGTTGATTACTTTTCCATAATGTGACAACTGTGAAAGGTATAAAATTGCACATTGTCCATTTATATTAATAAATATTTTCTTTATTTCTTCTAAAAGGGGGACACCTCGCAGGATGTTTCCAGAGGGTTACAGACAAGCCTCAGTCCTCTGAGAGTGAGATTCAAAAGTCTTCAAGTTCTACCTCATCCAGTTCATCATCAGATAGTTCCGACACTTCATCGACGGAGAGCGGCAGTGAGGACGAGGACGAAATGGATGCAGAGGATGAGGAAGATGATCCTGTTGTATTTAGGCGCCAGCTGATGTCTCTTGACATTGAAGAACTACGGAGACTCAGGTACGCATTATTCTAAATTCGATTTCTTGTACTGAAGGAAAAGGTATTAAAATTACAGCTATATCAAAATTTATATACTTTGTTGCAAGCCTGAAGTTGTCTTGTCTTCTAATTTCAGTTCATGATCTTTGGATTTGAATGTGTACCATGAATCTTTTGTTTGTGCACTAATTTGGCATAGTTATATTTTTAATGTGAGTGAGTAGAACAAGTTTTGAGTTCTGATGCTAAATTATGGTGATTCAGCTTGTGTAGAACTGTTGTATAGTGAACTGAAAAAAAATCTGGCCCAGGGGAATATTAAACAGAAAACTAACTCAATGATCTTGGCCAAGCTCAGTATTATACAATGTCATATTCTTGTAGCAAATCTTAAAAAGCAACATTGAAGTATTTTTTCCTTCCGAGCTATTTGAAGAAAGGATTTCTCCGATACCTCTGCATGATTGGAATTGTTTCCACTTGTGTTTTTCCTTCAACACTTTTATCATTATTTACATTTGTTTTAACTTAGTGTGAAGGTATCTGTGACATTTACTTTTAATTTTGAGGCACCTAATACACTCCACTTATCCACTCAGATTTTTATTTGACTTTTCAAGTTGTTACAGAATGATCCCTCAAAGATTGTTACTAATTTCATTCTATGAATGATATTCTCACATTGTATTTTAGGCATCCAAGATACCTGTAGTATCATTGCCATAAAATACCATATTATTCCTTTCCTAGTTTTGAGTTGAATGTTTCTTTCACATTAACTTACGCATGACTTTTTAAGAAAACTAGACTGAGGATGTCAGAATTTTTCACCATTTTGATTGTTTCTGTGTCAGTTCTCGATAAAACTAGATTGAATAGGTCCAATTCCCCCCCCCCTTTTTCCAGATTAGAGTGCATTAAAATATTCATCTACTGTGTAATTGGATTTCTACATGCATAATTTTGTATTTCTGCTGTGATAGCCGAGAGAGAACGCCAGATGGCAAGCACTACTCCGATTCCAGCTCAGTCACTCAGTGACGTTGAGAGCGACGTGTTTGGAGCAGCGGGGCTGGACGAAGTGAAGACTGAAGACGCCGATACGGTATCGGCGTCGGCAGCGGAGACGGAGGCAGACGTTTGTCCGGCAATGCGCGGTCCTACGTCCAAAGCTGCGGAACTACACAATACAGTGGACAATGCTGCAGCAGAGGCCCTTATGGCACTGGCTGGTGGAGAGGCAGCTCCTTTCAAACTGAACCAGGTAGGCAGATCAATCTTAATAAGATTCTGTCTGCTGTAGGTACATGTGGTAATAAGCAGAATATTTAAGCTTCTCCACAGCTACTCAATCACAATGATGGAAGAGTGGAAATTGTGTGTTTTATATATCATCTTTTTTTGTTTTAATATTCAGTGGAGGTTTTTTTGCCGATTTATTTATTTACTTACTTCATGTCAAAAGTATTGCTGTAACAATTATTAGAAACACAAACAACAGTAGTAACAAGAACAGAACAAAAAATCAGAAAGATAGGTACCCCGTTTTTCCCTATCAACACCATTCAATTCATAATTCAGGTAACCAAAAGTCAGCAACTTGTTCAGCGTTGTCATTGGTGTTAAGGTCGTCTTGTAGAGTGCATGTTGATGGGCATTGTCAGTAATTATATAGATGCTGGATTGTTTTTTCTGCCTCACCTTCACAAATAGTGTTAGGATCTTCAAAGTAACGCAATCTTGCTAAATTATCTTTTGTCCTGCCTACACCACTTCTCAGCGTGTTTAACGTTTTTCCTGTTAAGATTGCCACAGGAGGTGTGTTCACCATTATTGGTGGCTGTAATACAACTGTGTTTTAGAATATTCTTATAAGAGGGCAGCTATTTCTTCTACTCCATTGTTGCTTATAATATACTTAGGATCAAATTAAATTGGATAGCAAACTTGGGTAAAATTAGGATAGAGGATAATTACTGTTTTGTGTGTGTCTATTTCAGCTCACGTATCGACACCATCCTACCGTCAACTGTGGCAAGGCAAGCAGTGATTCACTCTATCCTAATGTTATAAGAATGTTCTCTTCCCCCCCCCCTTTTCAATAATCAATATATTTTGAGACGCTCTTGGAATTCCACTTGTTGAATGTCGCTTTCTTCTACAGACGTTTAAATGATAAAATTTTGTTTCGTCTAGTTTTTAATAATCTGTACTGTTTAATGACTGTAATGTTCAGGTAAGACTGAGACTGGTGAGTGAGCATTAACATTCAGGGCTGGCATTCTGAGGATGCAGGATCAATCCCCATTCAGACTATCCATATTTTGGTATTCCATAGATTCCCAAAATCACTCCAGAAGAATGCTGGCATGTTACTTTAATTAAGGGCTATCTATGGCTACCTTCCTGTGGGAATGTCTGGTATACAAGATATATTGGTATGCTAGTTACCTATGAAGTTCAGAGCAGCTTGTGTCTCCAGGCTATGTTCTGATGGCTCTATGTTGCTGCTGTTATGCTGCTGCCATTTCAATCTTCTCTTTAGGTTTTTAATCCCAATTCCATTGCTCTTCCTATCATTTAGTAGCTTTAAGAGATCTGTTCTTCTACTTGGATTATTAGGTACAGATAGATGTGCCAACAGAATCTGAGAAGTTTTTCAGCAAAGTGTTCAGGTTTCTATCACTAATTATAGAGAGTAACTACATTTTCCATATCGAAGTTCAGTGCATGAAACTAAGTTCCAGTTGCATTCTGCAGTTAACGATAAAATTTAAAATAAATGCATAAGAGATTATTAGCTGGGAAATCTCTAAAGGGTCCATTTGCCAAGAGAGAAGAGTTTTTCGATTTGTCACGAAGTCCGCACTTTCGTCACTGCTGCTCTGGTTTAACCCAGTAATCCTACCAGGAATAGAGGACCTACAGTTCAACGTGGAATCTGAACCACACAAGCGTTCTGGCGTACTTTCAATACACTAAAAGTTGTGCTAGAGATGTGATCAGGTTAAGGGCCTTTCAAAATCCCTGCCAAGACAAGGATTTTAACTGGAGGCTTTTACATATTTAGTCAAGACGCCTTAACCATCTAGCTGCTAGACTGCCAACAATAAAATGGAAAACAAAAGCAAATTTAAGACATAATAAGTGGTAGTTTGTGGTGTATAAGAAGAAGAAACAGTTGGAAATTAACTCAAATAGATAGCATTTGGACTATAAGGTTGACTTGGTGTATAATATGCTGATTTCTACTACCCAACTGATTCAACAAAATATTTTTTCCTTTTCATGGTGGGTGTGTAGTAGTTCTAGCTGGGCACAGATAACTTCGTTAATTGTTAATCTGCTACTTAAAAAGTTAACACAAGTTACAGTTATCTGTTAATCATCAACAATTCATTTACCCAATGTCCCTCTCAAAACCAAGTTCTTACTGGGTTCAACATTTTAATCAGCTTCTCAAACCTATCAGATTCTACAAGTTGTAGTGGAGTCATGTTGGCAATGAAATAGTTTAGAATGCATTAATCCACACCAACCTGAGATATGCCACTGTCGGTAACTACAAAGCAGATAAAAAAATAATAATAAAACACTTTTGCTTCTATCTATATCAAAGAATTCACAGAACCTGAAGATGGTTTTGAATTTTTTTCCTTTTCCTGTGAGTTTTTCCTGTTTTTACTTTTTCTTCAAACTGTAAATATTTTGATGTATGCATCATCATGGGCTGTTTAAGATTATGGAGGCTAGAAATTTGAGCCTTGGTTGTAGAAAATTTGGGCAAACAGTTTGAATTCATAAATCAACTGTTCTCTCAATCTTGATTTAAATTCAATATAATTGCATAAATGTGGCCAATGATTTTTAATCTTCTCGTTGCTATTGATAGCATTGCTGCTTTCAGAGACTCTAGATCTTCAGTTTCCATGATGTCGACATGTAATGAATGTGAATTTGATTTAATTTATTTCAGTAACAAACTCCAAATCAAACTAAAACTGGCACTGTATTCCTCATAGTAAAAAAGTCAGGTTATGAAACTATCAAAACAATCACTGATCAAATTTGAAATGAGTAGTGAGTGCCAGTTTGCAGAAGTAAAAACTCTCCACAACTGCAGCGTTTCTACTCACACCTGTGCCATGCCCAGTGTAACATTTATATACGCATCACACTCACACTCGCATTACCTAATTCATTCGCTATTAGACTCACCAAATGTAGCCGCGATCCGTGGCACACAATTCTAACAAACCAACCAACCAATGTAACAGACTAAAGTTAATGGAACTTCAATTTAACAGAAGAAAAACGCAAATGAGTTTTTACATTAACTTATAAGTTAAATGTTTACAATTTTGTTAATGTCAATAATTAATGATTAACAGTTTTCTGCCAAGCTGTGGTGGTAATGTTCTAACCTTACATCCAGAGGGTTGGAATCTTTGTCCAGCCGTCCAGATATGGGTTTTCCATGGTTTCCACAAATCGCTCCAGGCGAATGCAGGGATAGTTCTTTCAGAAATTGATGTCTGAATTCCTTCTCACCTCTAATAAGCTCCGCGTTGATGAGGCGTAAAGCCATAAGCAAAAAAAAAAAAAAAAGGAGGCGAGATATGTTTTCACCCAAATCCCCTTTGATGAAAAAGTTCTTTAATTACTTTAAAAATGGTTTGTTTATTCTTCTGTTAAGATTATTTTCTTTTAATGAGTTTAATTGAATATTAGCTTCATTAGTAGTTGTATTCGATGTATAAGAGAATATAACAGTAGTTAACAACTGCCCTCAAAAACAGTTGTTTGTTGTGTGATATTGCCAGATGGCTGGTTTGGTACCTAGAATTCATTCTAATGAGAGGATCATTGGCAGGATGACCGTTTCATGATCACTTTAAATGTGGAACATAATGTGAGGTGGTATTTACATTGGCATTTTAAATTGTCACTGGTATAGCCAGAGGTTATGTTTGTATTTTAAGAAATTGTGTGTCATGTTTAGTTGACAGTGTTTGAGAGATGGGTATAGAAATGCATAAATGTACTGAATCTGTTGAACATTGATTTTCTGATATTAGTAGCCAAGGATGTATGCAGAATACTAAAATAATTTTGCAGTTATAACTGATGTAAATAGCTGTATTTAGGTAAATTTTAAAATTATATACCTAGCATGACACTGTATGACAGAAATTTATTCTTCAGGTGCAGGCAGAAGCATCCATGGCGACGGTGATGAACGGAGGTTTACAATCACAGCTGTCTCCACCGGACATAACAGCGGAGCACTCGTACAGTCTGCCGCCGGGCAGTGTGAAGCGTCGGCCTCCACTGGTCGACCACGACAACGAGCTCGCACCCGTCCCCGTCGCCAAGAAGCCGCGTCCCGACCGACCACCTCCCGCCAAAGCTGTCGTCTTCCAGAAGAGGGACCTCATTGCCGAGATGACCCTCCTGTACGAGTTCCTGACACGGGGAATCGACCGTGAAGATATACACTATCTGAAGCGCAGTTACGAAGCCTTGCTCGCTGACGACAGCCAGGGCTACTGGCTCAATGACACCCACTGGGTCGACCATCCTGATATCCTTTTTATTTGTTTTATCACACTGCAGTGTCAAATATGTTAACTATATGCTACTGCTATAATATTTATTTATTTATACGTCAATCGGCTTTGTACATACAGAAATAATTCTTAACATCAACATATAGGATAATTCATAAAAGTCTTTTAATGTTGGAGATTGGTCCAGCATGAGATCCTCCAAAGGAGTTGATGTTGGTAGCATGTATATTCTTTAAATGTTTTTATGTTACACCGTTTCTTGACTTTTTATTTTGCTTTCCATCCATTATTCTCTTGATTTGGTACTTCCTATTCATAGCGTGTTATTCAGTTAAATGAACCATACATTTTATTCTTAAGAATCTTTCTTCACTCTTGTTAGGCAAAGCTTTTGTAAGTCTGTTTCTTATTTTATGTTACTCCCACCTCTTCTGTTTTGATGTCATTTTCATAATGTGCACCATACGTTTTACTTTTTCCGTCTTCTATATGTTCCTTATTATCTACTTTAATTTTGCTAGATTGTTTCTTCCTTTCCAATTTTTTCTCCTTTTGAAAATGTTTTTATGTTTTTTTATTGCCCAATCATGATTGGGGACCAGAGAGAAACTGATTTTAAAAAAACCCAGAAGTTCTCTTATCTTAGAGTTCACAGGCAGTAAAAGCATCCTCTATAAAAGTGCACCATTACTCTTTCTTTTCTGTTTGGAAGCAACTTGGCATAGCTGCTTAAACAGGTCTGGGATAATTAATGCAATATGCAGTTTTCAAGGTTAAATCATTTTATTGCTGGTTATTAACTTCCAACTTTGTCATTGTACTTTGCTGTCAGCAAAGTTGGTTAAATGAGTACATTAAAAAGTCATAAATTTCGGCAACTATATTGAGAACAAGCTAATGTGAAAATTTTTCAGATAGCAAGAGCTTCTTTTTCTGAGATATATCATTTCGTAAGTGAATATTTGTTGTACTAAGAATGAAAATAAACTATAGCGT
This sequence comes from Vandiemenella viatica, assembly GCA_031002005.1. Lineage (NCBI taxonomy): Eukaryota > Metazoa > Arthropoda > Insecta > Orthoptera > Morabidae > Vandiemenella > Vandiemenella viatica. The sequence goes on along the minus strand of CM061914.1, from coordinate 182,523,164 downwards.
TAATTTGAAAGTTTTTTAAAGTTACTATATTGTTTTTCTGATAATGTCAAAGAAAATTTATGGATTTTAGAACTTTTAAAAATTGTTAGAAATTGATACATATTCACTTCTTATTATCAGGACGTTCTCGTGAACAAAAATCAGCTACACACAATCAGATTGGCAGAGAGATATTGCACTGAAAATACAAAATAGTATTCAGGTTAATTGTTCACTACTTTAAATTAAAAACAGTAATATGGAAACTAAATCTATCACTCTCTGAATATGGAAGGCTGCAACAGTAAAAATAAAAAGGAAATGAATGCAGCGAGACAGTATTTTGGGTAACACTGCAATTGTGTGAAAGTCATGTTGTGCACAGGGCATGACTTGTGTGCACACATGTGAAACCTACAGTTAATGATTTGAATACTTTAGTACTTCAGGAGACAAAGTTGATGTAGTGGTAAGAGGCAGTGACCTATCACTTACCACAGAGAAGGCAGGAGGGCCAGGATGAACACATGACTCGTGTGGTTGGTCTAGAAGAGAACACATCTTTCCCCTTGCCATTTACCTCACCTCATACACGAGTAAGGTTATTAATCAAAATATTGTAAAGTGTGATTATTGTAGGCCATTTCTTCTGCATTTGTTTGTTTAAACTAATAATTATTATTTAATAAATATGCCAATGCAACTGTTGTCGGATATTATTTATTCACGGACGCATTTCACCTCTTGCTGAGGTGTGCACAGTTTTTCTTTAAAATGTTGTTAGTTTTAACTTTTGTACATAATGATTTTTGCTTACATCTATTGCAGCTGTTCTTAAATATAGGAATCATAATGTCTGTGAATAAATAATATCCAACAACAGTTGCATTGGCATACTCATTAAATAATAATTATTATTTTAAAGTGTGTTTGTGTTATTTTGTTTGGATGAGCTTACTGCCGTCATCTGTGGTAAGTGATAGGATAGGGAAAATAACCAATCTTATTTTAATGACACTGATTGTTGTGTTAGTACTAAAATTAAATCTAGGTCTACAATTTTCTAAGGTTTCTTACTTCTGGTGAATGTTAGAGTTCCTAATTATAATTAGTTTTTTTTTCTTGACTGTTAACATCAGTAGCTATAGATCAGACTGCTTATTTGGTTTGTTGTAATTTTAAAGCATTTTCAGTAAATAATAAGATGGGGAGGAGATAAAATTAGCTTTTTTTCTATGCTGTACACCAGCTATAAACAAGTATTTAAATCATAATAATCTGGGCATATATATGGTAATAGGACAGGAAAAAATGTCAAATGCAACATTAATATGGAAAGGTGGTGCTGAACAATATACCTCAAATACTGAAAGAATTTGAAGTAAAAATTGACACATACCATAATTATGTGTGAAGGATAATAGCCACATGGGTATAAGGAATTATTAATAACGATTGTGGCAATAAGAGTACATTTTTTAGCAGATCCCACAAGATGATTTACAGGTGGCGAAATTGTGCTTATTTGTTCCTTAACTCAGTTTTACTTACCGACTTGTCGTCCGCTCCTAGAAAAAAGAAACGAGATGAGAGCCGCATACACAAGACAGGATGTGCGAGAACTGAAGGGTATTATAAGATTGATGTTCGGGAAAAAATGAAGCATAAGGTACGTAATATTTTTTTTTATTAATTTCTTCAAATGCAGCATTTTTGTTTGTTTGCACTAAAGTGGAGTAAGGCAGTAACTTTGACTTTGTTGTATAAAACAAAACGTATCTTTTCTGCTTTGAGCTGTGCATTTATTTGAGTAATGTCCTTTTAGATAGGATACTTGTATCAAATTGAATTCGTAAAAGTGGGCAGTGCAGGGGAATAAGGGCTTAAAATTGGAGTCAAGAAAGGAAAGTAGGGATATGTGAGAGCAATTATTGACTAGTATGGTAGTTCTAAGCATCTGAGTTCAGAAGAAATGCAGTTAATATGGAAAATTCTGTTAGCACGAATGGTGTAACGGGACGTGATATTAATGGTGAAATTTATATTGTCATCAACAGTTACAGGATGATCATGATTTTGCACGAATACCACTCACCTATGATCATTCACCTTGATAAATAATGGATAGACAAAACAGTTAATAAGCTGATGCAGTTGGAAAATGCCTTAGGAAAACTGCACATGTTGCGTGCGCTTTGATGAGAAACCTCTCTCTCTCCCACAATGGGGACAGTGAAGTTAGTGGAAGCAGGATGTATGTTTCAGGTCTTACATGTTGTTTATTTTAACTGAAAGACCCACACTATAGCCTACTTGCCGAAATATTCAGTCAAGGGCCCTTTTTTTTTTATCAAATGAAAACCGATAAATAGATATAGTCGGGCATACCCTATGAGAGAAATCAGGAAAATGACAGGAAGTTAAAACAAGGGGGCAATATAAAATGGATAAAAATGAATAGAGGCAAGGGAAAGAGTGAAGGCATATGGCATGGTGTGAATATTTCATTTATTTTCTTGTATATTTCATGCTTTGCTACTATTATGCTGGTAATTTTAAAGTGTTTGATAGAAGAATAATCCATCCTAAAAATGATTTTCGCACCAAATAAATTTTATCGTATGTGACGATCACAGTTGGGTACAAAACAGTTAATCCGTTAATCGTTAATTAACGAAGTTAAAAAAATTGCGAAAATTTAACTTTTACGTTAACCTAAAAAATTATTAACGGTCTTCTTAACTTCCGTTAAATTGGACTTCCGTTAACTTTAGTCCGTTACATAGGTTGTTGACGTCTTTTCGTTTGTTTGAACTGTACGCCACGCCACCACTCGTATGCAGGGCTGCCAGATTGTATAATTTGGATACAAAACTTGTATAATTTAGTTACCTCTTGTATCCTATTTGTATAACAGATTGCCTTGTATAATTGGATACAAAAATGAGCACTTAAAAGTAAAGTACATTCCAGCACCTTTTTGAAAGTGTTTGCCCTTTATTTCATTGAGTTGGCAACCCTTCCTGCATATCTATTTCCTTTTTGTTATTCAAAATTTATCAATGTATACATTGTTTACTTTTCGTGGACTTTTTTTGCTCCCAGCACTTTCACTCACGTATGTAATCTATGGATGACCCCTTTGTATAATTGGGTTTCATTCTGTATAATTTCAAAGAGACAGCGGTATAATATAAGTTGGCTGTACTGGCAGCGCTGCTCGTATGTTCGGTGTAGCAGTGGGCGCCACCTGCTAAAATCTTGGCGGCGGCGCACCGAGCATTTTCTGCCGGCGGCGGTGTGACTATTTTATATTGTGAATTCTGCAAACGTAAATAAACTAAAAAGCTTCATAACCTATCTTATTGACAAATCAACATTATTATCTGTAATGAGGTGTATTTATTATTACAAAATGTATGTCGTTATTATACGTTTAGTAAAAACATCGCGTTCAGTTGGTGTTGAAGCAACAGTGACGGATCGGAAGTGTGTGTCGGAAGAGGTTAATCGGACAAACTGTTCGGCCGTCAAATTGGGCATTACTCGGACGAAATTCTGTGCCAGTGGATGACCGGCCGCCTGATCGGTAGTTAGTATTGCACTGGAGTCTGCAAACAGTGTTGCAGATCAGCAAAAAACTCAACTTTCAGTAACCAGTGCGAAAAAATTCAAAGAAATAATACATAAGTTACAAAAAAGGTGATGTGCAATTTTAATTCGAAACATTTGTGTGATTTAGTGAAACCAGGTCGGGTCGTCTAAAGGGGCCTTTAGGCCACAGGTAGGCCGTGACACAAAGGTAACCGTAACAGGCATTGGTCGTAGATTTTAGGTTGGCCGCAAATTTCACTGGTCGCAGTTTTCACATATTCAAGTGTCCCAGTCCAACTTATTTTCTATAATATTGTTGCTTTTCATTCTGCATTCATGTTTTTTTTTTACTCCTTTTTAGTACCTTAATTGTCTCTCGTAAGACAATTTGCAAGTGTTATGTTGATCACAGTCTCAACAAAGATAAAAACAGACAGGAATACCACTTCGTTGTTGTGGCGATAGCGTAACCACAATTTGTTAATTTTTATTAATAAATCCTCACTTGCATCATGGTACATAACACCTTGAGATAGAGAGCAGTTATACCTACCGTACTATAATACTAATACATCAGTACAACTTTTGACTAGTTAACTTTTAACGGATAACTTTAACTTGCGTTAAATTTATAAACATTTAACGCTTAACGATTATCGAAGTTAACTTTTAAGTAGCGGAATAATGATTAACGAAGTTAACGTTCGGATTAACTGTGCCCACCTGTGGTGACGATATAGTTTTAATACTAACAAAAATTTATATCTACAAGAAGAATTTTTCTTTATTATTGTTGAGTTGGCATTAAGGAATAGATGTTATTACTTTTTAATATCATTTAAGTGGTCGTTGGCGGTTGTGACTAACTCAATTTTCAATCTTTATTTTCAGCATCATTATGGCCAGGTATCCAGCAGGCCAATGATGAGATGGGAGGTACATCTGCAGAAATTGTGAAGACTATCTCAGGCAAGATGCAGACACTTTCTCGGGAGGCTCGTAGCAATCAGCGAAGATTGCTGACGGCGTTTGGCATTGACACCGATAGTGATCTGCTGAAGTTCAACCAGCTGAAGGTTTGTGACACTTCCCCTTGTGTTCATTCTCTCAGTTCCTTATGCTATTTCAATTTTATTGAAAAATAGTATAATATTATCATCTGTGTTTATAAGTGCAGTGAGCGTGGCAAGAATTATGTTTTCAAACAGTAAATTCAGTATCTGTTATCAAACCCATTTCCTGTTGAACACTCTAGTTCTTCTTCTTCTCGTGTCGATGACAGCATCAAATATGAGGTAGTTTTTTCCGCCAATGTGATGGCTTTGTCAGTGGCCATGAGTGGCATTATATTTTGTAACGTCCAGCATCCCCAGATAACAGAAGGCAAAGTGCCTTCTGGCCAAACCTTGCACCACGATGATGGCTTTTACAACATTCTAGTTAATAATTAATTACTAGGTTTTCTTTATGTGTTAAATTTTTTGTTTTCTTCATCCTGTAACTAACAAAATAGAGACAGAGATAAACCACTTTTTTCCCCCCAAGTACCTTTACCTTTAGCAGGATATTAAAATCCCTCATTTCTTTATAAAAGTAGTAGTTCATGCACTGTGTAGGGTTCCAAGAAATTAGGGTCATCTTCCCACTAGAGTTTTCACAAGGAATGCTTTTGCAAACACTTTTTTTTTTTTTTTTTTTTTTTTTTTTTTTTTTTTTTTAAGTTCTCATCTTGCATTCAGGAGGACGCCGGTTCGAATCCCCGTTCGGGGCATCCAGATTTGGGTTTTCCATGGTTTCTCAAATCACTCCAGGCCAAATGCCGGAATGCTTCCTACAAAAAGCCATGGCTGAATTCCTTCCCATTCCTTGTCCCCCATCCTTTCCTGTCTCTAAAGACCTCGCTGTTAAGAGACGTTAAGCAGTTTTTAAAAAAATGTTTTTAGAAGCTGGGTTATCACCGAGTTTTTTTTACTAATGAGGAGGTTGGGGATTCAAGTGTCGGCAGTTGCCACCTCTCTGTGTGTAGAATTTGTAATCTTTGTGTAGTCCAGAAATTAAAGTACAGAACCTAGCATATTTACTTTACAAAATTTGAAAAATTATTCAATTAATATAACTCACAATGAATTACAATTTTAAATATTACCTAATGCTTCACTGGTTTGGGTACGTACAAGAGGTCTAGGTTCAAATCCGGTGCCCTGCAAACTGGCTGTCCTGATTGCAGTTTACTGCAATCACCGAGGCAAATGCTGGAATGATCCCTAATCTCTGCCTCATAAACCACACACAGAAATACATTCGTCACATTGGATAGCAAAACCATATATTTTGTTTCCTAGGTCATAATTTAAAACAGTGTTCACTGAAAGTTTAATCAAATGCACACCAAGCACTAGAATAACCTTGTTTAAATATTGTCCATCATAAAGGATTAATAGAGGCATTGGAGAAAGTCCAACTCGTGACAGTTACATAGAACTAAGGGATAAGCAAAAGTGTGACGTTAAAGGGGCAGCTACAAGAGAAAGTGGTATCTCGTGCAAATTCTGTCCACTTGTTTCTGTTCTGCTAAGTATATGTGAAATACGTCAGCAATGTTTGAATAGGTCCACAGTGATTGGTTCAAACTCACCAATTCCTGATGAAGGATGTGCTGGGGCCGATACACCACTAATCTCAACAGGCCATTGTGGACATTTTCTGTGATAGTATTTGAAGGATTTTCTCTACCTATCATCCAATATAGCACCCTGGCTAATACTTTTCCCTATAGCACTGTAATACACAAATGTAAATAACTTAAGATTCCTCTAGGAAAGTTTTATTAGGTGGAAAGACATGGCACACATGAAATTATATTTTTTCTTTTGTTCTTGTGTTTTGATTCATATAAAAAATTTTGCCTGTTAACAGTTCCGCAAGAAGCAGCTGAAGTTTGCCAAGTCAGCGATACACGACTGGGGTCTATTTGCCATGGAACCAATCGCCGCAGACGAAATGGTCATAGAGTACGTGGGTCAAATGGTCCGACCTCTAGTCGCCGATCTCAGGGAGCGTAACTACGAAGCGACGGGTATTGGAAGCTCTTACCTCTTCAGGATAGATGTCGATACAATTATAGATGCAACAAAGTGTGGCAACTTGGCGAGGTTCATCAATCACAGCTGTAATGTGAGTATGCAAACAGTGTGTTCTACATATGTTATATTTGTGCTAGAGGCTTTGTGCATAAGAGTTAGGCTAAATTTGTCACAACTGCAGTTATTTGTCATTCATCCGCTGTATTTTGAAAATGTTGTGAACAGTTGATTTGAAGGAACCCTTTTTCATTTTGTTCACTTATTTATACAGTAAAACTTTTACATTACTATTGTATCCAGATTGCCTGGAGGGAATAGAGGGGATCAGAAAATTGTCTTGTCTGATGTGTTTATTGGCAGGCACTTTGGAGTACAGTGTTTCTTCTTCTTTCATCATTATGCCTAACCACAGAGTGCGAATTAATTTAATTAAAAGATGTGTTTTTCTTATTTTGTCAAAATCTTTATCCTCTCGCTGAGCTCTTTCTGCATTCTTCTGTCCAGGTGTTACTTTTCCTAATATACTGTTTGTTGGTAAATTGGTGGTTATTAGCCAAGCTACTAAATCTGTATCTGTACAGTGTGTTACAGTGAAATGGATAATGTGGAAAGGAAGTTACCCACATCTATGAACCGATTTTGATAACCATTTTATTTCCTCCAGTTAAGTCTTCATGGATATGTTAGGCTCTTAGAACAAAAACACTCATCGAGTGAAAAAAAAGTCCACAATGTATTTCAGTCTCTTTAAAACATCCATAACACGTTATTTGTGTTACTGCAATTATAAAAATAGCCGCAATGTGTTCTGGATTACTCAAAAAGACCACAATACAAAATTAACGTCGTTACTCTCGTGATATATGACCAGTACACATTTCAGTTACTAAGAAAGGCCATAACACGTACTGAACATTAGCTGATGCAAACACAATTAAAGCAGTAGCAAACCATATGTATTCTTTACTGAGTAATGAGTACATCGCCTGACTCGAAGTACCAAATCGTTACAAATTCATTTCATTACTCGCATTTGTCTTATGGATGTCAGTTTGATCCGATAAATGAATAAATAAATACAACACATCATGCAGGAACTAGAACGGTTCGTCCAGAATGACTAAATGAACATTTGAACATCGTGTGTCACGTATTTCTGCGAATAATGATGTGAATTTGTTTCTTTACAAAGGAAAATATTTAAGTACAAACATGTTGCGTGTATGTTATTTCAATATCATTTACTGTTAAGTGGTGAGTAATTTGACAACATAAACATTTATTTTGTAGTTTTGTTTTGTTTAACATTATATAACTTATGGAGCCTAATTTATAAATAGAATATTTGGATAGATAATTTGAGATATTTTTTTAAATTGATCATACCTTAGTGAGATTTTATTGATTTCAAACATTTATTAAATATGTTTATTCTAAAATGCGATATTCTAACTTCTATTTTAATTTACACTGCAAATTTTACCTAATCTTACTTACTAAATGAACAATTTATTTAAACTTTACAAAGTATGAACGATGTCATCCGATAACCTGTACATGGCATGACTCGATTTGATGCTTCATACTAATGTTCAATTGTGTCAAAAGTAACGAGTAATGATTTGATAATAATGAGTACTGATCGGTTTAGTAACGAATACATACAGGTACACAATTTCTCATTAATTTTACAACTCTAACCACGATACGATGGACAGTTTGTAACCGCAGTATATATTCTGTATGTTAACTAATTTTAAAAAATTATCATCATTTCTTTAATGATTATCTATATACTATTATAAATCTGTAAGCAAGCTGCGTTTGTAGTGAGGCTTGATCTCTAATAACGCAAAAACTACCGCATCAATTTGCATGGTGTTTCCAAATTTTTAAAGCTAATGTTGCTGATCAACATCTGCAGAAGTAGCTAACGACTAATATGTACCATGGGAAGAAGCAAGTCAGTAAAAAACTTCAGAAATGTGAAACTGTAGACCACAGATTATACACATTCAGACGGTCACTCCTTTCATAAAGAGACCTGACAAAATTTAGGATTTCCTTTTTTTTTTTTTTTTTTACTTCTGCGATTCATTTTTCTGGACCGCAGTACTTCAAAATAAAAAGAATACGTGAATCAAGTATAATCAGCATTTACTTGAATCGTAACAGGTCTGTTGAATTACGAAAAAGTTATATTACTAATATTGAAGACATGTATTGTCTCTGGTAGACTGTTATACAGTTGTCTCTGGAACAAAATTGCTACGTGAATGCTGTACAATACAGCCACAATAAGCCAATACTTAATACGAAATTCAGTTTTTTCTCGAAGAGCGATGTCTGAAAAACAGCTATTATAAATATCAGCAAGTAATAAAACATACTTCTTTCATAATGACTTGTGCGGAATTGCACATATTTGGAAGTACTTTATTCGATTAATATGTCTCGTGGCTATAACGTGCAAATATAACTAGGCAAAATTCAGGTACATGCGACTCAAATAATTACATAGAAAATACGGATATATTGAAAGAAACTCAAATAAAAAAATTTTCATTTCCTAATGCTACACCGCGTAAATTATAAAGCTAAAAGCATCGTCCCTTTGGCCTATAACAAAGCATATCAGCTGTCATCACTGTCCAGGTTGCATTTCTATCGATTTACAACTTTGCCACTCAGAAATAATTGCTTAAGTTACATGCACATTAGTACATATACTGTACCGTGATCCATTTTGACATTTTTTAATTAATTATATCTGACTGAAATAATGACAATAATGATACGACGATTTGAAACCAAGATTAACTCCAATTCACGTAAATTTCTATTTTAAAGCAGGGATAATTGATGGTGTATCAACATAAAATAAAAACCAATATCCAAACAGCAAAAAATAAATAAATCAGAAAAAATTGAGATGCTGTGATTATTGGTAACGAATTTTTATCCTAAAATTCTATTCTACACCGCGTAAATTTTAAAACTAAACCCGTTATGCCTGATGCTAAACAAAACGAGTCAATTGTTATCTGGTCCAGGCTGTTGTTTCGCCAGGTACTTACATGCGACTGAAATAATTACATAGAAAATACGGCTATATTGAAAGAAACTTAAATTAAAAATGTTTCATATCCTAATGCTACACCGCGTAGATTATAAAGCTGCAGGCATCGTCTCTTAGGCCTATAACAAAGCATCATATCAGCTGTCAGGTTGCATTTCAAGCGATTCACAACTTGCCATAATGTTGCCACTCAGAAATAATTGTTTCAGTTACATGCACGTTACTACATAAACTGTACCATGATCACATCTCGACATTTTTGGATTAATTATATCTGACTGAAATAATGACAGTAATGATACGACGATTTGAAATCAAGAGTAGCTGCAATTCACGTAAATTTCTATTTTAAAGCAGGAATAATTGATGGTGTATCAACATAAAATAAAACCAATATCCAAACAACAAAAAATAAAAAACAACAAAAAATAAATAAATCAGAAAAATTGAGATGCTGTGATTATTGGTAACAAATTTTTATATTCCAGCACACTTCCAAGAGGAATAAGTCATAGATTACTGCTATACTTACATAAATATATGGCACCACGGTTATGTTGCAATCCTCGGTATCCACATTTAAAAATAAACTTTTTTTAGTTAAGTATCATGGAAACTATTTTTCATTATATCCACAGATACATCCTTAACAAAGCTTATACCTAGCTATATAATCCCAGGCAAAGTTTACACATAAAATCGCCAAAAAAAAAAAAAAATTACACATAATGATTATAATATCAGCTTTCTTAACGTTACAACTGTTATATATCCATTTAAATTTTCGGTACCACGGTTAATGTGGAATCCTCCATATCAGCATTTAAAAATATTATGTTTTAGCTGAGTTAAATATTGCTTTCAGAAATAATATTATTTATTACTACCACAGATATTCTATATTGTAACCAAGTTTATGCTCATCTATATACTCGCAGCCAAAGTTTACACATAGTGATAATTGCAGCTGTGAAAATGTATTAATTGTTAGTGCTGTGAGTTGGGTAAGTATAAAAGTTTATGATATGCCCTTGCGAAAGAGATCTAATCTGTTGGGGTCAACTTCTGCAGCTAAAAGATGTCGCCGAAATCGGCTAAATGAGAGTGAAATAGACCGACAACATCGTCTGCAACCGAACCTAACGTATTAACCGAAACAAACGAAACTATTCAGAATACATTAATAGTTCATGCCTTTCCACGTTAATGTCTGATAAGAGAATAAAATCGGTAAATAATTTCTACACCTGCAAAGGCACGCGCGCGTGAAGCAGCGGGCAAATGCTAGTATGATATAAGTTAGCAATAAAATGATTTAAACAAAGAATGTTGGTAACAAAGTTATCAAGAATGTTGCTAAGTTATGTATATTTAACAAGAACTATTACCATGACATTTTGAGTTAAAATTTACGTTCTTTGAGAGACATTTGCATTTTTTGTCAATACAGTATCTTTTACAGCGACACATTATAACCCTTGCTGACTTCCAGATGATAACACAGATGCTAAGTGAAGTGTTAAAGGAGTTGAGGGAATGTCATATCATTTGAGATGATGTTTCTTCTTTGTTACTTCTTTCATTTAAAAAAAAAAAAAAGAAAATGATCCAAGTCTGTTTTGTTTCTCGAAGTAATATTTCGTATTGTTCAACACATATTAAAAAACTGATCAGTACTCACTTAATTTATCAAAAAAAAAAAAAAAAAAAAAAATCAGTTTTATAACCACGATCAGTGCACAGATATTCTTCACACTCGGAAATAGCATGCAAGACTGAACACAAACTCGGCCATTGTTTACAATGCTCCCACCGAGCGTGGTGGTGTAACGGATAGCGTTCTGGCCTCGCATTCGGGAGGACGGCGGTTCGAATCCCCGTCCGGGCATCCAGATTTGGGTTTTCCATGGTTTCCCCAAATCACTCCAGGTGAATGCCGGGATGCTTCCTTCAAAAGGCCATGGCCGAATTCCTTCCCATTCCTTGCCCCCATCCTTTCCCGTCTCTAAAGACCACGTTGTTAAAAAGGGACGTTAAACTGTTATAAAAAAAAAAAAAAATACAATGCTCCCCTTGACTTGTTAAAACATGTCTGTCGTATAGTGGTCGTATCAGCTAACATTCAGAATGTCTTATGGCTTTTTTTAATATCCACAATGCATTGAGGTGAAATATCATGAAAGCCGTGGCATGAATTGCATATCGTGGACTTTTTTTAATTAGCCACAACACATTCTGGCTATTTTTATAAGTGCCATAACACGAATAATGTGTTATGGGTGTTTTAAAGAGACATTGTGGATGTTTTTTTCCACTCAATGGATATTTTTGCTCTCTAATTCTGTTTCATGGGCAGTAGCCACACTGAAATTCAGACCATGCTTGTGTCAAGGTTTTGCCCTGTGTGTAATCCTGGCTAGTGAGTCTATGTTTCACCCTCTCGTTTCATTTACTGTAAAGTTTGAAGGTTTGTGATGAATTGGAAGGAGGATAGGTCATTCATTGTTTGTTTATTGGTGTCAGTGTGTCTGGGCCGTTGGCTGAGGTAATGTTGGTTCTTCAAGAGCATTGCTTTTCAGTATGGTGTATTACTTGTTATTGGTAACAGTGGGTTGGGTTTCCTGTGAATGCTGCACTACTTTAATGAAGACCCGCCTCTAATGACCTCGACGAGCTGTAAAGCGTAGTACATATCCATTGAAAGTGTTAACATTTTCACATTTTCCTTAATTCAGTGGTCTGGGTATTGTTTGTGATGAAGTTGGTCGAATTTATCATAAAGTATTGTCAATAATTTTCTTTGTTAAACATTATCTATTATTCTGCTATGGATAATGGAAACAAAGAAACTGCTGTTGGGCACTAAAAATAAGATAGAATAGGGAAAAATAACCTGTCACTTACTACAGATGAAGGCAGGAGGGCGAGATCAGGTAAAAAAAACAAACAACACACACACACACACACAAATTGCACAATATTTCAGCGAGAAACCTTAGTCACGTGAGAGGCGAGACATATGCCAGGGGGATTAGTATTAATGACTGGTCTGGGGTCTTTGATATTTATGTTTTATAACATTTATTATTATTTATGTTTGAATTAAAATCTGAATTTCAATTGTTTAATCTGACTTCCTAATAATATGGACCATTTTATTTGGAAATACTTTTGTGTTGTTGAAAGGCAGGCTCCTCAATACTTTCCAGATTCGCAGGTGACAGACAGGGCAGTGACGAATACACATCACAAAATGTTTTGGTGGTGAACCTTAGTCCTGTTAGCAGCCGAGACACACGGCAAGGAGATACGATGTGATCACCTGCCGTGTGAATTTCACGTGGCAGGCGTCGATCGATCACATCCGATCTCCGTGCCGTGTCTCAGCTGCTAGGACATTTTGTGACGTGTGTTTGTCTTTTCTCATCCCTGGTAATTGTTGGTTCCCATTTTCATTATTATTATCATTAGATAAATACATATATTTACCAAACTAAAATGAAGTGAATTTACATCTTTAATAGAGGAAACTTATTACAAACCAAATAACTAAAGACCTAAGTAAAATAGCATGAATAAAGGTAGTTAATTATTTAGAATAAATTTAAATAATAAAGGAAACTGAAATTAACTCGTCCCATATCAAAATTGATAGCTGTGACAATAGAAATTTTAAAAGAGTAATTTTTTTTGTTACCAATGTTAATGCTTTGCTGTATCAGCTTACTCTGTATGGAGTTAGTTTTCATTATGTTGGATGAGAATTACCAATTAAAACATGTTCAGTTCAAATGCCTGAAAGATCCATGTTTTTTTGAAATGGCGTACCTAAGTCTTTTTATTCATTACATTTGTTTTGTTGTGTGATTAAAAGCCTGCTTTATAGAACTGTTTGCAGTTGATTTGTAACTATTGCCCTTTTTGTTGTTTGTTTTTCTAGCCCAATTGCTACGCAAAGATCATCACAATAGAAGGTCAGAAGAAGATAGTAATTTATTCTAAGCAACAGATAAATGTGAATGAAGAAATAACCTACGATTATAAATTCCCAATCGAAGATGTGAAGATACCGTGTCTGTGTGGTAATGTGCAATGTAGAGGATTTTTAAACTGAGCCAACACTTCTTCAACGTCAATGGTGGTTTTTCTTTCTTTTTTTTTCTGCCCACTTGGAGAGAATACAAGTCCTGATTACTCCAAATGTGTATTAACTGTGTCCCCGGTCATTTTTGTGTTCATTTTTTAAACTTCTCAACTTCTTTGTAAATATTAAAGAGAAACGTTTTAAGAAGGTGATACTTTTAAGTTTACAGCTGTACGCATCGAGCACGTGCTGTCCTGACAATTATCTTCAGTGTGCGCGTGTGCAGGCATGAATGGTTTATACTATCAGTTTGTGTGCATATGTGTGTCATAAAATAATATATCACCACATCTGGTACATATTCATGCTTCTAAATATTGATAATAAAAAGAGAATTTATATTGCTGAGAAATTTATTTGCTCTCTAAGTATTTTTGGTAGCAGATCTAAGTGTTTCATCTGTTGCAGTATCTGAAAAATTATAGAGAATCCTTGATGTCATTTCTATTTTGGTATCTGTTAAATCAAATTGCTTTCTGTTTCATGTGATCTGAGGAAACTCCATATTTACACTCTTATATGCCCTGATACTTGTAAAGCACAAAAATGTGTTTTTATATTCACTGCATATCAACCAGCATGTTGTTTTATGTTATGCTTTGTGTAATATAACATTGAAAATAGTGCAAATTATTGTTTAGATAAATGTTACTGAATGTTAAGTTCATTTGAAGCTTATGTTTTTACTAGCTGCACCCATTTGTCGAACTTCATAAATGTAAAAAAAGGAAAAAGTTTTTCATATGTGGAATTATATTATTTGCTGCTATTAATATATTTTAAAATTTAAATTACATAAAAAAGATACTCCCCATATATGTGTCTTGTGCATTTATCATAAAAATAACTGTCTACATATGAAGAGTTTTGTGATGCAGTTTCACCATCACAACAAGGATATGAAATGTGGTTCTAATGCCCATCCTTCCCAGAGAAAGTTGATGGCATATTTTGTAGGTTGTGAAAAAAAAAATACAAACAGTGTTCTGGATATCTTCTTTTAATTGTTATGATAAGTATGTGTTGTTAGCCTAGAGAGAGTTGATTTTATGTACTTCTTTCTGCTGGGTGCAAGTTTTTCTGTATAAATCCTTAAATTTGTATCGGAAGAAGGTGAATATGTATACATTGATGTCAATGTTCCAAAATGTTTGTGTGTTTCTTTTTGTGTGTGTGTGCGCTGATACTGTAGGAGTTGTGGAAAGGAAAGGGCAACTCATCTGCCAGTAAAATCTTCATTTGTATCAATGGTGCTTTGTGTGAGAGGAGCTGAAGACAATAGAATTTGTATCCAATTGATGTAAGGCGAAAATACATACTTGGGATATTTTTGAGTATAGATGTTAAAAAAAAAAAAACAGACATTTAATAAGTTCAAAGAGTTTTTTTGGTCCTGTTTACTGGAGTGATAAGTCATCAGTATCACACCTTTTGCTTTGTAAATAACATAAAAAGGTTTAGCTATTATAACATATACATTGTTTATTTGATACCGTTTATTTGTATATTTTAAAAAAAGTTTCCTGTCTTTTTTTTTTTCTCCCACATGTAACAAATTTGTGTAAATATATTCTGGCAACACATTTATTTTAAAGTCTTACTTGTTTGCCAGCATGCAGAAGTAAACATTATTGGGGAAAGTAATCTTCAGTGTTCTATAGGCAAGTGAAACCATATTTCAAAGGCGAAATTTTTTTTGTTTTTAATTTATAAATATAAAATGTATGTATAGAACCTAAAAAAAAAAACAAGTTATATTATATAAAATCATATTTTCCAATGAAGTGAAAAACACTTTTTGATTTTTAAAAAAGGGCATTTTATCTGAAAACGTGACTGCTTTAATGGTATATTCCATTGTTAATATATCTCAATTGACATCCAGAGGCTGATAACCTTAGGACTGGCTTACACCAGTCAAGTGATTTAACATTAAATGTTTCAAGCAAACTATTGTCAGTATTATTCATTTTTATTCACAACAGCTGCCCAAGATAAAGTTTCAGTATTTCCTTGTGTGATTGTGGCCGATATATTGATATATTTTACTATTGACTCAACCAGTTCTGATAAGTTGATCGATTCGGGAGAAATGACTGAACTGTTGTCTGTTGGGTTATATTATTCTGTATGTTGACAATGATCTTTGGTGCCAAACTGAAAAAGTATATGTGAACTATATTCCTATATTTGAGAGAGTTGGCACATGGAATAGTTACTGGAAGTTGTAGGTTTCAATGCAAGACTACCACTCATTTTCCCAGTTAACATGCAGGTTTACCGTGAAATCACACCTGATCTTAGTGGGCGAGCGGTAATATGCTTTCGGGAGGGCATGGGTCTAAATCCTTGTCAGGTCCACCTGATTATGATGTTTCCTGAAATCACTCCAGGCCTTTTACAACCAGAGGACCAGAAAAATGTCAAAAGTAATTTTATGACTTACTTGGGCCTAATTTTTTACCCATGAGGATATTATTAACTTACCTTACAAATTGTAATCTGAAAGAACCAAGGTCCCACAAGGCCCTCGTAAAATATTCATTATCTTAACCCTCAAAGGCACACTGCTCTCTTTGAGGTTATAGTAATAATGCATTCAGGAGGTCACGTCTTAAAATCCCTGTACGAGCATCCAGATTTGGGTTTCCCAAATCACTCCAGACAAATGCTGGGATGCTACCTTCAAAAAGGCTATTACCAAACTCCTTCCTGTCCTCAGTCCTTTCCCGCCTCTAATGACCTCGATGTCACCGAGGTGTAAAGCTATAAGCAAAAAATTTCTTATTATTGAAATATTCATGGCTTTGAGAAAGTTTGGCTAAAAGCTTATACCTCATAGCCTTATTCAACACAAGTATGGTATCCATCTTATGTGGACAGCTTTTACTATTTTTTTTAATGATATCTTTAATTCAGTTAGGATTAAATTTTTAATATTCTGCCTACGAACCATCTGTCCCATCTTTGTGGAATAGATTGAGAATTGCTGCTATAGTTCCTTCAAAAGGCCATCCCAAAATTCCTTCTCACTCCTTTCACATCTCTAATGATTTCGATATGAGTGAGGTGTATAAAGACTTGAGGGAAGGGGAATGTTAAAAATGAAGTGACAGAAACGGCAAACAAATTGACTGCACAGTTTCTCAGTGAAGTGGAATGAAAGTGAGTGGCTGCAGGGCTGGCGCTAGGATTCTCGGTCCCCGGGTAAGCGATCTTAGACCCCTCTCTCCCCCTCCCCCCCCCCGAAAATATTTTTTCTTTACACTTTGGATTTTTTGATAAAAGAAATCAAACACGAATTTTAAAATTTGCACCTATAATTTTGAACATTTTTGTATCAAATTTTTTTATTTTCTTAGGCACCCAGGCTGGTGGGCCCCATTTTGGTGACCCGGGGTACTTTTGCCCCACTTATCTTCCCCCCCCCCCCCCCCCCTCCACCCTATCACCGGCCCTGAGTGGCTGTGTTGACCGCAGGGCTTGCGCGAGCTTAGTCACTTACTTCTTTTAACTTGACAAAGGGTTAACCCCCAAATACTGTATTTTCTGTGTTTGTGTATTGTTTCATGTTGCTGCTGCCCTTCTCCCGTCAACTTTGGTGAGTGTTGGGTGTATTTTATAAATCCTTTCCATATAAATACTGCCTCGCGGCAGTTCTTACTTTCTATTGTTACCGAAAATATTGTTTGAAAACATTATTTAGAAAGTGTTCACAGTCGAGGATTTCTAGTGTTTCACCAGATTGCCTGTTTAACTGTCAGCAGTTTTTCTGAACATATATCAAGAGGTGGGTTTTTAAACACGTGACTGAGGTAATAGTTTTACAGAATTTTATATAATCACTTAAACGGATGTTGAGAATGTCTGCAGCTCACTGTAGTTGAAGGGAGGAGGGCAGCAGTAATGAAAAACACTCCACAAACATAATATTTCAAGCTACACCCTATGTGAACTATGTGACTGAATTTATGTGGGCACCCGCATACCACACAGTCACGCAAATGATAGTTTTGACCTTAAGATCAGACTCAAGGTGATGGTGGGGGAACAGAGGAAGGGGTGACAACACTATCAATGGAAATCATGGAAAGAAATGAATCAAAAGAAGCATGTAAAAGAGGTGAAAAAGTATTTAGAACTTTCTGCAACCACTGCTCTTTGATGACTTAATATTATATTTACTGTAGTCTATGTGCCGAGTTGCTATTGGCACACTATATGATCAAAACAAAACTAAATTTTCAATATATATGTACCATACCAGCAAGTGAATAGTATACCAGGATGAGTATTATCTGAGATTGAGAGATGTCTGGTACCAGAATGTGTTGGCAGGCCCTTCTCCTTGGGAGTCCATCCATAAATTATGTCCCACACTAATTGGGGGTGGGGGGGGGTCAACAAAGTGTGACATTATTTAAACGATCATGAGGCATCAGTGGTACACAAAGCCACTAACCAGCACAAGCAATCACAAGAGGTTACGCCCATTACAAAGAACTACAGCTTGAGAACTCTGTGACTGCTATGCCAGTCATAAATAATATAAAAGAATGGATTCAAAGTTCACGGACACAAGATGGTTATATTTTATATCATTCATTTGATTTGTTATGTTTTGTCAATTTTCTAAAATGTTTGAGTTATTGTTTTATAAAAAAAAAATTAATTTAAATAGAAATATGTAAATAATTTTTGAAATGCTGTTTTAATTTAATAATTTCTAAATTTGAAATTGCAAATCATACCAGGGGAGGGGGGCTCACCTCACACAAATGTGACAAGGAGAGGGGGGGAGGTGCTCCAAAAATATGAATGGTGAGTGGAGAGAATGTTTTACTTTTCATTTCCATATAAATAATGGCACACAGCATTTCTTCATCCTCCATTCTTGCTGAGATCGAGTAATTAGTTTTGACACAATTGCTGAAGGCACTCAGAATAAATCAAGTGTATGGCATATGCTAAATTATTGAAACATATGTTTTGTGAAAAGGTCAATGTCAGAAGTGGCATGGCAGTGAATGGGATAATCCTTAACAAAGATGATGGGTTCAAAGATTTTCTAATCATGACTTAGACTGAATTTTCAAAATTACAATTATGCTTTTATTACTGTCAATTTTTTTAATGGATGAAATGAGAATTGATATTTTTAAAGTGAGGTCAATGTAAAAGTGAATCACCTGTTAACATTTGTAATGATCGCTATCTGAGTGAAAGGGTACTTACTCCTGAAAGCATTTTTTTGGCCAAATCTGCAAAGAAATGCCATAAAAGTGATGGGAACTTTGCCCAAGCTTAATAAACTCTGCAGAAACTTTGTGCAATCACTGCACTCTGAAAAATTACTATTAAGTTTACTGCATTTTTTGTGCCGAGTTGCTACCGACATGCTATACCAGTATGACCAACTTCTTTCATATTTTGTAATTCACTTTTTGATACTGCCAAAAAATTGCATAACTTATAACATTGCTTCTTCCTTGGTCTCGCATTCGGGAGGACGGCTGTTCGAATCCCCGTCCGGGCATCCAGATTTGGGTTTTCCATGGTTTCCCCAAATCATTCCAGGCGAATGCTTCCTTCAAAAGGCCAAGGCCAAATTCCTTCCCATTCCTTGTCCCCAATCCCATCCCACCTTTAATCATGTTGACGAGGTGTAAAGCTATAAGTAAAAAAAAACTGCTTCTCTTATTTTGAAAGTAGTAATTTGGTAATCAGTGTCATACAGTAAGTTCACACATGTTCTTTTACTAAAGTAGTCTGTAGTCTAAACGTAATCATTGCTAAAAATCTTCAGTTTCAGAACAAACATTTGGTATGACGCCTGGTCATTTGTATGCTTTATTATGAGCTATTCGTTGAAGGTCTGAAACAACTATTGATGACTTTATCAGTTCCTGGATGGACGTTATCATGATCACCTATGTTCTGTGTATCTAACAAAATTCTGCAGTGATCTGAGATAGATGCATATTGCTTGTTTAAAGATAGAAAGTAAAGCCAACACACTGTAGCAGATTGTGTAGAGTGGGGAAAAAAATGTACATAAGTATAAAAAAATATTCAGTCAGGGGAAATGACTGCACCCCTCAGGGCCCGCTCTAGGGGGGGGGCAAACCGGGCATTTGCCCGGGGCGCTAAAATTTAGGGGCGCCATTTCGGCTGTAAGTGTGAGAAAAATATTAATAATATTAATGTGTTAAATACCCAATTAATAAAAAAAAATTCACATACCGAATTTTTCGTTCGTTAAAAACTTACAGTTCTTAGCTATTTGGGTGCGCCCCTAGAGACTTCGAAGAGACGGGGCGCGGACCTCAAAGGGGCGCGCCGTTGCCCAGCCGCCTCTGTGTGAATTCCGCCATAGGAGCAACTTCAAAATGCGCCGCGTCCGTGCCATGTCTCAGCCCGAAGTCCGCGCCACGTCTCTTCTGTGTGAATTGGGCCTTAGCACGAGAGTAGAACGCTGTTTTGACTTTTGTTGTCTCAACTTGCTTATTATTGCTAATTATAAAAGTGGTTACATTACACAACAGCATTAGTCTTACTATTACGTTATTAGTGATAAGTGGAAGTTCATAAAATTAACTTCAGGATTTCATAATTTCTAAAGGTAAGTACATCTATGATTAAACTGTTATTTAGTTGGATATACGACATAAGCGCATAACGACAAAAGCGCACAACAGAAGCGAAGCGCGGTAGGTGGAGGCTGTTACACCTGTCCTCGGCTACCTGCACTTATTCCGACGTTATACTGCCCACAAGTTACTAGACCCGGTGACAAGGAGTGTTTTTCGCAATTGCAGTTAGGCTCTAATACATGGAATCGATAGTTCTTGGCGGGAGATGCTGAGTATTTATTTTATTGAATTGATAAACCAAATCAATATGGATCTTAGTTATTGGAAATCGAAGTGGAATAATTTGCATAATAATTTCTTCTCGTAATCCGAGCCTCACAGATTTGTTGTACAAATTAGATACAGGCATTGTAAGTGTTATGGTTGGGTTAAATTTCATACGCTAGCTTTGATCGCTTGTGAAAATACTGTAGTTTAGTGGGTGTGGGACAGTACTTACAATCATTAATAAATAAATAATATTACCAGCTGCTGATTACCGATTAGTTACTTCACATACCATTAGTATATTCAATTTAGAATGTTAACTGCTAATATATAATAACCCATAATGCTTATTATATATACGAATGCGGTTTACAGATACTCTAATTGCTGCATTTGTAAATCGTCTCAACAAAAAGAAATTCACTAACTATTTTAGTGAATGTCAATTACTTTGTCAGTTGGTTTAATAAGTGCATTGCAGGACAATCACTCCACAGCATCATTTTTGTTTGTTTGTTTGTGAACTTGGAACGTATTCCGTTTAAGCCTATAGAAATTGCCATTCTGTATACACGGTTTCTGTATTTGCAGCAAATTTACGGATAGTATCCTCCGCGAATACGCTTTGACTGTGTAGTAACACTAGACTTTCTTTATGTTCCCAGGGTATGGAAAATATTTTGTGTTGTGCATAAATATTTTTTTATAACGACTGAGAATAATTAGTTAACTTAGTTATGGTTTTAGCTTATTTAGAACAAGGATAAATATTTACTTTTTATATTATTTTATAGAGTACATTGTTTGAATTACGTGCGTGCCTCTTCCAAAATGTCTGGCGGTCAAAGAAAACTATCTGGTTACCAGTACAAAAAAAGAAGGTTGGGATTTTGGGAAAGGAAGCGGAAAGGCAGAATCAATCAGGCGCGTTAAAAAAATTTACTGTATTCAGGGTTTACCAAAACAAATCTTAGAATCCAATATCAGGTCGGGATACAAAAGAAGTACAGAATCGTCGGAGAATAATAGCAAACAAATGAACAAAGTTTCTAAACCAACTGGAACTGACACCAACGTGAGACTCACAGAAGGCGTTCTAAAACTTTGTGGCCAAGAATTTTACTAGACGCCTTAAGAAGCTTTTTAGTAAGCCAAGGTCCACCTAAACTATTGCATAATTACAAATTTCCTTCCAATGACACAGATCTACATTTTACCGCAAAATATTATGCACGAATTTTAAGCAACGGAGAGCAAATATTGCCACATTAGCTACTATCTTTCACAAAACTGCGTTTACTGCTTCTGTTGCAAAATTTTCGGCTGTTTAGTTAGTTCTCTCCATAGGAGGGTTTTAAAAATTGGAAGCACCTCGACGTAACTTGTAAGGAAACGAAGTTTCCTTACTTTAATTATATATTTATATTTTTAAAAATATGATCTGTGCCTGTTATACAGTTTCTTATTTGAGACATGGAGGAAGGAATAATATGGAGACGACGCAAGAGACCTTTACCACGCTTGGGAGTGAAGCAGGCCGGCGGAGGAGTGGGGGGGCATGGCCGGAGTGGTGGGGGCTTGACCGCTTCCCAACAAACATGGGGAATATGTACAAACACCTCAAGGGGACTCTAGGATAAACGTGACGCCGCAATCTGGTGATGGATTATTATGTAACTCGATGAGACAAATAAAAAATGAAGAATAAAATTTTTTGATATCCTGCTTAGTTTTCGAGATATTCTGTCTCAAATGTGAAATGGTTTTGGTTGAAATTCAGAAGAAAAAATTATTCAAAGTCAAATTTTATGATGAATTTTTATTTAAAAAGACGAGACAAATAAAAAATAAAGAGTAAAATTTTCCGATATTTCACCTAGTTCTCGAGATATACTGTCTCAAAAGTGAGGTGTCTTGAGTTGAAATGCAGAAGAAAAATTTCGCAAAAGTCAAATTTAATGATGGATTCTTATGTAACACGACGAAAAAACTCGATAATAAGGAATAAATGTTTTCGATATCTTGCTTAGTTTGGTGGATATACAACATCCAAATTGAGGGGTTTAGGTTTGGATGCAGGCTGGACCAAAAATTAATTCTGTCAAAGCCACAATGATTACATGGTTGACATGCAGAATGGATATTTCAGTTTTATTACTACCACTTGTGGTTAGTCTGAAATGTGTCCTAGACCAGAAAAAAAGTAAGAGGACCCACTCTAGGGATGAGCAACTCAGACATTTTGTAGGCTGGTACCAGAAATAAAATGTTTATTCAGTCACCTTAATGGACATTCTCTTGATCAAGATGTGTTGTCTAATTTCACAGCCCTACTTATTAGGACAATTGTAAAAAAAAATTATCTCTCAGTTAGATTTAGATACGGGGGGGGGGGGGGGAGAATGTTGTACAAAAAAAAAGAGACTAAATTAGAAACACATTCCCCAAATTGATTTTGTTCAAAGGCCAATAACTTCTTTATTTATGAAGCCCATTTTTATTTCTGCATGAACCTGTTTCGACATAAATAGATGAGAAAGATTTCAAAATCGGTAAAAATAGGTATAGACGTATTTACAAACAGAAACAAGTCTTATATGAAGCTTTAAAAATAACCTAAGTCAATGGCCTGAAATAGCTATTTAAAAAATTAATAAAACTCACAGCTTCTCACATAACAGTTAATTTCATCATCCATTGTCAGTATAATCAGCAACGTGACGAAAGAAATCGTAATAGTAAATTCACTGAATCGCGAAGTGAAACACGCCCCTTTAAATCTCATTTTCAACACTCGTTAAAAAATAATGCTAGTCTATTATGTGTAAAATAGCAAGTTTGCTGATTTTCTACACTACACGAAGAAAAAATTGAGAACAAAGTCATCCCATTGAGAGCTATGACTAAATATTTATAGACGTGCTGCAAAGTTTGCGGCGTCTACCGCTTACTTCAACAACGATAATTACAATTCAACTTACTTATGAAATGATATTCCAGGTTCTTTCCTGTCTGGCCTATTTGTGCAACCGTACGCAACACAAGCTGGCATTTTTAAACACTTATACACAATACTAAATGAAATAATCACTGCATCTACCACAATGTGAACACCTTAATTGTTGGGAAGCGCCATATGGTCGCTGCCGGTGCTGCCACCATGCGGGAGAGTTTAGTGCTTGCTTCACCGATTTAACGTCACTTCTCCTCCATATAATTCCTTCCTCCATGGTAGATCCTGCCACTCAGAGTTATTAATGCCGAAATAAATCATTGGAATGAGGTGCTTCTAAGAATTGTTGCAATTACCAAAATGCTTGGTAAAAGTTGACTGGTTTTTCAAGGTACAAGCGACAAGTTGTTTGAGCATAATAACGCTAAATTCTTAAAAATAGTTGAGTTACTATCTGAATACGATCCCATTATGGAAGAGCAAGTCCGCTGAGTGCTCTAAAAAGTAGAGACTAAAGCTCAATATCTTGGGAAAAATATACAAACCGGGATAGTAGATCTGCTGCATCAAAGTGTAAAGTCTCATGTAATTAATGAAATAAAAAATTTCAAATATTTTCCACAATTTTAAACTGTACTCCTGACTTTAGTAAGATACAGCAAAATTACTCTTGTAATCAGATATGTTTCAACCAATAAATTTAATGCTGATGTTGAAATTAAAATTAATGAAAGCTTTTAAGGCTTCTTACCAGTTGAAAGATCCACAAGAAAACAAATGTCTGACATTATAGTTGGAGAACTTAATGACTTGTGTTTAAATTTGAAGGATATCAGAGGACAGGGACTGACAACGGGTCCAATATGAGGGGCAATAAAGCAGGAGTGCAATCTAGAATTAAACAATACAGTTCGCGAGCATTCAATGTTCTGTGTAGTAGCCATTCTCTCAATCTTGTTATTAATGGCAAAAGCATCCTTGGAAGCCGCTAATTTCTTCAACATGCTCCAAAAAATATATTTATTCTTTTTGGCATTTACTTTTCGATGGGTAATACTTTTAAAGCATGTTCAGGGTTCAACTTGGAGTGACACTAGATGGGAGAGTAGGATAGAGAGGATAGAGGCAATAAACCCTTTAAAATTTCATTTGGGAGATGTATACGACACCTTGGTAAGCATTTACGAAAACCAAGAAATTGATAATTTAATGATTTAGCCATTTTGGCAATTGAGTATGAAATTGCTGATGAAGTAAATTTTAAGATGTAATAAAAAATTCGCAGCCTGAAAGTAAGAAAAAAAAGTTTTTTGTTATTTTAGCGTATCTGATGTAATCTCGTTTTATTTTCAAAATAATGGCATTTAGATTGTTTGTGTGATAATATCGATCTGTAATAGCATTTAAAAATGAAAAAAATATGGGTAATTTGTGTCTATGTACAGATTTTTAATAATTAATTTCTCTATTTTGTGCCGCTAAATCAAAATTCAATAAGTTTATTTATGAATATATGAATTTATTAAAATTTAATATTTTATTCGATTAAAATTATTTTTTTAAAAATATATAATTCTACATAATCTTAAGGGGCGGCAATTTGTCTATTTGTCCGGGGCGGCAAAACCGCTAGAGCGGGCCCTGCACCCCTACATCACTGTAGTGACTGAAGTGGGATTCGAGAGACTGAATGGTTAGGGGTGAAAGGTCCAGAGTTTCCTAAGGGAATGTAAGCTCTCTCTGTATATGATGTCTCGTACCCAAGGTGATAATTATACTGCACAAGTTCTATTAAGGAAACTGCACTCCTAACCACCATGTACCTTGCATCCCGCTGCAGTAATGTAGGCCTGCAATCACCTCTCCTGCAGAAGAACAGCTTTACCAGAAAACTTTTTTGTATTCCAGTAGTCTCTTTAGCACCTCCAACAACTTGCAACCCAGATCCTTTATCATTTTAGTCAGTGATTGTGTTCTGTAGAAATTTTCACATTAAAATTGAGCTGCCTTTCTTTGAACCCTTTTTTGCTCTCCTGTATTTGATTCTCTAAATGTGGGTCCCATATTTTTCCACCATGCTTTAACAATGGTCTGACCAATTGTTTTTGCTATATTAGTATTCAGATAAAAAAAGACTTAAGATTGTTTATGATAATAGGGTGGGGTCAGAATTGCTTGTTGAAGGCTTGAAGTGTAAATATCTTGCCATAGCATTTGATAATCAAAGGAAAAGGTTACAAAATCCATTTACTGGAGGGAGGATGCACCAGAGAGGTTGGGTAATTGGGTTACAAAACTTTGGTCAGACCGTTGGTTGAATATGATAGTGTGGCACAGGACCCATACTTTTGGTATCAAATACAGGAGCTGTAGGACGTGCAAGGAAGAGCAGCTGGATTTGTGGAAATTATCACAGTACCCAGTCAGTATCTGATATGGTCAAGAAGCTGGATTGTGAGAGGAGAATGAAGAGACTGCTGGGAATGTACAGGGCAGATGCTGGTGATTGGGTCTGGAGCAGTGGCGTAGCTAGGTCAACAAGGGCCCCGGTGCAAAAAATTTACTTTGGGCCCTCAGGCCAGACGGGCGACGCTTTTTTGCTTTGTGTGCTGGTAGGGGTCCCCTGAACTGAGGATGGGGGCCCTTGAATTGTTCTTTTGGGGGACCCCTGAGCAGCGAGGGCCCTTAGTGAGGGGCTCCTGTGTTCTCAGAGGGCCCCTTAGACGACGGTAGAGCTAAGAAAGAAAAAAGGTCGCCAGTTTGCCGTGAAGGCTCGTGGGCCCTCTAATGCTGCGCTTGAGGGCCCCTAGAGGTGCGCTTAGGGGTCCCTTGAGGTATGCTTGGGGGCCCCCTGAGTGTGAGGGCCCCGGTGCACTGCACCCCCTAGCCCCATAGTAGCTACGCCCCTGGTCTGGAGGGATGTTAGTCAGAGGATTAGGAATAGTGTGTGGAAGGGAAAAGATGAACATGACCACAAGCTGGCACTCAATTTCATGCATAAGGGAGAGGGAACAAACTACCAAGTGAAGTGATTAATAAATTACCAAAAACGATGAAGGAATTTAAAGTTCATAAATGGAAAAAAATAGATGGTGGAAGAATTTAACACACAAATTATATAAGTTAATTAAAAATAAAATAAAAAGGGGTAATTAGATGAATAAGGGAATTGCAATGGAGCATGTTCTCCATCGCAATTAAATTAATAATTACATTTTCCACTGCAAATTTATTTCACGGTGGCCTTTTTTTTTAAGCTCTGCTCAAGGGCGTATCAAGGATCAGAGCTAGAGGGGAGCAAGATTTTAGCTGGGGGGGGGGGGGGTCAACTAATATTGGTTTCAAGGAAGTGGGGTAGGGCACTGAAACATGACAATTTCTTACAAAATGAAACTAAAACCTATTGAGGAAACTATTTTTATTATTGATTAATATAGTAATCCAACCACTTAATCTAACGACCTACTATGTAGTAAATTAAGATCGTAACTCAGTTATAGTTTATGTAAACTTTAATTGTATCGGATTCGTAGTAAAATTTTCAGTGTCTTTGTTTCTCAATATTTCACGGTGTCTTTCACGAAATTTCAGTGCACACTCATCAGACATAATCCAGTCAATCTTTCCTGTCACAAAGTGCTGCTGAGCCAGTTCTTCACTCGTCGAAGCGTACTGAAGGCAACTTAATTTTTCTTCTGGGGGGGGGGGGGGGGGCAGCAGCACCTGTCTGGAGACGCCTATGGCTCTGCTACTGACCCCGCGGCGACAATGGAGTGAACTATCGGGGCGGCGACAGTCGATCACTCGATTTACAGACCCCCTGGACGTGCCGCCCGCGTGCAGTGCACGCCTGCTTACGTCGAGGTCATTAGAGGCGGGAAGGAATGGGAGGTAAGGAAGGGGAAGAAATTTGGCCACAGCTTTTTATGGAAGCATTCCGGAATTGGCCTAGTGTGATTTGGGAAAACCCGAATCCGGACCGAGCGTGGTGGGTGAACGGTTAACGTTCTGGCCTCGCATTCGGGAGGACGCGGGTTGGAATCCCCGTCCGGGCATCCAGATTTGGATTTTTCATGGTTTCCCCAAATCACTGGAGGTGAATGCCGGGATGCTTCCTTTAAAAAGGCCATGGCCGAATTCCTTCCCGTTCCTTGTCCCCAGTTCCATCCCGCCTCTAATGACCTCGCTGTCGACGAGGCGTAAAGTCCCCCCCAAAAAAACCACGTTCTCCCGAACACGAGGCCGGAGCGTTACAGCTCATCCACCACGCTCAGGGTGATGGTGTAAATTATTCATTGCATTGTCAACTGTGTGTTGGGCCGAATTCCCCGCCGCTTCAAGGTCGCGAGAAAACCATGCGTCGACTTGACCTACGAGCAGCCGTGTTTCGCGTTCAGGATGCGTGTGCAGGGCAGCCGTCCGGTCATCTCGGGGACTGTCTCCGGCTGTGGACGCTTAAATTCGAAATTCGGCCCTAACAATTTATGGGTGACCTTCAGGCCTCACGTCTCCTCCATCCGACACAGGAACCACCCACAGCGGAGAGGTTTGGCATTTGACCCAAGACGATGGAGCACAGTCTGGTGATTAGAAATTCTGCACTGTCACCTCTCCTACCCTGCCAGACTCGGACCAACTAACCTGGTATAAGAGACGGGCGCCATCAAGGCAGAGCCGGCGCTAGGGTTCTCGGGGCAGGGGCGGATCCCCAAAACTATCTAGGTCCACCTCAGACATTGTAATTTTGGAGACCTTTTTTTTCATTTTTTAGCTCTACGGATTTAAGGCCCGAGGAGACGATAAATACTACTCTTTGTACAACTCAGCCTCCCCCCCCCCCAATCCAAAATTGACACGAGCCAAGCCCCTCCCAAACCAAATTCCTGGATCCGCCCCTGTGCCGGGGTATGCGTTCCCTTAGCAGGAAAGTAATTCATCTGTTGGGGACCCTCCCTAGAGCCTGATCCGTGACCTCTTTTTTTCTCTCTCTCTCTTTCTCTATAACTACCGGGCGAAAATGGGCGGATTCTTGGGCCGGGCAGCTCCTAGCCCTAAAGCCGGTCATCGGGGCCCGAGGTACATTTACCCCGCCAGGGCCGGCGTTAGGGTGGGGGAGGGGGGTAAGCGGGTCAAATGTACCTGGGACCGCCCGGCTGATGGGGGACTGAGGGAGGGGCCCTAACCGATAAATTGGCCAAGGGCCGCAACTGGTTACGTGACTGCTAAGATCCTTACCCGGGGCCCAAAAATCCTAGAGCCGGCCCTGTACCCCGCTAACTTCCCCTCCCCCTGCCTCGTCCTCCTATCCTTATGCCTGCTGCAACAACTGAGCCAACAGGGCGGATTTAATTTATTTAATAACATTAAATCTTTCGTTTGTAATTAAATTTGTTTGCGAGTACTGATGGTCGATAAAATTAATGTATCAAACGAAACGAAAAGAGATAGAGAAAGAAGGGAAAAGAGTTGTTTTTGACGCCCTACAGGATTTCATAGGGCTCAAGTCGAAAATGAACACAGTTTACACCAATATCACGACCCTGAATATTGTTTGATAATTTATACACGAAAAATTGCCTGTGTGGTGTTTCCGGTAGCAACACGAAAACTCAGGAAACCAAAGACAACAAACGAATCAGCTATAAGGATTTTGGTGCTATTGATGGCTATTATTATGTTTCTATAAAACTCATGATTGTAGGGAAAATGACCCGTTATTACAGAAACCTTGGTGTTCGGACCATGTGACAGTGGTAAAAGAAAACTAAATAACGTGAAATTCCACAAAAATTTGATGAAACCTCTTTGTTTGTTGCTTTAATAGCAAATATATTTTTTATGGTATCCTTTAATATTTTTTGTATCATTAAAGTAAGCAATCTATGGTTGAAAACTACGGACTAACTTCGTAGTAATTTTCACTTAAAATCACATATTGTAGCTGAAACTTACTGCAATGTTTGCAAGTGAAATGAGTACTTGCAAACATATACCTATACCTATACCTATTAAAAAATCACACCCTTATCTCAACACGTAACTGCTAGACAGGTTTAAGATTCAATTAGAAATTTAAGTTTTATTTTTAAATTATTAGTTTATTGCGATGGAAAATATGCCCCGGTGGTAATTTCACTGCACACTTTCTCATCTCATGAATGTTTAATTTAAATTCATTCAAGCGTTTGGAATAAGTTCATCAGCCTCTTGTAACTATCTCAATTCACAGACACTCTTAATCACAAAAGAAAATTTTCCCACCAAAGGTGGTGGGTGAGCGGTTACGCCCTGGTCTCGCATTTGGGAGGGCGCGGGTTCGAATTAGTGTCCAGCCATTCAGATTTCGGTTTTCCATGATTTCCCAAAATCATTTTAGGCGTACTCAGGATGATTCCTTCAAAAAGTCGTGGTCGATGTCCTTCCCGTTCCTAGTCCTCAGTCTTTTCTCGCCTCTAATGACTTCGACGACGACGAAGCGGAAATACATAAAATATATCCCTCCCTTATACCTCGTGAGAGGAGGAATATCTGCAAGACTATCAGAAATAGGAAGAAAAATGGTTAGGGCGTTTGATATCACATCAAAACATTACTGCAGAATGTATTGCAAAGTACCTTAAATTGGAAAGAAAAGAGGGGACGTCGAACATTGAAAATGGCGAATGATATTTATGTGCAGAACAGCTAAACTATTTTCTTTTTTTTTTTACTTATTGCTTTACGCCTCGTCAACGTCGAGGTCATTAGAGGCAGAATGGGACTGCGGAGAAGGAACGGGAAGGATTTCTGCCATGGCCTTTTGAAGGAAGCGTCCCTGCATTCACCTGGAGTGATATGGGGAAACCATGGAAAATCCAAATCTGGATGCCCGGACGGGAATTTGAACCGGCGCATTCCCAAATGCGGGGTCAGAACGTTAACCGCTCACCCACCACGCTCGGTACCAGAACACAGGTAGGGCCTACACTAGAATTAATAGAATTGCGGAATACAGAGAGCAGTGGAGAAGATTTAGAGAAACATATCAAAACTTGCCTTAAGGCACAGCATTTATTATTACGTTTATGCCTAAAATAAAGTGCTATTTAATGGTTATGTCTTCCCTTTCACGTACCATTTGTAATTATTGTACCGATAGACTAATAGCCATCCTGCCTTATTGCTATTATATGCATAATATACTTTCATCTCCTTCATATCAGGTAGTGATTTAGTTCTACGGTAATTTCGACGAACAAATCTAGTTGGCTTTGCACCTCCTTCAACACCTGCATTTGATACAAAAAAAATGTGGGTCCCATACTACCCGTCCATACTCAAACAACGGTCCGACAAAGTTTTGTATCTAAATTTGGTTGCATTTCCTTTAAACCAAGAGTGTTCCGACAGAGTTTTTCAAACTTATCAATTATCGCTGGGTCTGCGCTTCCTAGTAGAGGTGGGCAAAGTGACTCACTAAAAAGAGCGGTGTTCATTTGATCACTCTACGAAAATAACTAGTACTTTTGAACGGTTCACTAGCTCACTTGCTCAGCTATATTTGAGACCTTATTTTTCTAGATCTCACCCCTCAGAATTCGGTTACACACCCCCACTTTTCGATGAAAAAACCCCCTTTAAATCGACTTTGATGCAATTAGTAGACTTTTTATTTTTATTTTAGCTCAACACTCTACAAAGCCCACGTGAACATGCTCTTCTTGATCTTCAGAACTAGCCGACTTATGACAGACTCACCTAGAGGAACTATCCTTCACTTTTTAATGAGTGACTGCTCACTCGCTCTTTTAAAAGAATTGCTCAAAAGAACTGATTCACTCGCCAACGACCCATCTCTACTTCCTAGAGTCCTAAGGAAACAATATATTTTTTTTCTCCAAACGAAGAAAACCTAAATGAAAGAACATTAACTTAGGAACACAAGTTCCGAAATCAAATCAGATTGACAGGACATAACCTGATAGTTGAAAACGTCAGTTAAACTGGAATTAAAAAGACTGATATTCTGCTAACAGGATAAAATGCTCTATTGAAGCCGATAACGAGTAGTTGAATGCAGTAAACTGAAAATTTACATGATTAATTTCAATATTTTATATGTATACCTGCTTGACAAGAAAATAAAAATAGAAAAATCTTAGTAGTTGAACACATACTTGATGTTGAACTCGGTGTATTCAAATGCTTGTGACTCATTTTACTGCGGCCTGGATACTAGGTTATGACTTCGGTTCAAAGGCCGCGCTAGAATAGTGTACATGGTGGGGAATCGATCAGAGTAGTGCTGTGTGACGTGTAGTCACGTGACCTGCTGTTAGGTAACCGCTGGCGGACATGACAGAAGACTGCGACCCGGCGTGTGGAGACAAATCAACAGTAACACCTGTGGCGTAATCAGCGAAACGAACAACTGACTGTAAGTACACACTCAATGCTTGACTTGTGGAGGCATATGCCAAGGGTGAATGTCTTTGAGATAGCATTTGCAATTTTACTATTATTAAAAAAAAAGAGCTTAGAGGAATTTTATGTTTTAAAAGGCGTAACAACAACAATTTTGAATTAATTTGCTACTTCCTTGTACAGATTTAGAAACAATGCTTCACAAATGTGGTACTAAATAAATACATTCGCTCATACTTGTTTGGCAGTATTAAACAAGTATTAAATTGCTTATTAATTTTTTTGTCCTAGACTGATTTTGTTTACGAATTAAATTATTCAAAGAGTATATACCCGTCCTACCATTTTTTTTAAAAAATGAAAAAATAATTGCGATGTAGCGTACGTTCTCGCGACAATTACCCTACACACCCATTTTTCTTGTACCTGCCTACTTTTTCCATTTACGAATTTTAAGTTCTTTCAGCATTTTTGGTAAATTATTCTACCTCCCTTGGTAATTTATTCCAATCCCCGACTCCCCAACCTACAAAACCACAATCAGGACTGCCGGTACGAGGGAACAGGACTCGAAAATGGTACCCGTTGTAACTTCTCGAATGCAGTGTGCGCATTGAGCCACATAGGCGGGTAGTACGACATCATTTTCTATTATTATTATTCCACACGTGCGGTTTGTTATATGTTTCTCGTTGTTGCGTTTCTATAATAAACTGGAATTCAGCTGCAATTATGACTTGCGTATCAGAGGCCAATGTACGCGTAGTATAGCCGCTTTTAATGTTACCGCACCAATTGTTCTGCCCGTATTTTTCTCTTCCGTGACGAGCATAATGTTGATCGACTTTGATCCAGAAAGCGGCACTCTTTGCAGAATCAGAATGCAGATAGAAATCTGAGATTTAAGTTGGCGCGCTCCTGTGCTCGTAGCTCTGGACGCGGAAACCTTCAAGAAAGCAATTGCACATCTTCTGCGTTTAATGTAATTGCTATGGAGCACACGCTCCGACGTCAATTTCCCTGCACACTCATTTTTTCCCTCGTTTGTGTCCTTTACAAATTTAATTTTTTTAAGCATTTTTGGTAAATTATTCATCACTTTCCTTCGTAATTTATTCGATTCCCGGATTCTCTTACCTATATTTAGAGAGGAATTGTTAAATGTAGGTCTGCAGCACATATTTTTTGGGGAAATGCAACTGGTCCCAATCGTTTACAGAGCATTCAGAATACACGTTTAAAATCGAATCGTTCATGAATTACACTCCATAAATCATTAAAACTGAGCGGGAATGATTAAATGCTTTTTCGTATCAATCCTTTCGCTCTTCTTCTTACTTCTGGTTGGTATGCAAAAGCCCTTGATAAATTTATATCGAAACTGTTTTGAAAGTATGTTACAACAGGTTTATTTTCTGCTTCATTGAGAACGGTTTGTTTACTTGGGAAGTAAAGAAGTACGAACGGCAATGGAGGAGGAAATGGGACGAAGAATAAGGAAGAGCAGACAATTTTATTTCCAGTTGAAAG
This sequence comes from Vandiemenella viatica, assembly GCA_031002005.1. NCBI lineage: Eukaryota > Metazoa > Arthropoda > Insecta > Orthoptera > Morabidae > Vandiemenella > Vandiemenella viatica. Next base: position 182,489,539 of record CM061914.1, on the reverse strand, counting down.
ATATAATCTGAAAGTTTACTGGAGGTCGCTATGCCGCTAGAATAATAATCCGTCGCGCGTGGCAATGATAGTCATAATGCTGAGGTATTCAATCAATAGACATATTATTTTCAAGGAGTAACTAGTTTGGAATACACCCTTAACCAGCACGACATCGCTGAAACTACTTTCCGAAATACTACTAAAGATGTCATCCTACTTCAGAAAGCAGATAGATCTGCTCGAAAACAGTACGTTCCAGTGTAAAGACTCCTCTACACAATCGCCCATGACGGGCGACTATAGGCACGCACGATTGTGTAGAGGGCACAATCGTCTGTGAGAGGCCATCAGCGCCTATAATCGTGAGCGATCGGTTAGTTTTCGGCACATCAAAGCAATGCGTGCCGATGATCGTGCGCGTGTCCACACAATCGCCCATCATTGAGTCGCACGGCAGAGGACCAAAATATGACCTTTTTCACAACCGATGGAACTATTTCTTGCACTAGATATTCAAAGTCACTTTATAACATGTGATCGAAGTTATCAAATTATGATGATGGTTCGGCTAGTTGTTTATTCATGGTTCGTCTGAAAAAAATAAAAAATCATGTTTATGGACGAAGAAGTGAAAACGATGTCGCAGGCAAGAGCTGCCTTATACCTAGCACAATATTTTACATGAATTTTGTTTTTGATGCTCATTCCGATAATGTTTATATGTAGTAAGCAAGTAGATAGCAGCAGCCTGTGTTATTTTTTTTTGTCCATCGTTTCTGCCTGGTACTTATTTAATGTTTTCCTGTTATTTCCAGAAGATCATGGTCATATCTTCTTTAGTTACACGGTCGCCTTTTCTTCTTGTTTAAATACGTCATAGAAATTATCTGATTAATGAAAGATTCGTACCTAAGCCTTTCTAGTTTCTTTGTACTAATCAAAACTTTAATTCAGTAAATTAATTATTTTACAATGTTCCGCCAACACCATACGAAACTACACAGATAACATTTACATCTGACTTCCTTCTGAGGTTGCACGGTTCGTAAATGGAATTTGCGATGATTGAATTCAGTATCACGACCCAGCCTTATCTCTCTTAGCAACCAACACAACAAACAAAAACCTAACGAAAACAAAACCTCAAGGAATCTATAAAATTATGCTTGCGTAACATAGAGCAACTTATTAATCCGTGATCACCACAAGCCACTATCACTTTGACGTCCATTTTCAAAAGACAACAGTCAATAAATGAAAATTCACATACAGCAACTCATGATCTCGACAATGATGGCCACTGTTTTAATGGGCGATTGTGAAGAGGAGCCATAAGAATGGAGACTTTCGCGGCGTATGGTTGAAATGTAGTCTTCACGGGTATAGCGGTGGATTGTGTTTTGAAAACACGATATTTCGACGACTAGCTCTGCCGTCTTCATCAGGTGTCATCCACACAATCAGGCGTTACACACACGTGTGAAGACTCCATAGCGATACATTCAGGTGATTGACTGCCGCATTATTATGACATCACTTCGCGTGGTGTAAGGTTCTAGAGATAAGCAATTTCCAGTAACCCTTAATCTGGAGGGAGAAGATAGGGAACGAGGACAAAATTTTGCCTTATAAAGTATACTACCAGCCAATACTAACCTGTACCTCCGAAACCTGGTCTTGGACAAAGAGAGATATTAGTAGATTATAGGCGCCAGAGATGAGGTTTCTGAGAGTGATAGAGAAAGACACACACACACAAAGAATAAACTCAAAAATTAAAACATCAGGGAGAGATTTAAAGTTGAAATATTAGAAGAAACTTCCACAAAAAAAGAGATTGCAGTGGCTGGAGCTTTTAATGGGGTGGGGAAGGGGAGAATGCCGAAGTTAATTTCTTTTCATTTAACTCTGATGGAACGCTCGCTCCGATGGGAATTTCCCTACACACCAATTTTTCCCCTTTCCTTTTGCCAAGTACTTTTGCCGTCTTTAACAAGAGGAAGGGAGACCTCTTGAAAGACCACGGACAGTGTGCATGGACCAGGCGAAGAAGGGCGTAGAGGCGGAGGAGTTGGAGACAAATGGTGGAGAGAAAAAAAAAAAAAGGTTTGATTTATCGACAGACTTAAAAGTGGATGTGCCTAACTAACCTCAAAAGTAGAAACGACAAATGGTGATCATTAAGTTTAAAACTACAAAATTTATTTTTTCCTTATGGTGTAACTTTTAAAATAATATTATAAGGCAAAACATTGAACTATTGATTACGTTAATTGTATGTGTGTTGATGAAAACTAGCTATTGTTTCGGCAGCATTAATATGTTGAATACTCAACGCCTGAATCACGTCTACTCTAGTAAACGTTACCTTTAGAATCGAGCCAGAGATATCGAGCGTTGTGGATGAGCGGTAATAATCCTGATTGGCGATCAGCATTACGCAGGTTCGAATCCTCTCCGACCAACCAGTTTTCGGTTTTGCCATGGTTTCCCGAAATCATTCCAGCCCAATGCTGGTATAGTGTCTCCAAATCACTCCAGAAGAAAGCCGGAATGCTTCCTTCAAAAAGGCCATGGTCGAATTCCTCCCCGTTCCTTGCTTCCTCTAATGACCTCATAAGCAAAAAAAAAAAAAGGAACTTACCAGTCGCTGCCAATGTCGATAAGTTTTACAGTTTTCTGAAAGAGGGTTGTATTAAAATTTTGTGGTTATTACCATCAATAAACAAATATCGAGCGATCGTGGTGGGTTAGCTGTAAGGGGGCGTCCATTAATTACGTGAGTTAAAATGGGGGGGGGGGAGTACAGTAGTCTCGCTAATCCGAACTAATTGGGACCGGGCCTAGTTCGGATTAGCCGGAGTTACAGTGACTTCTCTTTCCTGACACAACTACATAGGATAGACCATTGGTGTTTGCGTGTGTAGTAGCATCGAATCTCCCATCGTGCACTATGGTGGTTAGATGTCGGTAGCTATGGAGGTGTGGGCATATGGTGGTTGAAAGTGGTCTACCTGTCTTTCATATTTCTACCATAGACGTATTTGTCCCGGTGTATCACTTTTCAGCAAAATCTATCTATCGCAGATCACTGGTGTTTGTGTGTGATAGTAGCACAGAGTCACCCATCGATACAACGTTGGCCGAATTTCGGTAACTCTGTGGGTGTAGGAGACATGGTGGTTGAAAGTGGTCGATCAAGGATATTTTTGTATTTTGACCAAAGGCATATGTGTCGGTATATTTCAATTTGCCGCCACAACTACATAGCACAGATCACTGGTGTTTGTGTGTGGTAGTAGCTTCCAGTCTCCCATCGTGCACTATGGTGGTTAGATGTCATTAGCTATGGGGGTGTAGGTGTGTAGGACATATGGTGGTTCAAAGCGGTCGACCTGGGGCACTTTCGCATTTTTACCAATGACGTGTTCGGCTCGGTGTATCACTTTTTAGCGAAAAGTATCCAGCGCAAATCACTGATGTTCATATAGCATACTTTCACAGATCGTGCACAATGTCGGACGAATTTCAGTAACTGTGTGGGAAATATGGTGGTTGCAAGTTTTCGATCAAGGGCATTTTCGTATTTCGACTAAAGACAAGTGTGTCTGTATATTTCACTTTGTTGCAACTACATAGCGCAGATCACTGGTTTTTGTGGGTGGCAGTAGCACAATACATTCACAGATTGTGCACAACGTTGGCCGAATTTCATATAACTATGTGGGTGTCTGAGATATTAGCGGTTGAAAGTGGTCGATCAAGGATATTTTTCTATTTGTATCTTTCTGTATATATACAAATGACGCGAAAGTCGATTTTAGGGGGGTAATTTGGGCCAAAAACCGCTCTTCGGACCATGAGACGTGAAAAAAAAGGCCTCCAAAAGTTGCAAGTTCGATTGGTAGGGGGGAGGGGTCTCCGTCAAAATCTAACGTCATGTTAGAAATCTCATGAAGTCTCAGCAGAGAAGGGAGGGGGGGGGGGGCGGAATTCCGGAATATCACCTCACGTCATAATGGATGCGCCCTAACTCTCTGTCCTCGAATTCGGGAGGGCGCAGGTTCGAATCTCTGTCCGGCCAACCAGATTTCATGGTTTTCCGATTACACTCCGGGCGAGTATCGAGATGGTTCCTTCTAAACGTCCTGGTTTCTTCCCGTTCCTTGTCCCCAGTCATTTCGCACACCTAATGGCTTCAACGTTTATGAGACGTAAAGCGATAAAGGGGTGGGGGGATGCGGGGAAAGATAAATGCTCATTACGAAAATGTTTGAATATAAAGTTGGAACGCAGAAGACTCTGAGGGTGAACTTTACAGATCACGTATTCGCAGTCGAATTATTGCAGTATTTATTATTGTGGATTTACAGCTCTTCCATGTCGAAATTGTTAGAGCCGGGATGGGACAGAGCGCAAAAATGGGAAGGAATTCGGCTTCGGTCTTTTGAGGCAACTATCCGTGATTTCGGGAAACATAAATCAGCATGACCACGCAGGGCCGGCGTTAGGGAGGGGTAAGTGGGTCAAATGTACCCGGGCCCGCCCGGCTGATGGGGGGCCCGATCACCAGCAGCAGCCCCCCCCCCGCTCGACAGACAAGTTGTTGTAGAGCTAAAAAAAAAAAAAAGGTCTGAGGGAGGGGCCCTAACTAATGAATTCGCCAAGGGGCCAAGGGCCCCCAACTGGTTACCCCGGGCCCCAAAATCCTAGCGCCGGCCCTGTGACCACGCCTTAGATCGGCACTGCCTCCCGCGATTCGCAGCAGAGCGTTAGTGGCTCATCCTCCAGGCTCGCTGCTTAGTGCCAGTGTAGTTTTTAAACACGTCTCTGTTGTGGTCGACATTGTCCGCGGTGCAGGGTGCAGCTTGTTTTTCCCGGCCGAGTGCCACGAATTCCGGACACCTGTCTCTCCTTCGGGAAACCTGTCCCGTTGGCCTTGAACACCGTCAGGTTTGGGCGTTGCTGGGACCGCAGTGGACGCCACGGTATGAGATTACGTATAAAATTGATGAGACGTTAGATAATAGAAGGCTGCTGACAGACGGTTAGGTAAAGTAAGAAATGAACGTGTTTTGAAAATGGTGGCCGAGGAAAAAACTTTGTTCAAGTCACAAAAAGAACAGACGAATGTAATTCGTTAGGGGGCGTACATTAATTACGTGAGGTGTTTTTCTGGAATTCCGGACCCCCCCCCCCCCCCCTGTCTGGTGAGATTTGGTCGGACTCCCTCCCCCTGTAAAATGACGTGAGATTTTGACGGAGGACACCCCCCTCCCCTTCCACAAATAGACCTCGCAACTTTTTGAGACCTTTTTTTTTTAGGTCTCATGCTCCCATGGGCGGTTATAACCCCCTAAAGTCGGGTTTTGCCCCCCCTAAAATCGACTTTTGCGTCATTTGTATACCTTTTTCTAAACTCTACCATTCTAAAAGAATTTCAAAACCTCATGTGAGATTTCCGTTGACCCCCCTCCCCCTTGGTGAGGTTTCATGAGATTTCGCTCGACCCTCCCCCCCTATTTCACCTCACGTAATTAATGGACACCCCTTTTCTGTAAATTTGGACCCCCTCCCCGTCGTGAGATCTGGTCGGATCCCTTCCCTTTTTTTTGTTTAGCTCTCCTGTTTTCAAGAGCAGTTAGACCTCCCTAACGTTAGGATCGACGTATTTTGTAGACTCTACTGTTCTTCAAGAAGAAATTAAAAAGATGACGTGACATTTGTCGACCTAGTCCTCCGATTTTCACATTATTAATGGATGCCCACTTAGTGGAGTTAATAATTTAAGGAAAAAACTGTAGGGGAAGATTAATATTAGAATACTTCTACAAAAATGCAAATTGGGAACGTACATTCCCAGCACTCTCTTCACCCTCCTCCTTTCCTCCAATGACTTCCAATTCAGCTCCTTCATCATATCAGTTACTGACTGGGTCTTGTGGTAATTTGCACAAACAAATTCTAGCTGCTCTTCTTTGCACATGCTCCAACTCCTGTATTTGATAAGCAAAAGTTTTGTGTCCAAATTGCCTAACTCCTCTGGTACAGCCTCTTATCACCCTCTCCAGTAAATGAAGGATTTTGTAACCTTTTCCTACCAACTGCCCAATGTGCTCTGCCCAGTTGAGTTTATCAAATGTTAAGCCAAAATATTTACACTTGAAGCCTTTAACAAGCAATTCTGATTTGTAGCTCATATTCAGCCGAATACAGCCAACCAGTCAGTCGGACGATTCCGGTGGCAGTGGACGACCGGCCTTACACTACAGCAGCTGATATGACCTTCCGTGCTGTGCCCCTCAGGATCGTGTGCCATGCCTACCGTGGGCAGCGGTTGGACAGCAGATGTCTGGTGGTTGTAGCTGGTTACTCCATTTTTGTTATTTATAGTTGAATCACACCAGGTTATGTGCCCCACAGGATGTCTCCCGTGGGTGGTAGCGCGTGGGCCGGTGGCAGGGCTCTACTGGTGGTGACGGGTGCCTCTCGAGGGATCGGCAGAGCCGTCTCCGTCGAGTTCGCTGGCCGAGCTGCTCCTGGCTCCGTGATGGTTCTGTTCGCCAGATCTGCTTCCGGCCTTCAGGATACGGCGCAGGCGGTCACTGCTGCCAACCCCGAGGTGAAGGTGATCGCCAAGGAGGTCGATCTCGGCCGAGAAGTGCCTGGCGACCTGCTCAGTGCTACTCTCCGAGGAACAGGTGAGAGTGATGTGTAGGAACACCTTAACATGTCTCTCATCAACGCACTCTTGAGGCATCATATATTGCAAAGACGAAAAATAATGAAACGAAATTTTCGCGGGTTTTCTGCCTAATAATATCTTTATTAAACATCATTTCTTTAATATACAATGTTTCGGAAGCAACCTCCGCTGCCTTCCTCAGGTAAGCTGTCATAACGAAGCTAAGACTGTGGCCTTTCTTAAGTAACTTGGCAGCCATTGGCATCAACGTCACCATTGGTTACTTAATGATGGAGAAAACTAATGACGCTAGCATGTTTTGTGAAGGTTGCTGAAGTTTACAGCAAGTTGCACTCGCACTCAAATGGGGGAGGGGTCATCATGCCTGCACTGCTCCCCCCACCCTTTTTTCCTGTGGGTACTATACAGCTTCTGCCACTTCCTGCATCTGAATCTCTACAGTTGTCTGTTACGGACCTCCTTTTGTTCTACGTTTTGTTTCATTGATCACTCCACACCTTGCAACCATCTCAGTAGCGGTCTGTCTCATCCTCTCTGATTCTTGTCTTCTCCAGTTTGTTGGTTGGTAATTACAGATCATTTTTGGTACTCTTTCTTGGTCTATTCTGACTAAATACCCAAATAACAATAGCTGTTTGCTTTCAATGATCTGGACTGTTTTATCTTTTATGCCAGTCTGCTCCCTAACTTATTCATATCACACATGATCTAATTTAGAAATTCGGGAAGCTATTAGAAGGAAATCCTTCTCCTTTACTTCTATTTTCTTGCGGTTTGTCTCAGTAATTGTCCAGAATTCTGCATCATAAGTGGTAATTGGTTTCACAGTGCTTTGTTTTCAGGCCAATATTAGTACTGAAGGTGATTTAATTTTTTTATGGCAAACCTCCCTTGGTTTAGTTAGTAGCATGCACTATTTACTTGCCCAAAATGTTATCTTCAGCAAAATATTTTTATATTATTTACTCAAGTTTCTCCAAAACACTTATCTCACATCTACTTAGTTTAAAATTGTTATCGGCACTTTCTTTATCATTGTGTATAACTTAACAGTTTACTAGCATATGATTTTTTCAACTGACTGACCAAAGTCTCTCTTTATCATAACAATGACCACCTGAGATCAGATTCTCTAAGAATAAACAGCCCGGTCTTTTTACCAAGTAAATTTAAATTCTAAAAAAATCGTAAAATCTTAAATATAGAAGGAAGAAAAAGAAAAAAAGAAAAACAACATTCTTGAGACCATATCCATTAAGGTACAAAGTGAATCTTTACATTATAATTGTTATTGATATTGTGCCCTGCTTCAGACCTCGGCTCGTTCAAGACTGCGATCGTGGTGCACAACGCGGGCTCGCTGGGTGACGTGAAGCGGCTGGCAGACAGCCTGGGAGCTGCCGACGAGTGGGCCGCCTATCTGGCACTCAACGTCGTCTCCCCCGCCACGCTGACCGTCCAGTTCCTGGACCTGCTCAGGGACCGACCCGCCCGGCCCTACCTCGTCAACATCACTTCACTCGCCGCCGTAGAGCCCTTCCCCTCCATGGGCTTCTACTGTGTGGGCAAGGCGGCCAGGCAGATGTACTTCAGGGTGCTGGCAGCCGAGAGGACGGACGTCGCGGTCCTCAACTACTCTCCGGGCGTCGTCGACACGCTCATGGTCAAACAGGTAGCACTTGACAGTCTGTGGCAATCCTACTCTGTATGGCATATGCATACAGAGCTTTCATGTAAACAATGCAGATCTAGACAGTACTAAAAATATATTTGCATTCGAAATATTGTGTCGAAAATATCAAAATCTATGGTTTCTAATAAAGTAAAACAATGTGAACATATGTAAGACTTGAGGTTTTATCGGTATTGTATTGAGATAAAATTCTCTCGGTTAAGTGACAATGGTGGCAGAGTCTATGACCACCGATATGTTCATTGTGTTTCACTAACAGACTCACTCGCCTAGTTAGCCAAGAGAATTTTATTTTAAACGCGAATGTATGTTATACAGCAGAGCATCGATAATCTGAACTAATTGGGACCGAGGGTGGCTCAGATTATTGATTCGTTCAGATTATTGATTTTTTCGGACTTTCGATTTGTATAGTTTCAGTTTGTATAGTTTTTATTTTGCCTTTAAAATTACACAAAGTACTTTATATTTTTACATATCGCAAGTGAAAGATGTCTCTTATTTTATTTTGTTTTATTTTGGAGACACTTGTGCTTCCTTTTAAAAGATTAACATGATAGTCTTATAATGATAGACGTATAATGTTGGTACAAGATACAATTAAATTAAATTAAATTAAATTGCAATGGAGCACATGCTCTGGTAGCAATTTCCCTAAACACCCTTTTCTGCGTCCACCTACATTTACCCTTTATAAATTTTAACTTTTAATTCTTTCAACATTTTTTGCAAATTATTCATCATTTCTCTTGGTAACTTATTCCAATCCCTGACACCCTTACCTAAAAAAGAGAATCTTCCCACACCCTTATGCCTGAAATCGAGTGCCAGCTTGTGGTCATGGTCATCTTTCCCCTTCCATGCATTACTTTCAATTCTTACACAAATATCTTTCCATGCCTCATCACCAATATACGCCTTGTACACTCCCATGACCCTCTTCACCCTCCTTCTGTCTTCCAATGAGTCCCATTCCAGCTCTTTTATCATATCTGTTACTGATTGTGTTCTGCGATAATTTCCAGAAACAAATCTAGCAGCCCTTCTTTGCACCTCCTCCAACTCCTGTATTTGATAGTCAAAATGTGGGTCCCATACTACACTACCATACTCAAGAAATGATTTGAACAAAGTTTTGTAACCCAATTCCTTTACTTCTCTCGTACATCCCCTCATCACCCTCTCCAACAAATGCAGGAGTTTGAAACCTTTTCCTACTACCTGTCCAAAGTGATCTGCTCAGTTAAACTTGTTATCAAATTTAATGCCAAGTAGTCAACAGAACTCGTCACCACAGCAAATTAATAACAAAGGCTCAGTACGAACACAGCAGGTTTGAGATTTCTAAAATAAACTCAAAAGTACCGGCACATCATAAGAATTGTTGTCGTGTTGTGGTTACAACAAACATTCAGCATCAAAGCCAGTATCTGGTTGGTCATGAGGATATTGCGGTGATAATACAACAACAATTACTCATTGTTCCTAGTTCTTTGTTATTGGAATTTACGAACAAAACAACAAATTTACTGTAAACAGAAACAAAGTTGACGCTTCTGTAAAATAGTGCCCAGTTCGTAAAAAGCTATAGTACATGAAAGTGTGTTTGCTTGTGTTTTTGTACATCTCATTTTCTTTTTTAATTGAATTTAACTGGTGATGGAGCAAATGCTCCAATGGCAATTTCCCTAGTCATCTATTTACCCCTACTTTATAATTATTGCTATTATTTTTATTATTACCTTATATACTTTGAATGTAAATTCCTCCGCCTATCTATCTTTTACATTTACCAATTTTAATTTTAAATTCCTTCAGCATTTTTGGTAGATTATTCATCACTCCCAATGGTAATCTATTCCAATTCCTGACACACTTACCCAGAAGAAAATTTTCCCACTCCCTTATGCATGAACTTGTACAAAGCAAGTTTTAGAAGGATCATGAATAGAAGCTGTTTTTCCTGCAGTTTGACAAGTTGAAAAATGCTGATTATTGATTTTTTAAAATTTTTATTTATTTATTTTTTGCTTTAGGTTTCTGGTCCATACAGTCAATCTAGATATCCACATTTGAGTTTACAATGTGTTTATGATTTCAAATATTTTACTGCATTCTAACACATAAATCAGAATACAATATACCATAAAATACAAAATTTCATGCTAAATCTGTCAAACTCTGATTCCAGTCCTCATAAAAAATAAAATAAAAAATCAGTGATCAGTTAATGTGTTCTGATATATCCTGACACAAACAGTTTTGTTACCTGGAGTGGTCTTCTACAGCCAAGATGGTCCAGTTGGTCCAGGAAGTCACCAGTTTCAGAATACTTTTAGGAAAAAAAGTTTAGCCTTTTGTAAACTTAGATCTGTGTGAGCAGCCTGGGCTGGATATGAGACTTGCTGCCTAACCACTTGTGACACTATTGTTTGATACTCAAAGCTTTCAATTTTTATGTAAATGGTGTTCAGAAACTAAGGTTACAAGGTTGATGTTCAGGAGTGTCGTCTGTTATAGATAAATTAGAAGTGTATGGTAATTCTAAGACATGCGGTTGTAACCGTGCAAAGTTTGTCACCCACCAACTATGGTGCTAGTTGCGGGTAAACACAAATAGTGACATTTTGAAAACTGGTTATTCGATTTCTGTGAACGAAACATGTAACGGCAGCTGGTAGAGGTTTACGGAGAGTCTGTAATGTCTCATCAGCATCTCACAGAATGGTTTCGAAAGTTTGCAGCCGTAGATAAAATGCCACCAATGAGGATCGCAGTTGAAGCGGTTTCACCGAGACATCATTGACCAGACTTCCTACAGCCAAGAACATGCTCCAAGTGACTTCCACCTTTTTTCCTCACTTAAGACGAGGAGGTGAAACACTTTGTGATAGTGAAGTCTTCACGGGTGTACCGCCGGGAAAGTCTCCGTTCTTGCACTTTGTGATAACATTGCTGAACACGCAAGGACAGGATTTTTCCAGGAGGATATATTGAAGCTCATCCCACAAAGTGACTAGTGCCTAAAATGTACTACGTAAAAAAATAACCTAACATATGTACTATCAGTTGGCTGTATTGGTTGTATGAAATAAAATATTCATGTTTCAGTACAGGTTTTGTAATCTTAATTTCTGATCACTCCTCAAATTTTTAAAGCAGGGTCATGACTGTAGGAACATACATCATTGCACAATTGAGTTGGCTGTGATGATTTCAAAGCTGAGCATTTTGTTCGCAGCTGATGGGCGTGTTTGTCGCAGGTGGAGGGTGAAGCCGCCGACCCCGGCGTGCGGTCGAGCTTCTCGTCGATGAGGTCGGAGGGCAAAGTGTTGACTGCCGAGCAGACTGCGCGCACTCTGGCCGACCTGCTCGGCTCCGGAGAGTTCGAGTCTGGCAGCCGGGTCGACTACTACGACCTTCAGATTCAGGTGTAGCCTGTGACTCCGCATTCACCAGACGTGCCTCTGTGCTCTCTATATATCAGCCTTCCTCCTTTCTATTGAGAGGAAGAATGTCTTGCAATGCAGAATCTCTGTCTTCCTGAACTTTATTTTTGTTACTGTTCTAAATATAGTAGTCTACACAAACTATTGTGATAGTAAAAAATTTTTTTTGGTTTCTTTATTAATAATAATGAAAAAAATACAAACATTTTTTCATTTAATTTCCATAAAACTAGTTTAAATAATTTGGCAGTTTGCATGTATGGATACTGTACTGAATTATATTGAGTTCCTGGTTATCTTTTTGAGTGATATCTAATTACAGAATTCGTTCATTTCCTATTATCTTTCGTGCACCAGAGCAGCCAGACAAAATTGACACGCTTGTCACTTCTGACTTTCCTGAAAACCTTCACTTGCATCGGAGAAAGGAATAATGACTATAGATATTATACAGGTGTGAACATGCATCGAAGTGTCAAGTTATATTTAGCACAAACAACAGTTAATTACAATAAGTTTATTTTACACAAACTTGGTGTGAATACAGTTACTGACATATTTCAGTAACTTACATAATACAAATAGAAGTACAACAGTCTGAAGAATTTTTACTCTGGTAATTTATCCCGGAACTGTCTCTGATACGAGTACAAATTATGGACTGTGGAGTGGGGCTATCTCAAATTAGTGCTAGAGAATTAAGCAAGTATTGTCAGTTATTCTCCCAAAAGCTAATCTTTAATTTATCTGCCTTTTGTCTGTGTTGATCTCTCCCCACATCAACCTTGTGATCATTTCCAAACATATTTCTCTCCAGGATGGGGTACCTCTTTGGACCTGGAAATTACCTTCCACTAAGCTGAGTAACCACTGGACAGCCCCCTCCCCTCTTCCCTGCACACACATACTATTTCCAGTCACCTGACCATCAACCATTTATGGTCTTGAAACATCTGTCCTTCAACAATCGGACCTTAAACCGTCTGAGCTTCATCCACGTGGTGGTCAAACTTCTGTCCTCCAACCATCAGAGATTCAACATGCTGACCTTTAACGATATGGTATTCAAGAATCTAGCCTTAAACAAAATAGCTTTTATCAGCATGTTTGGGTTAAAAACTTGCTATTCAGTAATCTAGTCTTAAAATACATAAGATCGAAGTTTCTCTCGGTGTTGAGAATTAATATAGTCTTGTCGGGTGACTAGACGTGTGAGCAGGTGTTTTCACACGATATTTCAGTGATCAGGATCTCTATCGCCATCTTCAGATGAAGTGCTGGATGCAGCGGAAGATTAGGATCTTCTAACTGAAGTTGAAATTTGCATCATGCCCAATCTTGTCAACCGTGACTCTGGGTACCAACTAAGCGAAGCTTAGACGCATCATTGATGCAGTACGTCGACAGCGTGGCAATGTACGCGCAGCACATTGGGCACAAACCAACTGAGGCTGCACCTGGCACCCACCGGCGCTACTTCCACTCCACCACCCAGGCGTCAACTCAGTCAGCCAATTGGCTGCCTCATGCACGTTCGGCCACCTCTGGGGCTATAAAGATCCCAGCCTACTGCCACATTTGGCACTTTACCAGAAGATGGCGACAGAGGTTCCGATCGCCAAAATATCTCGTGAAAACACCATTTCCACTCGGCTAGTCACCCGAGAAGACTATATTAATTAGTCTTAAAATATCTGACCTTCAACAAGATAGCCTCCTACCAGCAAAGGAGCCTCCCTGAAGATCGTTTTAGAGTGTTCTTGAATTCTAGTGATCAGGCACACCCTGGGCAATGCTTTAAGCAGCCAATCCTTCTGCCACTGAACAGCCAGACACAGAAAGTAAGTAAATATGTACCACCAAACTTTCAATCATCTGATCTCAACAATTGGTCTTAAAAAATCCAGAATTCAACCATCTAACCTCCAGCCTTATGATCTTCAAATATATGCCCTTAAACTATGTGACATACAGGGCCGCATTTAAGCATAGGCTACATAGGCTGTAGCCTAGGGGCCCGCGCACCACAAAGAGGGGCCCCTCACCACCCACAACCCTCGCCTGGGCAGGTAGTAGAGCTAAAAAAAAAAAAAAAAAAAAAAACAAGGTTGCCCATAAATTTTTTAGGTCGAATTTTGAATATTTCGAAATTTAACAGGGGGCCCGCACCACATGTATAGCCTAGGGGCCCACAGAGCTTAAATGCGGCCCTGGTAACATATTATCTGTCCTCAATAAATCTAGAATTCAGTAACCAAGCCTTCAATACACTGTCCTTCAACCATCTGACAATCTAGCCTTCATTTCTTTGACCTTCAACTATTTGGCATTCAATCATCTAAATTTAAACAATATGGCATTCAACCATAAGATTTTAAAAAAAAAAAATGGCATTAAATCATTTGACCTTTAAACATGTTCTTCAGTCATCTGACATTTAACCATCTATCTTTCAAATAGCCTTCAACAAATATATATATAAACCACTGCTTACCATAGAGGAAGTGTCCTGCACTGTCGAGACATGGAAAAAAAAAAAAATGTACACACATAGAGCATAAAATTTTCAGGCTTATAGCCCTTCGTCAGCAATAGAATGAGGTGACTGCCTGATGGAAGCTGGCAGCCAACTGAGTGTGTAGGCCAGCAGCTCATGGTGGGGGAAAAGCAACATGGCGGGAAGTGAGGATGGAGGTTGAAAGGCATAAACCCAAAAATAATTAACCTTATCGTAGAAACCAGTTGCAAAAATATGGCAGATGTTGGTCAGAAGTATTTTCTTATCTTTTATATGGATATAAAACATATATGTATATACAAATTATTTTTAAAAAAAATTTGTGTTAAATACTACTAAAAGATTAGTTCTGGTGAACGATGGTTCTGTGGGAAAATGTAGATGGTGGAAGAGAAGGATAAATACTGTTGCTATCTTAAATTTAGTCCTGGTGGCTATCTGTTTCAAAATTTGTACTGATAAGCCAGTTCCCACCTGAGTTCAGATTGTTGTTTGTTGTTTTTTAGGGTTTTAGGGCGCGTAGTGAGTTCAGAGATGCTACTTTTGTCAGAGAGGACTCTGATGGCACGGACTGTGAACCGAGTGTTGAAATAGCTGGTATTATGAGTGGTGGCATGATAAGATACAAGGTTCTGGGTGAATACCATTTGTGTGTGTCTGTTCATTTTAATGCTCAGTGAATTCATGGTATAACCTATACAGAATGCTGGGTAATGGTTGCAGGTGAGTTGATATATTAGGCGGGAGGATACGCAAGTGCAAGTCCTGCGATGGGGAAGCTTTCCCCAGTTATTGGGTTGGTGAAGGTGGTGAAAGCAGGCTGCATGTTTCATGATTTGCAGCGGAATTTGTTACAAGGGAAAGACCCTTGCGGCTGCCTTGAAAGATGGGGAGGACCATGTTTATGGATCAGGAGTTGGTTGAGGTCTGAAGGTCTACTACAGATTCTTGGTGGCGGAGGCAGGACTTTGGAAGGAGGGTTCTCATATCCGGACAGGTTCGAAGGAAATCGTGTTACGATTGATGGATTCTAGAACAGGAAAATATTGGGTGACCAAAATAGGGCTGTGTTTAATTTTAGAGGGTTTTGGACGGTTGATAGTGTTGTGATTTGGCATACGAGACTTGTTTATGAACTAAACCTGGTGGGTAATGGCAGGATATCAGAGCTTGGGAGACATTGCTGAAATACTGTGTGAGGGACTGCTCAATGGAATGTGTGTTTCCCTCAAATGCCAAGGCTGAAGGGTAGGGTGCATTTGTTGTGATGAGGATGGCAGCTGTCATAATTAAGGTACTGTTGTAAGTTGGTAGGTTTGATATGGACAGATGAGCTAATGTAGCCATTTGTGAGATAAATTGACATCCAGGATAGTGGCATGTTTAGGATTTTTCACTACAGAAGATAGTATGAAATATATATACTGTCAGGGGCGTAGCTACTATAGGGCTAGGCTGCGCAGTACACCGGAGCCTCTCACACTCAGGGGGTCCCCCCGAGTGCAGCTGAGGGGACCTCCAAGTGAATCCCCCCTCAAGGGGCCCCTACCAGCAACTTGGCAAAGCTAAAAAAAGTTGCCCATCTGGCCTGAGGGCCCAAAATAATTTTATTTTGCACCGGGGCCCTTGTTGACCTAGCTACGCCACTGTATACTGTGCTGAAATTGTAAGTACTCCAACATTTCTAAACAGATCTCTGCACAGCTTCTGTGGGCTTGCTCAATGAGTAATACTTTTGTGATTTGAATACCCTCATCAGAATGAGATACCATAAGTTTGCAGGGAGTGAAAATATGCAAAATATACCAACTTGTTTCTATATCAGCTATTATCCTCAATTAAAATGTTTCAGAATTCTGTTTTTTTCCCCCCAGAAGTTGTCGAATATGTTGGTTCCAGTTCAACTTGTTATCAATTTATACACCCAGAAATTTTGTGACACTGTTTGAATTGATTGATTTTCCTTCTGATATCAGCTTATAGCTGTCTCTTGTTTTATTTTTTGTGACAAACTGAAGTAACTGTGTCTTTTTTATATTAAGTGTTAATATATTAGCACTGAACCATTGGTTAATTTTCTTCAGAGCATCATGTAACTACAATCACGGAGTATCTGTATCTGTTGCCATGAGGCAGTATGATTGTTGATGCTTCTGCACATTACCTGATATCTGCATTGTTCTCTTGCTGACTGGAGTTCCTCTTGCCAATTATCGTGAGTCCTGATATCTGAAATTAATGGTGGCAGGTACAGTTTAACCACAAGGGACGAGTTAACATTTAGAATTACATATTCATTTATTAATAATTTCTTACAATCCATGTATCCAACAATTGATCACCAAAGTTATAAATACAAACACAGAATTATATTACAGACTTCTTAGTAGAGAAAATAGCAGCATAAATATGTTGTCTGCCTAATAATTACATGATGGAAGTCCACAGGTTCACAGACTTGCTACATTTCTAAGAAACTTTTCGTAGCAACTTAACTGTTTACATAGAAAGCAGTGCATTGTGAAATACAATGGTACATTAGAGAAGCATGCAGGAGAGCTAAAAAATAAGTAACTTAGAAATTAAACAAAATAATGTTGTTACTTTGTTAAATAACAATATACTAATGATAAATGTTGATAGAAAATGTAACAAACTAATTCAAAATGATTACAGAAGTTATTTGAGACCTGTTAAAAAAATGAAATAAATGCTTGAAATGTATCAAAATCTTCTGATTCCTAGCATTTATTCAGCACTGTAGGTTAAGCTGTACTGTGCTTGTTCTAATTAAGCTGATCTCGTGCATCCTCGAGTGAGACATTGACTAGTTTGATGTGCTCCCGCAAGGTGTCCAGCCAGCACTTCCTGGGTCTCCGTCGTGGTCTTTGGCGCTCTTGACTTGCGTCAAGTTCTTTTCTCACAACTGAAGCATTGTCGCTGTGCAGTACATGGCCGTACCATCGCAGACGACCCACCCGCATTTTCTCATGGATTGGAACCTCACCAAATGCCAACCGAACGTTGTCTGAAATGTATCAAAATATATAAAATATGGCCTTCTGTTAGATACTCATTATAAACAATTTCCAGGTACTGGTTGGGTCCCACTTTTTGCACAAGCATTCCATTTTCTCCTTTTCTCCCTACCACCTTTGTCTAGTCATCTCCTCTCTTCTGTGCACACTCTTTCACTCCTCTCAGCCATCCATCATTTGGCTTTCCTAAGGGTTGTTCACTATGAATCTTCATTCCGTGGATTTTTCTTGGGATACTCTGCTCCTCAGTTTTCTTCCATTCCTATTCCCTTCCTCATTTCCATTCCAGTACAATTGAAATACTCTCTAACCTCTTCTCCTCTCAACTTTGTCTCACCCAGCCCCAAGATATCAATCTTTTCTTATTTCCATCATATCCACATTTCTTTCTGGGTCAGAGTTAGTCTATTTAGAGCTCCAATTCATAAACCATTTCCAGAACTGCTTCTTTTATGCTTAGATGCATCCCTTCTGAGGCTTGCCTGTGCTTTAAAAGCAGGTTCAGTCCACTACTGGCTCGTTATCTTTACCAGAGCCCCATTAGCCGTCACTTTTCAGGGTTCCTGCAGGGCCTTCACAGCTACCGTAGTGGTCCGGGGCACTCGTAGTCCCCACCGTGCATCACCCCTACAGGTAGTCTCCTACTTCGTGCCGTTGCCCGTCTCCCACCACATGGAGGAGGGGTTGGACTTTGAGAGACGCCTACCACTACTGCTGTTCCATAAATACTGTTACTTGAATTCAAAAGGGACCTCTCCCACAACAATGTCTCCACCGAATCTCTCAGTGTCTGTGTCTTTCGTAATTCCCTCTAAAAACAAATTCGCAAAGAGGGGTATCAAGAAAAGACAGTTATTTTGGAATTTCTCTTTAATTCCCTTCTAGAACTTACGTCCTTAGAAGTTTCTAAATAGTTGCTTTCTCTTTACTTGTAAATGCACTGATTACAAATGTGAGTGTACCAGTTATTTTCTTAATGTCTAAGAATGCAGTTCAATGCAACTATAACCACAATTTCCTCATCTTGTTAGCAGACAAGATGCTTATCATGCTTCAGAATCCCGCAGAGTGATCTTCAGGTAACTCATCTGGTACACCAATCAGAACTACTGTGTCGTCTGCTGCGTACAGTAGAGATTTCAGTAAAGTGTCGAATAACCTGTTATTTATGATCGAGTCGCACTCAGTTGTACAGAGGAGTCTCGTAACAGTTTCCAAGTCGTCATACCATACTTCGAGAATACAAGTTAAAGAGTGAGCCAGGTTTAGTACAATAACCCACACTGGCGGCTCTCTCCTTTTGCCACACGGCCAACGTAGGCGGTGACTTTCGACTCCCACTCAGCACAAACAGTAACCACCGTCACTGTGTCGTACTCAATAATTTCTTCTATACTGTCACCATAAGGCGTACCAAACTACAGAATTCTTATGGCATATTTCACACCACAAATGTTTCTGCGGATTTTGCAAATGTATGAATCACTTACAGTCCAGTGAATGCATCTATTTTTGTGAGTGTTGCATAGATACTCAAACCAACTATCTGCCTTTCAATCTCCAGGAGAATCCTAGTATCTTCCCCGACATCTGAACAGCTTGAGCACTGCCGTCAGAGCCTCATAATTTGCGCATCTGATACCCGACGGTAGCCACTCCTGCTTGAAGGATGTCATCATCTCTGTCGAAACGCAGACGTCTTGGCAGTCCAGACTAGAGAAGAAGTCCATCCTCAGGTACGACCTCCTGAAGAGGACACGGTCTACGAGAGTGCGTGGTAGCTTCAGTAACCGCTGTTCCTCTACGAAGATGCCGTCACTGCCGGTGTCAAAGTTGGCAGCTTGACTCATCTGGTGGACGTTAATCTTGTCCTGTAGTTGGTTGCCAAGTGTCAGGCTTGTGGCTGAATATGAATGTACAAGTATTATTAGCTTCTGGAATGGTAATATGAAGAATTAAACATCTGCGTCTGAATTTGGAAACCAAAAATGAAAATATGGTGTTTGACTTGAAGTAGTAAGAAACTGATGTACTGTGAAAGCAATCTCATGATATCCTGTCTGCTGCAAAAGTTTATGCATATGATTATTATCTGGAATTCTTCTTACCACACCTTTCTGTTCCTACATTGTTCAGATGATGTACTACATTTCCTTTTTTCCTGAAACTTGTTATTATACCAATATTCCTCAATGCAATCTAGAAAACTAGTTGGGCTAGTCTCCTCCTTGCTTGTGGAACCTTAACAACTATTGTGAAGTATGCAGCGAAGATGCAAATGTAGATGACGTGCATATGATAGAGTAACTGAGATGATGAACTATTCAGTTGACTAAACTAATTAGTCATTGCTACTATGTCTAAGCCATTAGATTATGGTAAACGAGGATTTGAATTTTGTTGGCATTCTTCATTCTCTGTTGTACCTCCTTGTAGACATCCGATATGTGGTATCAACCATCTTCCACCAGCTACCTTGCTGACACTAACCAGAATCTGCCAAGGACGCATGAGTTCTGGTACCATAAAGACATTCACAAAACAGTTTTTTTTCTTAATCTATTCACCTCCAATTTGTAACTTCCATGAATGTTGGAAAAAATTGCAATTTGGTTTACACTATTCAAACAATATGCCTAGAATCAGTGATCTTGAATTACTGTCCTACATGAATGATAATTGTTCAATGTCATCTCACACAATCGATCGTATTATTAAAAAGGGGGAGGAAGACACGTCAAGACATTGACAGGATGTGCATCCGGTACATAGTCCAACATGTCCTCCAACTATGTAAAGTATCAGCTTACTGTATATTTCACTTCTGGGCACAAAGGTAACACATTTTTCAGCAGTATTGACGCTCTCGTCCCCATCATGAAGGTATGCACCATACTTAAGGTAATTATAGATAGCTGTAATTAAGTTAACAATGTTTGCTTCACCACTCCACAGATTATTACAATCAAACATTGGAAGAATTACTAAATGATGGAATCAAATGTAATATTTCTGAATTTCTTTTAAATTTGCTAGTATGATAAAGTATGTTTTCAAAATTTTTCCACCACACTGTTTACCTGTAATTAGTAACGTGCATAAATTATGGACTTTTTTTTGGATTTGCACAAACTTTTGAGTTTACAGTGAACATATTTAGGTTCTTAGATTTTTTTCTATCAAAATCTTTTAGTGCATGATAAAATACTGTCAAATTAGTCAAAACTAATTTATTTTTTAGTTTTAGCAGAAAAGTTAGACTTACCAGGATACCTGTAGATGGTTCTAAATCCAAAGTTAGAGTGGATGGGAAATTATCAGCACCATTTGAGATAAGAATGGTGCCAGACAAGGGGATTACTTGTATCCACATCTGTTTAATTTTGTTTTGGGAAAAGCTATAAAGAAAGTGTTCGAGGTGAAGACTAGAGTACATATTGGCAGGAACTGAATATCCTACGTTATGTGGATTTTTGGGGGGGGGGGGGAGGGGCAAGGGGTAGGCTTTTGTTGGGGTAGGGTGGACCTAGATACCTAGCCTACATGAAACAGCCTCGATCTCTACGAGAAAGACACGCTTAGAAAAATATGATGGTTTAGACACAATAACAACATCGATAGTCAGTATAGTGAATTGGATCATTGACTGCCCCAATTACTGTATGACTTGAAAGTGGTTTGAATCTTCACTGAATATTTAATAGTAGGAGAATGAAGAAAAAGAGCAGATGAACAATGTCATCTCAAAATGGAAGAATGGCAAACTAATGTTCTAAGATGATAAGAGGAACTCCCAACAATAATCTCATAAATAAACTTCTGCATCAGACAGGATATAGTGAGAATGTTTTGAAAATATACCAATTTTGCACTACTTCGAGTCACAAACCAGCTTTTCAAGACAGTATTAAGAGTCCCACGTCACAAAGTACATGACTGGTGTGAACTCTGTTAAATGGTGACTGTTACCACAACATTTCAGTCATCTTTGAGACAAACAAAAATTGTGTTTCTGTTTGTTATTCAGACTGGGATATTTGAGTCTTTGTACAACTGCCTCTGGAGATGATAAAACATTCATATGTGGAAATTCTACAGGATGAGATGGACGGTCTCCAGGGGAGTCAAGATGCCAGCAATGACACGTGCTGTGCAGCCGCCTTGGGAGATGACAGCGATTACCAAAGATACCGTATGCTTTCGTAGATAGAGTCCTCTTCAGGGACTCGTACCCTGAAGATGGACTTCTTCTCCAGTCTCAACCACCAAGAGTCTGCATTTCAAAAAGGACGATGATGTCCTTAAGCAGGAGGGCTGTCATCAAAGTATCAGATGTGCAAATTTAGAGACTTTGACGGTAGTGCTTAAGATTGTTCTGGTGTCAGCGAAGGTACCAGGATTCTTCTTGAAGATTGAGAGGCAGACAGTCTGTACGAATACTATGCAACAGTAACAAAGATAGATGCCTTTGCTGGATTGAAAGTGATGCCTATGGTTGCAAAATCTGCAGAACCGACTGTGGTGTGAAATACGTAAAAAGGTTTCTGCCGTTTGGCATGCTGCTCCTGGAGACAGTGCAGGAGAAGCGAGTGAGGGGGACACGGTGTCAGTGGATACTGTTGGTGCTGGTATGGGGGAGTTGACACTCACCACCTGGGTCGACCACGAGCCGAGAAGGAGAGAGCCGTCACTGTGGGTCATTGTGCTAAATCCGGCTCAGTGTTAAACTTGCGTCTGGGAAGAACAGTTTCATGACTTGGAAAGTGTTATAAGGTTCATCTGTAGAATTGAATTGGTCTAGGTCGTAAGTAACAGGTTGTTTGAAACATTATCGAAATCTGCACCGTGCACTGCAGACAACAAAGTAGTTCTCATTGATGAAACAGATGATTTACTTGAAGAACACTATGAGAAATTCCGAAGCATGATATATATATATTGACTGTGCGCAGGATCAGAAAATTGAGATTATTACAGTGTTGATCTGGAATCTTGGAAATTGCGGTATCAATTGGTACACTCACGTTTATATTCTACACATTTATAAATAAGGAGAAATCAAACTTTTTCGAAATTGTGAGGATCTAAAGATCTGAAAGGAAAGTCAAAAGAAATTCCAAAAGAACTGTCTATTCTCCACACCCCTCTTTGCAAATTTGTTTTTAGAGGGAATTACGAAAGATACAGACCTTGACAAACCCGGTGGAGACTTTGTAGCGAAAGAGGTCTGCTTTTGGCCGATCTAAATTAAATTTAATTTAAACTAACAGTATTTATGGAACAAAAGTAACAGGAGGCCATATTTATTGTTTGATACATGGATGATGTGAAGCGATTAATAACTTAAGAAGTGGTACTAACTTTAGAGTCTATTATCGTAAGAAAGCATAACACACAGAACAAATGTTAAAATCAGTGCTCAGTGCAAGTGACTTGATACTCGCAAAAATGAAGATGCAAAATGATATTACCGGCATAATCTATGCTAAATACTGTAACTGATGGAAAATTAACGTACCGCTGAAGATGCTTCAGACATGAAGTGAAATGCGTTCGGTGAAATAAACAAATATTCAATTGCATAGGCGTAATTATTCATATAAATATTATTTATCGCAATTGAGGAAATGGCCCACAACAACCAGATGTTTAGAGTCTTGATTTGTTGGAATAATCCATGTGTTGCACTCAATTAGAGACAGTAGGATTTAAGATAATTAGAGAAATAATTCAAGTCGGGAAAGGATGAGTACAGCTAACAGATCACATTGCTACAAATTTGTCGAGGTTTCTCATAGGAATATTATTGAAATATAGTTAAAAGTATAATTTGAAACAAGATTGAACGTAAGGTTAGTATAGGAAAGTTTGGATAAAGGAGGAAAATATCCAGAATTTGAGCATGTTGTTTCATATATCTTTACAACTCAAATATTTTATAAGTATTTCTGAATGGACCCTGCCTGATTACGCAGAGCCTTGATTCCGGACGCAACCCTTGTCCCGTTGCACCTCCCAGTCCAGTGCAGTTCTGCCTTAATGCACGCAGCCACACTGGATTGTTATGTATATATGATTCTGAAACTATTTTACTATGTACTAAAATATGTTGATAACAACATTTCGAAAATCCAACATTTAGACATTTTTACATTGGAACTCATTAATTAGTAAGTCTTCCAATTCTTACTAACAAGATGTTTATTTAATATGACTGCAGGTATTTATAATTATTTCTATGTATGTCGTATAGGTAGAAACAGGAGATTGTCAATTCTGCTGAGTACCCTGAAGAGAATGATGATGATATATGTATTATATGTAGGTGGAGAACGTGTTGGACTTTGTAACTGATGCTTATTTTCTATGTCTACCTTCAAGCTTTAAACTTGTGCACAGGGTCAAATGAACTCCTTTTAGACCATCCCTATGCCCTACTTGTCTCCATATGTCCTTAACTTGTTTTCCGAAATGGCCATGTTTCTATTGGGTCCATACTTCTTCTAGGTCCTTTTTCACTGACATTAGGAGCCTCTGTAGACTGATGTTCATCTTGTACTTGAGTTGCCTTATCTGCGGCATGTGGCAGCCATCTTGCTGACGTCACTCACGAGGTTGCGGGCCAGGTGGAAGCCCACTGGGTGACTGAGGCTGTGCACGAAGAGCAGGGTGGTCGACCGCCTTCCAGTAGTTCCGGATCCTGAAGCAGAAAACATGCACTGAATCAGCACCTGGTGAAGATATACACTGCAGATAAACACATTATGTCTTCTTCTTCTTCACCACATTTTCCCAACATTAGGGGTTGGCAGCCTTTGATGGAGTTTTACTCATCGCTGGCATGGTAAAATTTGGAGGTTTGGTTTTACGGCCACATACCATTCCTCGCTGCCAATCGTACCACATACTAGTGGCTAAAGTGTTGCCATCTGTCTGTGAAATGTGTAACTTAGTTCTGTGTGTGTTAAGTGAATGTGTAGTTTAATAGGCAGAGATTGGGAACTGTCGCAGCATTCGCTTTGATGGCTTCAGAAGAACACCTAACAACTGCAGTCGAGACAGCCGCTATACGAGGGCCTGGGTCGTGCCTGGTGCCGTTGAACCTCCTGATCCAGTGTCTGGCACTTCAGCACACTAGACCACACTGGTGGGCTGGATGGACACATTATGCACAAAGGATTAATTCATTGGCATAACTGACCTACTTCCCAAATAAGTCTCACTAACAATGAATTCAGAAATTATACATTCAGCGCAATCTGGATGTTATTTCAGAAAGGTGCCATAAATGGCAGCTTATACTTAACTGCAAAATGTGCAAGGCAATGCAAATGAGTAATAAAAAGACCCCGTTTGCTCAGGAGTACAAAGTTAACAATACAGTTGTTGACACGGTGGATTCCCTGAAGTATCTAGGCGTAACAGTACAAAGCAACATGAAATGGGACTTGCACATAACTTCCGTTGTAGGCAAAGCTAATTCTAAACTACAATTTATAGGTCGTATTTTGAGAAGTTGTAATGCTCATACAAAGGAAATAGCATACAAAACACTAGTGCGTCTGCATTTGGATTCCTGTTGTGGAGTTTGGGATCCATATCGCTAGGGATTGATTGACACGTTAGAGAAAGTACAGAGGAGAGCCGCTCGATTTGTGACTGCTGGTTACAGTCCTTACGTAAGTGTCACAGAGCTGATACGTGGGTTGGGCTGGGATTGTTTGGCGGACAGACGACTTTGTTTTAGTTTGAATTTGTTGGAGAATATGTGAAAATCTTTAATTTACGAGTGCAACGAAATATTTCTTCTGCCAACCTATTTAGGTCGCAATGACCGGAGGGATAAGATTCGAGAAATAAGATGCCGTACTGATACATTTATGTATTCTTTCTTTCCTTGTTCTGTTCGGGATTGGAATGCACTGAATTAGGATTGGTGCTTAGCACCCTTTGCCACCCACAGTATTTGTGAATTGCAGAGTATGGATGTAGACATAGAATTACGTGTCAGGATGAACCACACAAATACTGACCGTTCTGCTGTGGTACAAGCAATCATGCACTAAAGCAGTTACCTTGACTCTTGTATCAGCAGTGTTGCTTGTAGCTGACCTACCAGATGTACGACGCCTTAATCTTTTCTGCTCAACCACCAAGTTAAACCTACTTTCTCTGCTGTTTTCATTTCCTTTCCTCTGCCCCCGGCGTGTGGCTTAGCTGGAGTGTTTTTTTAATTTAATTTTTTATTCTATTATATAAAGATTTTCTCTGAATATTTGTTTCAAATACATTTTTTCCTACTTTTCACACCTTCTTCCCTTTCTTGTTGTCCCTATTATAATTCCCTCCACCCTTCTGTCCAACTTCCTATCAATCTTGTTCATTTAAATGCCAGTTAGCACTGAATTATTACTTGCTTTCTGATGAGGAAAGATTTAAACTGGAAAATTTCAATTTACTCCATGGTCATGTATTTTTTCAGTTTTTGTTACATAATAATAATAATATAATAATATTTAGTTAAATTGCGATGAGCAACTCCCCGGTGGCAATTTCCCTACACACACCTCTTCTCCCTTTCCTGCACCCACTTACATTTGCCGTGTGCAAATTTTAGCTTTAAATTCTTTCAACGTTTTTGGTAAATTATTCATCAGTTCTCTTGGTAAGTTATTCTAATCCCTGACACCCTTACCCAATAAAGAGATTCTTCCTACACCCTTGTGTCTGAAATCGAGTGCCAGCTTGTGGTCATGGTCATCTTTCCCCTTCCATGCATTACTTTGAATTCTTACACCAATATCTTTCAATGTAGTTAATTAAGATCGTAACTCAGTTATAGTTTATGTAAACATTAATCCTCTTGGATTCTCAGAAAATTTTTCAATAACTTTGTCAATATCTCACGGTGTTCTTTCACGAAATTTCGATGCATCAGGCATAATCCAGTTAGACTTACCTCTCACAAAATGGTCCTGAGCCAGTTCTTCACTAGTCGAAGCGTACTGAAGGCAACTTAATTTTTCCTCTAAAAGGGGGGGGGGGGAGCAGCTGCCCCCTCTGCCCCTCGCTGGATACTCCCATGATGTCAGCATGGTCAAGTGCAGTTTTCATTTTAAGCTGCTTTCTTCTACAGCAAATCAGTGAGTTTGCGCAATACGGTATAATATTACGCTCTTGGAATGAGCATTCGTTGCACAACGGTTGCTGCGTTTAACAGCGTCGTATAATCTCTACTAGGGCGACCATGACGCATTGTTGGTCTCGCGAAAGACATGTTTCAAACGAAAATTTTGTAAATTCATTGCGCAACAGCGACGGCGGAAAGCCATTAAGGAGATCAAATTAAAGCCGATGGTGATGGTAATTCAGATGGGGATGATTCAAATGATTATATATGTGGAGGCATAGTTGTGCGATAGCCCGGATGAATAACGGGTGGGTAATGCTAGTAACCCGTCATAGCTGTAATACGCTCTGGACAAATACAACTGACTACCTGTGGGTAACGGTAATAAACTATAGATAACTGAGATAGAAATAAGATATAATCATACATGCAATGTACAACCAAGTACTTGTGTAGTTAACAATATATGAAAACAAACGAATACCTATATAATAACATTGAGTACTACAAGCAGGATCAGAAAAGAAAAAGATAAAAACTCCGAATAGCATAGTAACCACTGGAAGAAAATTTAAAATATCAGCGATAACGCAATGCGCAAAGCAAGACCCAGCGGGGTGGGTTAACGCTCTGGCTCGCATTCGGGAGGACACGGGTTCGAATCCCCGTCAGCCATCCAGATTTGGCTTTTCCAGGGTTTCTCCATTTCATCCCAGGCGAATACCGGGATCGTTTCTTGAAAATGCCATGGCCGAATTCCTTCCCGTCCCTTGCCCCCAGCACTTTCCTCGACGTCGACGAGGCATAAGGCAGCATAGCGTAAATCAATATGTGAC
The DNA here is from genome assembly GCA_031002005.1 of Vandiemenella viatica. Lineage (NCBI taxonomy): Eukaryota > Metazoa > Arthropoda > Insecta > Orthoptera > Morabidae > Vandiemenella > Vandiemenella viatica. The sequence goes on along the minus strand of CM061914.1, from coordinate 182,462,187 downwards.
TACAATGAAAAACCACCACATGGATAGAATATCCATTAGTTTGAAAAAGAGAAAATGTTACCCAAAACGGTACAAATAGAACTGTTTGATCAAAAGCGAGTTAGAATAAAGAAGGGAGGAGGGAATAATATTGGTAAAAAAAGGAGAATATCAAAAGAGAGGAAGAATTCACTACTCACGTGAATGGAGAGTGGGGTGGTTGATCTTTTCGACCTGTCTGCTGAAGAGAAAGCGAGCTGGGAAGTTATATGTAACAGCGAGACAAAAACTGTTATCGGCAGATAACGCTATCGGTGGTTATGAGAAACGCGATTACAGCAACGCGACGGTTACGTTAAATGTGAAACCTCTTGAGATGAGAAACAAAAATTTTGTTCTTCCATCAAATTATCACCCATTGCTGTATTAAAAAGCTTAATTTATTCTACAAACGAAAGATTGGCTGTGTTCTTGTACTTAATTTTCAGATTTAACACTTTTATTTATTTAGCTTATCCTAAACTACACAATACTAGAATATAAATACCAACGAGTCATCCTACAACAATCAACAAGGAATCTGAAATAAAAGTTTAAAGCTGATTAAAGTCCAGATTTTTTTAAACTACGCTGTAGCAGTTCCAGATGATTTAGCAAAGTATTCCAGTGAACCTGTGTAGTGTGTACGCCCTGTTACTATGTTCAGACCGAGCGTGGTGGGTGAGTGGCCTAGCATTCGGGAGGACGCCCGTTCGAATCCCCGTCCGGGCATCCAGATTTGGGTTTTCCGTGGTTTTCCCAAATCACTGCAGGCGAATGCCGGATGCTTCCTTCAAAAGGCCATGGCCGAATTCCTTCAAGTTCCTTATCCCCAGCCCCACTCCGCCTCTAATGACCTCGACGTCGACGATGCGTAAAGCCATAAATAAAAAGAATTAACTACATTCAGTGATATGCCTGGTAGTCTGTTATGGTGCACAACAGTCGCAGTTAGGTGAAGTTCTCATTCCTTAAGTGATAATATGAGCCACGCCAGGACGTTCCAAGGTTCGGATTCCACGCTAAACTGTAGGTCCAGCCACGACAGAGGCGGAATATGCGGCAAATTGAAACTATGTCACGCAGAGGCCGAACAATCTTTCGGGATCTCCCAGTCATCAATACCCATGGAGGAAGGAAGCAAAATTATATACTCTGGCAAAGAGTATCTTTTATTCCAGAGATAGTGCAATCGAGGTTTACGCTGTGTGGAGTGATCTGGTTGTTTTTGTTGCATTGCATTTGTCTGCTAGCACACACTTCAACATTCGACTCAATACATTGCCCCATCTATGTTGAAGATTTTGGGAATTCATAGAAATTTTTAAAGATCCCAACAAGTTCAACAAAAGCAAGCGCTGTGATTGAGTCAAATGTGGAATTATGTACTCGGAAACAAACGCGATGCAACGACAATAAACGGACTGCTCCACAGAGCGGAAACTTCGATTACAATGTCTCTGGAACAACGGACACTCTCTGCCCGTGAAGCAACACAATCTTTGCCTGAAAATCTAAAAAGTCATTGTGCCGGAAAACGACGAAGGAGTGGATACATTAACTTAAATCAGCGGAAGATTTTGGTCGTACAGCAGAAATTCTTATTACGACCATATTCCAGTAAGTGAAGTGGTGCATGGGACTTTTCACATAGGACAACAACGCGATGTCGTGATCGTTTTGTCTTTTGCCACCAGGTGGGACAACCTTCCTTTCGTTGCAGGAAGGCGAAGCCTACATGACCAAATTCATGCTTTTACTCCAGACGACTTTTAGTAGTACTAAGTCAGTGACTGACAGGATTTAAAAAAAAAATGCTAAAAATGTTGGTACCGAGTCTTTGATAGCTCTGATTGAAGGTAGACCGGTGTTGTCGAATAAGACACTAAATCTCTTTAAGGACAGAACCTCGACGCGAATTGTATGATGTAAGGTTTCCCTGGGTTAAAGCCAAATTTTGAGTATCTTGATGAAGAAAAAAATATTTGTTAAGCACATTACACTGTATATTTATTATCATCTAACGAACAAAATATATAAACCCACTGTTAAGTTTTCTCTTTGATACAAAGCATTTTTAAGTAATTCATTAAGTTTCATAACATAAATTCATTCGGCTTATCTATATAGGCCCGATTACATTATGAACAGGATTTTGTCTAAATAATTATTACGTTTACTTCAGGGGACGAGATCATATACATGTACAAAAATCTTCGGGACATTTTTGTTAGACTGAACAAGAAGAGCAGAGAATGCAAGAGAAGTGGATCGTTAGGGGAAACATCTAAGATATAGGTCTTTAACGATCACCTTTAATTTTTGAAGAAATTGTACATAGATAGAGTAAGAGTTGAGAGTTTTGATGATGGTGAGAATAGGGGTATGATACTGGTGAAAACACTAGGGAGTTAATTCATCTAAGAATAAAACAAGTACTCTCCAGACCCAGGAAACATCGCTAACCTGAAGAGGTGGAATTCATTAATTTTTCTATTAGTCATAGCAACACGCTGTGTATGATACCGACGATAGGTAAAATTCTGCGCTCCAACAACGACAAAAAATCATTGCTTGTGAAACCAGCGTAAAGAACACGTGAGGCCAACTCACTAGGTAGCGTGTAGTGTGTGGCCTCGCATTCGGGATGTCGTTTAGATTTAAGTTTTCCACAGTTTGTCGAAATCGCTCCAGGCAAATATCGGAATGGTTCCTTCAAAAGGCCATGACCGAATTCGTTCCCGTCCCTTGCTCCCAGTTCTTTCTAGCTTGTAATGACCTCGACGTCGGCGAGGCGTAAAGCCATAAGCAAAAAAAACTACAAGTGACGTCATACCAGATGTCAAAATGGCGACCGTTGACAGGACACTTGCCCTTTTAGTATCAGGTCTGCGGAACTATGCAGAATCTGCCAAGATTTCGAATCCAAGCAAAACAGCTCGCGACATGGATTCAATGTCTTCCGTTAGCAATCTTCAGCTGAAAAAATCCATTTCATCCAGCTTGCAGAGGAATAATATCTCTGGTGCTACAAACAAATTAGCGCACGGTCAGTTACGGATTTGGATGTATGATACAGCTTGTGAATCCATAATTAACAGCTATCCTGACGTCTTACATTTTTTTATGTTTTTTTCAGTCACAGCACCAGCGTCTGTGGAGGGGCGTCTTCCTCCAGTAAGAGGTTGTTTCTCACAGTTGAAGGAACTTGATCATGGTTTGTGCCTCTTTTTACCAATCATGCCAGTTTGATCTAAGCTCGTCGAAAAAAATATAAAATTTTTGTTTATGCATAATACCAGCGTACAATACTCGCACTGAAATAAAGTTTTGGGACTAAATCAATGCACTGAAGTAATACTTCTGCGGGTAATTTCAAGCTTGATTTGTTTGTTAATTCTTACAGCAGCGCTCCAAATAGATCGTCAGCTACAGCATCGCATACATTGAGATAAACCTTCAAACTAACTGGGCATCATCTTACTGATAACGTCATTCAAGTGTTCTCATGTTACGCAATCTACTTGATAAGAATTCACTTAACCTATTTGATACCAAACATGATTTACAAAGCCTTGAGAATGATACTCAGAATATTAACAAATGAAACTTTGTCACTGTATAGGCCAATAAGAATGTAAAGAAAAGCAACTGAAAGTTGGTGCTATAGAATGGTTTTCATAATCGGGTTTATATATTCTATAAAATAAATGTTGGACACGTTATATAAATCATTACAGGAAGAAGCCACAAGATGAAGAGTAATGTTTCCAAACTTACAAGGCAGAACTCGCAGAGATATTACAGTATTCAGCAAATGAAGCAAATAAATCTGTGGTCGTTGTGTCATATATTTATACTGGAAGAAGCGATTTCAAGTGAACACATCTTGGCATGCTGTGAAACTGTTCTGATCAAATTCGATATGATGTCAACCTCTGTTCCTTCTTGAAATCTAACTGATACGGCATAATCTCCAAATGAACACTTTGTTTTGATCTGTTTACATTTTAATACGGGTACCCCAGTTTCTTTATTTAAACGTTTTCGATATGCTCAGTTAAATGTACTGGAAGTTTGGACCATTATGGAGAATTTATGACTCGAAATCAAATCCAGTTGTCGGTTTTTGTCACTAGACCCTCGTCTGGTTTTGCAGAATACCGGCACTCAAATTCCTCATAACACATGTTAAGCCTTGAATCTCAGTACATTACTTACAACATACTTACATTATTACCTGCTTCAAATATTCTAATCTTTTTCTCTCTCTAGTATCTTCTGTAGACTGTCTCCTCCACTTATAAATTTACCAAGTTCACGTATCTCAAAATGTGTCTCCTCTTTCTGTGAGACTTCACAAATTTCTCTCTTGGCCCATCATTTCCACAGGATATTCATTTAGTACTTTATGCGTCCATATACTTTTCCTATAACACATTTTTAATGCTTATTTTCCTTCCTTGTAGAACTCCTAAAAGTACTGTTTTGTTTTGTTAATTTGAAAACGTGGTTGTAACTTTCGCTGCATTTGCAGAAGGGAAATGTAAGTTAGCTCTGGAGCAGAAGACAGTGGACGGTCGCAAGTGTGCAATGCCGGATCTAGAGGAGGTCAAACAGGGACGTTTGCACGGGCGGCAACTTCAGGAGGGCAGTAAATGGCAAAATGCTGTGGCGGCGACTTTTTTCCCCAGCTCTACTGCACCGATCGGCAACCATCAGGAAGGCGGCAAAATCGAACGATAGATCCAAATTATAGCGTACGTTCCGTTTAGTTTTTTCACAAACACTAATTTTCAGCCTAGAAGTTAATTAGGTGGAAGAGCGTTTCGTTCGATGAATCGTACACGACGCTTGGCGTTCACCAGCCATCAGACTCTGGAATTGATTATTTATGTGGCAACACAAGAAGTCAGTGATCCACGACAAATTTATACTCTGATGAGCCAAAACATTATGACAACTGCCCATCGCAAGATTGAATGCCCTTTGGTGACGTTGAGGGTGCATTACATGGCAAGGAAAATGTTTAAGTGGAGCAGAGACCCATAGGGACAACACCTGTGGCAAATGGGGAAATCAACTGTCATGAGTGACTTCGACAAAGGGACAGATTGGTGTCAGGGAACGAGCATCTCGGAAACGGCGAGGCTGGTTGGCTGTTCGCGTGCTACTGTAGTGACCGTCTACTGAAAGCGGCTGAAGGATGGTGCCGATAGTATTTTGTCAGCAGACGCAATCGTGATGGTGTTCTGCTGCCATATCCCATAAATGTAAAATTTCCCTTCACTGTCCACACGGACACGTCTGTCGCATGTTCCATGTTGAGTGTAGCTGTTCTCTTGCGTCGCCTGTCTGTCAACAATAACACCTCGGCGCAGACGTCGGTGGTCTCGGTCATTATGCAGATGTGCTCGGTCACTGCGTTTTCTATCTCAGGAGGTAATGCCGGAAATTACGTATTCACGGAGACTTTGGACTGAGAAATGTTGAATTCACCAAAAATATCCGAAATGAAACGCTCAATGCGTTTTGTCCGCGTTCAGAGGCGGCTAAATCATGTCGTGCGCGCATAATCAAGTCAGAAAACCTTTCACACGACTCAGGAGAGTACAAACGAAAGCCAGGACACTGCGCGGCACATTTGTACGTTTCTTTCGCCATCTTGATATTTAAAACTTTCTGTTCAAAGACTTTTGGCACTTGAGTGTACATGAAACAGCACATCATAATTTATCAATTACAGAAATATATTTTTTTTATTTGTTCCTCTTCCAGTTATTTCAGCATTTACAGAAAGAGTGATTAATGTAAAATTGTGGAAAAAGCTTCCTTAAATTTAATTTAAAGTGACTTATTCATAGAGAAAGATCTTGTAGATATACAAAACAGGTGTGAACAAGGCTTTACCAAATAAGCAGCCGTGGATCAACTGAGATCAAGACGCAAACAGTCAGCAAAGATCGAAGAAAGAATCTCACTTCTCAACGACTGCCAGTTAAAAAAAAGTGAGGAAAAACTATGGAGGAAAAACCCTTACGGACTAACAATCCCATCGTACTTATGAGTTTAATTCCTTCCTTTAAAACTCAGTTGCAGAATGGAAAAGCCACAGAAAGAAAGCACTACCGCAGGTCATATCTCGGAAGACGAATGCGTTATGCAATGCATGAGATCCTATGGTTCCTGGGAGCCCCAACATCTGCGATATTGAGGATGAGTGGAAACATCCTCGGCATCCCTCAAAACATAAATTTAAACAGATATATTTTGCAGGTGGTAAACAAAAGAATGAGAACTTCTTCTAGATAAAAATGAAGATCAAATCTCAGCAATACAAGAGAAAGATGAGTATGTCAGAGAAACAAAATTTAAAGATAAAATTTGTAGACGGCAAATGTAGGTCGGTGCAGGACAGGGCGAAGATGGGTGTGTAGGGAAATTGCCACCGGAGCCTGTGCACCATTGCAATTAAATTAAATTAAATTAAATTAAATTAAACAAAGAATTATAGAATCTTTAAGGGTAAACCTGCGATTAAAATTATGAAGGGAATGTAATAGGATTCAAATTTAGGTCAGAAAGAAATATCTCTTCTGACAATTAAGTGCAAAAATAAAATGTACAATTTCACTTCTTGTCATGCACCAACAAATAAAGACAATAAAAAGAATCCAAATGAAATTCTATGATCATCTGCATGACCAAATATATAAAATTTCAAAATCAAATGCAATAATATTACTAGAAAATTTCAGTGCCCAAACAGGTAGAGGGAGAATTCATAGATGAATATCATAGGATAATATCCAGTACACCAAAGAACGAATAAAAATGAGATTAATTATATCGGTAAAAACTTTCAATTGAATATGATGACGGTTCCTAAGAAAAGCTCAAAATCCGATGCTAGGCGAATTTCAGCTGAATATGTAATCATATCCCAAAGAAATGAAGCAAATCATGAATGTCAAGGTAATAATAAGCAGGGAATTTGATTCTATCACAACTTGTTTAAAATTAAAATGAAATTTTTACCCTGCACAGAACAAAAGAAAGTGAATATGTATAACACTGACAAGTTGAAAATTACACTAGAAACATTAGACAATTTCTGGGAAGGAATAAAAGTAACTCAACATTGTAAATGGCGGGATCATTCTAAAGAAGTAACCACCACAGCACAGAAAACATTTGGATTAACCAAACTAAAAAGAAACATTAGTGGAGTGGAATATCTGCAGAAACGTTAATAGAAAAAAAAAAAACAATGCAAAAAGTGGAAATGCTCTGGAAAGATTGACCACTATGAAAAATTCAAACAGAACCATATCACAAGAATAATAAAGGGGGGGCAAAGTATATTTCGAAAAATCAGAACTTATTGAATTGCAGGATTGTTTTGTTAAATATAACTACCGAATCTTCTATCATACTAAATTCATCCACAATACATAGAACTGCTTAATACTTGAAAAGCACTTTTTGATCAGTTTCCGAACTGTCCTGAACCAAACCATAAACTGTACTTTTCAGAAATTGAGGTATATCACTCACTATTGAAGAAATTAAAGAAGTAATTAACGATCTAAAAAATAATAAAGCTAGTGGAGAAGACTCCACAACAGCTGAACTTTTGAAATGGTCTCAAAACCATTCAAGAGTTGCAGTTAATATCTGAAGATATTTGGGAAGAGAGAAGATTCCAAACGAGTGTGAAAGTGGCAATAATACATCCACATCATAAAGAAGGTGGCAAACAAAATGTTGATAAGTATAGGGAAGTATCCCAATTACAAATTGCTTACAAAATATTCTCAAAAATCTTGCTGAACAAAGTAGAGATAACACTTGACATGAGATAGAACGAATATCTGGTTGGATTTCGAAAATGTAGATCTTGTTCAGAGTAAATTTTTAATTTAAATTCGATAATTCGTCATCAAACATTAAACTCCAATGACATAGTAGTAATGTTTACATATTTTAAGAAAGCTGTTTATAGGGAAACCTTAGATAAAATTCGTGAATTTGGGGTGAAATCTAAATTGGCAAACGTAAACTTGAAACATAGACACAGTTTCAAAATTAAAATTTATGGTTCAAATATAAAAACCTGTCAAGATAAATACAGGTGTGCTGCAAGGTAATGGTTTGTCACCCTTTCTGTTTAACTGTGTCTTAGACAAAATTGTAAGAATTTGGAAAGAAGAACTGAAAGAACACAAAATGTCACCAATAAGAAAAATAAAAATGTTGAATTTAATTGGCTGGCATTTGCGAATGAGTTCACTGTACTTTCAGAGAGTCCTACACATGAGGCAACACAAATCAATCTCTTGGAAGAAATAGCCAACAAAACAGGTTACGAATTTATTGCAAATATTAATAACATTATTAATAAGCTAAATATGAACAAAGACACAGAAACCATCACTTACTAAATGTTTCAGTACTATGCGACTAGATTTGCTTCTGGAAATTACCGCAGAATGGAATCAGTAACAGATATGATGAAAGAGCTGGAATGGGATTCATTGGAAGACAGGAAGAGGGTGAAGAGGGTCTTGGGAGTGTACAAGGCGTATATTGGTGATGAGGCGTGGAAAGATATTGGTGTAATAATTGAAAGTAATGCATGGAAGGGAAAGAGGACCATCGCCCACGAGCTGGCACTCGATTTCGGGCACAAGGGTTTCGGAAGATTCTCTTTTTCGGGTAAGGGTGTCAGGGATTGGAATAAGTAAAATTAATTAAATTGCAATGGAGAGCATGCTCCGGTGGCAATTTCACTAAACACCCATCTTCCACCTTTTCTGCATCCACCTACATTTACGCTTTACAAATTTTAACTTTAAATTTTTTCAACATTTTTGGCAAATTATTCATAGAAATGATGAATAATTTACCAAAAATGTTAAGAGAATTTAAAGCTATACTTTACAGAGGGAAAATGTAGGTGGGTGCAGGAAAGGGGAAAGATGGCTTGGTAGGGAAATTGCCACCGGAGCATGCGCTCCTTCGCAATTTAATTTTAATATTATTATTATATTATTTGCAAAATGATGATAAAACACACCTGTTTATTGAAACCATAATACCGCTCTCTATACGACGATTTATTGTTCATTGCTGTATACATTACATGATGATAGATTGATATCTCTGATACGTTAATACTGCGTACACCACACTTTATAATAAAGTAGGCTACCATATTTTATTTTTGGCCGGTGTACTTTAACCTAACAATAAAGATAACGGAAATACTTTGTGTCGAGTAAAAATACGAAAAGCTTTTGTCGTTAATTAATTTTAAATCGATTTATCAGTACTTATGATAAACCTAACCCAAAAGCAAACTCTTGAATCCTTTATTTCTCAATGGACGCAGGGAGTCAGTGATCCACAAGACAAATATATATATTAAAAATTCAGGTTATAAATTATATTTTATATATAAAATTATATTTAAAAACACATAGCAACGTGAATTAAAAAATTAAAATAATCTTTAATTATAACGATTATCTTCAACAGTGATAGTGTGTCCTGTAGTTCCATATAACTTTATTTTTTGAATTACCTTAAAAATAAAGTCATTGACCATAAATTAACTTAAACGTAAAAAATAAAGTATATGTTGTTTCTACTTACTTTTCATAATGACTCAACATTTACGAATACCTAGCGATAAAAAGAAATATAAGGACAACCAATAAGACTAGGACTCCGAATTTTTTGCTTTTTGTTTTTGTTTTTACATTTCAATTATTTTTTCTCAGGGACTTTATTCTTACCTTAAGCTTATTCAGGAAATTTAGTTATACTGAACATCCAATCGCTGTTGAACATAATCTTTATATTTCAAGATTATTTTAACTTTGCAATTCATATTGCTGCAAATATAGTATTTTTAATTTTTTAAAATATAATTCTATTTTTATAGAAGAGTGCTTGTTTTTAGATTTCAAAACTACAGTTTTATTTACTTAGACATGGGAAATCCACAACATGAAGCTCGAAAAGCTCAAATATGGTGTACTATACATATTCAGGGAAGCTTTCGCCCTGCGAAAGTTGACTTATGCAACCTACTACGCTAAACCATTGATGGCTGCCTCTCTTACTTCAGTCGAATTCCCATATATTTTCTGTTATTACTGTCAAAGTAATGTGAATAACAGCACATAGCTATGAAATTATTGTGTTGTCATCGGTTAGTAAAACGTCTGCAAAATTTCAAATTATTCGGTCTTTTGGAAGTGGATTAAATTCAATTAAAAGACTCCTTTATATTCATACAGGTGAAGCTAACATAGAGCATGTACAAATAAGTTTCTTCTTGCTCCTATTCTCACAAATTCAGTTTTCACGGAAAGAATAACAAATAGAAAGTGGGGATAAGATAGAAACAAAATCGTCTCTAACTTAAATTAAGAATGAACTGGTCATTTACTTGAAATCAGGATTTATAGGCCTAATGTGATGTCGGTTACTGAACTCTTAGAAGAAACAAAAAACTAGTAGTTAATTCCAAGAGTATGAAAAAAAATATATTTTAAGGTAATAAATATCTAAATTCAGAACATACTTTACCTCAGCAGCGTTTGAAATTTTGTTTTTAAGAAATTAATCTTTAGCAAATGTGAGAAGCACTTGAGAACAAACAATATATATATATATATATAATTGCCAAAGGAAACGGAAGAAATTTTTTGGATTGTGCTGTTGTTCAAAACTCTTTACTGTGTGTTTGCTAGATTAAGTCTTATTAGTCGGTCAAAGTATAATTACCCGAAATGTCCCACACGCAACTGGAACTGTGTACTTCTCGGACAATATGTCGTCGAATGAGGCCAGTCGCACCATTAAATGTGGATTTATAACAAAGGCGGCAGTATACTCACTTGATTCGTGGGACAAGGCGATTGCTCAGAGAGACTTGTGAATAAAAGCACAAATTGATTACCGCAGAAAAATCCAATTTATGTCGAGCTCCACGTATCCGAGTTCAGTTACCACATTTTTTTTGACATTTACCTTTGATATATTTTTTGCCGCTAATAATCTTCAGTTTTACTTACTAAGCATTTTCTGTGCTATGTATTAGTAAAAATGTCGAAGGTTGTGGAGTAAATTTTCAAGTTCTTCCTGTAGTTGCAGGAATTTGGTTTTTAGATGTACCCACTGTACTTGGATGTATACTGAGCTCAAAGAAACAATATTCTCTGTACCTTCTTTAATATAATAAATTAATTAATAAATTAATTATATTTGATATAATAATGATTAAGCTCCTTCATTTCTAATCGATGTTAATACTTCTTTCATTTTCATTATTTCTTTAGTATTAGTGATTTTCGCACCACGGATCTACAAACAGTATCGCTTTAATCACCGATTTTCGTCATATAAGTAGAAATGGGGAAACTACAAGGTTTGAAATAAATTCTCAAGAAATTCTCAAGCAATTCAGAAAGCTAAGAAAAGCGCAAAGGTGCTGGTGTAGATAACATTACTACAGATGTATTAAACATTATGGTATAAGATATTTATCCTTACCTTTATTTAGAATGAATCTAGAGTCTTACTGCTTACCAGAGCGATGGTAGTACCAGTTCATAAAGGAATAGGGTTGAGAACTGCAGGGTGATTAGTTTGACATCAGTGATAGGCAAAAATTATATTAGATTGATATGCAACTATATCAGGAACGTATGTGAGGAAAGAATCTACTTTAAAATTATGATACCAACCACTGCAATCTATTACATTTTTGCTTTTTCAATTTTAGAAAGTTCGTAGAGTGGCAGCGACTTTAGATTCAATGTAAATTGTTGAGAGTGTTATAAGTTTTGTTTGGTTTATTGAATTTTCGAATCGCCCTCAGAAAGCCCAGTGAGCACCGGCCACCTATTTAGACAGGCGGCCAGTGTTAATCATGAGTCATGCCCCTATTTAGAACCTGATTCGTGAGATCTGGAGCTTTTAGTCTGTTGTTGTCATCTGTCTGCAAAATGTCTATTTTGTGTGTAATAAGTGTATTTATGTTTGTGAAATGTGTAGTTTATGAGATGGAGATCCAGAGGCAAAGGATGACTGCGGAACGACACGACCATGACGTTGTTTCGTTCCAGGAAAGCAGTGGCCTACGTGACCAAACGCATGCTTTCACTCCAGACGACGTTTTGTCGTGCATCAGTGGATGAAAGAATAAACACTTGCGCAAAATATTGGAGTTTGTGGTAGTTGTGAGTGAAGCTATACTAGTGCTATGGAATGAGATACTAGATCTATGAAAGGCCAGGATTGCGAAGAGAAATACTTGACATGAGGTTTCCCTGGAATTGATACCATATTTGAATAAGTGTTTTTTGAAAGGGCATATGTGAACAAATGTAAACTTCCAGAAATCGGGGAAAAAACCAATCCAGAAGACTTATTAGAAATTTTTGTTTAGCTATATATGGTATTTTCATTTGAAATATGTTATGTTAACATGTCCCACTATGTCTTTTGGAAAGAAACTGATAGCTGTATCCTCAAGGAACAAAAGACGCCAAAAACACAGACGTGAAAAATGTCGATTACGCCCTTTCAAAAAACGCCGATTCATTTTGAGTACTTCAAGACGAATAAAAATTCATTGCACAGATGCGTTTCGCCCTTATGGAATGGGGTATCATCGGTGACCGTAAATGGTGGTGTCAAGAAACTTCCACTTCTGTGCAACCTGGCCTGTTGCTGACCAAAATCTAACTGTTTCTACAAAACTTCATAACTAGAGTGTACTTTGTAAATACTTATTCATGTATGAAAATTTCTTAACAACACTATATATGTACATTTACAGCCACTGATGATGCCCCATTCCATAAGTGCCAAACGCATCTGAGTTTACATGAATTAAATAACAGTTTGTTTTGCAAATCTCTGTCAAGAAGAGCAAAGAATGTAGTACAAGTAGAATACTTAGAAATATATGTTTAACGATCAGCTTCAGTTTAAGAAGAAATTGTACACAGATAGTGTAATAATTACAGTTTTGATGCTGACAAGAAGAGTGTTTGAAGAATCGGAATACGAAACCGAGGGGTTACTAGCGATATAATTCATTTAAGTACAAAGGACGTATCTTTCGGAACCATAAAACACCGAAAATCTGATGACGTTGAACTGCTTAATTTTTTATTAAGTCATAATAACCTGCTGTGAATGACGTCGACAATAGGTGAAAACCTGCAGTCAAACTAAAAAAATCATGTGTGTGAAACATCACGTCAGATTGTCTCATGACGTTCTATCATAAGACCAAAAATCATTGTGTATGGTATCAAATTGCCATCAGAAAAAAACACAAATAAAAAAAGTTATAACTTTAAGAAAGCATAATAAAATGCAACAATTCTTTTCAATAAATATAGTTGTATTTTAAAAACACTTATTCCCTTTTTCAGCCATTAAGTATTATCGAATGCGACTTATCAAATGCAGCTTGTAAATATGTCAATCATTTCAACATGCAAAAGCTCCTTCAATCAAATATTTGCTATATAAAAACACACTTTATCTCCTGTTCACATATGATACTCATCGAACGAACTTCAAACGTTCAGTATTGTTCAGAATCCCCTTTAATGTTGTATTTATATCTGCTTTGTGATTATCTCTACAAATGCCTAAACTTTATCTGTAACTCCCTCTAACACAATATAACACATAAGACCTTGTTACTAGTAAGACGAATGTAAAGGAAACTAATGTTACAGGAAACGAATGTTCAAAGGAATGTCTGAAAGTTTTTCATAGAAAACTAGAAGTCAAACTGCTAGTTGCTTTCCACCATACTGTGCAAAGTTGTTACCAAACATTTACTACAAAAGTAAATTCACGTCTCCCAAACTCTACTAGTTAATCGCCTCAAACGCTTTGCGATTTGTACTCAACAAAATCACAAATCTTCTACAACCTGTCCGTTCCACATAATATATATTATTTTTCCTCATTTCTATCTTTTCAACTTTAATTAATCCCACGTCTTCATAAAAAATTATTCTCAATTACGTCGTAATATAGTGCATTAATCGATATTGTATCACATCTTTAAGTAGTACTGAAAAGATACTTAGCTTTGAATCGTTGAAATTTCCACCTGTTGATCTCATGGTATGACTGCAAACTCCTCATATTTTCATTCAGTAATGTCATATGGCATAATTTTTTGGGGAAACTCTTCACAAAGTAAAAAAGTTTTCATAGCACAGAAAAGAGCTATTAGGTTTCTGTGTAGGGTAAAACCAAGAACTTCTTGCAGACAACTCTTTAAGAAACACAATATTTTTACAATGTACTCTCAGTATATATATTCTCTCATGAGCTTTGTCATAGAAAATTTTAACCTGTTTACACCTAATTCACAGGTACACAGTTTCAATACAAGAAACAGAAATAACTTGCATAAAACACAAACATCTCTGTCATTAGTACAAAGAGGAGTTAATTATTCTGGGATACATCTGTTTAATAAACTACCTAATCGTATAAAACAGCTTTCAGATAATAAAGATGTATTTAAACAAAAACTTAGAGATTATCTTATTGGCAACTCCTTCTACTCCATTCAAGAATTTGAAGAAAATAATTAATTGTACTCATTATGACATTTGCAAAACTCAGTTGCAAAAATGTATGTTTATTATTATTTCTTGTATTTGTAAAATATGTATGTATATATATTTACTATGACATATTATGTGTATATGTATCAACAATGACATGTTTCACATCCCAGAGGTACTTCCTCAGCAGGGATCCATGGAACAAGATTGATAAATAAATAAATAAATAACAGAAGTAATTCCTTAAAATTATAATTGCCAATTCCATGAATTGAGAATATTTTGCAAACAGATCTTATGTGACTGGTATATATAAATATTTGTAGGAAAAAACTACGAAGTATTTTGGGCAACCTGGAATTACAATTTACTGCCAACATGTCATAAGAATTAAACGTTCTGCTTTATGCAAGTGCTATACAAGATAAAGGAAATTTTACATGAAAATTAAAGTACTGAAATCGGAAAATAGACTTCGGCTTTCATCCTTATATTAGGTATTGAAGACCAAGAGTTGACTGACAGTAGTTAGAATGAATAGAAGATAGGGAGGTATTCGATCTTAAGTCAGTGGAACAAAGATAGAATAGACTCAGGCAAATCGTCACTATCGACGTCACACGAGTTGCGTGCCTCTGAAGATGCACAGTGTCACCATGAACTTTATGTTATCTAAAATACAAACAGTTTCCCCCAAAATCGTTCCAGCAGTTGCAAACGAAGCAGATTACTAATAATAATAAAGAATAAATCAGGTAAGGAATGTAAATGGAATATCACGGATATTGGAGCTAGAGTTTTCTTTGTGATTTGTTCAGTGCACGGCGGCCATCAGTTCTGCTTATCTCCAGTTTACGGCGCAGTAATCCAGTTATGGCTGCATTCCAGCCACGTGCCTGTGACAACTGCCCTGCAAAATCGTCTTACCACTGTAATGTTTCTCTAAATTCACAAACCAACAAATCTTTGGATTCAACATGTGACCTGTCCTTTGTGATCTTAAGTTGAATAAACTTGAATTTTCTTGCCTAAACTCCTTACACTGGTATTTACATAAGAAAAAATATTTCCGGGTGTAGGAAGTTGCGTGGTCAGGCTATTATTTTACAATTCTGACACTTGTTGCAGTTACTACAACATTTTATTCCATAAATGAAAGACACAATTCTAAAGATTGTAGCCAAGGCTTACACACTAGGCAGATACTAGACTTACATATATCACATACAAATACTATCCTCTGACAGAAAGGACCTAGATTATTTGATAATCTACCACAAAGTATCACGTCTGTAAGAGAAAATATTAAATTCAGCTCAGCATTGAAGGAGGACACTGCTTCGGTAGAGTATTGATGACTATTTGCAAACCAAATGTTTATCAGAAATGTAGATAGTGAGCAATTACATAAATAATGTATTTATTATACATGTATAATTATAACACTTTTTTGTCTTTATTAAACTTGTACATTGTTATCTATTTGGTAGTCACAGACTGGATAATATATTTGTGTGAGTGCAAAGATGCTGATACATGCAGTTCTATACAAAAGCATTCAAAATTCTTGACAAACACGAACAAAACAAAGTCGTGGACTCTAGCTAGTATAATATACAAATCTTTCGGAGTATTTCTGATTATTATTAATATATAAAAACTATTTTCTCCCACAGCTTTGTTCAAGTGTACTTCGTAACGCATTCGTATACATATTCGAATCCTCCGGGAACTCCTTTTCCGATCGGGACAAAAGTGGGTAGTCTATGTGTTATTTCAAATACTATCCTAAGCCATTCAGTTGTTTTGGCTTGAAACAATGATAAACAACAAAGCAAACAAACGTTTACATTTATAATGATAGTAGGATAAAAAAAAATGTTTTTATGAATACTCTCTCTATGGACAGCTTATTCACGAATAAGGAATTGGGGCGCCACAATGAGATCTCACACCACCTGAAAAGCCTAATAGGGCTACCCCTGTGAGTGTATGTGTGTCTGTCTGCGTACAGACTATTTTGACTTATCTTTGTACTATATTATGGTGCTAAGGGACCAATAAAGACAAATACAAAAAGAAAAACACTAACATCGCTGATTACATCTTGTGATTAAACCACGCCTGACTAGTATATACTCTGACAATGGAACTTAATTCACAGCTCAATATCGGATAAATGAGACTTGAAAATCGTAGTTATAATTTGGTCTCCTGGGTTAATCCAAAGAGTGAACTGAGACTCACAAACACCGGGGAATATATAAAAATATAATTCAGCCCGCCAGTTTGGCTGCGCGTTGAAGTGTCACGACACTGGATCATTTATAGGTAGATCACATTTCCACCATTAAGGCCTCCGCGAATGATTCCACCATCATTTGTTCCAAGATATTTTCACTGTTCGCACCATGAAGCTTTTCTCATCCATTTTCTCCCATTACTGTCTGCATGAAACGTTTCGCTATTATTTCCCTGAAATCCACTAGCATTATTTTCGCGCAATATGCAGCATCAAAATTACTTCTACAAGATGGTGTACTATTATTCATATTCTACCAACAGTTCTCTTCTGTGTTCCAGTTTCTTACACATAAAACTTCGTAACTTTCTCTTCGCATGGAAAAGTTGTTTTACTCCCTTCTCTCCGCGATTATTTTTAGGTTTATTCTTTACTTCTGTTTAAAAGAGGTCGGCACAGGCGCGGATCCAGGATATCGGTTTGGGAGGGGCTTGAGCGGACTTTGGTTTGGGGGGGGGGGGGGGAGGGCTTGCTACGTGCAAATGGTATTCTTTATAGTCTCCTTGGGTCTCAATTCCGTAGAGCTAAAAAAAAAAAACAGCATATGCCTAATTGTGAACAAATTCTGTGGTTTTGGATTGTTTTTCCCCATCAAAAACAAACTGTATTGCTTTTTTTGTTGTTTTTTTTGCTGTCAATAGCACTAATACTAGATGTGTATTTGGGAATTGATTTCAGAAGTGATGGAAACTAAGTTCTAAATGAACAGACCATGAAAATACAAATGTACATTGGAAAATCTCGAAAAGCGGAAAACTTTAGAAATGAAGCCATAATTCCACAAAACAATAGATGATTCTGCCTTGCAATTAACGGAAACTGAGAAGTAGAAGTGGAAGGACCTTACATTCTATATTATTTGATACAACTTTGTGTCTTGCTAAACAAAGCCTAGTATTTTGTGGACTCGATGAACGACATGCCTCTACAAATAAAAGCAACTTCTTAGAACTGGTCCAACTACTTTCAAAATATGATGTAGGCTTACTGCTTAAAGAGCTCATTTTGGACTTGTAACATAATAAATCAGAAAAAGTATCTTATCTGCGGCCAGATACATAAAATGAATCATTAGTGTCCTATCAAACAGCGTAAAGTCTAAACTTGTCAAAGAAATTAAATCACCAAAATATTTCGATATCATGCTCGTTAGCACACCAAACATTTCTCACATTGATCAAATGATTGAAGCGATTCGTTTTGTGTAAATTGGTAACAGAAAAGCGAAAGTCAAAGAAGTATTTCTTGGTTTTTTCCCTTAAAGTAAAAGGTAGTTATTAATCTAAGTAATAAAATTTTTATGAAGTTTGATAGCGATGGCTTAGCTCACACGATGTGTCGTTCTCAAAGTTATGAGAATTCAGCTACTATAAGCTGCTTACAAGGGGCACATGATGTTTTATAACGGTTTTTTATTGAAAACTTTTCTTTGGGACTCGGGCGTCCTCAAGTTGATACTTGTAGAGCATGTGAAGAATTAGGGTCGATTAATCATCGTGTGACTCAGCAAATGAACTGTTAATGCGGAACTAACTATTCACAGACGAATAACCGAAAACATTTACTCTCAGATTAAATTAATAATTGAAATGTGCAAAGACAATGATGATGCAATGCAGATGAGTTTTGATTTTATACAAAACCTTCTCCTTCCACATATTCCTGTACAATATTTGTTCTATCTTCACCAGGCGTCAATTGGTTTTGTATTTATGACTACAGAACTCGGTTATCTGTTTTTCTCATCTACCATGAAAGTATTGTGAATAGAGGTGCAAATAAAGTTTGCTGTACGTAATTTAATTGCAGTGAAGCGCACACTCCAGTGGCAATTTCTCCCTTTCCTGCACCCACCTACATTTGACGTCGACAAATTTAAATTTTAAATTCCTTCAACGTTTCTGGTAAATTATTCATCATTGGCAAGTTCTCTTGGGCAACTTATTCCAATTCCTGATCCTCTTACCTAAGAAAGAGAATCTTCATTCACCTTTGTGCCTGAAATCAAGTGCCACTTTGTGGTTATGGTTATCTTTTAACTTCCATGTATTACTTTAAATTCTTTCCGCGATATCTTTCCTTACCTCATCACCAATATACAACTTGTAGACTCCCATGACCCTCTTCACCTTCCTCGTCTTCCAATAAATCACATTCCTCTTGCCATATGTCTCACATCCTACATGGCTAAGGTTACTAACTGAAATATTGTGAATTTTGTTTGTATTTTTTGTTTTTTTATGTGTTTGTCTCATCCCCTTGGCTTCATCTGCAGAAAGAAATAGTTGAAGCTGATGGAACAGTAAAATGGAGATGGGGGATCGTTGCAGTACAAAAACCACAGCCTAATCATGAGAAAATGACAAATCCAGTTATAAAACTGTTACAAATGATCTGTAGTAGTATAATGGACAAAGTAATACAGTTTGGTAATACAGATGCACCAACCACAAATATTTATAGTGGTAGAGTCTTGGTTAAAGGATAATGTGTTATGGAGGAAGGAAATATATGGAGACGACGCAAGAGACCTTCACCACGCATTGAAGTGAAGCAGGGCGGTGGAGGAGTGGGGGGCATGGCCGGAGTGGAGGGGACATGGCCGCTTCCATACAGACACGGGGAAAATGTACAAAAACCTCAAGGGGACTCTAGGATAAAGGTGACGCCGATATCTGGTGATGGATTATTATGTAACTCGATATGACAAATAAAAAATGAAGAATAAAATTTTTTGATATTCTGCTTAGTTTTCGAGATATTCTGTCCCAAATGTGAAATGGTTTTGGTTGAAATTCAGAAGAAAAAATTGGTTAAAGTCAAATTTGATGATGGATTCTTATTTAAAAAGACGAGACAAATGAAAAATAAAGAATAAAATTTTTCGATATCTCAGCTAGTTCTAGAGATATACTGTATCAAAAGTGAGGTTTCTTGAGTTGAAATGGAGAAGAAAAATTTCGCAAAAGTCAAATTTATTGATCGATTCTTACGTAACACGACGAGACAAATCGCAAATAAAGAATAAAATTTTTCGATATCTTGCTCAGTTTTCGGGATATACTGGGAACATCGCAATGTTTGGAAGCGCAATACCGCTGCTGCCGCCATGCGGGAGAGTTTAGAGCCTGCTTCACCGATTTAACGTCACTTCTCCTCCATATATTTCCTTCCTCAATGTAATGTGTTTGAGACATGGAGGATGGAATAATATGGAGACGACGCAAGAGACCTTTACCACGCATGGGAGTGAAGCAGGCCGGCGGAGGAGTGGGGGGGCATGGCCGGAGTGGTGGGGGCTTGACCGCTTCCCAACAAACACGGGGAATATGTACAAACACCTCAAGGGGACTCTAGGATAAACGTGACGCCGCAATCTGGTGATGGATTATTATGTAACTCGATGAGACAAATAAAAAATGAAGAATAAAATTTTTTGATATCCTGCTTAGTTTTCGAGATATTCTGTCTCAAATGTGAAATGGTTTTGGTTGAAATTCAGAAGAAAAAATTATTCAAAGTCAAATTCTATGATGAATTTTTATTTAAAAAGACGAGACAAATAAAAAATAAAGAGTAAAATTTTTCGATATTTCACCTAGTTCTCGAGATATACTGTCTCAAAAGTGAGGTGTCTTGAGTTGAAATGCAGAAGAAAAATTTCGCAAAAGTCAAATTTAATGATCGATTCTTATGTAACACGACGAAGAAACTCGATAATAAGGAATAAATGTTTTCGATATCTTGCTTAGTTTGGGGGATATACAACATCCAAATTGAGGGGTTTAGGTTTGGATGCAGGCTGGACCAAAAATTAATTCTGTCAAAGCCACAATGATTACATGGTTGACATGCAGAATGGATATTTCAGTTTTATTACTACCACTTGTGGTTAGTCTGAAATGTGTCCTAGACCAGAAAAAAAGTAAGAGGACCCACTCTAGGGATGAGCAACCCAGACATTTTGTATGCTGGTACCAGAAATAAAATGTTTATTCAGTCACCTTAATGAACATTCTCTTGATCAAGATGTGTTGTCTAATTTCACAGCCCTACTTATTAGGACAATTGTAAAAAAATTATCTCTCAGTTAGATTTAGATACGGGGGGGGGGGGGGGGGGGGAGAATGTTGTACAAAAAAAAGAGAGACTAAATTAGAAACACATTCCCCAAATTGATTTTGTTCAAAGGCTAATAACTTCTTTATTTATGAAGCCCATTTTTATTTCTGCATGAACCTGTTTCGACATAAATAGATGAGAAAGATTTCAAAATCGGTAAAAATAGGTATAGACGTATTTACAAACAGAAACAAGTCTTATATGAAGCTTTAAAAATAACCTAAGTCAATGGCCTGAAATAGCTATTTAAAAAATTAATAAAACTCACAGCTTCTCACATAACAGTTAATTTCATCATCCATTGTCAGTATAATCAGCAACGTGACGAAAGAAATCGTAATAGTAAATTCACTGAATCGCGAAGTAAAACACGCCCCTTTAAATCTCATTTTAAACACTGGTTAAAAAATAATGCTAGTCTATTATGTGCAAAATAGCAAGTTTGCTGATTTTCTACACTACACCAAGAAAAATTTGAGAACAAAGTCATCCCATTGAGAGCTATGACTAAATATTTATAGACGTGCTGCAAAGTTTGCGGTGTCTACCGCTCACTTCAACAACAATAATTACAATTCAACTTACTTATGAAATGATATTCCAGGTTCTTTCCTGTCTGGCCTATTTGTGCAACCGTACGCAACACAAGCTGGCATTTTTAAACACTTATACACAATACTAAATGAAATAATCACTGCATCTACCACAATGTGAACACCTTAATTGTTGGGAAGCGCCATATGGTCGCTGCCGGTGCTGCCACCATGCGGGAGAGTTTAGTGCTTGATTCACCGATTTAACGTCAATTCTCCTCCATATAATTCCTTCCTCCATGGTTTGAGAATGGGGTTTAGCCTGAGGGTTATAGAGTGCAATGCAGAGATTTTGTTGAGGAGTATTCATACTGGTCATCAAAGACTACCTACTTCTGTTTGCTGGCATTTGTAAATTGTTGTCAGTAGATACCGAAGATAGATTTCTTGAGAGACAAAGAAGAAAGTAGGGACCTGGCCGCATACCATACTGGAAGAATGAATGACTTTGGGGGGAAATGTTCATAGAGGTGACCATATGAAATATATATGTACCAGGTGTGGTATGTGAAGGAAATAACACAAGGGAGCAGAGATTTGCAAATATGTACACAAGTGTTAGAACACAGTACAATGGGGTGCATAATTTTGGATATCTTCCTAATAAACCCTGATGGAACTAAAGAAAAAGGCAGTGGCTTCTATGCGATATAAATGCTAAAGGAAAGAGAAATTAGTCCATCACAAAGTTGAATGCTGTGGTGAGAGAAAACATGTAAGGCAGACACACAAATACAATATTAACTTTCTTCAATAGAGAATGAGCCGTTTGTTCTGAGTGTGTGTGCACACAGAACGTCACCCCAAATGTTCTGTGTACACACACACCCGGAACAAATGGCTCGTTCTCTATTATTTGAAGAAGGTTAACACCGAAATATTGTGTTTGGGTGACCACCTTATGTATTTTCTTTCATTGCAGCAGTCAACGTTGGTATATGATGGATTATTTTCCCTTTTATTTATTATTTAATAAACCAAGTTAAGTGATGAATAATTTATCAAAAATGCTTGAGGTATTAAAAATTAAATATTGTAAATAGGAAAAGTAAATGGGGGAGGAATGTAACACTCCAAATAAAAAATAAAATAAAAATGGGTAATTAGATGACTAGGACAATTGCCATCGGAGCGTTACCACCATCACAAATAAAATTAATAATAATAAACCCCTGATGATGGTTTTGTGTGGTCTCAGGTATGAATAACTGATAGTGAAAAGTTCTGATCAATATAATAGTTCAGTAAACCAGTGGCTAAATTTGATGATGGTTGCAAGTACAATTATAAATAGGCACATATTTAAGATCTGAATGAATGTTTCAGGGAACAAGTACATGTAGAAGGAGAGTGCCAGTAAACAAAAGTGGAGTGCAAAGAGATTATAAGAATTGGGGAAGAAATATTCATTCCAAAACAGAAATTAAATAAAGATAGAGAATCTATTTGTTATAAAAGGGAGACGAGAAGGCTAAAAAGGCTAGCAAGAAGAGAACACAACAGAGTTAAGAGGCAGCAAGGCAGTAGTGAATACTTGAAACAACTAAACATGTATATACAAATTCTAGGGCCTCTCAGCAGGGGATTCAGTCAGTGTGAGGTGACATTTCAAAGCTGTTGAAGAAGTGTGACCAGGCAGTAAAATTTCATATGGCCATTATGACCCAGAAACAGGGTTTCTTACCAGCTGTGTAATCTGTCCCTATTGAACCAGAAGATGGCCGAACCTAAACCAAATGGAGCAACAAAGTTGAAACGGGAGTGCCACAGGGCAGTAAAATAGTAGTCTCGTGTGGGCATAATGACCTGATTACTCACTGGCTACGCAATCCACCCCTTTCATAGCCTGTGCAACCTAACCTGTATATCATGGAATCCAAAACACAGAGACATTACACAGCAAGCTATGCTACAGACAAAAGTCAGGTTACGTGCTTTTGAAAATTCCAGCCTGAGAGAGAGATCCAAACCTATGAACCTTCTTATCTCCAGTCAAATGCCAGTAAACACTGAGCCAGTCATCCACTCCATGAGTTAATATAGTGGGACATTCCTGTTGATTATTCTATGGAACTTTTGTGTTTGTGGTTTACTACAAAAAGTTTGGTCACTGAGCATGGTCAGACCTCACAATGTGGAGGACGCAGGTTCAAAATGCCATCTGCTCAGTCAGATTTTGGTTTTCTATGATTTCCCCATATTGCTCAAGGTGAGATGGTTACTTTAAAAGGCCAAGGCTTAATTCATTCTTGTTCTGTGCCCACAATCCTTCCATGTCTCTAATGACCTCGACATCAACGAGGTGTAAAGCATAAAAGAAGTTAGGTAATTTTTAGATAACAAACATATAAGTAATAGGATTAAGGGCTACAATTATAAACAGCTGTAGATTGATACGGACATGGAATCTAACTGAGTAGGGCAGCATAGAATGAAGATAAGAAGTAAGATTGTTAGCTTTACAAGTATGAAATTAGAGTTTTTGTATGATAAAATGATGGTGGTCTTAATTGCTGATGACATTAAGTGTAAAAATCTGGGAATCAGAAGAATCCTGTTTGGTAGAGTAGTCTTTCAGATATAAGGATTTCATTACACTATCTTGCCTAATACATACATACTGAAGAACTAAACTTACCTCATCACCTATCTATTAGATTGCACATTACTTTGCCTCCTTGAAAGAGGAAGAGACATTTCAGCAGTTTTAAAAAGGTGCTACATGAAGGACCATAACCTACATCTAACTAAAAGGTGTAATGAGGTGCTTTCTGAGCTGTAAGGGAACTGGTTGCCAGTTATGATGGAGTCAGGACTGTGCCGTTTTTAGGTTAGAAGATGCTGGTGAGGAAAAAAAACTGATACTGAATGCAGATAAATCAAACAAAAAATTTTAAATTGTAAACAAACAGTTGAAGCTCAATAAATAATAAGAGACAGAGCTGCAGTTGGAAAGATGGGGAGTAATGTTGAAAATATAAAACTGTTACTTGTAAAGTGTATAATGAACAAAGAAATAGAATTTGGTTACATGAACCATACGTGATTATAGGGATAGAGTCTTTGTTAAAGGGAGGAGTAGACTAGGAGAATTTCCCCGATGGTTACAGAGTGTACCGCAGAGATAGAGGAGCAATTGGTGGGAGGGAGGGTGTTTGTATTGGCTGGCAAAAATTACTACAATTATTTGGTGTTCAGAGATCATGACCATGGGTTACTAGGAATAGATTTCTGGTGTGATAAAAAAAGAAAAAACCAAAGTGGTGGGTACTTACCGTACTGAAAAAATGAATGTAAAAGATGAGACCCTTGCAGAGAAACTAAATTCATATTCACAGCTCAGGGAAGAGCATAGAATGGTTTTACTGGTGGGAATTTAAACTTACTAGGTTTGACCTGGGTAAACTAATAACACAGGGGAACAGAAATATTCAAATACTTTAGTAAGGGAATGAGGTTCCACAAAGTCGTAGGCAGAACATGACGGGAGAAAACATGTTGAGTATCTTTCTACTAAATCCCAATGACAACCTTGAGAGGTGTCAAATAACTGAAGGAGTAAGTGATCATGCTGCAGTTCTCATGGATATAAGGAGAATCAGTAAACAAATGCCAAAACTTGTAGGGGGAAATTTGAAAAATTATATAAAGGGACAAATTTTGGAACTGAAGAGATATTTCAAGGCGAGGTTCAGCAACTGGAAGAATGGCACAAGTACAGTGGAGAAAAAGTGGGAATAGTTTAAGGAGATGATGAAAAAGGGTGAAGAATTATGTATTACAAAAATAAAAAGACATAATACCATAATAGACAGGTGAGGAAGTTAAAGAGGTTGGTAAGAAGGGAACATAGCAGAATTAAGAGAGAGGAAGCACTAGGGGGCACTTGAAAAAACTAAAAAAGGAAAAAATATCACCAAAGATGAGAAATTTAAAAATATTATTGGTGCAGGGGGACCACTGGATGATGTATTAGAAATTTCCATGGCTGTGTTTGAATACTTAGTGGAAGGAAAAGTATTCTGATAATTATAGATGAGGATAGAGAAGTAATCACTGAGGATTGGAAAATAGCAGAGATATTAAGTAACTGGTTTGATGAGGTCATCAGGCACTATGATTCGGGAATGGTAGGAGGTATATCAGAGTAGAAACAAGCTGACTAAAAAATTTGAAATTAATTCTGATCATATCTGAAAGCGCTAAGGAAGCATAAAGAGTGTAGTGTAGAAGTGTAGATAATTTAAATTAATATATTTGTAATTGAACGCACACTACGGTGTCAGTTTCCCTACACACCCATTTTACCTCTTTCTTGCACCCACCTACTTCTGCCCTCTACAATTTTCAACTTTAAATTCTTTCAACATTTTTGGTAAATTATTCATCATTTCACAATCCCTGACCCCTTACCAAAACAAGAGAATCTTCCCACACCTTTGTGTCTGAAATCGAGTGCCAGCTTGTGGTCATTGTCATCTTTTCCCTTCCATGCACTACTTTTCATACCCACTGCAATATCTTTCCATGCCTCATCACCAATATACACCTTGTACACTCCCATGACCATCTTCACCCTCCTCCTGTCTTGCAATGAATTCCCTTTACAGCTCTACATATTACTAGTAATTTACTAAAGAAATTTGAACATGACATTCCACTTTACCTTGAAATATTATTTAGATTGAGTTTTGCTTGTAAAGAGCAATAATAGTGTCAGTACATAGAGCAAGGGTCACAAATAGGACTGGAAATTAGTTTGTCATCAGTGGGAGGTATACTGGTGGAGATATTGATGAGCAACCACATTAGAAATGTCTATGAAGAAAGAAACTAGTTTGAAAATCCCCAAATGACTAGGATTTTTTTTTATGAATAATAGAATGGTGTATAAAGGCAGCAACAAGAGAAGAACACATATCACAAACATACAAATAATCTCACTATTTCAGTTATTAAACCCTTATTCATGACAGAGAAAATGAGTCATGAGGCTCGGGAGGTGTGCACACGCCGAGGGTTGCTAAATTGTAGCCTCATGACTCATTTTCTCTGTCATGAATAAGGTTTAATAACTGAAATATTGAGTTTATTTGTGTGTTCGTGATGTATGTTCTTCTCTCGTTGCTGCCTTGAACTTTGGTGAGTGATGAGTCATTTTCCCTTTCCTTGCAATTATATTGCTTAAAGCAGTTTCCTTTTTCCTTAGTTTAAGAATGGTGTATAAATAAAATTAGTAGATGAAAATGTGAATTGCTGGGAAGAAGAATTCTTAACAGGTAGATAGCACATAGATATTGTAGAAAATGTAGCACAGGAGAGGAAGTGAAAATGGGAGTTCCACAGGGTAGTATAATAGGGCTATTGCTGCTTTTTTTCCTTTTTGTTTCAGTCATTTATGGACTATGATTACACAACTTCATTTCCTCTTCTGAGTTTCCTTCCTCCATTACCAGTACTCTTTCATTCTCTGGCTCACTCTTGCTTTTTATTCCGCCTTTTCCTGATTGGTTTTTCTTTAGACAGATTCTTTACCTCTGCAATTTTTCCTCCAAATAGTTCCCTGTCTTTGATGTCTTCCATCCTGATTCCACATCTCTTCAGATCCTGATGGACCTCCTTCACCCATGGAAGTTGAGTCTCTTCTCTGGAAAGTTGAGTACTGTATTTTCTTTGCCATTCTTTCTGGTTCCATTCTCTTGATGTGTTTATAGAAAGCTAATCTCCTTTTCTTAATTGTGTTTGATACCTTTTCAAACTTGTCATATAATTCTTGGTTTGATCTCAAATGGAAAATAAATTTGCTTCCTACCACTATTTTTGGTCCCGAGGTGTTCCTTAGAAACTCTCTTTATTTCTTTTCTACTTCTGTCAGCGCCTTTCTGGCTTGTGTTTCTGCTGTGTATAAACATTCTGGCTCCACTACTGTTCTATAGTGCTTGAATTTCACCTGATGGGAGAGTAATTTCGATTTGTATGTGTCTTGACATATTCTGAAAGCTGCTTCCATCTTTCTCTCCCTATCTTAAACTGCTGTTTAGTCATTAAGTGAATCTCCCAGACAGACCTTCTGATGTAGAGCAGTGGTTTCCAATTAGTGGTACGCATACCCCCGGGGGTACGTGAGGTGGGTACTCGTGGTAATCCCTTGGCTAAGGTAATCACTACGACAACTGAAAAAAATTATCCAAACATTACTATCACCAAATTATATTTTAATACACTCAAACTGTGTATGTGTATGTGTGTGTGAATTATATAATTGTATTATATCTCGAAATTTTGGTTTTTTGGTTATAGGGGGTACTCAAGTTTGCGTTATTTCTGAAAGTGGTACTGCAGAAAAACTAAATGGGAACCACTGATTTAGAGAAAACTTTGAACTCTAAATTATATCACCTGTTTGAGACAGCTGACACCAGCTTGCGACATACAACTAGATGGATGAAGTATTACAGGCACCTTCTGAGAATGGACAGTAGCAGATTTACCAAGAATATCATCCCACTTATCAAAAGCTATAAGACACGAAGCATACGGATTTTCAATTAATTAATTAATTTAATGCAGTGGAGTGTTCACTCCAGTGGCCATTGCCCTACACACCCATTTTTCCCCTCTCATGAACCCACCTGCTTTTGCCCCCCACTAATTTCAACTTGAAATACTTTCAGCATTTTGGTAAGTTATTTGTCATTTCTTTTGGTAATTTATTCAAAAAAAAAAAAATCATTTATAAATAAGAAAGTAAGGGATTTTTTTTTTTTTTTTTTTTTTTTTTTTTTTTTTTTTTTTTTCTGTCATCAGCCTCTCGACTGGTTTGATGCAGTCCTCCATCCCTTTGTATCCTGCGCTAACCTCTTCATGTTAACATACCCCATGTAACTCACGTCCTCAGTTATCTGCATCATATAACCTAATCTCTGTCTTCCTCTACAGTCCTTACCTTTGGTTGTTCCCTCCACTAACACATTAACCAAGCCAGCATGTCTCAAAATATGACTTACTACCCTGTTTCTTCATTCTGTGAGACTTCTTTCCACAAACTTCTATCCTCGCCAATCATTTCCAAAACTTGTTCGTTTCATACATTTATCTGGTCACTTAATTTTCAGCACCCTTCTATAACACTACCTTCAATTTTCCTTTTTTCTGGTATTCATGATTTGCTACCAAACAGAGCTGTGGTCCACACATAGAGTTTTAAATAGTTCTTTCTCAGTCGTAGATCAATATTTGAAACCAAAAGAGTTCTCTTATTCATGAAGGCTCCTTTTGCTACTGCTATTCTGCTTTTACCTTTATTCCTGCTTCAACTATCATTTGTAACTTTACTATGTAAATAGCAGATTTTACTTACTGCTTCAATCACATCCACCCATATTTTTGTATGTAATGTACTATTAATGGTATCATTTCTGTTAGATTTCGTCACATTTGTCTTGCTTTGATTTATATTTAGTCAAAAATCTTCCTTCAGTATTTTGTTTATGACAGTCAGTAGGAATCAGTTATTAAGGAATATGAAGAAAAATATGCCTCAAAGAGTAAAGAAATTTACAGTAAAATGCTTTTAACATACATATGGTTGCTTAGGAAAATTGCCAAAGTAGCATAAATAGCTATAAATAATAAGAGCTATTAGAAAAATTTTCTAAGCATCTATGGCAAAGTGAGATATCAGCCCAATAGTCATCTATTGCTTGTTTTACCACACTGAGGCTTGACAGATTGAAGGAGAGAAAAGAAGAGGCAAAGACACTTCTGTCTGCAGATAAAATAGATCAGACTGCAAACTAAGTGTTGAAAAAGTGATACTGCATTGATTGGCACAAGTTTCCTATAGATATGTAGTTAGTAGTCCATAGCTGAAGACAGGGAAGGCTCTAGGATCCTCGGGCAGTGACGTAATCAGGCGGCCTTCTCGTGGGTGCCAGGAGGAGGGTGCACTTACACTCCCCCCGCTATCAAAGAAAATACACAGAAAAATATTAAGAAACAAAAATTTTATTATTAATTTCCCTTTTCGGATAATAACTTAAGGCGCCTAGGTTGTTGTCCAAATTTGTTCAGCACTTTGTCAATGAATTCAGCATTCTTAGTTAATAAGTGTTATATATAATGTATATTAAAAAAACAGCTGCACCACCTTTAAAGTAATCCCGCCGGCGCCCATGGACCTTTTTTATCAGCTATACCACTGGTGGGCGACAATGGGCGGATTCTTGGGCTGGGGGGCCCCTCCGGTCGGTGCAGTCCCCCCCCCCTCGGCCGGTGGTGCCGTGGTAAATTTACCCCGTTTATCTCCCCCTCCCCTCCCCTAACGCCGGCCTTGACTGAAGAGCATGGGATGTGGTACATTATGATAACGGATGAACAGATGATGCAATAACGCACAAAAATCCTGCTAGTGGAACAGAGCATCCGGGGAGCGAAATAGGGGGGCTGGGGGGGGGGTTGGCTGAAATCTCACGTGAGCTTATGAAATTCTTGAAGGATAGTAAAGGTAAAAAAAAAGGTTCACAAACGACGCAGATGCCGACCATGGGGGGGGGGGTGATACAGAGGTGGCCTTTGGGGGTGGCGATCAGGGCAATCACCTAGGGCCTCGCTCTTGGAGAGGCCTCGTGCAGCTACCTGAGTTGATCAAAGTTTATGTTAAAAATAATTATTTTACCTTCAGCTGTTAGTGTATCAGTATAGTAAAGTTGTTTAATTGATAGTAAAGTATATATTAGTTACTAACTAATCAAACATTTTCAATTAGATTTATTGACTGTCACATTCGTATAATAGCAGGGGAAACATCTGATACTGATGGACAAGAACTGTATGAAGAAAACGACGGCGGTATCACAGTGATGACATAAATAATAGAAAAAAAAAAACATTAACTGAATTACTAAAGTGTACCTCACTATCAAAGAAGTATTGAGAATTATCACCGCCACACGTAATACAGTTGCGTCCGCAGAAAGAAGTTTTTCATGGTCAAAAAATATCAAAACATATTTGAGGAATTCGATGACACAAGATTAATATTCAGCTCTTTCTATTCTTTGACTTGAAAATGAAATAGCTCATTCGTTAGATTCTTGTGCTTTTATTAAATATTTTAGTTTCAGGAAAAGTCGAAAACATCATTTTTAAATCCCTGCGTATATCTTCCAAGGCCTTAACTTCAGTTTAATCTTAATGATTTGTCATCTTTATGTTTATTAACTTTTAATAACTCTTCTAACATAATATTTTAATTTTTATGATGTTAGCATTTCTTGTTGATCATCAGAAGTACCTACGATTAATATATTTTGTACAAAGGACAAGGGCCTCGCAAGGATCTGCCACCCGGGGCCCCGCAATGACAGGCCGACGCTGAGGGGATAGAGGTGTTTTTTTCCGGATTTCAAGACCCTCCTCCCCCTCTGGTGAGACTTCGTTGGATCTGGCCCGACCCCCACCCCCCCTCTCTGGTGAGATCTTGTCCGTGAGACTTCCCCCTAGAAATCGCCCTCTCAACTTTTTAAGGCCTTTTTTTTCACTTCTCGACGAAAACCCCCCTAAAATCGAATTTCGCGTCATTTGTAGACTTTTTTTTTTTAGCTCTACAGTCCAGCAAAAATGTTCAAAACCGCATGTGAGATTTCCGTTGACCCCCCCCCCCCATTTCCCCTTGGTGATATTTCACCTCACTTAATTTATGGACGCCCTCATATGGAATTTATGGAGGGTACAACCGCTCTCGGAAGCAGGAGAGGTAAAATAAAGGTCTAAAAAAAACTACGAGGTCGATCAGCAGGAGGGGAAGGTTCCATCAAAATGTCACGTCAACTTAGGGGGGAGATCCAAGTTCTGCTCAGAGGGCCCCCAAGCTCAGCTCAGGGAGCCCCTACCAGCAACTTGGCAGAGCTAAAGAAAAAAAATTCGCCCATCTGGCCTGAGGGCCCAAAGTAATTTTTTTTGCACAGGGGCCTTTGTTGACCTAGCTACGCCACTGTGTTTAGTAGCTCGAAAGAATAGCCGACTCGTTTGCAGAGATATCTTCCTGATTTCGCCTGATGTATGCTGTCCCGCAGCTAACTGCCTTGTCGTGAATACCTGAAGATATCCCGTACCCGGAAGCTGAACTGTCGTAGACATCACCTGAACACAACTAAGGGTCCATCCATAAATTACGTCACACCTTGAGGGGGGGGGGGAGGGGGTCAACAAAATGTGACATCGTGTGACAAGGGGGGGGGGCGGGACGTGTCATAAACTTTGTGACGTCACATGCATAATTTGTATCATTTTTTCGCTCGTGGCGGAAGATGAAGATGATGTTGACACATCGAATGTTCCCTACACTATCGAAATCAAGAATGAAGTGACTATTACGTCAATATAAACATTATCAATGAATAGGTTCAAAATCCGTGGACATATGATGACTCAATTTTGTATCATTAATTCGATTTTTATGTTTTTTGAAAATACTTTCTTTAATGTTTGATTTATTGTTGATATGATTTTTTAACTGGAAATACATAAATCATTTTGGAAGTGCTGTTTTAATTTATAAATTTAAAGTTGAAAAATATGTGACGTCACACCAGGGTAGGGGGGGTCTCACAAATGTGACAACCTGTGACTTGGGAGGGGGGAGGTGTCCAAAAATCATGAAATTCGTGTGACGTAATTTGTGGATGTCCTCTAAGTTGAACGAAACACACACAGTGTATCGATGTGAGGTTCCCCTGTCTAATGGCAATGTGATCTTAGCCCGTGCGAACATTTCGCGAGTAAAATGTTTACATAGAAATTGTACAATGGAACACAAATTTTCCTTAACAGAAAAAAATATAAGAAAACTACTTATTGTACAAAAAAAACCCTCAATGTTTATTGCTATCTAGCAATAACAGGATCAGTAGTTGTCGACGCCAGCAAAACAGTTTCTTGATATATCTATGATATGTGCTGCTGTAATATAATCAGTCCTTTATTAATATCTCTGTGAATGTAGTGCTGCTATCTACCGATACGCGATCAATCCTTAACGGCTTGGTTCTGAACTGTCTCATTCGCCTGACCTCGGTAGTTAATACTTTTACCATTTAAATGGTCAAATTCAGAAAAAAATCGTTCTCGATTTATAATGTTACCAAAGCAAAGACATTAATCATTAAAACGATACCTCATTTATCTATTTTCGTTAGGTATGAAGGGAGATAAACTGCTTGTGACAAAAAAGTTTTAGAAATAATGATACTTTTGTTCTTTAAGGACAGAATTCCGAAAAATCCATTTATTAATTTATGATTACACCAAACAGGAGACCATAACATTTAACATGATTCCCCATTTATCGATTTCAAATAGGTATAAAGGGAGAAAAAAGGCTCATGAACAAAAAACACATTTTAGACATAATGATACTTTTGATCTTTAAAGATTGAATTCCGAAAAATTAATCTTTAAAATGATATGTCATTTATCGATTTCGGTAAGATATGAAGTGATTTTTTTTCCTTACTGCTTTACGCCTCGTCGACGGCTAAGGTAATTAGAGGCGGGATGGGACTGGGGGACAAGGAACGGGAAGGAATTCGGTCATGGCCATTTTGAAGGAAGCATCCCGGCATTCGCCTGGAGTGATTTGGGGAAACCATGGAAAACCCAAATCTGGATGCCCGGACGGGGATTCGAACCCGCGTACTCCAGAATGCGAGGCCAGAACGTTAACCGTTCACCCACCACGCTCGGTATATGAAGGGAGATAATGGCTTGTGAAAAAAAAAAACACCTTTTAGAGATAGTATATATGATAATAGACATAACTGGGCAGGGCCAATTTCGCAAGTGGTAGGACACGGTTTTAAAATTCTTCATTTACTTAAGAGAGTGCTGAGGGGATGTACCAGGCAAGTGAGGGATTTGTGTTACAAAACTTTAGTTAGACCATAGTGGAACCCACATTTTGGGTAATAATTATAAGATTCGGAAGGTCTGTAATGAAGGGTTGCTAGATTTGTGTATGAAAATTACGGAAGAAAAGAATCAGTAACTGATCTGATAAAAGAGCCGAAGTGTTAACCATTGGAAGACAGGAGGAGGGTTAAGAGAGTGCTCAGAACGTTCAAGACCTATATTGGTGATGAGGCATGCAAGGAACACTTAGCAGTAACGCATCGAAGGGTGAAAGTTGACCATGTGAAAAAGCTGGAATAAGGACGCGGTAAAGTTTTGATGTGTAGGTAAAGGGATTGGAATGAAACACCAAGGGAAGTGCTTCATGTAAGTCGACACAAACACATGGATATCTGGTCAATGATGCAGCATAGAGGAATGTCGTTCGCTGTTAGCTAAGAAGCTTTTCTTTTGGGCACTGTGATACGAGCAGTAATTTCCGCTCAAAGCTTCGTACTTACGGTGATTGGAGCAAACCGCAGTTGGAGTTGCGGAGAATGATTTCGTATCGCGAGGCTGAGTTGTGTCGGATATGGATGACAGCAGTCCAAGACGGTCATAAATCCTGCCTAGTCTGAGCGGGCGATGCATAATGCAGGCACGAAGCGAGGGATCACTCCCGGGGGTGCAGTGCGGTGTCATCCCGCAGGTCTGATAATTCGATGCGAAAACAGTTCCGTACGCGAATCTCGTAACTCGTAAGTGAACTATTTGAAGATGGAGGAATTCGTAAGACGTAGAATTAAAACGTCGGAGAAAGAAATGCGGTATGGGGAGAGGTGAAACTGGAACAAGAAGTGCCACATGAAATGTATTGCATTTATTGTCGTTCGTTATTCTGATGAATGGTTCTGCTGTTAGCTTACAGACAGAAGGTTAGGTTGTTTGTGGGTAACGTAACATTGTTACGTAACAAGTTTAAAATCAGATAATTGTGTACAGCTGCGAACGAATCTGATTGGATAGGCCATTACACAACAAAAATAAGTACTAAAAACTAGACATATAGCCTATAACTACTTGTTACCCGCGATTTCGTACTTGTGGATTTAGAATTTTATTGCTAGAAGACATAGAGACCGAGCGTGGTGGTGTAACGGATAGCGTTCTGGCCTCGCATTCGGGAGGACGGCGGTTCGAATCCCCGTCCGGGCATCCAGATTTGGGTTTTCCATGGTTTCCCCAAATCACTCCAGGTGAATGCCGGGATGCTTCCTTCAAAAGGCCATGGCCGAATTCCTTCCCATTCCTTGCCCCCATCCTTTCCCGTCTCTAAAGACCACGTTGTTAAAAAGGGACGTTAAACTGTAACAAAAAAAAAAAAAGAAGACATAGAAAACATTTATGTTACGTAATAGGTATCCCAAAAAGCCTGGAGTGGGGATAATATGACGGGGAAGCCATCAAAATTCTACCATTGAAGCTGTCTCATCAATAGAACCAATTAGCAACATGATTAAAAATAGCAACAAACTAAGTAGTGGGGGGGGGAAGGGGGAGGTTAACTGTGGCATACGACCTACCACAGTTGCTCCAGTAGATTTTTGTTTTTGGTTTAAAGATTATGTTACCTTCTGTAAACATCTTATTCCACCACTGTTTTGAACAGATAATACATAAACTGACTGCAAGAATAACATAGCCTGAATGACCGATATAACATCACAGAGACTCACACTCGCTTTCCTTGTGAGTTTCTTTTTTTTTTAACTGCTTTACGTCTCTCAACAGCGAGGTCTTTAGAGACGGGAAAGGATGGGGGCAAGGAATGGGAAGGAATTCGGCCATGGCCTTTTTAAGGAAGCATCCCGGCATTTGCTTGGAGTGATTTGGGGAAACCATGGAAAACCTAAATCTGGATGCCCGGACGGGGATTCGAACCGCCATCCTCCCTAATGCGAGGCCAGAACGCTAGGCGTTACACCACCACACTCGGTTTGTGACTTCCACCGTTCAGTTCGTTTTAAAAATTTGCTTACAAAATATTTTATTTATCCCGAGAAAAGTATCCTATATCCTTCCCAATGATACATAGTATTTCGTTGTCAAATTCCATCAAGATCGGTTTAGGCGCTTAGTCGTGAAACTGTAACAACAGACAGAGAGACAGAGATACTTTCGCATTCATAATATTAGTATAAGTAAAGATTCTGCATATGAGGTGGACAATGAAATGCCTCTTTAAAAAAACGTAAATAGTCGCACCTGGGAATATTATTTCGCAACAAACTGATTTTGCAGGACAAATGGGGGGTAGCTTATAGCATACATTGTAACAATATATGTTTGTTAAAGATGATACTGAACAACCAGGGCGTTAAAACTCCCTACGGTCGATATGATCTGATGCCTGATGTGGTCTCACCAGGAGCAATACCATATGGTCAATAGACTTGTCACCTGATAAATCCTTGTCCAGGAACATCGTGTGGCAGAATCTGTCGATCTTGTCAGCGTCTGACTGGATCGGGTCGTGTAGATCAATACATGGTTTATTCAGAACGATTTCACCTAAAAATAAAGTCGCATTCCCAAAATCATGTTCACCAAGGTCCAGTACCAGTAACCAGTACGATATTTGACACCCCAAGTTACGATAATACCGTGGTAATGTCAAATTCCGAATACATTCCTTCTACTCACTCTTTAGCCTTTCCTAATCACAAGTTACTTAGCTATACGTTACAGTTTCATGACAGTCAGCACCATCCCAAACCTATTTCAAGGAACATGTTCCAAACAACTAAATGCTGTATCTACATGTGGCAAGTCATTTATACAAGAATTCTTAATTGCTAAACATATGATTCAAATTAATGATGTGATTAGTAAAATTAAAAATACTTCATGTGAAAGTTAAAAATAACTGTCACAATGAGTTGTTCTTCTCATATTTAATTGTTTAATTAAACGATTCTAATTAAAAAATGGAGCTTTCCTTACCACATATAAACCTTACTAATGTCTTGACATGTTACTTGTATTATTTGTGATAATAACTGTGCGGGTGTTGTGGGTCTGATGTCGATATTAGCATACTCTCTCCTTGGTCGTCCAGATTGCGATTTTTAGGCGATCTGCTGCAAACGCTTATGCTGTGGCGGTCCCAATCACCGCCTCATAAACTACACACGTCGCAAACAAAAGACACACATCGTAGAAAACACAAGTTACACGAATCGCAGACAGATGGCAGCAATTAAGCTCCAGGAACTGACATTCCCTGGTTCTAACTGCACACAAGGAATCATTGGTCACATTCTTCATTACAAGACATCATGAGAATCACGGCTTTGCGTGATATGATAGGATCCGTTCACAAATAATAATAATAATAAAAATGATAGTGAAAATAAAGAAATATTATATAAATTAAATTATGAAAATAATGCCAATGGAACTGTTTTTGTATGGTTTAATTCCATAAGCGTTTCGCCTCTCATCGAGGCATGATCAGCGACGAATTATTAACATTGGTGTTTTCAGCAAGGAGGAAAGAAATATATGGAGACGACGCAAGGGACCTTTGCCACCCATTGAAGTGACGCCGGGCGGAGGAGTGGCCGCCATATTACCTATCCATACAGACTCGGGGAATATGTACAAAAACCTCAACGGGGCTCTAGGAAAAACGTGATGCCACAATCTGGTGATGGATTATTGTGTAACTCGATCAGACAAAAAAATGAAGAATAAAGTTTTTTGATATCCTGCTTAGTTTTCGAGATATACTGTCTCGAAAGTGAGGTGTCTTGAGTTGAAATGCAGAATAAAAATTTCGCAAAAGTCAAATTTGATGATGGATTCTTATGTAGCACGACGAGACAAATCGAAAATAAAGAATAAAATGTTTTGATATATTGCTTAGTTTTCGGGATATACTGTCTCCAAATTGAGGGTATTGGGTTGGGATGCGGCCTGGACCCAAAATTAATTCTGCAAAAGCCACAATGAATTACATGGTGGACATGCAGAATGGATATTTCAGTTTTTTTACTACCACTTATGGTTAGGTTGAAATGCAGCCTAGACCAGAATAAAAATAGTTATCTTGTTACCATACATCGTAAGCTTAATTGGGAATAGCTGGAAGTAGCTTACACCGCGATATACGTTTTGTCACTAACATGGTTCTCATGAAATTACTAACAATAATAGATAAATTCTTTATCCCTTATATAAGAAACAACAAAACCATTAGGGTACAAACTGCATTTAGACCGAACCACAATCTCCACTAAATTGCCGCTACAGAATCAAACTATGTAGACACATCCACACACGCGTATTTGAATCGCAAACTGCATTTGGGGTAACAACATCGTTTGCTTCGTCAAGATTCCTAGATTTCATAGCATACTTTAACACATTTAATTTCATCATAAACTGTCAGTATAAACTGCAACTTGACGAAAGCGCAATACTAAATGCACTGAATCAATATCACCATTTTAAATCTCATTTTCAATACTCGTTAAAAAGTAATGCTAGTCTATTATGTGCAAAATAGCAAGGTATGCTGATTTTCTACACAACACCAACAAAAATTTGAGAACAAAGTCATTCTATTGAGAGCTATGACTAAATATTTATAGACAGGCACCAAACTTGCCAATCCCTACTGCACACTTCAAGAACAATAAATACAATGCAAATTACTTATGAAATGATATTCCAGGTTCTTTACTATCTGACCTATTTGTCCAACCGTATGCAGCCAAGATGGCATTATAAAAAAACTTAGACACATTATAAAATGAAATAATCACAGCATCAAACACAATGTGAACTTAGCAATTGTATGGATACGTAATATGGCCACCTCCGGGAATGCGCAGTATCAGCCGAGAGTTTAGAGGCGGCGTCACAGATTTAACGTTATTTCGTCTCCATATATTTCTTTCCTCCATGGTTTTCAGAGTTTGTAACCTCACATCTCTGATTTTTCCTCAAAGCGTGTTCCCGCTGTAGTCGTTTGTCTAATCTGTTGCACACCAAACGCATACGGCAATAAAGCGCACAAAAAGAGTTGCATTGGCGTTATTTCAATCATTTAATTTGGTGAACAACTGTGGAAAAATGG
This sequence comes from Vandiemenella viatica, assembly GCA_031002005.1. Lineage (NCBI taxonomy): Eukaryota > Metazoa > Arthropoda > Insecta > Orthoptera > Morabidae > Vandiemenella > Vandiemenella viatica. Next base: position 182,423,499 of record CM061914.1, on the reverse strand, counting down.
CCCACCCACACCAACATTGCAAACAATAAGTAGTTTGTGTTTTAGGTTTGAAGCTGAGACGGTCAAATACACGTAAAACGCGGTGAGGTTACTTCAATAGGAGAACTTCACTCATTCCATACAATGAACGGTATGGTATTTCAAAAACGTCCATGTTTGAAGAATTGCTTTTTATCTACACATATTACATCATGTCTAATTGGGGATAGGTGAATCTGGAAGATTGTTAGCATTATCTAACAACAAAACATTTCAGGTTGACAAGCCGTAAAAAAGTAGGGCAATTTAAGAGAGGGTCACCTGAATTACACGTGACAGGTAGCCAATGGGTTACGGGATCACTCCTTCAGTTCTGCGTCAACAGAGCGCAGTTCTTGACTGACGCCCGTGGAGATCATCTCCGGCCATCCTAGGAGCAACACCTGGTATCCCAATCACCCTCTGCCGGCGGGGAAAGATGCCTAAGATTTCAGTAGAATTATGCTTGAATTGAGTAAGAGTTATTTTCATACCACATTTTCATGATCGTTGCTATGTTGTATTCATTCAAGTAATTTATCTTTAAACTATTTTATTTGATAATACTAATTTCCTGCTCATTTACTAGCAATAACCAGTAGGAGCGTGATAATTTCGATCACAAGGACCACATTCACTCCTATTTCAGGTGAAGCTAATCTGAGAGTTGTTGATCGGAGCGAATCCTGGTTTCTATGACGGATTTCAGCTCGTTTGGTACATGATTGCATGTGGTGGACATGGTTGGGTTTGTCGATTTTTTTTTTATTTTTATTGTTTGTCTATTAAAAGCTTTTACTACTCGTCTTAGTTGCTCTTCTTCAAATAGGCCGACAGCCGTGGTAGCGGCTTTGCGCAAGAGACAGCGGTCTTCTGGAAGGTAGTCCCAGGTCTTCATGTCTATGTTTGTGATCTTCGTGGTCCTTATAGAGCTTCAGGTGAACACCACGAGGTCTTTTATCTGTGCTGAGCTCATCGTATAAAAACTGTCGAGGGAATTTGTTGTTACTCTTTCACTGAACGAGTCCAAGCTATCTCAGTTACTAACTGATGACGGGGGCTTCAATGCTATACTTTTGCGCCCTTCATAAAACTGAAACGTTGGACACATAATCATCCCATTTGATGTTCATAAGGGAGCGAAAATTCTGCTGGTGAAATAATTTCATTTTCTTAATGTCATGGTGGTACGAGGTCCATGTCTTACATGATGCAGTCACATGGAGACAACAACTACTGTTTTGTAAACCAGCAGCTTTGTGCATCTTTGGTCAAATACATCCGTCGGGGGAGACGTCCATATGCTACGTGTGCTGTGCGAATTTTGTTTCCATCATCTTTCTTCTAGGTACATATTGATGACACAATGCTCCAAAGATTGGAGAATTTATCTGCTTGCTCCATGGTTGCAGGTAACATCAAAGTCTAGAAAGGTAACTCCAGGGGTGGGTTGCGCTAACACTCTAGTTTTCCGAGTGTTGGTAATCGTCCAAATCGACCATATGCATTCTTGAAGCGGTTAACGGATTGCTGAATCTGCTCAACAGTATGTGCTGGAGAAGCGTTGTCATCTGCGTACTGCATTTCTGTTTTCTGTGTCGGGGTAGTTAATCTTGATGAGCGGAGTCTGGATGAGTTAGAGTCCTCCACGAAATCTATATCTGATTCCCTCGTCTATATTGGGAGTGGATGTTGTTTCATACTCGCCAATGTTGGTCATCCGCGGTGCATTATCGATGAATACAATTAATAGCGACGCATTGTGTTCAGCGATGACTGTGGTTCTGCACTACATGGGATGAACATCGACGGAGAGTATAGCTCTCATGCTTATATAATTTTTTTTTCATGGTGTGGGGAGCCATCGGGTGAGATGTTGAGTCCCGACTGGTAGTGATTGAGGGAACCCTATTTTTATTTTTTAACTGCTTAACGTCTCTTAACAGGGAGGTCTTTAGAGACGGGAAAGGATGGGGGCAAGGAATGGGAAGGAATTCGGCCATGGCCTTTTGAAGGAAACATCCCGGCATTTGCCTGGAGGGATTTGGGAAACCATGGAAAACCGAAATCTGGATGCCTGGACGGGAATTCGAACCGCCGAGGGAACTCTAACAGCAGAACGGTATGTCACGGACATCCTGCGTCCTCATGTGTTACCTCTCACGCGACAGTATCAACAGGACAATGCTCGTCCACACACAGCACGTGTCTCTATGAACTGTCTGCATGATGTTGAGGTTCTACGATGGCCAGAAAGATCCCCATATCTGTCCCCGAAAAAACAGTTGTAAGACCAATTTGAACATTAACTTCGATCCTGTGGCAGAATTCAGGATAACAAGGACGAATTACAACAGTTGTGGGCCAGCTTGCCTCAGGAGAGGACACAGCGGCCAGTGGCGTAGCTAGGTCAACAAGGGTCCCTGTGGAAAATAAATGTTTTGGGACCTCGGGCCAGATGGGCGACCTTACACCTTTGTTGTGTGTGTTTTTTTTTTTTTTGCTGAGCTTGGGGGCCATCTGAGATGAGCTCGGGGCCCCTGATCTGTGTTTCGGGGCTCCTGAGCCGTAGTGTATATAGGTTCACAAGGCCCTTAGAGCAAAAAATAAAAAATAAGGTCGGCCATTTTCCCTGAAGGCCCCTCTGAGCTGCGTTTCGGGGCCCCCACAGTTGCGCTCGGGGGCCCCCTGAGCGTGGGGGTCCATGAGCGTGGGGACCCCTGTTTGCTGCACCGCGTAGCCCTATGGCCAGCTACGCCTCTGACAGTGGCTTCATGACAGCCTTCACAACAGAATCAGTGCATGCATCCAGGATAGAGGGGGTGCAACGTCATACTGACAAGTGGGCTCATACTAACAAGTGCTTTGTAAATTTGACTCGATTTGTAATCATCGAAATAACATCACTTATATTATCATCCCGTGAAGGTATCTTTCGTTTCCTTCCGAGTGTTTTATTTTATTTTGTCACGCACTGTATAAACCCAATGTGTAAGCACGCTAATTCACATCCCATATAATCAGCACTCAGTAATTGTATCATTTAAAAGTGTTTCAAGTTTATTTTAATTAGAATTTGGCTTTAAGAAATTGTTGAATAAGATGGTAATGTTAAATTATTTCTTCTACCGTTCAGGCGATTGTTGTAGTGACGCTACGGTTGCTAACATTTGGAAAATATAACGTACACTTATACTTTGAAGAGGAAAATATAAATTATATCCAAGAATTTTTTGAATTAGGTACCATATTTATTGTCTTAAATACACATTTTTCATACTCGTGGAATTAGGTACTAAAATTTGTTTCTTTTTTAAAAAAATTAAAAATAAATGAACAACTCGTTCTAAATTTCAGTTGGCGACAAAGCTGTTTCCCTCTTCGCTCTACTTTCCATTCATTATTCTTTTCGCGAAAGCCGAAGTGGTGGGAATTGGAACAAAGCAAATAAGAAACAATTATTTTTAAATTTTATAAATTACCACCTGAACTTTTAATATATATATATATATTCTGTCCCTTGAGAAATAATTGATTCAACAGTATGCTTTTCGTTTTGTCATAAGTCATTTTAGAATTAATTACCTGCAATAGCGTTTCGTAATTTTACTCGAAATAATAATATTTTCGCTTTCTGTTTGGTTACGTTACAGTATATCGACCAAAAACAAAATCTAAAACTGTATTGTAGAATACTGTTGGCAACCCTGCCTGACGCACGAGTTCCAGAATGTTCCATTGCTTCGTCTATAAAATCCGCTGCTGGCCGCAGAAAAATCCTTTTCCGGGCACAGCAGTACACCATCATGACATAGACAGTATTAAAGTTTTGGCTAATTTTCAATCTATCATTATGTGATGTATACGACAGTGGACAGTAAATCTTTGTAGTCATAGCTGTATTTTGGTTTCAACAAACGCATGAATTTAATTTGGTGTATCATCATTTATTAAATTAACATCTCGCCATTTCATCAAGAAAATCACAAGATTTCAAGAAGTCAAGAGGTAAGTTAAAGCTTGACGTTTATATATATATATATATATATATACTTCTTGTTTTGTTTCTTCATAAGGCATGATACATTGACTTAGAATTAATTACCTACAAAAGAGTTATATTTGTTTATTCGAAATAAAGTATTTCCGAATAGATTAAAGTACTCGTATACCGACAAACAAAAAGTGAAGTGTGATAATTTGTTGTAAAGTTTGGTTGGCGACCCTAACGGGTGATGCGCGAGTTCCAGAACAACGGAAAAATTTTGTGCAAGATGGCGGTAGGGCGTTGGCGGTAGTGAGGTATGAGGGAGAGTATTCAATCCGTTATTATCGAATGTATCTCGTCATTTAATGACGAAATTAAAGGATTTTATGACATCATTAGGTAAGCTGGAGCAAATTTCGTTCTTAATCAGTGAAAGGCATGTTGTATATTTTTTCGGAGTAGATATGGCGAGGTTGCCACGTAATCAAGCATGTTCATTAACAATTATTCTGATTTCTTAGTAGCTTATACTACCGATGAAGGCTCTTGCTGCTACTGTATTTTACTAACTACCAAAATGATATATGGTTTTTTGTGTGTGTTAAAACCATTTACAAATGCAGCAATTTCAGTATCTGGAAATTGCACTCATATATAGCAACTAAAATCGGAAAATATGTATTTACAGAAGACAGAATTTATTACTATTTTGGGTTTATCAGTTGTTGGTAATATTATCGATGTTGTTAACAGGTGCATGTACAGTACTTTTACACATTCCCGAGACTATTCTCTACATGAGATCAAAGTGAACGTATCTATCTGTCTTTCACTTTACAAAACAACTAATATTAATTTCCTTTATGGAAAATAGTGTTCACTGACATGAGTACGTTGGAACTTCTTACTACGTCGTTGTTATTAACTATTGCTTGTATTGGCTACATCACGATACTGATTTACTTTCTACATTGTATTTAGGTTTCCAAACTCTTTGTATGAGGAAATATAAATTACATGAAAGAAAAAAAGTATTTTAAATTTGGGGCATTTGTTGCATTAGTTACTTTTTTCGTGTTTTGAAACTAGCTACTAATTTTCTATTTCCTTTTAGAATTTGATTACCACATTCTAACTCTATATTTATGAATGAATGAACAACTCTTCTTGCCTTTTAAAATGGAGAACTGCAGGAACCAATTACCAATTTCAATTTTTCGTCTATTGTTGCTATTTTTTTATTTCGTTCAATCCAATATTTCTTTATTATTTCACTATGTTTCTTTCTTCCCTCTTCAGACTTCAATCCAGATTTTTTCCTTTTATGTTTTGGAATCCCTCCACATTCCTCTCTTTACATAGTTTCCTCTACTTAAATATTATTATTTCTTTCCAAATATTTCTTTATCTTTTGAATCCAGCTTGTCATTGATATTTTTTCCCAAAGGTAATTGAATATATATATATTTTTTTGTCAGTGTGTTATCAACCATTCTATAGATTGTCGGAAAAAAACTGTAATCTTCTTTTTCTTATTGTTAGTGTTATATTTTCAATAGTCTGTTATATTTCCTTATTTCTTCTGAATTTCCGTAATTCTGTTGTTTTCATTGTACCCAGGATTTTTCTCATGATTCTTCTTTCTCGTAATCCTAATTTATCTAATCTATAATTCAGTAATAGGCGTTCATTCGCGTATAGACATTCCGTTTCACGATTTAACTGCACTGTCTTATTTAAAGAATGTTGAGAAACACTTCTCAGCATAAAAAATCTTAGTGATGTCAGCGCTCTTTCCGATATTTTTGTATCCTTTCTGTAATGATAGATTTGTTACTCATCTCTTCCAAGAGATTGATTTGTGTTGTCGCTTTTCTGAAAATCTCTGAAAGTATAGAGAAAACGTCTGCAAATGCCAGGAAATTTATTTCAACGTATTTTTTTCTTCCCCTCCCCAAAGTTATTGATGAATTTATGTATTCTCTCAGTTTTTCATTTCAAATTCTTACAGTTTCTTCTAAGGTATAGTTGAACGGAATGGATACAAACCATCATCTTGCCGCAGTTCTGTATTTATCTTGAGAGGTTTTAATGTTTCATCCATAAATTTTAGTTTTGAAACTGTGTCTGTAATTGTTTCAAGTATCAGGTTGACCAGTTTAGATTTGACTCACAAATTTTATCCAAGGTTTCCCTATCAATACAGTCGAGAGCTTTGTTAAAAACTAAAAATAATACTACTATGTCCTTGTAGTTTAGTATTCAATGATGAATTATAAATTTGAAATTATATATTTGCTCTGAACAAGATCTACTTTTCTGAAATCCACCCTGATATTCCCCAAATTGCATGTCCAGCTTTGTCTCTACTCTGTTCAGTAAAAATTTTTTTGAATAGTTTGTAGGCAACTTGTAATAGGGATACTCCTTTATAGTTATCATTTTATTTCTCACTCATTTTATACAATGGATGTGTTAATGCCACTTTCTGTTCTCCATATATCTTCAAAGATTAATTGTCACTCTTGAATTATATTTGATTGGAACTATTTACAAATTCGGCTGTTATGGAGTCTTTGCCACTAGCTTTATTCTCTTTCGTTGTTAATTTCTAGATTTTCATTGATTTCTTAATTTGATTCAGAACAACTTAGAAGCTGATCAAAGCGCTTTTCAAGTATTTAGCAGTTATTATTATCGTTTAGGCCGATTAGACCATTTTCATCTTTGAAGCATATATAGGGGCTTTATAACCCTTCAATTTACTCTGATTATTAATTTAGTCTGACAGAAGATTCTGTAGTTATATTTAGCAAACAATTCAATAAGTTGTGATTTTTTGAAAGATCTTCTTAAATCCCTTTTCGTGGTGTCTTTTGTTTGATGTTTGAATTGTTCATATTGGTCAATCTTTCCATTGCAATTTCATTCTTTTGTACTTTATGTCAATGTTTCTTCACATATTCCATTTCACCAACGTGTCTTTTTAGATTTGATTCATTGCATTGGTTATTTCTTTAGATAAACCCCACCACTTGTGATTTTGAGTTACTTTTATTCCTTTCCGAATTTTTTTGATTGCTTATTGTTTAATTCATAGCTTGTCAGATTTAAAATTCACGTTTAATCTTAGGCAAGTAATGGTCAAATTACTTTCTTCTTTTTACCTTGAAATTAATTATTTCTATCATATTTGTTTGGGTTATGGCTATATGGTTGCCGTTGATAATCACTTATCATTGGCTTTGGAGATATCCATGTTTTAACTTTTCTTGGGAACCGAAATCACGTTCAATTGGAGAGTTTTACAAATATTCAGTAATCTCATTCCATTATTATTCAGTCTTTGGATTCTGAATATTCTCCTACTATTGCTCTAGTAATTCTCTTTTTACCTGTTTGGGCATTGAAATCTCCCAGTAATATAACTACATTTGGTTTCGGAATTTTAGATCTTTTGTCATCCAGAAGATCCCAGATTTTTTTCATTTCTGTTTGGATTCGTATTGTTTTCATTATTTGATGCATGAGAAGTAATGAAAGTGTACTTTTTTATTTTGTACTTAATTGTATGCAAATGTTTATGTCTACATTTTGTGGTAACATGAATAATGTATTGAATCACATATCTTGAGTTTTATCAAAATTTAATGACATGGCATTAGCTGTAAAACATTTACTAATAAAGTCAAATAAATAATTTGAAATACCGTATGTTCGGTAGAGAATTTGCGAAGCAGGTAATAAAGTACGTGTGTTGTGGAGTGTGTTGAGATGGAGACATTAGCTCGTTCTACGAGAAATTTGAGTATTCATTCAAATCAGTCGAGAAATTGATGACAGAAGACAAAACATCTGGATTTGATATTGCGTCATTAAGTCTCGGATTGTTTGTCCAGACTTGCAGCTCATGTAAGTGAGTAAGAAGTTTTAGATAAAAATCGTTTAAATAAAGAGATTGAAGTACATGTAACAAAATGTTAGCAGATTAAAACAAAGTGTTGATTTGGAGAGTAAGCATTATCAGCGAGGTTACAGTAAGGCGCAGAGACTGACATCGTATCGAATATGTTCAGAACAGTTTCACCCCGCGCCAATACGTATTCACTTCAAATCGCATCTTGCAGTTTCGATATATGGCTCAGTGACCAAAGAATTTCACTTCCTCTGCTGAATACTATAATATTTGTCCCTCCTGTGAAGTCTGACTTGTATGTTTGGGAAAATTACTCTTCATTTTGTATCTTCTTTTTGTAATGTTCAATCCGTTTTTTATAGATGAATCTCATTTTTAACACCCTTCTGTATCACCAAATTTTAGTTGCCTTGTTACCTGTGCTGTCAACGTTTCGGTTCAACCTGGAGCCTTTTTCAGAGCTGCTTCAACTTTATGTACTCGCTCATCCGTAATTTTCCGGCACAATGACTGTTTAGATTTTCTTGCAAAGATTGTGTTTGCTTCCCGAGCAAAGAGTATCCGTTATTCCAGAGACGGTACAATCGAGTTTTGGGCTCTGTGGATCGATCTCTTTGCTGTCCTTGCAAGTCGCGTGTCCGCAAGTACACAATTTCAAGTTTGACTCGATCCACAGCCCCCCGCCTTTGTTGAAGTTTTTTGGGTCTTTAAAAATTTCTGTTCTTTCCGAAAAGCATCAACATTTGTGGCGGCTTATGGATTTAGTCGAATGTGGAGGTGTATGATCGCAGACAATTGCGTTGCAACGACTATAATCGGATGGCTCCACAGAGCGCAAACCTGGATTACTGCCGGCCTCGGTAGCGTAGGGGCTATAGTGTCAGCTCCGCGTGCCGAAGGTTGCCGGTTCGAGTCCGGCCGCGGACATGGGTGTTTAAGTGTTGTGTCTGTGAATGTCGTGTCGGTCCTGCAGTGTGTCTAATTAGCGGGAAAAATTCATCAGGCTGGCTGTATGGCGTAAGATGACTGCGCAAAAAAATAAAAATAAATAAACCTTGAGTACACCATCTTTGTGACACTCTTTGCTATGGCATTGTGGGCAGGGAGATCCCGAAGGATTGATAGGTCACCTGCGTGGCAGATTTTCGACTTCCTGCGCATCCCTACTATGTCGTTTCTAGACCTACTGTGAAACGTGGAATTTGAATCAAGAAAAGTCCTTGCGTGGCTCATATGGACAAACAAGGCATGAGAACTTCACCATACTGTGACTTTAGTGGCATGTTGCCATTGTCTCTGAGTGTAGCAACAGGGCGTACCCAGGTTCACACGAAGAGTGAGCATCCGAACTTACAACTTCGATTTCAGTTGCCTTGCTGATTGTTTTGTGGTTACCCACTGTTATATATTTACTGGTATTGGATATATATATTTATATTTTTGCCATAAGCTAAATAATAAATAAAAGCCCTAAAACTGAAAATTTAGCGCAATTTTACAACACGACCCTAAGCTGCTCACTGTTATTTTTATACTGTTTTCTACACTCACCACTGCGAATGCCTTATTCGTCACCCGTCTTCCTGCCTTTGACAAACTGATACCCTTTTCATTGGGAAGGGTGCATTCAATCTTCCGTTTGTATATTGACTTAAGCTTTGAAATGACAGCAATAGGTGATAGATAATATGGTGCAAGAACAAAATTTTTGTTTTCGCAAGATTTCAATTTTAAAGTAAACGTTCGTTAGATGAAATCACGTTTTTCATAACCAATGATAGCGTTATCTGCCGATAACAGTTTATGTCTCGCTATTGCAGATAACTTCTCAGCTCAGTTTCTCTTCAGCTGACAGGTGGAAAACATCAAGCAACCTACTCTTCAATCACGTGAGTAACAAAGTCTTCCTCTCTTTTTATATTATCCTGTTTTTAACTAGTGACACCCCCCCCCCCCCCCCCACCCTTTATTCTACTATGTTACTCTAACTGGCTCCATTTCTCCAGTTTTGAATAGCATTTATCATTTTTCAAACCAATTTACATTCTATCAATATAGTAGTTTTTCATTGTAGTCACATTTTGCTAGCTTTACGCCTCGTTAACGTCGATGTCATTAGAGGCAGGAAAGTACTGCGGGCAAGAACGGGAAAGAATTCCACCATGGCCTTTTCACGGAACCATCTCGGCATTGGAATGGAGTGATTAGGGAAACCATAGAAAACCCACATCTGGATGGTCGGACGTGGATTGGAACCTACATCCTCCCGAATGCGAGACACACCACGCTCGGTATTACCTTGCGCATTGCGTTATCTCTGATATTTTACATTTTTCTCCAGCGATTACTGTGCCATTCTCAGTTTTTATCTTCTGTTTCTGATCGTACGCAGTGTTACATAAATTCGTTTGTTATCGTTTCTTAATTAAACAAGTACATGGTATTATCATGTATGTATAATTATATCTTATTTGTTTCTCAGTTATCTACAGCTTGTTACAGTTACCGACAGGTAGATTTGTTCAGGGTGTATTAGAATTATGGCGAGCTACTAGCCAGTCAAAATCCCAGCCTTACCCACATCCTCTATTACGACTTAATACGTTCTTAATCTTACTGACCGACGGTTTTAATAAACCAATGTCATCAGGCGAACAAATGAGACGTTATTCAATAAATTAATGTATTACATTTGCGAGGATACAACTACATTTACACTAACATTATAAATGCATAACTAACTCTATTTCTCTGTCGTCACAACTAAACGGCTAAACCCATCTTGACGAAACTTGAAGGAACATTAGGAAAGAGATGGAATACTTTTTTGGTCATAAGTAACATATTTTGTCATGAAAGTTTGTAAACTAATCGAACGGTGAGAGACAGACGGATAGCATGTGTCTCTGCAATGTTATATCGGTGACTCAGGCTTTGTTCGTCTCACAGTTATGGCTGTGGCGGGTGAATGCGAGCGCGCTGTTGCCACACTTGGTAACTTTCCCGCGTAGCGCTCCCACTCTAACACTGGAAAATCGCAACGCTGAGCGTCCTTTGTTTCCTAGCACGAGCGGTAACGCTCGAATTATAACAGGTGAATTTAACTGTTAAGTGCACCGTTTGGTAACGGCGCATTTGAAGGCGCCCGCCAATACGTCTGGCGACAGCTATAGTTTGTGGACAATAATTCTCATGTGCAGACACAACTTAATATATAATGTAGATATCGTTTTGTGCTGCACCAGACTAGTTATTTTGTGTTTTTCGTAGCTAGCTCACCGGTTAGCAAGCCACAAAGGCTATAAATCTTAGCAAAGAACAGCAAAACCATAGAGGTTGTGTATGATACAGCATAAACATAAGATGTTCCCAGAAGGCAGGAACCATAACTTTACCTTCTCCTGGATTATCACACAAACAGTTACCCACACCAGCATCAATATTCCCCACAATATAATCATTTGAATCCTCCCCATTTGAATCACCAATGCTTTCAGCTTTAATTTGATCTCTACAACTGCTTTCCTCCATCACTGTTTCACAATGAATTTGTAACCGTTCCGTTTCGAATTACTTGCCTTCTACGAGACCAACAATGCGATTATACGGCGCTGTTAAACCGCTTCACAATGCAGCAGCGTTGCATAAGGAATGCATTCCAAGACCGTAATACCCTACCGTATTAGTGGCGGATCTACGAATTTTCCGAACCGGAGCAAAAACTTGAGATTGTCGCCGCTTCAAAAATTAATTTGCCACCCGGGGCAGTTCTTCAATTTTTCCGCCCCACTGATGCTGCCGCTCGGAGAAGTAGAGCTAAAAAAAGTTCACCACCACAGGAATTTGCCATTTACCGCCCCATGTCCCAATCTGGTCTGTGACTGAATTTATTTAATTTAATTTAATTACGATGGAGTGCACACTGCAGTAGTAATTTCCCTACACGTCCATTTTTCTTCTTTCATATACCCACCTACTTTTGCCCTCCACAAACCTCAGTTTAGAATTGTTTCAACGTGTTTGGTAAATTATTCAATTCTCTTGATAGTGTGTTACAATCCCTGACCCTCTTAAATACAAAAGAAAATCTTCCCACACCCTTGTGCCTGAAATCAGGTGCCAGCATTCCCTTGCTTTCATTACCTTTGATTCTTACAGCAACATCTTTCCACTACTCATCATTAATATACGCCTCGTACGCTCCGATTACTCTCTTCACCTTCCTCCCGTCTTCCAATGAATCCCATTCAAGCTCTTTTATCGTATCTGTTACTGATTGCATTCTGTGGTAATTTCCAGACAAATCTAGCATTCCTTCTTTGCACCCCTTCTGACTCCTGTATTTGATACTCAAAATGTGGGTCCCATACTACACCACAATATTCAAGCAATGGTCTCATCAGAGTTTTATAATCCAAATCCTTTACTTCTCTCATACATCTCCTTATCACTCTTCCCAACATGTGCAGGATTTTGAAACCCTTTGCTACTACCTGTCCAATGTGTGCTGCTCAGTTGAGCTTATTATCAAACATTGTGCCAAAATATTTACATTTCAAGTCTTCAACAAGCAATTCTTTCCCCACCTATAATCATAATCAACCTTTAGTTTTTTATCCGCGTGTCAAATAAAGTCTCTTCTTTGCAAGTTTCTTCATCCCATGTTTACCAACCCCACTGGGTATCCTGTCCAGATTTCCCTGCAGCTGTTCACAGTTCTCTACTGTTTTGACCCTATTATATAGCATAATGTCATTTGCAAATGACCTAACTTCTGAGAGTAAACCATCAACACAATAATTGATTAGAATAATGAATAGCAATGGCCCCAATACGCTACCCTGTGGCACTCCCATTTTTACTTCCATTTCTTTGGATACTGCATTTGCTACCCTAACTTCTAATTTTCTACCCTTCAAAAATTCTTCTACGCAGCAAATTACTTTCCCATCCTCTCCAATAGTTTTTACCTTGTTTAACACCATTTTTTGACTCACTTTGTCAAAAACCTTTGAAAGGCCTAGTGCAACACTATCAATTTAACCTCCCTTGTCCTTTTCATCCGAAATATCTTGCATATATGCTACTAACTGAGATTTGCATGAATATCGTTGCCAAAGGCAATGTTGCCTACTTGAAATCCATTTACGCTCCTCATGTATGTTTCTGATGTGATTGCATATCAATCTCTCCATTAATTACCTACTCCTGATGTCAAACTGATTGGCCTATAATTTTCTACTCTATTTTTCACCACTCCTTATGTACTGGTAGTACTATTGCACATTTCCAAGCCTCTGGTAAGCTACAAATATCCAGACTCAATTTAAATAATATTTCAAGATAAGGTTCGATGCCATATCCTATCTTTAAGACATGTGTAGTGATATATTGTATGTATGGGAGACAGGTGAATTTACTTGTTATCATGGGATAATTTGATGTCATCCATGGCGTTTTTAGTTCTTAAAACTCTTCTGATGTTGGATTCTTGATAGGTGTTGGTTCGGAAAAGTATTGTAATTGTCTTCATTTCTTCCTTCAGACTTTCTAAATCACATACTGTCCTCGCTCTTAAATTCAGTGATCTCAGTATGCTCTTCTATGTTGCCGGGTGATATGGCATGCAGATAAACAAGAAAAAAGCAGAAAAATCAAGTTGTTATTAAGTTTTATGTTGTTAACCATTATTTCCCTTGGTATTTTGCAATGTTGATGTAATGAAATATTGTGATTAGGTAAATAAATAAAATGTAATTAATAAATTAAGGTATTTTGTTAGAAAAGTTTTTAAATGTTACTGAACAATATTTCACATTATTAAAAAAGGCAATAATTTTAGTTCTGTGGGATAGGAATTTAAATTTAGATCTGCAATGCTCAACCTATTAAGGCATGAGCCTCCACCCCTCCTCTCCCCTCTCAACTATTGTTTGATGTGTGTGTGTATGTATGTTCGTTTGGGCCAACTAGGACCACGTTAAGCCTTTGTTTGGTTTGTGTTTGCTGCAGATGTGTACACATTAGTCCTACAGTTTAACGTGGAACCCAAACCACGGAGCATTATGGCATACTTCCCATTACACAACAGGATGCTTTTCTTGATTAATGTTATAATAATAATAATTTCTTTTATAATTTTGATAGAGTGAACACTTCTGTGGCAATTCCCTATACACCCGTTTTTCCCCTTTCTTATAAATGCTTGCTTTTTCCCTCTACAAATGTTAATTTTAAAAATTTTCAGCATTTTTTCATAAATTATTCATAACTTTTATTGGTAATTTATCTATGAAACAAAATCTTCCCAATCCCTTGTGTCTGAAATCGAGTGCCAGCTTGTGGTCATGGTCATCTCTTCCCTTCCAAACACTACTCTTAATTCTTACACCAATGTCATTCCATCACTCATCACAAATATACGCCTTGTACACTCCCATTACTCTCTTTATCCTACTTCTGTCTTCCAATAATTCTCCTTCCAGCTCCTTCATCATGTTAGGGGCCATCCATAAATTATTTCACACCTTAAAGGGGGGGGGGGTCAACAAAGTGTGACATCGTATGACAAGGGTGGGGGACGTGTCATAAACATTGTGACATCACATGCATAATTTGTATCACTTTTTGGCTCGTGGCGGAAGATGATGTTGACACATCGAATATTCCCAACACTATTGAAACCAAGATTGAAGTGCTGATAATAAACAGTATCAAGGAAAAGGTTCAAAATCCATGGACACAGACTCAATTTTGTATCATTAATTCGATTTTTATGTTTTTTATATTTTTTAAATGATTGATTTATTGTTGATATGATTTTTTAACTAGAAATACATAAATCATTTTGGAAGTGCTGTTTTAGTTTATAAATTTAAAATTGCAAAATATGTGACGTCACACCAGGAGAGGGGGGGGGGGAGTCGCACAAATGTGACAACCTGTGACATGGGGGGAGGGAGGGTTCCAAAAATCATTAAATTCATGTTACGTAATTTGTGGATGGCCCCTTAGTTACTGTTTGTGTTCTGCATTAATTTCCAGAAACAAATCTAGCAGCCCTTCATTGCAAGTGCTCCATCTCAAGTATTTGATACCCAAAATGTGGGTCCCATACTGCGTCATCAAGTAGTGCAATAAGAATACTACAGCAGCTCTAGAATTAATGTAACAGGTGTACCTCTCTTATTTTCATTCAGCCATGTTATATGGCATATTTTTGAGGGAAAACTCTTCACAAAGTAAAAAAAAAATAAAAAAAAATTAAAAAGCTCAGTATTGGTATAGTGACTTCTCAGTGTATATATTCTCTTGTGTGGTTTGTCATATAACAGCATTTCTCAATCATTTTTAACCCAAGGACAAGTAAATTGGCAAAAATAATGCTTTTAACCACAAACATACATTTATCTAATTTATGTGTATGTTATTAGCACCTGGGTCATATTGTATTGCACCGCTATAACATAATAAACCTAAAAACATATTTTGAGTGCCTACAAGAACACAGTTATGAAACTGGAAGTCAACTATTCAAAGTTAATTAAGTATTGATCCGTCTCCTAACATTTAATAATACCTTTTATTTTTGTTTATTTCACCCTACTTATATTGTCAACCCTAACACATACTGTGGCCATGCACACCTACCACAAGATGCTAAAAAATAAAAATGTCACTAACAAAACCCTTAAACAGACGGCGTTCTCTTCAATGTTGACTGGAAATATATTTTGTGAATAGGCTATTATAGGAACAATGTTGTCCTATCCTAATATCCTGCAAATGCCAGATATTTGCATGGTCATTGAAATAGTCACTATTTTTCAAAATTTGTACTTATAGCTTACACTCACTTATGGCCTTATACTGCATGGTTACAGTATCTAAATTTTGAATATTCTGCCTGTAGAGCACCTGTTTCTTCTTCGTGGACCTCAGGTTGGGAAACACTGTTGTAAAACATTTTATCTTGCTTACATCGAATTCACAGACACACAGTTTCAATACAAGAAACATAAATATTATGTAACAAACATGTACGTGATGTACACGTTTGTTACATATTATCATCATTGGTAAGAAAAAAAGTTAATTATTCTGGGAAACGTCTATTTAATAGACTTCCTAAAAGAATAAAACAGTTTGTAGATAAAGAACATAAAGAAAAAGTGAGAGATTATCTTATTAGAAATTCCTTCTACACCATCCAAGAGTTTTTGCAAAATAATTAACTATATCTAACTTGCAAAGTTCAGTTGTAAAAATTAACATTTATTTTCTATTATTTTTCGTGTTAATATTTTTTTTTCAATGATTTTTGCTCATCTTCTTGTATACGTTACGCTAAAAGACCAAAAATGCTCACTGAGCAAAATGTGATCTAGTTTCATGAAAACGGTCAAAACATGTTGTGGCTTATCAGTATCTAACTCTTGGTGTTCACAACTGTCTCCCATTCTAACTGTATTGTTTATCAGTAATCAATGTAACTTGTGGCTACAAACATAATCATTTATTAGATTAACGAACAGCAATGATCCCAATATATTACACTTCCATTTTCACTTGCACCTACTTTGATACTTTATTTTGTGTGCTAATACTTTGCTTTGATGCAACTAAGGAAAATGGAAGCGGCTTCTAGGCGATATAAATAAGAAAAGAAAGGGAAATTAACCTACCACATACCAAAGTGGACGGATGCGATGAGAGAACACTAATTCTGACAAACAACTACACAATATTTCGGCATCTGCCTTGCTCACAAATAGAAAAACGGGCCATTACGCTCGGAACGTGTGTGCACAACGAACGTTACCTAATGACTCATACTTTGCTTTGTAATTTTCAAAAATTCCTCTTCCCAGCCAGTCAATTTTCCATCAAGTCCAATGGCCTTTACCTCATTTACCACAGTTTTACAGCTCACTCTGCCATACGCATTGGAGAGATCTACTGCTATCCTCCACATAACCAGTTTTTTCCCTCACAGATATTTCTGATGTAGTTGAATATCAGTCTGTCCAGCAATTTGCCTACCAATGATGACAACTAAAAGGCAAATATTTTTTATTTCCTTTATAGACCGGCACTATTATTGACTTTTCCAAATGGTCAGATTCAGTCTAAATAATTATCACAGTCTGATATGCAATCTGGTGCATGAGAATTGTGTACCATTTTGTTGCCATCACATTGATGAAGTTTCAAGTAATGTTGATTTATTCACTACAGGGGCCACTAATTCACAGTGTTTCATTGGGTTCGGCTACTGATAATTTCATATTGTATGAACAATAAAGAAAATATGCTGTGAATATTAACAGTAAAATATTGTTAAAAACTGATGATAGCAAAAGTATCTTTACTTATTTCTTGATTTATAGGAACCAGAGGCTTACGGCATGCAGCTACAGCTGTGTCACTCTTCTCCCAGCCAAAGGTAATGTAAAGAAATTTCCTGATAGCAGCATAAAATGTCAAATATAATTCTATGGACCACTAACTTATTTTATCACCTATCTGTATCTTATTAACATTTGGTACATATTCTACTGTAACATTTTCTCCACACACATAAAACTGGAATGTGTGTATATGTATATTTGTATGCTCCTTATGCAAATCCACAGTTTTTATCTGATCTTGGTGAATTTTCCACTCATATGGTTTAAAACAGTGTGGAAAAACTGTCTACATTTGGTAGAAGTCACCCCTTCTTCCCCTGTAAAACCCTTAAGGCCGCGTTTACACGATGTGAGTTGACTGGAAAGACAGTTGGCCGGACCGTCGGTGGTGGGGGAAAGAGAGTGGATTAGCATGCTAATAATAATTTGAAGACAGTCCACTGTCAGGACAGTTCTCTACTCCTACGTTGTGATCTTGTTGAAAATAGTATGTCCATATTACAGAAAGGAATGAACATCGTAGCTAATTTGTTGATTATAATGTTGAATGATATGAAGAATAACAAAATAAAACGTAGGAAATGGTTAAAAGAGTGAATATAAAAAAGAAATGTTTTAAATGCCTCAGAGTGTTTTTATAAATAAAGTTCCAACTGAAAATGTATAGAGTTACATCATTTAAGATGAACTATATCTCAAAATGAAGAGCTGTTGTGAAATATTTTTGCCGAAACCTAAAAAATGACACTGTTATGAAGCAATTTTTTGATAGCAGGCTCTAAAATCCATGTTCTTATAATTTTTATTCTTAAATTACCACAGAATGTCCTCACTTTCATGAAGTTCTAAAGATTTTAATGGCTCTGCTTCACTCCGCTTGCGTGACTTGTTAGTTGTCGCCATCTTGATTGTTGAACTCGCACGCCAGTAGTTGGTCGTGAACCAAGTCCACTGTCCTCAGTCAACTGTCTGTCTTGTACCTGTTGACACGAGGAGAGTTGGACTGTCCAATGCTGCATGCAGAGCAAGATAATACACCCGTTCCAGTCAACTTGAATTGTGTAAACACGGCCTAAGAGAAATTTACATGTGCAACGGTTTGATTTTTGTAAATATCTCAAAATCAGCCAAAGTGGATGATATTATTATGAGGGCCGATAGAATTTCTTGTTTATAGGCATTTGATCCAGAAATTTGAACTTGAAAAATTGTTTTAAAGTTGGTGACACACAAACCTACTGTTTTATCCAACCTTGATGGAACTTTCTATGTTTCGTTTACAAAAGTCCAACCATTCTCCCCTTTTCCCCTCTTCAGCAAAATTACATGTGATACCACTCAGTTATTTTTGCAAATATTTTGAAAAAGGTAGAGAAATTATTTAACGCGGATAGTAAAATTCGGAAAGCCCATAACATTTCTTGTTGAACAGCGTTGGACCAATTCCCATCAGACAGTTGCTAAACGAGAAATTTAAAAATTCTTTTAAAGTTACTGTGGCACTACACAAATCTACAGTTTTTACTTACAAATCTATAGTTTTTATCTGATCTAGAAGCATCTTTGCTCACGTATGCCTTAGTTGTGGAAATAGAGCTAAGTATTTCCTTTCAAGGCCTCAGTCCTAAATGTGGAGTTTGAATGTCTAGTCCCACAGCCCGAGCTGTTTGTTTTTCATCAGCTTTGCTGTCTTCACACAAAGCCTCATAAATAGGCAAAAATAGGTCCCAAAAACAATTTAGACATTTTTAGGCACTATAAAATCGCAAATAACAGCCTTACATGACCATAAATAATGTATACGTGATGTTATTTTCATGTATTTCAATCAGGAAGAAAACTACTTTGAAACTTTATAGACGGTAAAGGCGACAGGGTTTTACAATTCCTGTCGCTTCCTCCTCAATTCACAGAGGCAGAGCTCTGCATTCCTATTGTAACCAATTGTACTAGACGGGTGTGACTGGGTCAGCACCACACTCTGGCCAATCCTCATCTTTCCGCGGAGTTTCCACCACGGTACACAGTGAATAGCAGGCTGAATGGCCTGGGGAGCTGTTCTGAATGTTCAAATTCGTCTTTGGCTTCATCCAGGGATCAAATCCCGATTGTGTGGGCCGCAGTCAGGCAATTTAATTCACCACCTTAGTTTTGTGGCTGCCTATTCGATACTTTTAACTTGATATTATTAATAGTTGTATCAAAATAATATATTTTTTTAAAAATCTGTAAATGCTAAACATTCTGCGTTGCAAACAGTGCATTTTAAATATATAGATGGTGCAATTTGGTTGTTCAAAATTAATACCTGATTCTGTTTGGTCAATAGTTTAACAACCCACAAATTGTGGAATTTACAATCTAAGAATGCTGACACAATCATCTACATTGTAACTTTAACTATATACTTTTGAATAATCCAGTAAAAATAATATACATTCAGTAAAAATACTAATATATAATAAAAATATGTACATATAAACTTACGAATTTTTGTATCAATAAATATCCAACAGCGAGGTCCTCCAAATTTACTTCTCCATCAATACGAAATACATGACAAATACAGTCAAGAGTTTTATTGATTTTTAGATAATATCAGTCAGCTAAAATCAACTTAATGAAATAGTGTTCTGCTTAATTACAATTATTGATGTTTGATTATTAATTAAAGAATTTTTATTCACTATATTTCATAAACATAACCACAATTTTGATAGCATATTTTGACATTTTTTAAAACCTATTTTGCATTGGAATAGAACCTAATTTTAGCCACCTAAAATAAGATTTCTAGAACCAAACATCCGAGGTCTCTGATGACACACATGCAAGGTGACAAAGTACTTACTTTAGACAAGTCTTAAATGTGTTGTTTCCTTGCAGCATGGCAAAGTATGATTCTTAAATAATTCTTCCAACCTTTGGTATAGCAGAAAGTGAAAAACTTAATCACAAATACCATTCTGAAACTATAACCATGCCTAAATTTATATTCCATTACTGATAAAGTTAACTGACATTTTCTAGATCTAGCAAGGCTGCCCAACCTCAGTCAGGCCTGTCAGCATGTTTGAATTTTCCCGCCAAGAGCAGCAGTCTAGAATACTCTAGCTCAAAAACTTCTGCAAAGGTTACATTGATGTTTTTTTTACTCTTTGATTATAATTATATATAAAAAAAAAACCTCTGCAAAGGTCTCAGTGATAGTTATTACTTTTTGATTTTAATTAAATAGTGTTACTTATATTTCTGTCATATTAAATATCTATTGTATCTGTAGACAAGTATTATGTGGCCCACAGGCTAACTAAGAATTGAAATTGTGTCCCATCTCCTAAATTGATTGGGCAGCCTTGATTTAGACTAATATTATTCTTCTTTCTGGAAGAGGGAGATTACTTTTTCTGTCCTGGTTATAAAATATTTGATATCTTTTACAACTTTTACTAACAGATTCTTTTCATATTTACCTACATTCGTAACATACGAAGGTGGATCAAATATAAACAGAACTTTTTAAAAAAAAAATATTTACCATAACAAATGAACTGAGAACATATTCTTTCTCTACATAATCTCCTGCTTTGGAAATACATTTTTCACAGCATATTGGAAGCTCATAAAAGAAAGGAGGTTGCATCAGTACTCTACTGCGTTGTCATCTTCAAATCATCGGCCTCCCAGTGCTTCTTTCAGTGGTAGCTCAGGGCCGTATGGAGGATGATTGGATTGAGTGATATCCAGTTCATTTACTCCAATTTTACTTGAGTGAGAGCTACAGTGTGGAGCTGAGCATTGTCACGGAGAAGAATCAGATCTCTTATCAGCTATTATGCAATAAGTAGACTTAACTTCATCCAAAAGGTTGCAATGTCCATTAGAAAAATCAATATTTAAAATAAAGTCACAAATTGTGTGAATGTTCTGTTCTGTAATGCACGTCCATGGATGACGACCGTGGCTCTCATTTTTAACCTCTTCATGTCCTTTCAGTAATTCCTTGCGTTAGGCAAACAAATGAGTCCTCGACAGTGTACGATCCCGAACTGTGCCTTTAACCTCTGTAGAATTTGGATTGATTTCTCGCATTCACAAGTGCAAAATTTAACAATTACATGTTGTGCAATTGAGGGGTGCATGTCTTGCTCCAACATTATTGCCTGTGCTACTGATTGCATGTGACCAGCTCAACAATCACTCTCCCCATTCCTGATACCATTCGGACCATTAATGCGCGCTCAGTTGATAGACCCCTTTATATTTGATCCACACTCGTATTTGGGATTACTGGCAAACAGATGTGCTGATTAATAAGTTGAATATAAACAAAGAGACGGAACCCATAACTTACCAGATTATTTGCAGCATAAACTGAAAAATAGAGGAACATGGAATAAATTGAAGTTTTCCAGTTAAACCTTTCCTCAGCAGGAATCAAATAATAACTAATTGCTGATTGGTATTTAAATGTACAAAATTTAGAGCAATTTTTATGGCAGCGTGGAGGAAATTCAAATAAACACAACCAGAAAGGAAAGAAGGTGTGAAAAGTAACAGAAAATACACTCAAGAAATATGTAGAGAAAATCTTATGTATTAAAATAAAAAAATGATTTTAAAACTGAAACTCCAGTTCTGTTACACATTGAAATCAGAGGAAAATAAATGTAAACAGCAGAGAAAGTAGCCTTAACTTGGGGGTTGGGCAGGGAAAATTAAGCCCTGGTACATCTCGAATGTCAGCTTCAAGCGACACTGCTGATAACAGGACTCAGGGTAACTGCTTAGGCGTTTGACAGCACGTACCACTTCAGGATGGTCAGTATTTGCGTAACAGTTTGCCTGTGATCATACTGTAATGTAAACCATTGCGTTTTTTGTATTTTCTTTTCATCCAAGACAGGCTGCATTTGCTGAGCCATAAGCAACACCTGAACATATTACTGCAAAGGAAAGCCTGTCTTGGATTTTGTCAAACCATTCAGCCATGGTATCTCAGATGATAGCTCATGTTACACATAATGTTTAATAGGAAAATGAAACTGCTGATGCAAATAGTTTGAAAATGATCTAACCAATCCACACTCAATATTTTTTACTCGATATATTTTGCAGTCAGTTTTTACTTGAACTATTAGTGTTAGCTTTTTGGGTAAACCAGTACATATCACACTATTCAAATCACAATAACAAAAAATACTCCTATTTTTTGGTGGTCGCCTCTTAGGGATGCTATATGCCAACATAATAATATCCTGCGGTCATCTCACTTACTTATACACTCTCTTACCACCTTAGTCCATCTGCCATGGACGTAGTACTGGATTAACCACGTAGCAGGAGGTACAAAATGCTACGGGGCCTCGCGCCTTCTAGGGGATCCCACACCTAGGCTAGATGGGAGACCTTTTTTTTTTTACAGGCCCCGCGCTGTTATAATCCGGCCCTGCATGGAGGCAGTGTTACCAATTGCTAACAGTAAAATTGTATGCTACTAACTTATACTATTTTGTCTCTAATTTACAAAATACTCACCTTGGAACTGTGTTTACAAAACATTAGATACATACAATACAAAGATATAACTATATATCGTTATAGTCCTGATGGGTAATTCATTGTTAGGCAGACTTATTTGTGAAGTAGGTCAGTTACTGAAAGTTTACATATTGGGAACAAAACTCAGTTAACACTTTACACATAATGTGTTTATCCAGCCCACTAGTACGGCTCAGTACACTGAGGTGCTGCACAATGCACTGGACGGAACAATAGAACCGGGCACAGGCCTAGGCCGCCACATATGGGCTGTCCTCACTGCAGTTTTTATGTTGGTTTTCTGAAGCTATCTAGGTGAATGTCGGGACAGTTCCAAAAATCTGTTTTATAAACTACACTACAGACAAAAAATACACTTATCACGCCGCAGAGAACATAGTTCGGTAACAATGGAAGGTAAGAACTGCCGCAAGGCAATATTTATATGGAAAGGACAGATAAAATACACCCAACACTCACCAAAGTTGAAGTTAGGAGGGCAGCAGGAACACAAAACAACACACAAACACAAAAAATACAATATTTCGATTTAAGCCCTTTGTCAAGTTAAAATAAGTAGGTGCCTGAGCTCATGCAAGCCTTGCATTTGACGCAGCCACTCATAGAATATTAGCTGACCGTCGTAGGTGGTGGGGGGAGCAATGGTAATATAACCGCAAGTATAAATGACAACAAAGATTAAAATGGGAAATAATAATAATAATTATAATGTAATAAAAATATCAAATACTTTTTTTGTTGAGAAAGGTCTATAAATATATCTGAATCTATTGTTCTGGCCAGTGATGGGTGTACAGAGTGAGGATGGAAAATATTATCAGAAATTAAGGCCTGGGAGATGTCTAGTCTGCAGGATTTGTTGATATGCCAATTACCATCTGTGGAGTTCAGATTGGGAAGTAGTAGCTGGAGAACATAGTTCCACATTACACAAACAGATGGCAACACTTGGCATTAGTACATAGCATCACTGGCAGTAAAACCAATGCACCCAACTTGACTGTGACAAAGTTGAGTAAAACTCCATCTAAAGCAGCTGACCCCTAATATTGGGAAATGTGGTGAAGAATTGTGTTTACCTGCAGTACATATTTTCCTCAGGTGTTGATTCAGTGCATGTTTTCTGCTTCAGGATCTGGAAACAATAAGGCGGACGACCACTCTGCTCTTCGTGCGCGGCCTCAACCACTCTGTGTGCTTCCACCTGGCCTTCAACCACGCTGAGTGATGTCATGAAGATGGCCACCACAGTTGAAGATGATGCAACTCAAATATAACATGAAAATCAGTCTACAGTGTCTCCTATCTTCAGCTAGGAAGTACCTAAAACAAATATGAACCCAATAGAAACATGGCTCATTATGGAAAAGAAGTTAAGAAGATATGGATACAAGTAGGGTCTAGGCATGAACCAAAATATGTTCATTTGACCCTGTTCACAAATTTAAAGTTGCCAGTAGATGAAGAAAATTAGCATTACTTACAAAATCCAAAATGTTATCCAGTATAACACTACCATATTTCATAATTCTCTTCAGCAAATTTAGCAAAATAGGCTGTCTCATGACTCGGTGCGACATCCTTAGAAATAATTATAAATAGCTGTATTCATATTAAGTAAACATCTTGCAAATAAGTGTCAGAAGAAATTATGATTGATGGGATCCAAAGTAAGGATTTTCTGAATGTCTTTAAATGTTATATTTTGAGATTACTACATACATATGTGGATTTTCGAAATTTTGTGCTATCAACATATTTTAGTGCATACTAAAATAGTTTCAGAATTATCAATATTTATATACATAACCTGCCAGTGTGGGGGGGGGGGAGAGAAGGGGGGGAGGTAGAACAGGAAAAAGTTCAAGTCCAGAATTGGCTTTGTATGATTTTGAATTTCCTCTATCTGCTTTGTTTTTAGGGTTTTCCAAATATGTTTGGACTTTTCTGATGTTCTTACCAAGGATTCTAAGTGTGTTATACCTCAGATTTTTCAATGCTAATTTGTTTTTTAATTTAGACATGTATATATTCCAAGTTATGTAACTCCAGGGTTGCGTAAAGATATATGCCATTCCTACACACTTGATGAGTTTTTCACAAGAAATTCTGTCCTCTAACATCAAATATTCATCTCCCCTTCAACAGTGTCCCTTCAAAGGCGTCCATCTCTAAACGACGTCCAGTCATTTCAACCAAAATGAAAGATATTTGATTATGTGGTTTGAACATCATAAAGTAAATTTCTACCTCCCTTACCTTTCATCTTACAGGATTTATTTTGAATAATTAGAACATGTTTCAGTTAGATAATTCACAAATCAAATCAAATTATTTATATTGATATATAACATCGAAAATACATTGATATATTGTACCATCACAGGAAAACCACTTGGCCCAGAATATTCTGCAAACGTTTTATGAAAGAAATTATGAATTCCATTTGTTTCATCAGTTATTACAACAATTTCTTCTAGCACCTTGCAGTATGTGATAGTCATTTAATTCACCTGTTGACCTGCCTCTTATGTGAAATGGTCATAATAAGCATTGCATACAATTTCTTTTTAATTTCTCTACACTTTCATCTCCAAACATCATATTCAATTGTTTTCTGAAGTAAGCTTTTAATTTCATTTCAGTAACATTCTCAAAGGACTTGTTCCTATCAGATACATCAATGGAATTACAGCAATGTCATCCATTTGCTGTATTCTTCCCCAATTGATTGGAATTTTTTTGTTACCATCTTAAATAACACCTCCAATTAAGTGCAATATACCTAAAAATCACAGCTCTAAAAGGTTAGAACTACTTTTTCAGTTATTGATTACTTCTCATAATAAAAGAAAAAAACAAAAAAAATATTGCCTCCCATTGCTTGAGTTCCATAAATATTGTTAATTTAATTTAAATTTAATTTAGAAAGCCAGAAACAGGAACTCTTCCACTGCAAACTCTCCGCCATGTTTGTCAATGCCTGTATCCTTCGTAATTCCCTTCAAAAATAATTTTGCAAAGTGGGGTGTGGAGAATAGACAGCTATTTTGGAGTTTCTCTCTTTTTTCTTTCTAGATCTTTAGGTCTACACAATTTTCAAAAAAGTTTGGTTCCTCTCTATTGTTAAATGCACCGATTCTAAACGTTAGTTTAGCAACTAATTCCTCAATGTCTAAGATTCCAGATCATTGCTGTAATAATGACAATTTTCTGATCTTGTTTGCAGTTAATACACATATGATGCTTTGGAATTTCTCATAGCGATATTCAAGTAAATCATATGTTTCATCAATCAGAACTACTGTGTTGTTTGCTGCAAATGGTCCAGATTTCAGTATTGTTTCAAACAACCTGTTACTTATGATCCAGGCCCATTCAATTGTGCACGAAGAATCTTATAACAGTTTCCAAGTCATCAAACTGTATTTCCTGAATACGACTTAAACAGTGAGCCAGGTTTCGCAAAATGACTCACATTGACGGCTCTTTCCTTCGCGTCTCATGGCCGACACATGTGGTGAGTGTGGAGTCCACCGTGCCAGCACCAACAGTGACAACTGTCTGCTGTCATCCCCAATCGTTTCTTCTGTACTGTCACCAGTAGACATAACGAACATCAGAAATCTTCTTACGTATTTCACACCACAATCGATTCTGCGGATTTTGTAACCGTGTGCGCCACTTTCAGTCCATTATAGGTGTCTACCTTTGTGACTGTTGCATGGTATTCATATGGACTGTATGCCTCCCAATCTTCAAGAAGAATCCTGGTACCTTCCCCGACACCAGAACAATCTTAAGCACTGCCGTCAAAGTCTCTAATTTTGCGCATCTGATACTTTGATGTCAGCCTTCCTGCTTAAGGATTTCATCATCTCCTTCGAAACGCAGTCTTGGTGGTCGAGACTGAAGAAGAAATCCATCTTCATGGTACAATCTCCAGAAGGGGCTCTGTCTGTGATATCTTCAGTAAGCGGTGTCATCCATCGAGACACCTGAACAGCAGGCATCGTTGTTGACAGCTTCATTCATATGGAGACCATCCATCCATTGTCATATATGAATGTTTTATTACTTCCAGAGGCGATTGTACAAAGACTCAATCATCCCAGCCTGAACAACAATCAGAAAAACAATTTTAGTTTGTCTCAAAGACAACTTAAATTTTATGGTAACAGTCGACTGGTAGAGAATTCAGTGATGAAACTCTGATAACTCCTAATACATTCAACAGAGTTCACACCCATTAGGTAGTTTGTGATATGGAGCTCTTACTACAGTCACAAAAATCCAGT
This sequence comes from Vandiemenella viatica, assembly GCA_031002005.1. Taxonomy (NCBI): domain Eukaryota; kingdom Metazoa; phylum Arthropoda; class Insecta; order Orthoptera; family Morabidae; genus Vandiemenella; species Vandiemenella viatica. The sequence continues at coordinate 182,396,307 of CM061914.1, read as the reverse complement.
ATATGACTTGAAGAGTGTGAAAGAGATGAGAGTGTGAAAGAGATGAGAGTGTGAAAGAGATGAGAGTGTGAAATCAGTATATTGTCAAAACATTCTTCTTTATCGATCCCAAACACTTATTGTGAAATATGCAATTAATATTCAGACATGCATCACATGCAAGCTGATAGTCAATACTTCCCTTTATTTGGCAACTGAATGGTAATTACTGTATTCAGAGCCTGTTTTTTTTTCATACCATTTACTTGTATTTATGATTTATTATTATATGGTTACTCCTTCTCCTAATCTGATAAATAACTTTCATATGCTTTCAAGTAAATACTCAGTTTCTCATACAATAAATTTCTTCTATGATAATTAGTAGTCATGATCTTTTAAACCCTTACAATAAAACTCTTATTTATGACAAGTTAACAGAAACATTAAACTTGCTAATACTGACAATACATTTATACAAACAGTTAACCTTTGGTCCTTTTATTGGTAGCAAACTGACTTAATCCGACATGGTCAAAAATACATCTCTCACTCGAACAACTCTTCTCTTGTTTCTGTTACTGCCTCATGTTATCCGTCAACACTCAATGTATGTTAGTATATCCTCTTTGATTCAACCAACCATCAACTATCTTAACATTTTATTAGTTTACAATATACATATTTGGCTCTTACTAACTCACATCCTAGCCCTACACCATACAGTCTCCCCCCCCCTCCACCCCACAGTTTTTCCCCAACAATATCAACATTCAATTAGTGATATGCATAAATCATGCGATCTTAAATTAAACACATGGAGTAAATTCAACTTAACTAAAAAGAAATTTAAAAATTCTCATACTTAAGTGTTTTTTTTTTTCAGGACTTGGAACAAATATAGTTTGTTTAAATTAAAAAATAAATTAGTTTTGACCAATATTAATGGGTATGAGTAGTAATCACTCCAGTAAGTTTGCCTTGATTCCTATTGGAGGTCTGGTCTTAGCTTTCACTGTCTTGTCTTGGTACTTGATATTGCTGTCACAAGCAAGGCAGGTTCACTTAAGCACAAGTAATTATAAATCAAGGATTTTAATAATTAGTGGCTTTATGAATTACTACAATAATTACATGATGAGAATCTGATTTTGTATGTGACTGAAGAATACTTACAGCAATTCATAGATGATCTGAAAAATATAACGTCTCTCTGCAATGCTTAATTCTGTATTTTTGACAATCCAAACATTATTATATGGCACACAACACTGTTAACTACAAATATTGAATGAAACTGATTAAAAACATATTTAAATGCCTTTAGATGAGCTTTGATTCAGATAAGCAGTCTGAATATATCGAAATAGAGATAAATAAATACAGTTACTGCCATCCTACTGAAATGCTATTAATTGTGATTGAGATGTGATTTAGGTACACTAAATGACTGTCTTGCCACAAAATTGAAAAATGTTTCATTACAATTTTAAAAATCCAAACATGTTTCAGAAAAAAGACAGATAATTTAATGAGTAGAGGAATTGCGAACAGAGTGTGTGCTCCATCTCTGTTAAATTAATAGCAATAATAATAATCGTATAAACACAGCATGTAGATCAAATGCAAAATTACAACAAAATTGTATTTTTTTCCACAGAACTTTATGGCTATATATCTTTATTAATATCATAAATGTGAAAATAATTCTGTCTCTCTGTCTGCCCGTTTGTTACGTTTTCAGGGGCAAAATGGCTAATCTGATCATGATCGCAGTTTACAGGGAGATGCTATTTGCCGTTAGGAAGGACATAGGTTACTATTTTATGTATAGATAATACTGTCGCGTTGGAACCGGGACAGGTGTGAATTCGAAGGTTACTTGTCAATGAACACAGCACTTAAACTGAGAACAGGTTTATTGAGAACTCAAACATACACGCAGCACTGACTGCCTCTTGGGCAGAATGCTCTTCTATTTATACACAGATAGAACGTACTAGAGATTACAAGAGTAGTTAACAAATGAAATGTGTAGGAGTTACAAGTGACCTTAGGAAACATGTAGAATCTTCTGGAAATAATAAACAGAATTAAATAATTTTTGTCAGTGGGCGGGATTGAACCGGCGACCTTTAGTACCGCAATTCGTGACGCTACCCGCTGCGCCATGCTGGCAGACGGTACACTGGCGTTCATGCGGCATTGCTCCCTCTCCTGAGGAAAACAGCGTCCCGCTGTTAGATTTCTTTTGGGGCACGCTGAAGTGTCCTGGATCTTGATCTTGTCGTGGGTCCTCTGTATGGCAGTTCTGGAGGGCCCCTCCTGTTTGTACTATTATCTTCCTGTCCGACTTCCTCAGTATCCAAACCGTCCTCAGAGTCCTTGAACAAGAAGCTGGTTGTGCCTAGCTGCTCGTCAGGATTGTAGTAAGGCTTCATGCGGAGGACGTGAACAATGTCCCTTCGCTTTCGTCGTTTCGAAGACGGCTCATAATCCTCGACTTCGTATGTGACGTCTGACCGGCGGCGTATGACACGATACGGACCAAAGTACCGCTTCAGTAACTTTTCTGATAGCCCAACCTTCCGGACAGGGGTAAAAATCCATACGAGATCTCCTGGGTTGTACGCAACAGGTCGGTGCTTGCCGTCATACCGCTGACGGTCCCTCTCCTGGGTGGCCAGTGTTCGTATGCGAGCCAGCTGTCTTGCTTCTTCGACCCTGGTAATGAGCTGTTTTATATAGTCATCCTGAGTGTCGTCCGGCTGGAATGGGAACAGCGTATCCATTGTGGTCTCAGCTTCACGGCCATGGAGCAGAAAAAACGGAGTGAAGCCTGTCGTATCTTGCCTTGCTGTATTATAAGCAAATGTGACCACTGGCAGTATTGTATCCCAATCCTTCTGCTCAACATCCACATACATCGACAGCATATCGGCTAATGTCTTGTTGAAGCGTTCTGTGAGACCGTTTGTCTGAGGGTGGTATGCAGTTGTCATCCTGTGGACAACGTCGCATCTTGACATGACCTCTGATACTAGTCTTGACTGGAATACCTTTCCACGATCGGATATCATCACACGTGGTGCTCCATGCTTCAAAATAATGTCTTCTACTAGAAATTTTGCAACCTCTGGAGCTTCTGCAGTCGGCACAGGTTTGGTGACAGCGTAGCGCGTGAGGTAGTCGGTGCAGACTATTATCCATCGGTTACCGGTTGTCGACTTCGGGAACCTCCCCAAAAGGTCGATCCCAATTCGGTGGAATGGAACTGCTGCAGGTGGAATTGGTACTAGATGACCTGGAGGTAATTGCGGCACATGTTTCCGTCGCTGGCACTCTTTACAGTGACTCACATAATGCTTGACAGATCGGTAGAGACCCTTCCAGTAATACCTGCGTCTGATTCGGTCCAGGGTCTTCACAAATCCCAGATGACCGGATATTGGAGCGTCGTGGAAATACTTGAGAATAGCTGGCCGGAGATGAGCTGGAACGACCAGAAGCCATTTGGGGCCTAGTGGATCGTAGTTGTTCTTATACAATGTCCCATCTATCAATTGAAACCCCCCTTTGGCCGGTTCTCCTTTCTCTAAGGCGTCTATGGTTCTTAATAACTCTGAATCTTCCCTCTGTTCAGCTGCAACGTCACCTAATTCAGCGAGGGCTGAAATTCCATTCATGCTGTTGTGTTCTATTAAAGGATTCCTTGAAAGGCTGTCGGCATCCTTGTGTTTGCGTCCGTTTTTGAATACCACCGTGACGTCGTACTCTTGAAGTCTAAGTGCCCATCTTGCTAGTCGACCTGATGGATCCTTCAAGCTGGTTAGCCAACATAAAGAATGGTGGTCTGTTACGACGGTGAAAGGTTTGCCGAATAAATACGGACGAAACTTGTTGATAGCCCAGACAACTGCGAGGCATTCTTTCTCGGTTGTAGAGTAGTTTATCTCGGGCTTAGAGAATACTCTTGATGCATAGGCTATCACCTTCTCAGCACCTTCCTGAATTTGCACAAGCACTGCACCGATCCCATAACCGCTGGCGTCAGTGTGAAGTTCAGTTTCTGCATTCTCGTCGTATAAGGCTAGAACTGGTGCGGAAGTTAGAGCCTCCTTAAGTGCCTGGAAAGATCTTTCTTTAGTTTCATCCCAGTAAAACTTGGCGTCTCCCTGCAAAAGTTCTTGCAGTGGACGTGCCATGTTACAGAATCCTTTTATGAAACGCCGGAAGTATGAGCACAGCCCAAGAAAGCTTCTCACATCACGAATGTGCTGAGGAGTTGGAAATTCCATGACTGCCCTTACTTTATCTGGATCAGCGCGGACGCCATCTCCGTTGACCAGGTGCCCCAGGATTTTTATCTCTCTTGCGACGAAGAGGCACTTCTTCGGATTGAGGCGGAGTCCTGCAGTCTGAACACACTTCAGCACCGTTGACAGGCGACTCAGATGTTCTTCAAATGTTTTCGAGAAAACAACAATGTCATCTAAATAACAAAGACACGTCGTCCACTTAAGGTGTCGAAGTAAGTTGTCCATCATGCGTTCGAATGTGGCCGGAGCGTTGCATAATCCGAATGGCATTACTTTGAATTCATAGAGGCCATCAGGTGTAATAAAAGCCGTCTTTTCTCTGTCAGCTTCGTCAACCTCGATTTGCCAGTAGCCTGTCTGCATGTCCATGGTTGAGAAGTATGTAGCTCCTTTCAAGCAGTCTAAGGCGTCGTCGATGCGCGGCAGTGGGTAGACATCTTTCTTTGTGATTTTGTTCAGCCGCCGATAGTCGACACAGAATCGCCATGTACCATCCTTCTTCTTTAGTGTGCGACGATAATTGTCCGACAATACGGAGAAAGAAGCTCCTGAATCAACCAGCGCCCGGACAGGTTGGCCGTCGATTATAACGTTGATGAGATTTCCCGACATCTTAGTGACTGTCATCCATGGAGGATTTTCATCTGCGGCGGCCTCACCTCCGTAGATGGTCGCCTTGCTTAGTTTTCCTGCGTGCGGCGGCTAGGGGAGCGGCTGGTAGCTCTGTCCGGCGACGATGAACGGCAGCGGCGCGTCGGGGATCGACCTCGTCTAGGGTACGGCGATGGGCTTCTTCCCGTAGGTCGACCGAACTCGTCAGCGGGTGGCTGCCTGGGGTAGAACTGTTCGGATGGCGGACGTCTTGCGGCAAAATAATCGTCAAATACTCGTCTTCTCTCTCTGCAGTAGCGTATGACATGTCCAGGGCGCCCACAGTGGAAACATACTGGCGCGTTGTCTTCTGTCCTCCAGACGTCCGTTCGTCTGCGGGACGTCATAGGTGCCGGAGGATTTGGTTGTGGCCGTGTCGGCCGGTTCCTAGGCTGCCGTTTGGCAGCTGCAGCATACGTCATATCAGGGCGAGGCCATTCTTCACGTCGAGTGCGATTGGCTCGGCAGACAGGAGCTATTGTCTGAAATACCTCTTTTTCCGCCGCGTCGGCTCCTTCATGACCCACTGGGCTTACATCCATGGCCATGATCTGATGCTCACTCGGTTCAAGAGTCCCAGCTGCCATGAACTGTTGTAATTCTTCTCTCACAATTTGTCGTATGAGAGACGCAAAGTCGTGCTGGTCTTCCACAACTGCCATAGGGACTACGTTGGGAAGTCTGTCATACTTCTTTCGCCCAACCCTCCTTTGTTGCATCTCCTCAATCCGCTGGCACCACTTGATGAACTCTTCTGTCGTAGCGACGTCTTTTATCAGAAGAGCTTGGTACATGTATTCTGTAATACCTTTCATTAGGTGCGTGATTTTGTCGGCTTCAGTCATATTCGGGTTGACTACGTTGCATAGGGCCAAAACATCCTGTATGTAAGATTGCGTCGGCTCCCCATGTCGTTGGGCCCGGTTCTTCAGTTGTTCTTCCGCCGAGCGGATTTGTCGCTGGTGGTCCCCAAACGTTTTCTTAAGTTCCGTCTGGAACATTTCCCAGTTATTCAGTTTTTCTTCGTTGTTCTCGAACCACTGCTGGGCGGTTCCGTCCAGATAGAAATAAACATTTGCCAAGCACATGGTATGATCCCACCTGTTGTACTTGGCGACTCGGTCGAACCCTTTTAGCCATTTGTTAGGATCCTGTCCAGCGTCTCCAGAGAACACCGATGGGTGTCGAATGTGCAGCTGGCTTGCCGCCATGGGTTTCCTAATGACGCGGACTTTCGGAAGGACGTACTGAGTATATCCTTTGTAGTCCGGTTCCAGTCCGTGTAGGCGGCGACTTTTACGTTGCCTAATCGGAGCCACGACGATGCAGCTGTTGCCCAGGGTACCCGGCGCCTCCACCAAACTATGTCGCGTTGGAACCGGGACAGGTGTGAATTCGAAGGTTACTTGTCAATGAACACAGCACTTAAACTGAGAACAGGTTTATTGAGAACTCAAACATACACGCAGCACTGACTGCCTCTTGGGCAGAATGCTCTTCTATTTATACACAGATAGAACGTACTAGAGATTACAAGAGTAGTTAACAAATGAAATGTGTAGGAGTTACAAGTGACCTTAGGAAACATGTAGAATCTTCTGGAAATAATAAACAGAATTAAATAATTTTTGTCAGTGGGCGGGATTGAACCGGCGACCTTTAGTACCGCAATTCGTGACGCTACCCGCTGCGCCATGCTGGCAGACGGTACACTGGCGTTCATGCGGCAATACATATTGTCATGAAAAACTAACTTGGACTCTGAAAGAGATAGATGCATATTATACATACTTCTCTGTAATGATTACTGATATAGGGAGCTGGTAGCGCAGTCGATAAGGTGCTTGCTTTATGAAGTTATCCGTTTGGGCTCTGGCTCAAATGCCACTGGCAGCAAAAAATTTTAATAATTGTTTTTCATCCTATGAGCAAAGCCTGGGAATTCCTTCATAAGGAAAAAGTATACTATTTTCATGATATTAGAAGAAATTCAGAAAATCCTACATTCGATTCCATCATTTAGTAATTCTTCAAATGATTAATTAAAATCATCTGTGGAGTGGTGAAAGAATTTTTTTAGCGTAATTACAGTTATCTATAATTATTTCTATGTATGGTGCATATCTTCGCCAAATGCAGACAAGAGATCATCATATGCTGAAAAATGTGTTACCTCTGTATAAGCCCAGAAGTGAAATATACAGTGCACTATATAATAGTTGGACGTGTTGGTCTATGTACTGATGCACTTCCTGTCAATGTGGATTAGGTCACCACCTCTCTTCCTTCGGCTTATGAATAATGCAGTTTTCTTGTGTGATATGACTTTGAACATTGTAGAAACACTTAATACTTTGGATAATGCAAGCCGAATTGGCCATTATGTTATAATTTATGTAGTTAACTAAATTGAGGTCACTCATTCTAGGCAAATTGCTTCAGTAGTGTAAAGTGAACTGAGTTTTTACTAAAATTTATACAAGTTATTAATTGCAGGTAAATAGCATGGGATAAAAACTGAGTGAGAACTGTCTTTATCATACTATTACTCAAGTGTCATTAGCAAGGTCAACAGTGGAGGCCTGGATGGACGAGGCTGGTCGTCAACACATGTCAAATGCCAACATGGAGACAATGGTGACTGAAGTATGCCAACATAATTAAAAGCCTTACTCCCTTGGTTACAGACATGATACATCGGGTATGCCTACCAAATGGAATGGCTTATACATAATATCAATAATGATAAATATTGTTGTCAACAGAATAGTTCACCACAATCTTTACTGCATACTTCACAATAGATATAAAAATTCCACAAAGAAGAAAGACAGTATCCCAACTAGAATTCTTTAGTGCATTGAGGAGTATTAGTGTATGATGACACTAGTTTCAGGGAAGAATGCATATGTACTATGTCAGCTGACTGTTGTAGGAACAGAAAGTAATGTTCCAAGATGGTAATAAGAATTCCGGAAAATGATCACGTACATAAACTTTTGCAGTAGGCAGGATATTGTGAGAGTACTTTGACAGCTTTTACTACTTCGAGTCATTTGTCAGCTTTTACAGACGCTCACCACTTGACTTACAAAAAGCCAGATAAAGATATTAGGACTTAAAAGACCTATCACTGTTAAATTCTTTGCCACTTTGGACTGGCACCACAACATATCAGTCATCTTTGAGACAAACTCAATGTGAGTTTCCATTTCTAATTCAGACTCCGATGCTCAATTCTTGTATTACCACTCCCAAAGCTCATAAAACATTCATTCACAGCCATTTTTTAGTCAGGGCCCGAGACTAACACTTGGCGACCTACTACAGGACAAGATTTGACAGTCTGAAGACAAGCCAAGCTGTCACATGACACCGGCAGTGAAGGTGTCTTGGTAGATCAACTGCAGTTAATTCCTGAGCTCATACCCGAGAATGGACTAATTCTTCAGTCTTGACCACCGAGACGTCTGCGTTTCGGAAGAGATCATGATATCCTTCAAGCGGGAGTGGCTGCCGTCGAGTATCAGATGCGCAAATTGAGAGGCTCTGACGGCAGTGCTCAAGCTGTTCAGGTGTCGGGGAAGATACTAGGATTCTTCTGAAGATTGAAAGGCATACAGTCAATTTGAGTACCTATGAAACAATCACAAAGATACACGCCTTTATTGGACTGAAAGTGATGGAAGCAGTTTCAAAATTCGCAGAACCGTTTGTGATGTGAAATATGTAAAACAATTTATGTTGTTTGCAACGTTTACTGATGACAATATAGAAGAAGCAGTTGAGGATGACAGCACTACAGTCGTTAATGTTGGTGCTGGAATGGTGGAGTCTACAGTCACTGTCTGTGTCAGCCATGAGATGAAAAGAAGGGAGCCGTCAGTGTGGGTCATTGTGTGAAACCTGACTCACTGTTTAACTCATATGCAGGAAATACAGTTTCATGACTTTGAAACTGTTATGAGATTCCTCTGTACAACTGAATGGGCCTCGATCATAAATAGCAGGTTGCTCGATGCATTATTGATGCCAAGACAATATGTAGTAAACAATTCAGTAGTTCTGATCGATGAAACGGATGATTTACATGAAGATCACTTTGTGGATTTCCAAAGTATGACACTTATATTGTCTGCTAACAAGATGAGGCAATAGTGGTTATCATTGCATGGATTTGAATTCTTGAATGTTGAGGAATTAATTAGTACACTAACATTTAGAAATGGTGCATTTGGAAAGAAAGAGACACCAGAGTTTTTCGAAAATTGCGGGAACCTAAAGTGCTGGAAGGAAAATTGATAGAAATTCGAAAATAACTATCTTTTCTTCACACCCCTCTTTCCAAATTTGTTTTTAGATGGAATTACAAACAATGCAGATACTGACAAACTCAGTGGAGATTTTGTAACGGAACAGATCTTGGTTAGTCCTATCTAAATTAAATTTAAATTAATTAACAGTATTTATGGAACAACAGTAGTGGTAGGCGTCTCTCAAAGTCCAACCCCTCCTCCACGTGGTGGGAGACGGGCAACGGCACGAAGTAGGAGACTGCCTGTAGGGGTGATGCACGGTGGGGACTACGAGTGCCCCAGACCACTACGGTAGCTGTGAAGGCCCTGCAGGAAACCTGAAAAGTGACGGCTAACGGGGCTCTGGTAAAGACAGCCAGTTGGTAGTGGGCTGAGGTTGCTTTGAGAGCACAAGCAAGCCTCAAAAAGGATGGATCTAAGCATAAGTGAAGTGAATCTTGAAATGGTTTATGAATTGGAATTATAGATAGATGAACATAGATGTGTAACATGGTGGAAATTGTGGATATGATGGAAAGTAGAAAGTTGGTTGAAGGAGACTGAGGAGATGTTTTCAATTAGAAAGCAAGGAGAAATGGAAGAATCCCAAGCCAAATCCATGATATGTAGTTCAATGGTAAACAACCCAGAGTAAAACCAAGGGATGGATGACTGAGAGGAGTGAAAGATTGTGTACAGACTAGACTAAGACGGCGGGGAAAGGAAAGAAGAAATTGGAGAGGCTGGTACGAAAAGTGGTTCCGCCCAGTAGGTGGAAACTGGTGACAAAGATAAGAATCAAATAGAAGTCCATATTTTATCTTATTTTGATACATTTAAGACAATATTTCGGCGGATGTTATTTGGGTCCAATTTCTGAGAAAATGTGAGTAAGTCATCTGCAACGGTAGAGTCATGCACTGCGCAACAATAGCACTTCGGATGTGAGAACTGCACTTGATGCAAGTCTTGAGGGCAGATGCGACTGCTTGTTACACAAACGGGGCGGGGTAAATTCTGCAACTTGTGATTGTGGAGCCACCTTTCAGACAATCTGCGATATCGTACTGTCCTCTTGAGCATACAAACATAAAATAGCGAGAAAAACATGATGCATCATTCAGTGCAGTTGATTGGACACAAACACTAGATCTAGTTATATAAAATTGTACAAGTTTATGATATGTGCATCATTCCTCATCTTTTGTATCTCTTACAAAATATCATACAGTAACTAAAGAAATAATGGCCAAAACCCTGCAATGCAGAGTAAATGGTAGGATAAAGATACATTTCGAGTTGTTTATTTAAACTATTAACTGCTATAAAATAACTTCTGTAATCATCTTAATTAAGTTTGTTACATTTCTAATTTGTATATTGTAATGTTACAAATTAGCAATGTTGTATGGTTTAATTTCTTAGTTACATTGTATCGATGTCTCACAAGTGCCTCTCTTGTGTTCCTTTATCTTTCATAAGCTGCCACTTGTGATGTGAACAGTTTATTTATTTAGTTTGCTTTGTTATGCAGCAAGTCTCAACATGTAATTTTTATGCAGACAACTTATTTATGTTGCTACTTGTTATGGTGAGAATTTTTTAAAATAATTTTGTTTGTATTTATATCTTTGGTGAGTAATTGTTCGATACATGGATTATAAAAAAGTAATTAATAAACATATATATAATTATAAATGCTGATTCATTCCTTGTAGTTAAGTTGTACTTGCCACCATTAATTGCATCTATCAAGACTCTAGGTAATTAGCAACTGGAACTCCAGTCTGCAAGAGAATCAGGTAATGTGCACAGTCATGATGGAGAGAAGCATCACTAATCATATTGCCTCATGGCCACCGATACAGAAACCCTGTTTTTACAGCATGTGCTATTAAATAGCTGTGAAAGAAGTCCGCTACAAAGAACAGGGACAGAAAACAAGAAAAAGAGTAAGGCTGTGTTGCTAGAGAACATGGGATATGTTCATCCAACAAATGAGCAAAATTTTGTAATGTAACATAATTTTAATTGCAATGAAGTAAACACACGCTGGTGGCCAATGATCCTTGCACCCCCTCAGTGTTTTTGGTAAACTGTCCATTATTTCCTTTGGTAATTTATTCCAGTCCCTTACTCCCTTACCTAAAAATGAAAATTTTGCTCCTCCATTTAAGGAATGAATGGAATGAAGATAAATGCAAAGAAGAGTCAGCTTATTAGATACACAAATAAAAAACAAAAGGTTAATTATGAATATAAGGTGGGGAAAGAATTGCTTGCTGAAGACTTGAAATGTAAATATCTTGGAATTACTTTTGATAACAAACTTAACTGGGCAGGACACATAGGACAGGTGGTAGGAAAAGGTTTCAGAGTCCTTCACTTGTTGGAGAGAGTGATGAGGGGATGTACGAGAGAAGTCAAGGAATTAGTTTACAAAACTTTGGTCAGACCATTGCTCGAATATGGTAGTGTAGTATGGGACCCTCATTTTACGTATCAAATACAGGAGTTGGAGAGGGTGCAAAGAAGGGCTGCTAGATTTGTTTCTGGAAATTATCGCAGAATGCAATCAGTGACGGATATGATAAAGGAGCTGGAATGGGATTCATTGCAAGACAGGAGGAGGATGAGGAGGGTCATGGGAGTGTACAGGGCATATACTGGTGATGAGGCATGGAAAGATATTGCAATAGGTATGAAAAGTAGTGCATGGAAGGGAAAAGATGACAATGACCACAAGCTGGCACTCGATTTCAGGCACAAGGGTGTGGGAAGATTCTCTTTTTTAGGTAAGGGTGTCAGGGATTGGAATGAGTTACCAAGAGAAATGATGAATAATTTACCGAAAACTTTGAAGGAATTTAAAGATAAAATTTGTAGAGGGCAAATGTAGGTGGGTGCAGGATAGGGGGAAGATGGGTGTGTAGGGATATTGCCACCGGAGCCTGTGCTCCATTACAATTAAATTAAATTACAATAAAATTAAATTAAATTAAGGTGAATTAAAGTGCGTGCTTATGATTATGGTCATCTCTTCCTTCCCAAATAGAACTCCTACCATTATCTTGATTATAAGCCTTAAACAAACCAATCACTATTTTCACCCATATTTTGTTTTGAAATGACTCCCAACCCAGTTCCTTCAGCATATCAGATACTGATTGCATTTCCACAGACAAACCAGCTGCTCTCCTTCATACCCCTTCCAACTCTTGTATCTGATACCCATAATGTGGTTCCCACACCACCCCATCATTTTGAAGGGGTTGTCTGACCAAGGTTTTCTGACACAATTCTCTCACTTCAATGGTACATCCCCTCATCACTCTCTCCAATAAATGAAGCACTTTGAACCTCTTCCTAACATTAGCCCAATGCGTCCTGTCCAACTGAGTTTATTGTAAACAGTTATCTGAATATAATTTCAATTAGGTTCTTTGACATGCAATTCCTTCCCTACCCTATAATTATAGATAATCTTTACTTTTTTATCTGTGTACCTAATTAGCTGACTGTTCCTAATGCTTATTTTCATTCCATGTTTAATTACCCAGCTTGATATCCTGTTCAGATACTCTTGTAGCTCTTCACTGTCCTCTGCTGTTTTAATCCGTTTGATAAAAATCTGCAAACAATCTGACTTCAATACAATCATTCATTAAAGTAATGATCAGCAATGGTCCCAATACAATACCTTGAGACTCAGCTATATTAAGTTTTACCTCTTTTTGATATTGCATTCCTTTTAATAATTCATCCACCCAGCAAGTCACTTTCTCATTCACTCCAATAGTTTTTACCTTTTTACCATTTTATGGCTCACTCTGTCAGATGCTTTGTGTAGAACAAGTACCACACTGTTGACCTGGCTTCCCTTGTCCATTTCACTTTCAATATCAGGCAGGTAGCCCACTTACTGAGATCCACGTTTCCTACCCTCTCAGACATTCCTGATGTGCATACCAATCTCTCCACCAACTTTCTGGCCACTGATTTTAGACTAATTGGCCTATAATTTTTAACTCTGTTTGTCTGACCTTTCTTTGACTATTATGGCACATTCTCAGTCATCTGATAAGTGGCAATTTAAATAATGTCATTAGGTAAGGTACAGTGTCATATCCCACTATCTTTAATACATCTGTAGTAATTTTATCTACATCATCAACGTTATTATTATTATTTTAACTGCTTAACGTCTCTTAACAGCGAGGTCTTTCGAGACTGGTTATTATTATTTTGCTTCCTTATTTCACCCATAGTTTCCTCAGAATTTTTCCCCCTACTTATATGGAGAAGCTCCTCCCCTGATTTTTTCCTCCCATGATATTCCTCAATGGTCTCATGAAACCAATTCCTTTGTATCTGTGCCTTTTCCAAATCACAGTGACTTCTACCCATCTTTACCCACCATCGTCTACTCCTCAGTTTTCTAATGTAGCAATAGAAATTCCTAGCTACTTCGCCGTTTGGCTATTCTGCAGCTATAATATTTTTCATAAGCCTATTAATTCCTTGGTTAGTCAATTCACTACTTCCTTGCTGTCTCCTAACTCTGTTGTGTTCTCTTCTTACTAACCTCTTTAGCCTCCTCACCTTCCTATTATAGTAGGTGGGTTCTGTAATTTTCTTTATTATTTGTTTTGGAATGAACATTTCTTCCACTCTTCTTATCTTTTTGAATTCTTTCCAACTCCTTTCCAGTATATTGGCACACTTCTTTCTAATGCTGAATTTTTCTCCAGAATTTCCTTTCAGTGTAGTAACATGTGCTGCCTTATAACTGCTTCTGTAACCACCTTCATTTTTGGCCACTGGTTTACTAAATACTCTGGTATCCATAATCACTGTTTCATGATCACTTATTCCTTTTGTAATCTGAGACCCCACAAAATTGTCATCAGGCTTTAATAAGAATATATCCAACATGTTTGGCCTGCTCGCACTCTGTTCTACTATTTGTATAAAGCCACCTTCCCTCACTAGCATATTTTCATACCTCTGTTCTCTTGTATTATTTACTGCAATTCCGTGGCAGTCAGCACCTAGAAGATTTAAATACTCACCAATATTCTCCATTCTACTCTCCCCTCTGAATAGGAATTTAATTTCTCACCAAGAGCCTAATCTTTATGATTTATTCTTCTACTACAGTAGGCTGATAGACCCCAATTTCTTCTTTTGTTGTGTTGTGTTCAAGTTTCTTCTTTCGCTAACATCCCCATGAGTAATTGACAGTTAAGTTGTCAACCCTGCCAGACATCTGATAGGAGGGAAAACATAGAGGACTACTCTTCTATAATAGTACGAACTAACTCAAAACAATGCAGCAAATACTCACAGTTTAACATATTCAAGATATATCGGATGAAATTGACAAGGGAGTTCAAATTGATAATGTAGTACTAGACCTTCCAATGGCTCTTGACATAGTGAGCCATAAAATGGTGGTAAATAAGGTAGAAACTATTGGAGTGAATGAGACAGTGATTTACTTGGTAGAAGAATTTTTAAAAGGTAAGAAGCAAAGAATTAGGGTAAGAAATGCAGTATCAAAAGAAGTGGAAGTAAAAATAGGAGTACCACAGGGTAGCTATTAGGATCATCGCTGTTCATTATTCTAATGGTTGATTGTTTGCTATCAGAGTTTAGATTCTTTATGAATGACATAATGCTATATAACAGCATCAAAATGGCAGAGGACTGTAAAAAGCAGCAGGGTGATCTGGACAGGATATCTAGTTGGGTTGGTAAACATGGGGTGAATATAAATAAATGCAAAGAAGAGTCAGCCTATTAGGTACACGGATAAAAAAAACTAAAGGTTGATTATGATTATAAGGTGGGGAAAGACTTGCTTGTTGAAGACTTGAAATGTAAATATCTTGGCATTACATTTGATAACAAGCTTAACAAATTTAGCTTTCTGTGCTTTAGGATCCCATTTCCTTTTTTTTTTTCTTTAGGGAGATGTATCATTGCATCACAGCCAAATATTCTTAAATTACTCACATCTGGTTTTCTTCCTGACCACATTTCCTCTGGTGTTTTAAATGTCAGTGATCGAGTTGGAGCTCTGTTGATGAGGTAAGCAGCAGTATGTACAGCTTCAGCCCAATATAGCTTAGGAAGATTAGCATTTATCAACATACATTTTGCTCTTTCCACTAGTGTCTGGTTCATTTGTTCAGCAACACCATTTTGTTCAGGAGTGTATGGTGTGGTTGTTTGATGGATTATTCCAGCACTTTTAGGAACTCAGAAAAGTTGTTGTTAACATATTCAAGGCCACTGTCTGAGCATAAACATTTTATGTTGCATTCTAATTGTTTTTCAACTTGCATTTTAAAATGTTTGAACTTTTCAAAAACTTCTGACTTTTTACGGAGAAAATAAACAAATACCTTTCTTGAATAGTCATCAATGAATGTCATGAAATACTTAGCACCTCCTAATGACATGGTTTCCATTGGACCACAAATGTCGGAGTGTACTAGTTCAAGTAACTTTGTAGCTTTGGATCCATTGTATTTTAAATTAAACCGGTTTTTTTTCCTTCTAAGCAAGTTGTACAAACAAATTTGTCTGGTTTCTTGGACAATTTTACACCTTCTGCAGTCTCCACTATTTTCTGCAGATCATTAAAGTTCAAATGACCCATTCTTTTGGTGTCATAACAAAATGTCTTGCTCATCAACATCAGATATGTATGCTTGATGATTATATACATTTAATCTAAACATATTGTTGATTAAACTGGCTGTCCCAACTATTTCATTATTCCTGTTTATTATTATACATCCCTTACTGTTGAACTTTACTTGACCACCATTGCAAATATCTGACTGACAGATAGTAGATTTGTTGACATCTCTGGCACATACAGAACATTTTGAAACAAAATTTTCTTACATTGGCCATTAACATCACACACATTTAAACTCAGCTTACCTGAGCCTTTTACTGATAAGCATTTGACATTTGCAACCTTAATTGAGTTGATGAATGGTACTTTTTCTTCTTGTAATATATTTCTGTGCTTGGTCATGTGCATAGAAACACCGGAGTCTATATACCAGGAATCACTGTTACTCACTGGAGCTATGAAAGCAGCGGCATAGCTTGAGCTTTCCTGATTTTCAACTTTGTGTTTCTTCTTTGCTTTAGACTTGCACTGTGCACTCAAGTGGCCATGTTTATTACAAGTGTAGCAACGAGGTCCTTTTTGAAATTGTTTCTTGAAGCCTTTGTTGTTCTTATAATTTACGGCAAAAGCAGATGTTTCACCATCATTTATTTTTACATCTTGTAAAATTTTAGCCTTTACCGAGACAGCACTTATTTTCATACCGGGACTTTCGATGGCAATTATCATCGGTTTGTATGAATCTGGTAGACCGGAGAGAAGCAGAGTTCCAAGCCACTCGTCGTCTACTTTAAATCCAATATTTCTCAACTTGTGTGCTGTGATCATGATTTTGCTAACATACTCTTCTACATTTCGACATCCGACTAGCATTGTTGTGCACAGATCATGAAGTAAGCCCACTCGACGAGTTAATCCAGAATCATCGAAAGCGTTGGCTAAGTTGTTACAAACTTCTTTTGCTGTCTTTGCTTCCTGAATGTGGACGTAGTTGATTGAATCCACTAGCAGAATAATTTTTGACTTGACTTTCAAATTGCGTTTGGGATCAACGTGATCATCACTCGCATTTTGAATGCAATTCCACAGTCCTTCGTGTTCGAGATACAGTCCCTGGCCATATTATTAGACGCACTGCAAAACTTGTAATAATTACATGTTGAGTAATATTTCTCATGCAATTAATCATAAAATTTATAACAGTTATATAGGGCACTTAGTTCATTGTTGAATATTATGTCTATTGTTGCTACTTGACAGTGGATTGTTGACTTCTTGTGGCTATCACTGTACATAGTACAGTGTACAGGTACGGACGCACCTGTTCAGTAGTGCTCTCGCGTGTAACTGCTCTGTTTCATTGTTCACTTTTATTATCATTGGGTAACGTTCGGTGTGCACACACGTTCCGAGCCTAATGGCCCGTTTTTTCTATTTGTGAGCAAGGCATATGCCGAAATATTGTGTTGTTTGTTTGTCAGCATTAGTGTTCTCTCATCGCATCCGTCCACTTTGGTATGTGGTGGGTTAATTTCCCTTTCTTTTCTTATTTATTATCATTTGTGTAATATTGACATCACAAGTGATTGTTTAATAACCAGATATTACTGATTGTGACCTTAAAAAATTTGTAAAAGAGGAGATATTATACCACGTAAAAAAGCAGAAGTCAAAGCCCTCGTTAATACAAAAATGTATTCCAATCAGGAAATTTCATGAAGGTTGAAATTATCCGATGCTAGCATGAGGCGCATAAAGAAGAAAATTGATTCAGGTGAAGAATTGAACCCCAGTAGGAACAATAAATGTGGAAGAAAGCCAATTTTCACCCCAAGGTCAGAAAGATTTCTGAAAAGAATTTGTCCAGAAAACAAATTTGCAACAACAAAACAGATAAAATCTCAACTGGAAGAGGCTAATGTGAATGCATCTGAATGCACTGTTCGCAGAAAGTTGAAGGTTATTGATTTCAAGGCTTGTCGACCTGCTAGAAAACCCAAGTTAACAGCCGCAACAGAAGCAAAACGTCTGAAGTGAGCTAAACAGTGGTGTGATAAGGATGTGGACTTCTGGAGATTGGTAATTTAACTTTAAAAGTATTATTTACGATATGATAGATGCTATGTACATTTATTCATAACATATTAATTAAGTTTCTTGATTTTTAAAGGTATGCTTCAGCGATGAAAGCACATTTGAAATTTTAAGTAACAAATGTCAGCAAGTGCACTGTTGAAGAGGAGATAAATTCCATCCCGACTGCATTATTCAGACCGTAAACACCCAACAAAAGTGATGATTTGGTCTGTCTTCAGTGGCAAGGGTACAGGACGTCTTTATGTGGTTAAAGGCATAATGAGGCAAGACCAGTACAAAGAAGTCTTGCAAAAAACTGTTAATACCACAGGTCAGAGAATTGTTCCCGAATAGGGAACCATTTACTTTAACGCAGGATGGCGCTCCCTGTCACACAGCCAGGTCGGTAAAAACCTTTCCAAAGGAACAAAATATCCCTCTATTGGATTGGTCCTGACATGAACCCCATAGAAAATGTGTGGGAACACATGAAGAGGGAGATGGCAAAAGATGTCATCATGACAAAAACACATCTCTTGGAGAAGATCATCCATGTGTGGTATCATCATCCACAAATGCAGGACACTGTACAATCCTGCATCAACAGCATGCCATGTTGTATTAAGGCTCTCATAGATGCAAAAGGTGGCTCAACAAGATATTAAAACTAATGTTTTCATTTTCACAATATTTTAATAGTTTGTTGTGATTATTTGAAATAAAATATTTTCAACAAATACTGTGTTTTATTTATCTGTTATATCACCTGTGTCATGAAGCAGACTAGACATAATAATTTTATTGCAATTTATGTATTAAAAAACTAATTTAGTGAGCCACAAATCAAAATTTGCATAAAACTGTAGTGCGTCTAATAAATTGGCCAGGGACTGTAGGTTTTGACGGCAAATCTCCATGTCGAGTAGTTTTCCTGACCAGTGAGTTTTTCTATCAAAGTTAACTGATTGCTTGAGCTCATATTTACGCACTTTTAAATGCCGCGTGTTGCCTAGATTGTAACTTTTATTTTCGTCAGATATTTATCACCTTTACATATACCTGGCTACTGGCCCCCTAACCTGTTAAGATTTTTAAAAATGGTACAAGCAATTATTGAACACGAGACGTATTTATTATGTATTAGAAATATACAGGGTGTTACAAAAAAGGTACGGCCAAACTTTCAGCAAACATTCCTCACACACAAACAAAGAAAATATGTTATGTGGACATGTGTCCGGAAACGCTTACTTTCCATGTTAGAGCTCATATTGTGGACGGCTTTGATACAATACGCCATTCTCCAGGGCTGCATCAGTGCATCAGGGATTCCATGCGATGGAGGGTGGATGCATGTATCCTCGCTAACGGAGGACATTTTGAACATTTCCTGTAACAAAGTGTTTGAAGTCACGCTGGTACGTTCTGTTGCTGTGTGTTTCCATTTCATGTTTAATGTGATTGGAAGAGAAGTAATAAAATGAGCTCTAACATGGAAAGTAAGCGTTTCCGGACACATGTCCACATAACATATTTTCTTTGTTTGTGTGTGAGGAATGTTTCCTGAAAGTTTGGCCGTACCTTTTTGTAACACCCTGAATATAACCACACAACAGTAATGTAGCCGAGAGCAGCTAAGCAAGGAATAACAACTGAACTGTTTATATGCAATGTTGTTGCAGGCCAAGTTTCCGCAGTTGCTTAATTAATTACCAGTTGAAAGATAACGCCAATGCAACTGTTTCATTTATTTATTGATGCGTCGTAAGCGTTTCACCTCTCATCGAGGCATCATCAGCGACGAATCTGTGTTACAGTTTTTATATACAGGTTTATCCTATTTTCACGTAATTATGAGCATGAGATATTTTATAGCTAATGGTTACTTACTATTTACATTTTTTTATACGGTATGCAGCTGCACATCTCTGTTTTCATATACATTGGTCAGAGTATAAACTAAGCTAGAGGTATAACAGAGATATTATTGAAGTATATAAGGCAGTAATTCAAATTAAATAAGTATAAACAAATGATACTCTAACAATATCACTAGAAACATTGCGGTAATTGGCAACTAAATTGAGTTGTCTGTGTTGCGCTGCAGGTACGTTCGCTTCATTAGTAGTCCTCCTGTATTCTCCACGATGCGTTGGTTGTCTGTACCTCATATACTCTAAGCTGCAGCATATCCCTGTTAGCTCCTGCCCAGCCGGTGGGTGTTTCCCCTGAGCCACTGGTCTGGTCATAGTTTCGATGGGGTACCCGAGGTATGTGAAATGCGCCCAACTATCTGTCAGGTGACTGCGGAGAAACGCCTGAACCAGAGTCACGACAGCGGCTCAATGAACACTGCGCACACTCCACCTGAGCTTTGGGCTAAAACGACGTACTAACAGTTCACGGAATAACGTCTTCGTTATACTGTATAAGCACAATAGTAAAACAAAGACGGATTCTGGGCTTAAGAGAGAACTAGTCAAATACGTCTACCCACATAAACAGTGGCGTAACTAGGTCAACAAGTGCCCCGGTGCAAAAATTTTATTTTGGATCCTCAGGCCAGACGGGCGACCTTTTTTTTGCTTTTTTGTGCTGGTAGGGGCCCCCTGAACTGAGGTTGGAGGCCCTTGAATTGTTCTTTAGAGGCCACTGAGCAGTGGTTGGGGCCCCCCTGAGCAGCGAGGGCCCTTAGTGAGGGGCTCCTGTGTTCTCAGGGGCCCCTTAGACGACGGTAGAGCTAAAAAAAAAGGTCGCCAGTTTGCCGTGAAGGCTCGTGGGCCCTCTAAACTGCGCTTGAGGGCCCCTAGAGGTGCGCTTAGGGTCCCCTTGAGGTATGCTTGGGGGCCCCCTGAGCGTGAGGGCCCCGGTGCACTGCACGGCCTAGCCCCATAGATAGTACGCCCCTGCACATCAAACTGCATTGTGTTTAAAGATGTAAGTAGACTAAATGCCTGTCAAAATACCAACTGCAGGTATAAAACCACTCCACAAAATGTTATGGGTCAGAATTATTAGAGCTACTAATAAATAACACGCAAAATAGCATTCAAAATTTTATTCTGTGGCATTCAGTTACAGGTGGAACATCTAGTACAGGGCAGGATCATAGTGAGGCCGGCCATCAGACGTCAGAGAGTGTGAAGAGCCGTCCAGACGCCGCGTCCAGGCTGGAGACGCAGTGGCCGCCGCCCCACCTGCAACAGAGTGACGTCAGTACGTCGTGAGTGATGGGTCCGCCCCTCCCACCCGCTGCCACCGCGGCAGTGCTCCCTGCGGCGTCTGCAGGGCTGAGGCGGCCGGGGCCTCGCGGCAGAGGCGGCAGCCGCGGCAGCGCGCAGGCGGTGCAGCGAACACCGCCGCGCACTGCAGACTCGCGCGAGGCGGCAGGCGCGCGGGCCGAGGCGAGGCAACGCGCCGCGCAGAGTGGCGACAGCGCCGCGCCCCACCATCCACACCACTCCCGACCCCTCGGGGCAGAAACGGGGACTGCAGAGGCGGAGAGGCGGGGGCGGAGGAGCGCACGTCGGACGGCCGCGGGCGTCTGCGACGGCGGCGTACAGGATGTGTCGGGCGAAGGCGTCGGGACGAGGCGAGCGCGTCGGTGGGGACTGGGATCGTAAAGCGCGTTATTAGGCCCCCGCAATGACGCGACCGTCTCGGCCCCACCCCTACCCCCTCCACAAGCTAACCACCACCGCCCAGACCCCAGCACCCACCCTTCCGTCCCGTGCTGGGCAGAGGTGGAGCGGCGTCGGTTCGACTCGCGGCTGTAGCAGGGACCGGTGGGCGTTAACAGCTGCCACCGTCGCGGCCGAATCCTCCCCTGACCTGCGCCGCGCCGCCCCCATCGCTGCCGAGACGAACCGGCAACAGTGTGGAGTGTGGGCTCCGGCACGCGGCTGACTTCACGCTGCGGGACGCGGCGCCTCGCCGGGGAGTCCCCGGCGCCGAGCACGGCCCCCCACCAGCCGTCCCGTCGAGGCTGCAGTGCGCGCTGCCCGGCAGTGTTGCCAACTCCTCGAAATTCAAGTCGCTAGAAAGTCGCTGAAATAAATTCCACCAGTAGCCGATTGTTCATTGTACAAAAAGTTCGGAGATTCCCTGACCACATTACTCTTTTGTTACTACTGGTAGAAATAATTCAATTACAAGTTAACACTTCGAAAAATAAGATGTAGTTGAACAGAAATAAATTTCATTGTTACTTAATATTACGTATGTTTTTTGTCAACTCGAAAAAAAAAGTATAGATCGATGAGTTATCGACGATAATAAGGTACGTTGTTCAACAGTCAGTGAATTCTGAATTGTTACTATAGAGCCAATGGTCGCGTTCAGGTTTACTAAATGCCCTAATGCTAAGCAGGTGCTGAGATCAAAGTTACTAAAATCCTAGTTACCATGGCTGAGATTAGATTAGTATACCTTGTATACATGTATTCTGTTTGTGTACCTTAAATTTGGCGCGCAAGTTGCGCATAGTTTTTTTCAAATTCAACATGAAGATTTTTATATTGAAAATTTATTTTAAAAAAATAGTTTTTTTTTTTTATATATATATAGTATAGGTAAATCCTAAATTAGAAGATTTCCGAATTCACTGAAAGAAGTTTAACATTCAATTAAAGCTAGAGTTTTTTAACAAATAAAAGTAAAACTTAGATTTAAAAGAAAATTGGATGTTTTGATTTGAATATTTTTTGAAATAGCTAAAGCTAGAGCAAACACGAATGGAACTTTAATAAAATAAAGTTTGAATTTGGTGCGCAAGCGCGTTTGTCGTTTTCCATATATATCTCTTGGCACTGTATAATAGGACTGTTAATAATATATCGAAATATCGATATTATTTTTTGAAAATATCGATAGTTATGAGTGATATTTTTTACTACGATACATCGATATTTCGATACTAAAATCTGAATATCGGCTTCGATATTTTTTAAAAAAAGTTATCATTTTTCGATTACTCTGAATGACACTATGTCCCTCAAATTTCTGTTACGCATAGAGATCAGCAAGAATAAGTTAATCTTACTACGTTTCTATAATTAATTTGAAAGTACCAAGTCTACTTAGATGATGACAAACAGTATAGGCAAGGCATCGCTCGCCCAGTGCGAATAGAACGCGAGCCCATTGTTTGAAATGAGTGTGTAGGTTGTACAGGTTTGTCCAACTTGAAATTAGTGTGTTAGCAGTAATAGTGGGAAGTGTAAATAACAAAGAGTTGATAATTCGAGAACAAGAAAAAAAAATACAACTCAGAATAAGCTATCAACATACAAAACTAAAGGAAATACCACAAAAAAATCTTATGAAAATATGTTATGTAACTTGGCCACAATGCATACTATGATAGCTAAACTTCTACCTAAATAAATACCTCAACTGTATTACTTATCAATCTTAAAAATACACAAACTAAGATTTGCCCGAACCTCTTTCGAGTTTTATAGATTTTATTAATTTTTATGAAACTTATGAGACGCATAATGGTTATTTTTTTAAAAAAATCAACAATCATCATCACCAAAAAAATCAGACGTGTATCTATCAGTGGTCAGCCTTATTTTTGCAAAGTTTGACTTTGTGAAATTGTATTTATGAAAGTATCGATATATCGATACTTTTTTCCGATATATCGATACTTTTTTCCAATATATCGACAACCGATATTGATACTATATAAATAATTTTCTCGGGTGACTAGCCGAGTTATATGAATGTCATAGTTACACGATATTTCGGCGCACTGAATCATCGACGCCATCTTCTGGTGAAGTGAGGTCAGGAACGTGCGAAGTTGCTGAGCTAGACCAGATTACCGCTGCTAACCTCTGATTGGTCGGCTGTAGAACCAGTCGTAGCAGGGGTCAAATCTCGTTGCGGCTTGAATCGATGCTAAGGTGGAGTTACGACTAGATTTGATGTCAGTTTTTACATGGCATGTAGCGGACGGGCTTAAAGTCATCGCTCCTTCGAAGATGATATCATAAAACAAAGCATTCAGCATAAATTGTTTATCAAACTGATGGGTCAACACGGATCCGTTGCGGGCCTCATATTGAGCCATGCTGCCACGTGATTGGTCAGATTTGTAACCAATCGTAGCCGGGGTCCTGCCTCGTATCAACACATCGTTCCATAGAAGGAAAAATCAGAAGGCAAAAACTTTCCCGTAAGCTGATCATTAATGCCTGAGTAACAAATTGCTCACTTATGTTACTACCGAACTTCCCGTTGATCTGGACGCGCCGTGTAATGCGTCCCGGTCGCGCTGTCGGCGAATAGTATTGATGACTGGCGTCCAGGCTTCACTCAGCTGGTACCCGCTGTCGCGGTTGACGAGGTTAGACGCGAGACGAATTTCTACTGCTTCTGTAAGGATGCTGTTCCAGAAGCTCCCAGAATGCGCCAGTACTCTGGTATTTTCGAAATCAAAACCATGGCCATGTTCTAGACTGTGTTCCGCCACCGCAGACTTGTCTTTCTGCCCCAGACGAACGTGTCGTGCATGTTCTAGACAACGTTGGTGAACACACCGCACCGTTTGGCCAATGTAGCTTTTACCACATTCACAATTAATGCTATATACCCCAGGTGTCCGCAAAGCAAGGTCATCCTTGGGGGAGCGTAAGATGTTCTTCACCTTTGGTGGTGGCAGGAAAATGGTCTTGATTCCAGTTTTTGCTAGAATCCGTCCTATCTTGGACGTTGTGGCGCCAGAGTATGGCAAAAAGGCTAGACGATCAGGTGGCTCCTTGTTGGTGTTGTTGAGCCTACGTGTCGGCTCTCGGAATGCCAGTCTTATCTGATAATCAGTGTACCCATTGCGTTGAAAGGTCTGACGCAGATGACTCAATTCACCGGGTAGACTGTCAGCATCGCATATCGCTCGCGCCCTATGTACAAGCGTGCTGAGTACCGTCTTTCGCTGTGCCGGATGGTGATGGCTTCGCGCGTTCAGGTATAGGTCTGTGTGCGTCGGTTTTCTGTACACAGAATGTCCTAGAGACCCGTCAGGTTTCCTTTCTATTAGTATGTCTAAGAAAGGCAACCGGCCTTCTTCTTCCACCTCCATCGTAAACTTGATGTTTTCGTTTCTACTGTTAAGATGATGGAGAAAAACTTGCAGGTTGTCTCTGCCGTGTGGCCAGACCACAAAGGTGTCATCTACGTACCGGAAGAAAGCTCTGGGTTTCATAGGAGCGCTTGCAAGTGCCTTGTCTTCAAAACCCAGAGCTTTCTTCCGGTACGTAGATGACACCTTTGTGGTCTGGCCACACGGCAGAGACAACCTGCAAGTTTTTCTCCATCATCTTAACAGTAGAAACGAAAACATCAAGTTTACGATGGAGGTGGAAGAAGAAGGCCGGTTGCCTTTCTTAGACATACTAATAGAAAGGAAACCTGACGGGTCTCTAGGACATTCTGTGTACAGAAAACCGACGCACACAGACCTATACCTGAACGCGCGAAGCCATCACCATCCGGCACAGCGAAAGACGGTACTCAGCACGCTTGTACATAGGGCGCGAGCGATATGCGATGCTGACAGTCTACCCGGTGAATTGAGTCATCTGCGTCAGACCTTTCAACGCAATGGGTACACTGATTATCAGATAAGACTGGCATTCCGAGAGCCGACACGTAGGCTCAACAACACCAACAAGGAGCCACCTGATCGTCTAGCCTTTTTGCCGTACTCTGGCGCCACAACGTCCAAGATAGGACGGATTCTAGCAAAAACTGGAATCAAGACCATTTTCCTGCCACCACCAAAGGTGAAGAACATCTTACGCTCCCCCAAGGATGACCTTGCTTTGCGGACACCTGGGGTATATAGCATTAATTGTGAATGTGGTAAAAGCTACATTGGCCAAACGGTGCGGTGTGTTCACCAACGTTGTCTAGAACATGCACGACACGTTCGTCTGGGGCAGAAAGACAAGTCTGCGGTGGCGGAACACAGTCTAGAACATGGCCATGGTTTTGATTTCGAAAATACCAGAGTACTGGCGCATTCTGGGAGCTTCTGGAACAGCATCCTTACAGAAGCAGTAGAAATTCGTCTCGCGTCTAACCTCGTCAACCGCGACAGCGGGTACCAGCTGAGTGAAGCCTGGACGCCAGTCATCAATACTATTCGCCGACAGCGCGACCGGGACGCATTACACGGCGCGTCCAGATCAACGGGAAGTTCGGTAGTAACATAAGTGAGCAATTTGTTACTCAGGCATTAATGATCAGCTTACGGGAAAGTTTTTGCCTTCTGATTTTTCCTTCTATGGAACGATGTGTTGATACGAGGCAGGACCCCGGCTACGATTGGTTACAAATCTGACCAATCACGTGGCAGCATGGCTCAATATGAGGCCCGCAACGGATCCGTGTTGACCCATCAGTTTGATAAACAATTTATGCTGAATGCTTTGTTTTATGATATCATCTTCGAAGGAGCGATGACTTTAAGCCCGTCCGCTACATGCCATGTAAAAACTGACATCAAATCTAGTCGTAACTCCACCTTAGCATCGATTCAAGCCGCAACGAGATTTGACCCCTGCTACGACTGGTTCTACAGCCGACCAATCAGAGGTTAGCAGCGGTAATCTGGTCTAGCTCAGCAACTTCGCACGTTCCTGACCTCACTTCACCAGAAGATGGCGTCGATGATTCAGTGCGCCGAAATATCGTGTAACTATGACATTCATATAACTCGGCTAGTCACCCGAGAAAATTATTTATATTTGCAACGCCGAGAAAAACTACGTAATTATGATATTGATACTTTTTAAAATATCGATAAATCGAAAATCCGATATTTTTAAAAATATCAACAGCCCTACTGTATAATTCTGTGTCGAGTTGACAAAAAATGTATCCATTATTGGCTCTAGAACTGTTTTCACTTTTACTCCAAAAGTCGCCAGATAAGTCGCTAAACCATTTTTGTCGTCAAAACGCTTTTTTGGTCGCTAAGACTTAAGCAAAAGTCGTCACTTCTAGCGACAAAGTCGCTAAATTGGCAACACTGCTGCCCGGCGCTGCGACGCTTTCTGCCAACAATACCGCTCCACTGCCCAGGCGACATTCAGTCGTTACCATAGAAACACTGCTACCGCGAGCTATGCAACTTCAGATACAATTACGCAATATACGACGTGAAATGAGTTACGTCAAAGATTACTGTAGTGCTATTCACAGCTAGTCGTTTTTTTCATCGTCGGAACCACAGGATGACGATCACTGTTGGCGGAAATATTTCTTAAACTGAACCGTATTTTTTATATTCATATATAGACTTTTCGAGGGACGCCAGAATCATAAGCCTGCTGCAGATATTTTAAGGTAAAAACAGTGATTGAAATTCTGTGTCCGTTACATTCTACAGCTTCCATGTCTTTGGTTTCAATTACCAGTCGATTGTAACGCTAGTTCTGTTGACACAGATGAACCTGAAACTCATTTTAAATCGTATGGAAGATAAATTGTGAGGGTCTGACATTTCTAAAACGACGCTACTCAGTGGAAACGGTACCGTTCACAAACTGAAATTACTTACTAGTTACCTTACCTACCATTCCTTCCAAGCCACGCTACTAAAATCTCTGGATCTTCCGTCACTCGTGTGATTTGAGCGAGTCGATGATGTCTTCCAATTCAGAAGAGGAATATCTGTTATATTATGTTATTCAAAAAATCAAAACGAGGTTAAAGAAATGGATGTATAGTTTTCATCCCAAAATTGAAAAAAATATCAGTTGCAGAGCATCTCTTGCTGCAAAATAAGTATAACAAAATAATGCCAAATTTTTTACATTTTATAGAATGTGAAAAGAAACATATTTAAATTTATTGGAAATGCTTTCTTTCTCTATTCACAAGAAAATTCTCCAATCCGAGAATGTGTCAGCGAAGATGAGAGGATTTTAATAACAGGTAAATTTAATTAGAATTAATTATATTTTAAAATAAATAATTACAAAATATAAATTACACTGAGTTTTCACTACCACTGCGAATATTTTGTGGAAATAACTGATAATATTGTGACACTCGTGCGATCGTGTTTACCGAAATATCGTCTGTGGACTACATTACATTTTTTTTAAAACCTCCTCAACAGGATCGGAGTCATTTGATTCAGGTGCGAAAGCAAAATTAACACAAATATTTTATTGGCTTCGCTTGACAATGAGAAGTTGCGTGTGGTCACACTCGGGCTGACGCTCCATCCACTACAACGCTGATGGTCCCGTGTCTGCTTCAACTTCTACATTAAGGTCATCTTCTTCCTCGACACTTTCTTCTCTCACACTTTCAAGAAGTGTATCATCGTTTAGAATTTGATACCCACGGTCTGACGAAGCTACATCTTCAGCACTAACTTCTGAAAATCCAGGAATTTTCAAAAAAAATGTTTCTGAATTCTTCAATTGACATGTCATCCACATCTTCTGCTGTCTCTTCCCTTTCTTTTTCTTGAGCTTCTTTTTCCTTTTTCCTCTTTTCCTTCTTTTCTTCAGTTACATGCCTTTCTACTTGTTCCACGCATGTCTTAATACCATTGCCTTAACCAAGCTCCAAGCTTCCTTCACCATGTAAGCGCAATCTTTCAAATTTATTTTTTTGTGGCTAGCCCACACACCTTCTCCGTCATCGCCCTCAACCAAAAGTTTCACTAAAATTGCCTTCTGTGATGGTATTTCATGGCTTCGATAACAGACTGATCCATTGGTTGCAACAATCTTGTGACGTTTGGCGGTAAAAAGATTGTTTAAACTGGCCATTCCCTCTTTCCAAAACTTATTATTAACAACCAAAAGCACTTTACTTCCTTCTTTTCCAAGAGATTTTTGGTACTTTTTCACTTCAGGCATGAAAATTTCGCCTTACCATTCTGTAAACAATGCTGCAGTCATCCAAGATTTGGGTTGGTTTTTATATAAGAGAGCTTCTTCGCAATACGTTTCCATCTTAATTTAAAAAGCGATTCGGATAATCAGCGATTCGGATAATCGGAGTTCGGATAATTGGAGTTCCACTGTACTTTCTAAGTGGACACCCCTACACCTCACGTAATTAATGGACCCCCGCGTATCTGACGTCGTATTGTAGTTGGACTGTAGCGGGCCGGTCGCCGGTGCTGCCGCCGCGCGGCGCTCGGCTGAACTATCAGCCCCGGCGGCCGCGCGCAGCCGGCCAGCCGCCAGTCGCGCGCGGACCGTCAGCGAGTTCGGGTCGCGGAGCGGAGCTGTCGCGTTGCCGGGCGGACGAGCATGCCGCCGTCCGCCATGGGCTGCACCAGCCCGCTGCTGAAGCCGTCGCGACGCCACCAGCCGCCGCCGCCGCCCGCAGCGACCGGGGACGCGTCCTCGCCGCCGCAGAGCTCCTCTGGGCCCTCGGCGGACTCCAAGCAGACAGAGGCCGCGGCCAGGCGCATCAAGTGCGTGCTCGTCGGAGACGGGGCCGTCGGCAAGACGTCGCTCGTCGTCAGCTACTCCACCAACGGCTTCCCCGCCGACTACGCGCCCACCGCCTTCGACAACTACAACGGTGAGTACCCGCGAATACTACCACCACGCAACCTTGTCATCAGTCTCTCAACTGGTTAAACCTCAAGTTGCGATTATACTGTGATTATGTCAAATTCCGAATACATTCCTCATATTCACTCTGTACCCTTTGCTAATCACTGCTTACCTTGTTAGAGGACGTCCTTTAATTACGTGAGGTAAAATACGCGAGAGGGGGTCCGGAGAAATCTCACCAATCGGGAGGTCAACGGAAATCTCACGTCATGTTTTTAATTTCTTGAAGAACAGGTTCAGGTGAAACCAGGGGCGTAGGGCTAGGCGGTGCAGTGCACCGGGGCCCCATCGCTCAGGGGGCCCCCAGGAGCACCACTGGGAGCCCCAAACGCAGTTCAGAGGGTCCACGAGCCTTCACGGCAAACTGGCAACCCTTTTTTTTTTCTATAGCTCAACCGTCGTCTAAGGGGCCCCCTGAGACACAGAGAGCCCCTCACTAAGGGCCCTCCCTGCTCAGGGGGTCCCCAACCTCAGCTCAGGGGGCCCTTACCAGCAACACAAAATAAAAGAAGAAGGTCGCCCATCTGGCCCGAGGGCCCAAAATAAATTTTTTGCACCGGTACCCTTGTTGACCTAGCTACGCCACTGGGTGAAACGCAGCCATGTTCAAAATCTTGAAGAACACTACAAACGGCGTCGATACCGACGCTAGTGAAGTCTCACCACGGAAATGGGGGAGGGGGTCCGCAAACACCTTACGTGATTAATGGACGCCCCGCTATATACAGTTGGCATCACCCCCATCATCTTTATAAGACCACAACAATCTACAGAAAAAATTTTCCCATCAACCAAATGCTGTATTTGAATCTGGCGGGGGTTTTCCATGGTTTCCCCAGATCACTCCAGGTGAATGCCGGGATGCTTCCTTCAAAAAGGCCATGGCCGAATTCCTTCCCATTCCTTGCCCCCATCCTTTCCCGTCTCTAAAGACCACGTTGTTAAAAAGGGACGTTAAACTGTTACAAAAAAAAAAAAAAAAAAAAAGAATCTGGCGGGACATTTATGAAAGAATTCTTGATTGAGATGTTTTTGTCTACATCTACAGTTCTTACCTTCGACTGTTCCCCCCACTAACCAATTAACCGATCCTACATGTCTTAAAATGTGACCCACCAATCCTGCCTCTTCTTTCTGTAAAACTCTGCCACAAAATTCTTTCCTCACCCACCATCTCCATAACTCGTTCATTCCGTACTTTATCTGTCCATTTAATTTTCAGCATCCTTCTACAGTACCACATTTTAAACGCTTCCATATTCCTTATTTTTTGAATTCATCACGTATTCCTACGTGGCTTGGCTCGGAAAACCCTCTTCTTCCCCTCTTCTTCACACGTAGCCCAGCATAGATTTACAGCAACCCCCCCCCCCCCCCCTGGACCGAGCTACTTAGTTCATGATCGCTGCCTTAAATGTGAGCTTGTTTGTTTAAAATGTTGGTAACTAGGAAGTAGATATTACTGTAGAGAATAAAAGCAAGATTGAGATAATCATTACTCTCTTGTATCGCGTTAGTGGATTTATGTTGTCCTGTTTTCGTTCTTTGTTAATGTGAGTTATGATTAGGTATATCCTTTATTCTAATCTAATTGGTTTATAAATAGACGCGAAGATTATTGGATTTTTATTTTTTTTTGTAAAACTTGCTTCTTAGCATAGAATTTCTTTCGCAGTGCTGCCCCTTTCAGACATGGATAGTTGACTACCCGTTTATAATTTGGTCCAGGCGTAGTCAAACTTTTTTACCTACCACCCACTTTTGTATCTCTGTTAATAGTAAAATTTTATAACCGCAAACGTTCCACAGTAATGATGATGTACCGGACTTTATAAAATTTATAAAGCAGAATTACAGCAAGTTAAAACATAAAATAATAATTATTTACCAAACACTATGTCAGACTTTGGCTAAATTTGGCAGGATAAATCTTTACAAAACAATTTTCTGTAGTTCTTTGCTTACGTAGTGTCATGAAATTACATTTTATTAATTAAATTATTAATGAGATCCCTGAGACTAATGCTCTGAAAGTAAATACTGGATAACTGGTCCAATTTCTGTAAGGTTGTAATTAAATAATGCTATGATTTAAAAAGAAAAAAAAGTTGATAAAAAAACTGAAGGTGCTGCAGTACCGGACAAAACCCGTACCGCCCACCAGGGGCCATCCACAAATTACGTCACACGAATTTCATGATTTTTGAACTTCCCCCCCCCCCGCCCCCCGTCATAGGTTGTCACATTTGTGGGGTCTCCCCCTCCCCTGGTGTGACTTCACATATTTTGCAATTTTAAATTTATAAATTAAAACAGCACTTCGAAAATTATTTATGTATTTCTAGTTAAAAAATCATATCAACAATAAATCAAACATTTAAGAAAATATATTTAAAAAAAATCGAATTAATGATACAAAATTGAGTCGTCATATGTCCATGGATTTTGAACCCATTCCTTGATAGATACTGTTTATTATTCGCATAAGTGACTTCAGTCTTGCTTTCGATAGTGTTGGGGACATTCGATGTGTCAACATCATCTTCATCCAACCATAAAGCATCGTCATCGTTTAATAAGCAAAGAACTTCCCTGTTTCGTCTAACGGCAATGCTTTGTGGTCGAATCTTCATGATGGGGAAAAACCTCTAGTTGCCTCTTATGTAATTGCTTATGTTGATTAGTGACTTTGTATGATGAAAAATTGTTATAGCCTCAATGGCGGTATTGACCTTTCGGCTTATGTCAAAGGGAACCGACGCGAGACTAAGCAGGTACGGCGGGTGGCCGCCACGAGCAAAAAGTGATACAAATTATGCACGTGACGTCACAAAGTTTGACACGTCCCCCCCCCCCTTGTCAACACTTTGTTGACCCCCTCCTCCCCTTGAATGTGTGACGTAATTTATGGATGGTCCCCCAGAAATCTGTGGCAAGAGAATTGAGTGCATACGATTTGCTGATGATATGGTATTGTTGGCAGAAAGCGAACAAACTCTAAACAGAATGCTGAAAGATCAAGATGAAGCTTGAGAAGAGTTTGGAATGAAAATCAATGCAGCAAAAACTAAGAGTATGGTGATTGGAAAAGAAAGGAAAATAATAAATATTAAGTTAGGAAGAGCTGATATCAGGCAAGTAAGATCGTTCAAATATCTTGGGAGTACGATCACCGAAGATTTTGGATGACATCAAGAGATAAAATCTCGCATTGCCGTAGCGAAGGAAGCATTTAATAGGAAAAGGAGGATACTAACTGGAAAAATAGACAAAACACTTAGGAAAAGACTCGGTAAATGTTTTGTATGGAGTGTGGATCTTTATGGGTCGGAGACATGGACACTGAGACGAGAGGATGAAAAGCGGTTAGAAGCGATTGAGATGTTGATGAGGAGGAGGATGGAGAGGATAAGCTGGGTGGATAAAATAAGTAATGTTGAAGTGCTGGTCAGGGTCAGTGAGAGCAGAAAAATACTCCAAATAATAAAAGAGAGAAAGAAAAACTGGATGGGACACTTGTTGAGATGGGAGTGCCTGATAAAAGACGTCTTGGAAGGTCTAGTCTGTGGGAGGAGAACAAGAGGAAGAAGGAGGTACAAAATTATAGACAACATCAAGGAATACGGCAACTACATGGACCTTAAGAGAAAGGCAGAAGATAGAAGAGCATGGAGAGCAGCCAAGTGAAAACCTGTCCGAAGGAAGAAAACTGATGATGATGAGGCTAATGCTATGGTCCAATTTCTGTAAGGTTGTATTTAAATAATGCTATGATTTAATTTAAAAAAAGTTGATAAAATAACTGAAGGTGCTGCAGTACGGGACAAAACCCGTACCGCCCACCTTGAAAACTGGAACGCCCTCTAGTATACGGTAGGGAGTAGCTCGAGGACCAATGGTTCAGTCTGTGATCTGTATCAATCAGTCCTGGAATCGAAGCCATCCGACCAGCGAAGGTCGTTAAAAGACAGCTGTGGCAGGACCACGCCGCTGTGCAGCGGGCTGCATACATCACAGACTTAAAAGTTAACTCCTCGGGCGCCGGTGTTAGGGAATTGCGATCGCTACGGATATTTCGGATAGTTTGTGCAGCAGGAGTGAACGAAGTCTCTGTCCAACAAATCGTTTGTTTGAAAGTAATAATGCTTGCTTTTTTAGCTGTCGGATATAAATTGTTCCCGCATTTTTGTTTTGTTTGTTATAGCAACAGTCAACTCGCTGTCACGAATAATTTCGAAGCCTCGTTATTTCTCATCGTGTTTGAAACAATTGGGATTTGGTTTGCACACACGTGTTTGTACAAATAAATATTTTTCAATGAAAATTGCTTTCTTTCTGTAACACTTGTTAATTAGCTCGACTGCAAGACAAGTGATGCGAGAACATTTTTTAAGACTCGTACATTAGAATAGTGAGTACTCTAGGATTCTCTACAGTAATGTGCACTTCCTAATTAGCAAAATTTTAAACAAACAATATCACATCTAAGGCAGCGTTCATTAACTACGCGGTTCGGTCCAGTGGATTGGGGAGGGGGGGGAGAAATTACCTGAAAATCTATGCTTGACTTTGTGTGTGTGTGGGGGGGGGGGGAGAGGGGGTTTCCGAGCCAAGCCACGTAGCTTTTTATTAATATAATTTGCCACAATTAAAATAAGGTACACAACAACATCTAAATATTTATTTCCGTCATTTAGTTATCTCCGTATGTAATTTACGATAGTCTGACAAGAGAAAACAGTACATAATGTCTACGTTATTAACAAGGAAAAAAGCTACGTGCTACGTGGTGGGGAGTTGGGGGGTCGGGTAGAGGCAAATGTCACGTCAGGTTACATGGGGGGGAGGGAGGATTCACAGGAGGCCAAAATGGAGCTACGTAGTTTATGGACGCTCCTTAGCGTAAAATGATTCAATTGTTCTACAGCAACGGCTACAATTACAGT
The DNA here is from genome assembly GCA_031002005.1 of Vandiemenella viatica. Lineage (NCBI taxonomy): Eukaryota > Metazoa > Arthropoda > Insecta > Orthoptera > Morabidae > Vandiemenella > Vandiemenella viatica. The sequence goes on along the minus strand of CM061914.1, from coordinate 182,361,789 downwards.
GCTGCCAGCCTCTTGGCTTTGGACATCCGTAGATGGCAACTAAAATTTCCGTAGATATGGTACAAAAATCCGGAGACTCGCTAACTGAAACACTTAAACAATAATTATTTTAAGAAAGAGTCAAAATTAAGAATACTTTTTATTTCCAGATCTTTAAAATTACAAAAATAATATTCTACATTGAAAGTAAGAAATATCTCTGAGCATATTTTATACATCGTCACTTTCGTCACTGCTGCTTTGCCTAGCAGTTTTTTTATTTTTCCCTAGTGACCATTCATTTTCTTTGTTGACATTAAATTTAGCATATCTTCTGTAACAGGAAATGTTAAAAACTGCGACCCCTCTGACTCTCGGATATTGGTTAAGATTTCTCGGAAGGCGCTGCTTTGTAAGCCGTGCCAACGAGCGTGTCACCGTGCATAAAGAGTGCGCCGATAGTTTTGTAATACGGTCTTTTAAGATCTATAAAAATTGTAACCACAAAAAATATGAGCTTTATTTCAATCGTTGGTTCACACGAACGGTTGCAAGGAAACGATTCACCGTTGTTAACAATTCTGTAATGCATTAACACTATACGCTCAAAGTTTAACAAAACACCAATATAAGGAAAAATCAACAAGTGATAAAACGTGTCAAAAATCCGTAGATATCCGAACAAAATCCGAAAATCCTAACTTTTCATAAAAATCCGTAGACATGGCAGCACTGTACAATTATATGAATTGCTACCAGTATCAGCTGTAAGGAACTGCGGAAAATTGCCGAATTGTTTGGCTTTGGTGAAGGGTGAGAGAGATCGTGTCACCATAATTCGCGACTAATTGTTCGGCAATATTCAGGATGCCTGTAATTGTTCTTTGCAGATCGCCTAGTGTGTATTTTCGTCACGAAGTGCGAAGGAAACAACAAGATGTAAAACAGGGGACAGATCCTGGACGAGTGTCGAGAGAAGAGAAAAGGAATTAACTACTTAATTAAGTAATTTTAATTGCAATTAATCGCATGCCCCAATGGCAATTTCCCTCCTCACCTACATACGCGATTCGTGAATTTTTATCTTAAAGTCCTTCGATGTTTTTGGTAAACTGTCCATTATTTTCCTCGGTAATTTATTCCCGTCCCTGGCTCACAAACGAAAGAAAACTTTCTTATTCCCTGAAGTACAAGATCAGTTTGAGAAAGAAGGATTTAATGTTGTACGGATTCAAATAAAAACTAAAAAACAGTTTTACAATATAGTATTAACTTGCATTTGATTTTCAGTTAAACGTATAATTAAATGAAGTTCCGATAGTTACAAAATCATTTTTGCCTGTACCTTATTTAGAACACTTTTCAATTAATGTTAAAACTTTTTTAAATTGTTTGATTACCTACTTTTTTCATGAGAGAGTTCTTATTTTTTTACTTCCGGATCAGAAATAATTGACACGAGTATAATGCTACTTTGAAAATGGAAAATTATTTCATGCGTCCGTCTGGACAAATCATGACCACTTTAAGCCATCGTTTGGATTGAATTTGCTTTCGGAAGCGTACACGCCCGTGTTGTTGGCCCTAGAGGGGACCTACAGTTTAACGTGGAATCCGAACCACGGAAGCGTTCTGGCGTACTTCACATTACACAGCAAACAATGCCATAGGTGAAGGTCGCGTTAATGATCTTTGAAAATCCCCACCGAGACAGGGATTCGAACCGGGGACCTTTGGAACACCAGTCACTCATCTTAATTACTGAGCCACCAGGTCACTTTATTCTATTTAAACAATTTTTTCTTTTAAAATTACTTAAATATTTAGACATATATTTAAATAAAAATGGCAAACACGCCAGGGAAGAAATTTGTGTAGTCATAACCGGAGAAAGGTGAAAAGGAGAGAAAAAAGGAGTGGAGGAGGCCGACGGTAATTTAAAAGAAAAGATAAAGAAAATTAAACATAGCTCAACGGTAGCTCAATTGTTAAGGCGCTTGGTCTTACAGTTCAAGGTCACGGCACCAAACGTTGTGGGTAAACGGTTAGCGTTCTGGCCTCGCATTCGGGAGGACGCCGGTTCGAATCCTCATCCGGGCATCCAGATTTGAGTTTTCCATGGTTTCCCGAAATCACTCCAGGCGAATGCCGGAATTCTTACTTCAAAAGGCCATGGCCGAATTCCTTTCTGTTACTTGTCCCCAATCCCATCCCGCCTCTGATGACCTCGAGGTCGACAAGGCGTAAAGCCATAACTAAAAAAAAAATCAAGGTCACGGGCCTAAATCCGGGCCTAAATCCAGGTGGGCATAGGAATTTATAAGACCTGTGTTTGTTGATATGAGCTATCTCGCCTCGCATTCGGGAGGACGGCGGTTCGAATCCCCGTCCAGGCATCCAGATTTGGGTTTTCCATGGTTTCCCCAAATCACTCCAGGCAAATGCCGGGATGCTTCCTTCAAAAGGCCATGGCCGAATTCCTTCCCATTCCTTGCCCCCATCCTTGCCCCCCCATCCTTTCCCGTCTCTAAAGACCTCGATGTTAAAAAGAGACGTAAAGCAGTTACCAAAAAAAAAAAAAAAATCTATATATTCAGGGATTATATATATATTTTTTAAAAGAAAAACCGCTTGCCACAACCCAGTCTGCCAGCGTTTCAGATCTTGTATGTCGAGTTGCAGCTGGTGAGTGATTTTACGGGGATGCCGTGAAGGAAGGCGTAGGCAAGGCTGGTCCAATTACGCAACACGTCGCTGCGTGCTGTGCCCTGTATTGTTGAGTGTGCAGACTCGTGTATACCTGTTGCTACCCGTCTACCTCAGCGATATCGCTGACACTACATTGCGGCGCGCAAAGTCGCAAACACCGCGCCCCTGACATCTTACTGCAGATAAGACGAAAATACACTTCAAAAAATTTTGTTTTTAGTATCCAAACTACTGCGTTGCAAATATTATTGCTCCAGAGATAACATCAACATATTTAATTTTTGTTTAAATATTGCTGCAAGCTACGCCTTCAATTAATACCTGCTTCATATATTCTAATCCAGGGATGGCGAACCAAATTTGGGCACGGCATTAACTGGGTACCTAATCGACATAAGTAATTTAGTTCTTCGTCTACATACTTTAAGATCATAGTAACAAAGTTCAGCGCTATGCCGCAACGTCTACAGATACCGCAAAAAGAAGTAGATTTCAAAGATTTGTTGATTGTTTTGAAAAAATTAGATTTTTTTTTTTAACAAAATGAGGGGAAAATGGAACAATACTCATAATTGATGATTGTTATGTAGCTTCCAAAATTGTTTTTTTAAGAACATGTGCCAGCATTTCAGTGAATTGAACGTGAAGCTTCAAGACGCAACCAAAACAAATAGCGTTATGATAGATATCATTCGTGCTTTTGCAAGTTTTCAGTAGCGATATTATTTGCAATATTTACAAGTATTTCCCAAATTTGAAAACGTCACCAGAGATTTGAATGTGGCCGAAAAACAGGACTAATTAGAACTCACTGAATAGTTTGTTCAGTAATTAATTCTTCAATCGAAGAATTTTCGCCTAGATTTTCTCGGTTCAAAGAATTATCGGAAAGACTCAAGTTTATTATGTATCCTGATGTCTGTTAAACTTGTATAAATTTGATTGATTGAAAATTGAAGAAACAGAAGCATCTGATTGAGTTCCAGTGTAGATCAATGTGGATTCAAAAATTCATCGTAATAAGCAAGGAGTTGGAATTAAATGAAGTAGCAAGACTATCAAGCAGTATGAATACAACTGCCAATACCATCCATTATGGAAACTTGGAATTCCATTCATATTTAGTTGGCTTAAGAAACTGGCGTTTGCTACCTAAACAATACTTTCATCTTCCTTTGCATGTAACTCATTATTTTAAGAAATTAATAACATTAAAGACTCGCTTCGAAACCGTTTGTTAGATTAGCTAACATTCTGACAAAAGAAACAAAGTATGAACCTAATATAAGTTATCTGGCATCCAATTCACAACAGAAATTGGACTTGTTTCGTCTACTTAATAAACACAAAACAGTTGACGTTATTATTTATTAGTTTAAAAACCGTATATTTGTGGTTCAAATATAAAGTTTTAAGGCGGTAATATGTAATTTTATTTTTTTTCCCCATCAATCACTAAGTCATGATTGTTTGATGGCACGTAATGTATTTATTCAATATTTCTTTAGAAAAAATGGCACTTAGGTCAATAAAGGTTCGCCATCTCTGCTCTAATCTTTGTCTCCCTGTTTCATTCCTTCCTTCAACTATTGCCTCCACTAACGAGTAACCAGCTCCGCGTGTCTTAAAATATGGTCCGTCATTTTTATTTTATTTTTTGCTACTCTGTCTTTGCTCAACACTTACAAACAAACAAAACACGTTCGTTTCACATCTCAACCGTCCACTTAATTTCCAGCATCTACTATCTAGCGCATCGGTAGATAATCTTTTCTACCGACCGCACACTTTTGTATCTCTGTTAGTAGTAATGTTTTCTAACCTCCCACCACTAATAATGATTTATAAAGTAGGGAAGTAACTTTATACAATTTATAAAGCAGAGTTGCGACAAGTTAAAGTAAATAATTATAATTACTTACCAAATACTTTATGTAGGACTTTCGTTTAGTCTGGCAGAATAAATCGGGTGGGGTGGAACATTCTCCACCAGCGAAATACTGGCACTGACCTTTTAAAATTAGGATTAACTGCTTCCTTATAATGTCCTCTTCACGTTTTGCACTCTCCTTTTCTGGAAAATTCTCCACGAATTAAATTAAAAATGCCTAAATATGACACTGCAGCGCTGCTATTAGTTGCCGCCGGCGCTGCGAAATCAATGATAATCTCTTAAATGTTGGTTTAATTCTTTGTTGTAATATTTTCTTGCCGTTTTAGCTTCACTCCGTTGAAAAACGTCGCATAAAATTAACAGATACAAAATACCATCTTGGAATCGATATAAGCAGTCAGAGATAATCGATTGCTTCAGTTGTAAACAAATGCGCAGTTTGTCTCTGGTTTGCGACATGGGCTGCGCAGAACGAATGTCCCGTAAACTTTTTACTCTTCGTCCAGGTCGAATTTCAACCTAACCATAATCACTATGACAAAACGAACCTATTTAGGTTGATATGATCCCTGTACCGATAATTTTTTAGTCATTTTTACAGTGCTGCTAACATTTCGCGGTTGCGGAGCATCCGATATTTCGGCATTTTTAATTTAATTCGTGGCGACTTTGCCGGAAAAGGAGAGTTTACAACGTGAAGAGGACATTATAAGCAGTTAAACCAAATTTCAACAGGTCAGTAACAGTTTTTCACTGGTGGAGAATGTCCCATCCCACCCAATAAATCTTTATAACCCGTCTTGCCGTAGTACCAGAATTGTGACCTGGTAATTATTCTAGACCTGTGACATGGTAACTATCTTACAACTTTACTTCTATAACACCGCGTTCCAAATACTTAAATGTTCCTTTTTCCTGGTATTCCTTATGTTCAAGGTTCACTTTAATTAAGTTCTCCGCTCTATTCATGCAGTTCTAGAACATTCTTTCCGAGTCCTAGGTAAATGGTTAACTAGAAGGTTTGGTGCTTTGGTATTATATGGACCTAAATTTACATTGTTCTATTTCAAAGATATTTCTAAGTTTATACTGCTAAGTAAACGATTATTAAACAACAATAAATACTGCACAGCGACCTCAAATTAACTTAAAAAAATGCCGAAATATGAAAATAATTAAATACTGCGACAGTAAGTAAAAATACCACAAACATGGTCGGTTCTCGGATCATATCAACTCAAACTGTTTTGTTTACCTCCTGGTGGTTGTGATGGTCGAAATGCGGGCAGCACAAGAAGAAAACTTTGGACAAAGTTGTACGGTAAAGGTCCCAGCTCTACAGATTTCTCTTTTTGTAGAAAGATCTTTTTGGTAGCGCTATTCTGCTTCATCGTTCTTGCTTCAGCAATCAGTTGTAAATTTACTTCCTACATAACAGAATTCTCCTTTTTTTTCTTTTTTTATACAACAGAATTCTCTTACTTTTTTTTTATTTTTTTTACTTAATATGAACAACTGAAAGTCAGCAATGACGTCATCGTTGCGTGCGAAGGAAAGTAGTCCCGTCCTCTGCGGACCAGTTTGGAGAGCTGTCAGAGAAAGCACAGCCATGTGTGGAGAGTAGAAAGCAGGCAGTTTTCTTGGTCTTTGTGCTCGCTGCTTCACACATCAATCGGATGCGACACCACTTAAGCCTCTTAACCACCACATAAGCAGTTATTATACGCAGTTACAGTCGATTTGTCTTCCTTGCTGATGGCGTGTTTGTACCTGCAAGATTTTCTAATATCGTTGAAACTGTGTTTGTTCACACATCGTATCAATGACATCTGTAAACATTTGTAATATAATTCTAGACGTGTGTCCCTGTATTTCACAACTGCCCTGCGCAGACCACTGGTGTTTGTGTGTGGTAGTAGCCCCGAGTCTCCCATCGTGCACTATGGTGGTTGCATGACGGTACTATGGGGATGTGGGAGATGTGGTGGTTGAAAGTGGCCGACCTATGGCATTTTCATATTTCGACCAAACTGTTTTAAAAATGTTTGGAATTTTTTAGAATGTACTAGAATATTCTTGAACGTTCTTGAATATTGTTCTTGAATACGACACATTTTCAGGTATTAACAAACATAAAAAATTTATACGCAACATATTTTGTGTGTGAACCGATTTCAATGGGACTTTCACTGGAGGGTAGCTGATTCGGCAGAGAGTGACATAAGCTACTTTTTGTCCTGAAAATATTCAAAACCTTCAAAACTCAAATTTGTGGACACCAACCAGCTAGTTTTGTAATAATAACATTTAATTTAATCTAATTGCAATGGAGCACAGGCTCCGGTGGCAATTTCCCTACACCCCTATCTTCCCCCTATCCTGCAGCCACCTACATTTGCCCTCTACAAATTTTATCTTTAAATTCTTTCAACGTTTTCGGTAAATTATTCATCATTTCTCTTGGTAACTCATTCCAATCCCTGACACCCTTACCTGAAAAAGAGAATCTTCCCACACCCTTGTGCCTGAAATCGAGTGCCAGCTTGTGGTCATGGTCATATGTTTAGCTCAGATTTGGTTTGTTTTATTTTGGTTTGTTTGTAATACGATATTAAATGAAATCGTATTTACGTGACGTAGTGATACTACTTATTGAATTTTATATCAAAGGAGATAGTTTATTCAGTTAATGATTATAGAAGTAGTAAATATCACACATGATGTTATAACATCACATGTAGCGCTAAGAGGGAGGAAAGGGGAGAAATTCCCCCTTTACTTGTCTCAAATCATTTTAGAAAATAACGGTAGTGCCTCAGCGTTTGTTTTGGTTGATTCTTATATAACTAGGCAGATGTTTTGTATTTATCGGCGAAACAAATCAATTTTAAAATATCGGGTCTTGTTTTCAAGTAGGAATGGAGCTCATTACATGATTTGTTGATTTAATCTCATCTCTCAAAACTGCGAGACTTGAATGCTTTTTGTCACTTGTCCATATTTTATTTATTAGAGAAAAAAAAACTTTTTCGACAGGTGCGTTCCTTCCGGGCAGACACTTAACGTACTAAACAGTTAAACGAAAGTTCGTGAAGTTGATAGTGTTACCGAGCGTGCTGGTGAACGGTTAGAGTTCTGGCCTCGCATTCGGGAGGACGCGGGTTCGAATCCCCTTCCGGGCATCCAGATTTGGGTTTTCCATGGTATCCCCAAATCACTCCAGGCGAATGCCGGGATGCTTCCTTCAAAAAGGACATGGCCGAATTCCTTCCCGTTCCTTGCCGGAATTCCTTGCCGCCTCTAATGACCTCGCTGTTTTTTGTTTTTTGTTTTTTGTTTTTTTTTAACTGCTTAATGTCTCTCTAACAACGAGGTCTTTAGAGAAGGGAAAGGATGGGGGGAAAGGAATGGGAAGGAATTCGGCCATGGCCTTTTTGAAGAAAGCATCCCGGCATTTGCTTGGAGTGATTTGGGAAACCATGGAAAACCCGAATGACGATGTCCGGACGGGGATTCGAACCGCCGTCCTCCCGAATGCGAGACCAGAACGCTAACCGTTACACCACCACGCTCGGTGCCTCGCTGTTGACGAGGCGTATAGCCCTTGCAAAAAAAAAAAAAAAAAAAAAAAAAAAAAAAAAAAAAAAAAAAATCGGAAGTGTTGAAATAATTTCCCCCAACTGTCTTCAGCAGCAACATTCTCAGCGTTGCAGCTAGCGATTTTTTTATCTTTGACGTAGTTCGAAATAAGCGAAAACTCGTCGAACATTTCCATATCTTGGCTGCTGCTGATAAATCCTTGCGTGATCAGGTACTGTCCATACGTCGACTCGACCGCCGCGCGGCAAAAAACCGCAACGTATTATTACGTATATTAAATTGTCGTTTTGTTAGCGAAAGCTGGACATTTTTACTGTCGCTTAGTACAGCGGAACAGACAACCTGAAAGCGGGACTGTCCGCCCAAAGAGGGACCTTTAAGGTGGCCATACACGATCGCTCCATCCGTCCAAATGGAGCGATGTCACTCCATTATCGCGTCGTCTGTGGGGAAACTGATGTTGATGACGTGGAGTGACAGGATTATTTGGATATCCGGTCAGTCCAATATCCATCAGTTTCGTCCATCATGCCATCAAGCCATCTGACGGTGTGTGGGGAAAACCACGTGGAGCGACACCAAGCCATCACTCCAGTCGGCTCGTGTATGGCGAAACCACAGTCCAAACACTTCTCATTCTGTCACCGACTACCGAGCAGACAACATCGGTGCCTTGAGTGGAGTATGCAACATTGTTTTGAATCTGCTATAGAAATATTTGTTTTGCTACAAGTTAAATATTATTTTGAATGTAGAATTGAAATAATAAATTTTTAAACATTATTAAGTAACAATTAGAACGATTTTTTTTGATAGTAATAATGTCGTCTCATTAAGACTTTGTGCTGGAGATTTTGGAGAAGTATAAGGACTTACCATGCTTGTAGGCTCTCTAATCCTGACTACCATGACAAAGTAGCCAATAAATAAATGTGGCAATAGATCAATTGCTAATATCATTTAAAAAAATAATGACATACACGCTAACAGAGAAACCGTGTTGGAAAAAAAAAAGATAATTCTTTGCTGTCTTCTTTTTAGAAAGATCATCATTGTATCATAAAATTAATTTTATATGAGCCTACTTGTTTAAATATGTTGTTTTACAACATGTGACGTACCTGTCACTATTTTCGGCCTGGTAAAGTACTTAAATTTAATAATATTGAGAGAAAAAATGATCCACAACATCCAGATAAATTTAATAAATCTGTTTCATAATAATTTTGTTGTATTTTTAAAAGTTTTCCTAATATCACAGAACTTTTTTTTATATAATTTCGCACTTTTTTGACGTTTATGTAATTCTCAGCATATGAATTCAGTATTCGATAGTTTGAATCTCCTTTAAAATTAATTCGGGCTGATTTTATTTAGTTCTTGGCATAACTAGATAGTTGTATTGCAAGTTGGCAACCTATTGTTGTTTGCTTTGCCTAGTTATTCGTTGTCGTGGCTGACTGGAGTGATGGAATGATTGCATATGTGCTACGCTTTTGGATGTCATCCGCATGGATGTCATCCGCATGGATGTCATCCATATGGGGATGACATCCAAACGGAGCGATCGTGTATGGCCACCTTTACACATACGCCAAGAGACCACAAGGTAGACGACAAAGCGGTGACGACAGCAGTAAAGCGGCTTTCGACTCTATACTCTCCGCATCGGGAGATCCCTTTTCTTGGATTTCCATTAAAGCAAATTAGTGCTTGTCGACTGGTGCATCTCTGTAGTTTAATCACGTTGGGACAGAGGCCGTGAGTAACTTTACGAGAGGTAGTGTGTGGCTGGTGGGTTGAGTGACCCAGACTCGCAGGTGCACAGGCTCTGTAACGGGACAGCAGCTCCCAACACACACTCTATATGACAACAACAAAATTAAGAGAAAGACGGATATTATCACTGTGGAAGTTACCAGTGTCGTAGCTAGGTCAACAAGGGCCCCGGTGTAAAAAATTTATTTTGGGCCCCTCAGGCCAGATGGGCGCCATTTTTGTGTTGCCGGTATTGGCCCCCTGAGCTGAGGCTGGGGGCCCTTAGTTGTTCTTGGGGGTTCCCCTGAGCAGTGGTTGAGGGGCTCCTCTGAGCAGTGAGGGCCTCTTAGTGAGGGGGCTCCCTGTGTCTTAGGGTAAAGACGACGGTAGAGCTAAAAAAAAATAGGTCACCAGTTTGCCGTGAAGGCCCGTGGGCCCTCTGAACTGCGCCGCTTGGGGGTTCCCTGAGCTGTTGTTGGGGCCCCCTGAGTTGCACTTGGGGCCCCCTGAGATATGCTTGGGAGACCCCTGAACGTGGGGGCCCCCTGAGTGTGTAGCCCCATAGTAGCTACGCCCCTGGAAGTTACTAGAGGTGGGCAAAGTGATTCACTAAAAAGAGCGGTGTTCATTTGATCACTCTACGAAAAGAACTAGTTCTTTTGAACAGTTCACTAGCTCACTTGCTCAGTAATATTTGAGACTTTTTTTTTGATGAAATTTAAATCGACTTTGATGTAATTAGTGGACCCATTTTTTTTTTTTTTTTAGCTCAACAGTTCACAAAGCCCACTTGAACAAGCTCTTCTTGATCTTCGGAATCAGCCGACTCACCTAGAAGAACTACCTTTCACTTGTTAATGAGCGACTGCTCACTCGCTATTTTAAAAGAATTGCTCAAAAGAACTGATTCACTCGCGAACGACCCATCTCTAGAAGTTACAGCAATCTCCGCAAATAATTTACGTCTCTCGTAGATAATCAGTTTAATAGTGTCTGGATTTTTCTACGAGCAGCAGCGGTCTGGTGGCGCAGTGGTTTAGGTGTCAGACTGGAGATCGAAAGGGCCACAGTTCGAATCCCCGTCTCGGCGGGGATTCGAACTGTGGCCCTTCACCTCTGTCACTGCTTTCTGTGTATTGTGTAGAACGCCAAAACGCTTCCGTGGTTCGGATTCCCCGCTCAGCTTTACCCGGTAGGATTACTGGGTTAGGTAAGGGAGCGTCCATAAACTACGTAACGTCAGTCTGTCCTCCTTTGAACCCTGCCCTCCTCACGGAGCCCGGTGAGAACTGTGCGTCTAATCCTACCTCCCTCCCCCCCCCCAACACCTAAGTAGCACGTAGCTTTTTTCCCTTTTGATTCCAGAAGACATTTTTTACTGTTTTCTCTTGTCAGACTATCGTAAATTACATAAGGAGATAATTAAATGAAGGAAATAAATAGTCGCATGCTGTTGTGTGTTCTGTAGCTTATTTTAACCGTGACAAATATATGAATGCAAAGATACGTCGCTTGCCTTCGAACCCCCTTCCCCCGCCCACGTAGCTTAGCGTAGCTTTCTACGCGAACACCTCCCCCTCCCCTAGACCAAACTACGTAGTTTGTAGGCGCTCCCTAAGGAGGAAGGAATCTAGCCTAACTAGGCTAACTATATTTCCTTGGGGGGAAGGAGGGGCAGTCCAACCAACCTTCGCGTTGAATACCAAGCTGGGCTTTTTTTTTATTCAACACTAGTTTAAATGCTCTTTAAAAATGACAGGTATCACTCATAGTGGTTGTAGGAATTCGCTCTGTAAAAACGAATTACAAATAATCATTATATTTTTTTACTGATATCTTTCGTGATTAGATTCTCTGACTATTTGGCTGTTTTTAAATAACTACATTTGATTCTGAAAGACAGAAATTTTTGTTCTTATGAAAAAGTTTTTAAGTAGCATAATTTCAAAAATAAATAACTGTTATTTATTTGATTGATATATTTCGCGGTTATTTACATTTCGTGCAAGCTTTCTCTATCCTGTTTGTTATCTTCTGCTAAAAATTTTCAGGTTACGTTGTCGCTTGGTTCCTTTAGCTGCTACAGACAATACACCGTAAATATCGCATGCCCTAGTCCTTACATGGATTCCTGCATCTAGTCGCCGCAAATAAAAACAAAAGCAAAGATTGCATATAAATTTAAGTGAACGTCACATATAACTTTTTACATTATAATCTATGAATTCGCGTCACCGACATGCTATGGCGTGAAGCGCGTTGCGTCCTTTTGAAACATACAGTTTTTATTCGATTTTGATGGAACTTGTGTACGTATAATTTTAAACAAATAGAAACACACTCCATTCCCACTTACCTTAATTTCGGTCCAACACAGAGTTTTTTATCTGATTTTGGTAGTACTTAGCACAGTTATACTTCAAAACAAGACGGTCTGGTAGCTCAGCGGTTAAGGCGCTCACTTCCGCTAGTTTCTCTCTCCAGTCGTGGTTCAAATCCCGTGGTGAGTAAGAATTTTTAGGAGTTGTATTTGATTATATGAGCTACGCCGGGACGTTCCGTGGTTCTGATTCCACGTTAAATTCTAGGCCCCTGAGATAAGGAATCGGCCTTTCTGTCTCTGACGAAATAGCATGGTATATCTCCTTCGAGAAGATTCTACAAACCTTCTGGCTGTGGACTACTGTAAGTTAATCTTTTAGTTTTTGAAGTGAAAAGGGGCGGTGGGCGATTTTTGGATGGGTAAAATATTAAGAGTTGGCGTCACCGACATGCTAATGTTAACACTGTATCTGTAGCGATGTGGTGGCTCGGTGGTTAAGGTGTCTGACTGGGGGATGAAAGGTTGGCGGTTCGAATCCCTGTGTTGGCGGGGATTTTCATAGACCATTAACCCGACCTTCCCCTCCGGCACAGCTTGGTGTGTAATGCGAAGTACGCCAGAACACTTCCGTGGTTCGGATTCCACGTTTAACTGTAGGTCCCCTGTGCCCAGTAGTTCTATTGGGTTAGGTTAAGGCGGCTACGACTGGAGCTGAATGCGCAGTCATTACGACTATACGGAGTTATTATAATCTTATATATATATATATACATATATAACAGTAGACGTGTGTTTTCCTATATTTCAATTTTCAGCCACCACTACCTACCACAGATCACTGATGTTTGTGTGTGGTTGTAGCACAGAGTCACCCGTCGATCACAACGTTGGCCGAATTTCGGTAACTGTGGTAGTGTGGGAGATATGATGGTTGAAAGTGGCCGATCAAGGATATTTTCGTATTTCGACCAAAGACATGTGTCTCCGCATATGTCACTCTGCTGCCACAACTACATAGCATAGACCATTGGTGTTTGTGTGTGGAAGTGGTATCGTGTCTCCTATCGTGTATTATGGTGGTTAGATGTCGGTAGCTATGGGGGTGTGGGAGATATGGTGGTTGAAAGTGGTCAACCTGCGGCACTTTCATATTTCTAGCAAAAACGTAAGTGTCATGGTGTATCACTTTTCAGCCACCACTATCTATCACAGATCACTGTCGTTTGTGTGTGGTAGTAGCACAGAGTCACCCATCGATCACAACGTTGGCCGAATTTCGGTAACTGTGGGAGTGTGGTTGAAATTGGCCAGTCAAGGATATTTTCGTATTTCGACCAAAGAGATGTGTGTCCGTATATTTTACTTTGCTGCCTGAACTACATAGTGCAGATGACTGGCGTTTGTGTGGTAATAGCATCGAGTCACCCATCGAGCACTATGGTGGTTAGATGTCGGTAGCTGTCAATCCAAATTCTTAACAAACACGAACGAAGTCGTGGGTACCAGCTAGTTTAACATATGTGCAGCTACAAGTATGACCTGTTACGCGTATGATATTCATAGTTTTAAGTTTTCACTTCGGCAGTCCCCAATGACTGCCTTTTTTAATTATTATTATTATTTTTTGTTTTTTTTTTGTTTTTTTTTGTTTTTTCTTGCACGTGCTTTGTTTTAAAGCGAATGCTGTTTCTAGCATTAAAAATTTGTTTTATTAAAATTCTCCTGAATAGTAATTTACCTCTACACCAGGAAAATTTGATGAAAGTGCATTTCATTTGTGTGATTACCTCTCTTATTCCATTTACTTTCCTCCGATAATTTGGACCTGTACCGGACAAACTTTAAAAAATTGATTAACACAGCTATATCCACGTGCCGAAGCTGCGGGCATGCGCTGGTGTACAGGAGGTTTATGGGACAGGTCCACGTAGAGTGAGTGACCCGTACACCTGTGTCGTGAGTTACGGAGAGAGCGCGGCTGAAGCCTCCATCTTGAGATTGCCGCGACCACCTGTTGATCCACTCGGCTCGCGTGTTTGAGAGATTGGTACGCTACCAAACACACTACAGTAAAATAAAAATAAAAAAACTGTGTGCGTACTAGCACAAGAAGAGAAACTCTCCTTCCTTCCTTACTATAACTGCGATAAGTACAGTGAAACCATCTACATCGAGAAAATATAAATAAACATGAAGCAAGTAAAAAACAAAACAACACCGCGCAACTAAACAAACTCGATACTTAGTAAACAAAACAGAACGACCATTCACAAGTAAAAACACACAGTGCAGAGCAACAAAGTGCAGTGTTGTGAATCTCAATAATGAAGACACATCTCACCAAAAATGCACTGATGCTGGGAATGCAGCTGAAAGAAATGCAATAGACCACAAAATGTAAGTAGATTATAAGTTAGATAATAATTCATTCGACTGCACCAAACGCAACATAACCTGTTTACAACTTTTGTACGTAATTAACAGAAAAAACCCGCTGAAGATGCTTCTGCTAAAGAAGTGAAACGCGTACGGGAGACCAATAAATACAAAAAAAGTAAATTGCTTTGGCGTAATTTAATTTATTAATAAAACAAAAGACTGGTGTCTGTATTGCTCTGCACACACGCAAGAAGTGGAAATGTTATAAAATTAATTTTAAAAAAATGGTTAATAACTATCTTCTAAGCACGCCATAAACGGCGGATTGAGCGCAGATTTCTTGCTCATAACTGAAATAATTTCTGAAAACCTGAAATATCTCATTCCCCCTGCTGTGAATACGAATGATAATATTTCTGCTCGAAAGTTAAAGCTTTTATCGCAAGCGCATTGATACATAAAGTGTATATACCTCAGACGTTACTAATATACACAGAGGTAAAAAATTTATATCGACATGAGCCAGTGGTCAGCAGTATTATTTCTGTCAGTTTACAGGTCCGAGGGTGGGAAAAAGTTGAGGAACGCTGCTACAGGGCATTAAGAGTGGCTCAGTGGCATCTTACTAAAATTCCAAAGGTGCCCGGTTCGAATCCCTGTTTCGGCGAGGATTTTCAACGGCCATTAACCGGACTTTCATCTGTAGCACAACTTGCGGTGCAATGTGAAGTACGCCAGAACGCTCCCGTTGTTCGGATTAACACGTTGAACTGTAGGTTAGGTTGTTTAGCCTCAGCAGAAACCCATGTGCGGCGAGTGGAATATCTTTCAAACCGGCGCGGCGGTCGAAATACCCAACAGGATTTCCTGCCCAATAATGCCATAGTCATTAATAAGAGCTTCTGTTCCCCACGATCTCACTTTTTTTTTGCCTATGCTTTTACACCTCGTCGACGTCGAAGTCATTAGAGGCGGGAAAGGATGGGGACAAGGAACGGGAAGGAATTTGGCCAGTGCCTTTTGAAGGAACCGTCCCGGCATTCGCCTGGAGTGATTCGGGGAAATCATGCAAAACCCAAATCTGGATGCCCGGACGGGGATTCGAACCCGCGTCCTCCCGAATGCGTGGCCATAGACTTAACCCATCACCCACTACGCTCCGTCTCACATACGTATACGCGACAAAAACACGAATAAACTGGAAAGTTGCGGAGGAACGCAGAAAACATGGTAGTATCTGTTTGAGAGCGAAGGGATGAGAAAGAAGGCAAAAACAAGCAAACAAAAACAAAACAAGAAAAAATAAAAGAAAATACACACAAAGAAATGAACGGGCATGCAAGATGTTTGTAAAGGGAGATATGGGCTCAGAAATAGTCACGTGACCAAGCTGGATGCAACGTAATGATCAGAGACAGAATTGTTCCCAAGATTCCAACACCGAACAAGATGACGCCATCTGTGAGATATTCTGGAATCCTGGATTCTTTCTGGATAAGAACACCAAACGACACAGCACTATAGAGATAGTTTTATGAATAATTCCGTCTAAAACAACTGTTTTGGTGAATTTTGTTTTTTATTTGATTCCCAAGATGCGTTTCGCTCTTGTGGTGTAGGGCATCTTCAGTGGAGATATAGTGGTAATACTCACATGCCGGTCTGGAACAGCACTTTATATACTTTCTCATCTCTATTCATTGCAGTTTCATTTGAGCATTACATCACTTTTTTTAAAAAAATGCTCAAATGAAACTGCAATGAATAGTGATGTGAAATCGTTTGAAATGCTTTTCCAGACCGGCATGTGAGGAATACCAATATATCTAAGACTGAGTACAGTGTACATATGTACATATGTATTTATAAAGAGTTGTACTGTAGATAATTATTGTAACAACACATGTAAAAACCCTTTACAGCCACTGAAGATGCCCCACACCACAAGGGCGAAACGTGACTGGGGAATCAAATAAAAAACAAAATTCACCAAAACAGTTGTTTTTGACGGAATTATTTATAAAATTATTGTTCAACAACTGCGGAAATATGGCCTATCACCAGATTAATATAATACTATACAGATAGATCGAGTCTTTGGTCCCAATAGGTTGCGCGGGCCGAAAAGGAAAAGGCACTAAATGGCGTGAGATCCGTTCAGTACACTGGAGCGCTGACCATATTAAACTATTTTCGTGTGCGTGGGTTGGCAGCGGTGCGAGGCGCTGTGAAGGTCAGCGAGGCGAGTTTAAAGCTCCAGCTCCAGCCCACTGGACCGCGGCTAACTCCGCTGACCTTCCAGTCTGGGCCAAGGTCATCGTCTCGCCTCAACACTTCCAATACTTCTGTTGATTCGTTGGATCCTGGCAACTAATAAAACAGGTAACACGGGATGCAGATCGTCGATGAGTATGTTCAAAAAATGGAGCGCTGGATCAAATCATTGTTTGCAGATGACATATTGTTATATAGTAAGATCAAAACGGTAGTAGACTGTGAATAGCTGCAGGATGACCTGACAGGATAACTAGCTGGGTGTCCATATAGGATGAAGATAAATGCACAGAATACCTTATTAAAGACATGAGGTAAATGAACTGGCATAAAATTTGATAATAAACTCAAAAGGACAGGATACAGTGGGAAGGTGGTAGGAAAACGTTACAAAATCCTTCATTTACTGGAGAGGGTTATGTGGGAACTGGGATACAACACTTTGGTCTGATCATTGCTTGAATCTACATCTACTGGTTGCTGTATTTTTTACAACCCATATTTGACATCACAGTCGCGGAAGTTCCACCAATCCATCATGGATAAAATATTATGACGAAGTATTTCACTACACTCGTAGGTGAAAGTGGGAGTACGCATGTTTACCAATAAGTTTAAACGAAACGTGCGTCGTCTGTCTACCAGAGACTCCCAGCCTAGTCTACTAATCAGTTCTGTGACGCTTTCATAAGGACTGTAGCAAGCGGTCACGAATCGAGCGGCTCTTCTCTGTACTTTCGATCAACCCCTTACGAAACGGATCCAAAATGGCACAACAGTAGTCCAAATGTGGACGCACAAGAGATTTGTACGCTAACTTCTTTGTTTGTTCATTACAATTTTTCAAGATGCGACCTATGAATCGCAACCTAGAATTAGCTCTACCTGAAATATAGTCTTCGCGGGTTTTCCGCCGTATGTTGTTGAAGAGAGACAACAACGAGCTTTCGGCGGCTGGCTCTGTCGCCATCTTCAGGTTAGATGTGTGCTGCAGGGAGTACCAGCGCTGCTCGTGTTTCTTCAACACCATCTGTCGGAGAATCCGTGAAGATTATACTCCAGCATCCTGTAGTTGCGTGTTGAGCCAATTGTTTCACCTCCTCATCTGAAGCGAATCGTCGGCCTCGTGATCCTTCAAGTGAGGTCGGGGCTGTAGGGAGGATGGTCGATGATCCTCGTTGGTTACGTTTTCTCTACCGGCCTCAAACTTTCGACGCCATTCTGCGACATGCTGACGAGACAATACAGTCTCTCCGTAAACCTCTACCAGCTGCCAGTGAATTTCAGCCGCGATTACAATGTTTCGCCACACAGAAATCGAACAACTGAGCGGATTTATTCGCGAGACCAGTTTTCTAAACGAATCGCCATTTGTGTTTACCTACAACCAGCGCTGTAGGTGATGGGTGGCTGAAACTCTGTACAGTTGTCATCCGCATGTCTTGGAATTACCGCACAGTACTAATTTCTCTACAACGGATGACACTCAAGGAATATCTGCCCTGTAACTTTAGTTTCAGGTCACCCCTAGTATTTGTTTCATTAGAGGGACCCGGCTGTTTAAGATATTCTATGTGTGGCGATCAGGACGATCTACCAATTGTTTAATGAATGTTTATTATCCACTGGTATCTGCCTTTTCACAGAATACCAGGCATCTAGATCTACAGTTATACTCTGGAATTCATTGTTTCTCACCGAAAGTGTTATCTCTGTATTGCAGCCCGTAATGGCACGGAGAAAGAGGCCTGATGTTATTTCTGCTGTCACTGCAACCCAAACACTGACCGTAGAAGTGTTTTACCGCAGTAATGCACGTTTGCATATTATGACCCAGTGAAGTCGAGCGGAAACTACTTCGTCTGTCTGACTGCCAGACAGTAACGAGGCGTATGTTAGTGATGAGGCGTGGAAATATATTGGCGTAAGAATTAGTAGTAGTGCATGCAAGAAAAAAAAGTCAATGACCACAAGGAAGCATCCGATTTCAGACACAAGGGCGTAGGAAGATTGTCTTTCGTTGGTAAGGGTGTCGGCGATTGGAATGTTACCATGAGAAAAGATGAATAATTCACCAAAAACGTTTAAAGAATCTAAGGTTGAAATTTTCAGTGTGCAGTAGTAGGTGAGTACTGTACAGGAAGCAAGAATTGGGTGTGGGGAAATCGCCACCCGAGCAAGTTCTCAACCGCAATTGAATAAACTTAAACACCAGTCTAACCTCTGTATTAACTCTATGACGAGCAGTCACCAATGGCGTATCTCTTCTCTGCATGGCTTCTGGACATAATTTCTCTTATGTTCTCGGTCATCCTGGCTATGAATGATGCTCGTAACAAAATGTTTATGGTATCGTCCTGAAATAAATCTGTCGTGAACTTCCTAATTGGCTTCTCACGGGAGCAACGCCTCCGGTGTTCCAGGTCTTCGCAACATCGCACTTCGCTTCCTACCAGCTATATATACCTGTCAACAACCTGTCTAATTGTTAGATGTTATGACTTAAATAATAAATGGCACCAACTGCAAACTGGATAGGAAATCTCAGAGAAGCTGCACTTATTTTAATTTTTGCTTGTTCATCTATTTATCGATCGTTCATTTCGCAACACAATCCTTTTCGGTTGCCAAATAATATGAAAACATTTTTAAATGGAACGTTTCGTTCCTGTCTCGTCGATGTTACGACTTTGGCTCTTAACGATATTTCTTTAAGAAAATTTAACATCAAGTATTTCCAACTGTCTCGTTTAATACGTCATTCGAAATCCTTCGCTATTGCTGTTACGGAAAAATTAAATCTTATATATATATAAAAATCGTCGTGTGTTTTCCTATATTTCACTTTTCAGTTACCACTACATAGCACAGATCACTGGTGTTTGTGTGTGGAAGTAGCATGGAATTTCATGTCGTGAACAACGTTGGCCGAATGTCGATAGCTGTGGGGATGTGGGAGATATGATGGTTAAAAGTGGTCGATGCAGGGAATTTTCGTATTTCGACCAAAGACATGTGTCTCCGTATATGTCACTCTGCTGCCACAACTACATAGCATAGACCATTGGTGTTGTGTGTGGTAGTCGTATCGTGTCTCCTATCGTGTACCATGGTGGTTAGATGTCGGTAGCTATGGGGGTGTGGGAGATATGGTAGTTGAAAGTAGTCGACCTGCGGCACTTTCATATTTTTACCAAAAATGTATGTGTCATGGTGTATCACTTTTCAGCCAAAACTATGTAGCGCAGATCACTGGTGTTTGTGTGTGGTAGTAGCACAGAGTCACAACGTTGGCCGAATTTCGGGAACTGTGGTAGTGTGTGAGATATGGTGGTTGAAATTGGCCGATCAAGGATATTTTCGTATTTCGACCGAAGACATGTATCTCCGTATATTTTACTTTGCTTGCTGAACTACATAGCGCAGATGACTGGCGTTTGTGTGTGGTAGCTGTCAATCCAAATGCTTTACAAACACGAACGAAGTCGTGGGTGCCAGCTAGTAATTAAATATTTCTAAAATCAAAACCGTTTTTCTTTTCGGTTATAATTCTGGGTTATAACTCCCTCATAAAATAAATTTAGATTCTGCCTTGGTTATGTTGTGGAATCTGTTTTAACGTGCCCATGCTGGTGGTACTAAAACGCAGAAGGGAGCGCGGCGCGATATTCTCTTGTCTCTCAAATCCTTTCATTCGGGCGTTTCGATTTCCGGTGCAAAGCTTTCTGTTTCCGATCGTGCCTACGTCAAAGCCTGTCACACGGTGGAGGGGATCGGTGAAAAAAGTAATAACCATTGATAGGAACTCTCTGGAGAGAGGTACAATCGCTGCTGTATCGGCCACACAGCGATACATCGAAACCTATTGTCAGAGAGTTTGTTATCACACCCCTTGTCGCGCTTGATTATTAATTGTTGTTTTGGTTCTTGGCCGCATCGATAATGTGGTCATTAGCGTCCTATGATTATTTGAGAAATTACTTTGAAAACCGTTGTACTCTCTGAATTTTAAAAGTTTACTTTACAATGTGTAGCGCTGAGTAATAGTCTTATGTTTTTATTTATTCCAATGCAGCGATAGTGAAAAATAAAGATACAAAAAATTGCAGCAAAAAAAAAAAAAAAAAAAAAACGTTGGCGCGAACAATGAAAATATAGAAGCGATGAAGATACTTCAGAAAATGAAGTAAAACGCGTCCAGGAAAATAAATTATAACTTAACAAAAACGATTGCATTGGCGTTGTATTAATTATTCATACAAATTGATTATTCATAAAATTTCTTTGATCTCGTATGAAGAAGGTATTCTCCTCCATGGGTATTCTAACAGCACATCATATTATCGTTGACCCTAAAAAAACCTTTTTAAGAATTCATTTTTGTCACTTTTAGACTGTGTGCAAACAAATTTTCGTGTAAATCGATCTTAAGATGTCCAGTAATTATCACAATCAAGAAATACATCGATCAGGTCCAACAAAAACTAATTTTTAGTCAATTAAAAAGTTTCATTTATTACTAATTTGTATGAGCTTACATTTGGTACACGTAGCATATGTGCCTGTAAGCCGGAGAATAAATGCGGTGTTGTATGGGATCATGGAGGAAGGAACATATGGAGACGACGCAAGGGACCTTCGCCACATACTGGAGTGAAACCGGGTGGAGAGAAGTGGGGAGGGGACGCCGCCATACTGCTTGACAGGAGAAACACGGGAAATAGGCACAAAAACCTCAAGGGAATCGTAAGACAAACATGGCACCGCAATTTGATGATGGATTATTATGTAACTCGACGAGACACATCTAAAATGAAGAATAAATTTTTTTGATATCGTGCTTAGTTCTCGAGATATACTGTCTCAAAAGAGTGGAGTTTCTGGTTGAAATTCAGAAGAAACGTGTCCCCAAAGTCAAATTTGGTGTTAGATTCTCATGTAACACGACGATACAAAACGAAAATAAAGAATAAAAGTTTTCGATATCTCGCTTAGTTCGCGAGATATACTGTCTCAAAAGTGAGGTTGTTAGGTTATGAAGGGATTCAACGATAACCGTGACGCCGCAATTTGATGACGAATTCTTATGTAACTCGATGAGGGAAACTGAAAGTAAATAATAAATTTTTTTGATATCTCACTTAGTTATCGAGATATTGTACCTTAAAATTGACGTGGTTAGGTTGAAATTCGGCCTGGACCAGAAGAAAACTTTCGCCATATCCATATTTGATGATGAATTCGGATCTAACTTAATGAGCAGGTAATTCTTTTTAACTTGAATAACAAACTGTTTATTACTACAGTCCTTAAATTTTAGTTGATGTTCAAATAGGTTATATTTTCACATTCTATTTCAGTAATTGACAAGAAAGATTTCAAAATCTAGAAATATACTTGTAGAGATATTTAAAAACAGAAACAAGTCATATCTGAAATTTTAAAAATAGCATAAATCAATGTTTAGAACTTTAAAAAAATTAATACTTCATAAAACCTGGCAATTCTATTATTACCGTGGCGCCAAAATCTGATGAATAATTCTTATAGAACTCGACAAAACAAATCGAAAATAAAGAATAAAATTTTTTGATATCTTACTTGGTTTTCGAGATATAGCATGTTAAAAATCAGTCATGGGTATAGTTCCTTCTGATTTTGGTGTTTTTTTCTTCTGGACCAGGCCGTATTTCAACCTAGCAACAATCGCTAGGAAGAAAATAAAATACCTATAGTGCATTTTCACCATGTAGATGTGGTGGTTTTGGTGAAAAAAAAATATCTGGTCCAGGCCGGATCTCACCCTAACCTCCTCACTTTTAAGTTACAATATCCCGAGAACTAAGCGAGATATCAAAAAACTTTATTCTTTATTCTCCATTTGTCTTGTCGAGGTACATACGAATTCATCATCAAATTTAGCTATACCGAAATTTTTCTTCTGGTCCAGGCCGTATTTCGACCTAATTACGTCAATTTTGAGATACGATATCTCGAGAACTAAGCAAAATATCAAAAAACTTTATTCTTTACCTTCAGTTTGTCTCGCCGAGTTCTATAGAATCAATCATCAGATTGTGGCGCCACGGTAATGATAGAATCCCCTAAAACCTCATACTTTCTGAGCTTACTTAGAAAATATTGTACTGTTAAAGGCCTATATAATTTTGCTAAATCAGTGCATTCATAAATCAGAAGCCAACAGCTAATAATAAATAAATTGTTTGTTCTCTTCTGGTACACACCGCATTTCAACCTGCCAACATTTCCTTTAATGTTGCTGCTACAAAACAAAACTATGTAGACACATCTAAACACAAGAAATGCATCGCGAACTACATTTCGGACAACAAAGTTTATTTCTTCACGTTTAGTAGTTCGCACAGCACAAATTATCACAATTAATTTCATCGTGCACTTTCAGTGTAAACTTAAACGTGAGTAATGCATGCAGAATACCATATTCACTGTGTCGCGACCCGCTTAAATTAAATTTCCAACACTGGTCTACAATAAGGCTAGCTTTTCAGGTGCAAAATAGTAACATATGCTAATTGTCTACACTACACCAACAAAAATTTGAGAATGATATGATCCTATTGAGAGCAATGAATAAATTTATAGCGAATGGCCCTAATGTTGCAGTTGCCTGTCGGATACTTCAAGATCGATAATTACAATGTGACTTACTTATGAAACGCTATTCCAGGTTTTTTCCTATCTCGTCTGTTTGTGCAACCATATGCAGCACAACTTGGCATTATAGAAAACTTTAGAATATTAGAAAATGAAATATTCTCAACAGCTGACACAGTGCAAACAGCCCAATGTTTTGGTACTCCTACGATATCCGGCGCGCAAGCGCAGTTTTTCACGAGGTTTCACGGATTTAGCGTTATCTCGTCTCCATATATTCCTTCCTCCATGTATGGGATGGTATTTATTTCTCTGAGAGTTATGTTCTATGGGTTGGAACGTGTAGTTATGGATACGTGGTGATTTTAATATGCCCCTTGATTTAAAATGCTTTATGAACTACGGTCGTAATTGTTGCCTGTTAAGATCCTGTGACATCCTTTAAAGTTTTTTTTGGAACGAATGAGTCTAATCACTAATTCACGCAACAGAGAGCCTTTTCTCAATCTGCTGCAGTTTTATCTAGAGGATATTGTAAGGAACATAGATCTTACTTAGAATTAAGATAATTGTTGTGGAGATATTTCCGTACATCTTACGCAAATGAGTAATAGTAGGTTGACAAAAAAATTTCAGCTACATCACTAAATTAAAGGTGACAACAAAATGGGTTGTGGAGAGGAGAAAAGATGTGGAAAAAAGTAGGAATCTATCCAGGTGAGACAGAGCATCAAATAGAGTTTCAAATTCAAATTGATGAATTCAGCAGGTTCCAGAAACAACGTACAAACGGCAAGACCACCTGGCATTTTTTTTAAACCTCAGTGAAGGAATGAAAAAATTCTGGGAGGAGAAGAAGAGGTGCACCAGTAAAGCAGTTGCTTCTCGTGGTCCAAAGTAATCAAAATCGAAAGAAGATGAATGAAGTGCAATATACTCTGGGAACCCTAGTTAAAAGGGTCTGAGATACCACCAGAGGCGTGAAGCAGTATCTCTGGTTAAAGGATAATCTTATATATATATAAAGAGACGTGTGTGTCCCTATATTTCACTCTGTAGCCTCTACTACCTAGCGCAGATCACTGGTGTTTGTGTGTGGAGGTAGCATGGAGTTTCCCATCGTGCACAACGTTGGCCGAATGTCGGTAGCTGTGAGGGTGTGGGAGATATGGTGGTTGAAAATAGCCGTCCGAGGACGTTTTCATACTTCGACCAAAGACATGGGTGTCCCCTCTATTTCGCTTTGCTACCACAGCCACATAGCGCAGACCACAGGTGTTTGTGTGTGGTAGGTTGTGCACTAGCAGCACTATGGTGGTTGCTTGTCGGTAGCTATGGGGGTGTCGGAGGTATGGTGGTTCAAAGTGGTCGACCGAGGATATTGTTTTATTTCGACCAGATACGTGTGTGTCCTTATTTTTCCATTTTCAAACACAACTACATAGCGTGCAGAAATAATGTGTAGTAGCCTCGATTCTCCCGTCGTGCACTACGGCGGTTGCATGTTGGTAGCTATCAGTCAAAATTCTTTACAAACACGAAGTTGTGAGCAACACCTACCTACTATATAATTTCCTAAGCTCACTCATCCTCTCACCTCGATAGCTATTGGCTGGAGAACGGAGTCACAGGTCAGCCTTCGCTCACAAAACAGCGACCACAGATACCATTAGTAGAAATTCGTGGTTATGTCCAAAATTTAATAGGAACTGCTACCAAATTAATTGCCATAATACATACATTAAGTTTGCGTTTCGTAGCGTTTCATAGTTTAAAAAAAAATCGATAAACTTTACTTCCGAACAAACGTGGATCTGCTTTTGAGTAACATGTTGCTAATGAAAGCAACTTAAAAAAAATAAAACTTAATAAATAAATTACTCATGGTCTCTGCTTTAACCACGAATGCCAATTGTCATTACGGCTTATGATAAATTTCATTTTAGTTAAAACTTTCAGTAAATGCTGTTGTTTGACCAAAATTTATGCATTACGGTTTGTTTGCTTTTTAGGTATTTTACTGACCACTTTCGTTAATGGTCTTTGTTCATGTTCGCTGTACGTGAGTTATTAGGTTATTTAAAGTGGACATCAGACCAAATATGTTACCTAATCAACTATCCTGGCAAATAATTTTTTCGGAGTTGCTCAACTGTTTAATAATATGGAATGTGTATTAAGTTCTCTGGCCGTTACAGGTACTAAGACCAATGATTACATTATGAGTGTTTGTCCCATCTCAGTAAAAAAACAACGTGATGCTTTCGAAGCAAACAGGAAATTTTTAAATTTTGCAGAGTGGACTTTAAGGGTCAAATTCAAGTGAAGTTTGCATTTAAGCAAGTTCGAGTCTACGACCTTCGAAACAATTATACGATAGCGCTATCTTACGTGCCCGTGTTTAATACGTCTCTTAATACTTCTGAGTTCATCAAGGTCAAGAGATTTTATTCACCCTAAGGGTGAAACACAGGTCAAGTTCATAATAGATCAGGTCAACCTATTATAATCTTTGATCTAAAAACTGCAAGTATTCTAGATCCGTGATGATACGCAAAAAACTGTCACGGCCTTACACTAGTTTAAGAAATAAAAAAGGAAGGATGATGTGTACAAGATATTGGTCGATGGAAGTAATGTTTGTGTATGGTATGTAACTAGCCTGAGGGCAATGAGAAACGTTTAACTATGTGATCTGTGAACAATTGAATATTATGCATCGTGAAATATAATAAGGATAAGTACTAATTGTTAATCTGAATAGATTTGTAAGACTGTAAAATAAATTGTAGATATTAGTATGCCAAAGGTAACCTCAATGAGTCATTTAAGAGAAGTGTACTTGATAGTTACTTAAAAGAATTGAGATCGCGATTTCAGGTGCTAAAGCTTTAGTCATAGACGAAGTATAGGAGGTCACATAGAAATAATGTAACTAGTTAATATCTGTTAAGTGGAAAAAGAAAACAGGTAAAGATAAAACCAAAGAAGATCACGTCAGCGTGTGCATGGATAGCAGTCACATGTACGGAATTCGTCGTCGGCAAATTTCACTCCTCAGGATGTAAAACCAAACGCTTCCAGCATCCAGGATATGAACAGCTGGAGGGTACTGGAGCGCTGTCAAGGCCTGAATGGCCTGGTTTCGCCGCTCACCTGTCCAGCGGTTCCAGTCCTAGCAACCGCTGTGCAGCATCCAGCACTACCAAAACAGTGGCGCCGCGATCTCATCACGAGACACTCGAAACTAAACAATAAAATTTTCTTATATCTCTCTTAGTTCTCGATATACCGAATGTCAAAAAATTCAGGCACAGTTCCTTATTCTTTTGGTGATATCTGTCATCTGCTCCAGAAATAAATCTATATAATTGAGATCTAAACACAATGCACTTGTCTGCCAAAATAGTATTAATAATATTTACACGCCGCAGCAGCCAGTAAGGAAACAAAACACATATTGTCCACCGTTTAGTTGCTTGTGGCTTTGGCGATGTTTTACTGGTCTAGGATGAATCTCAGCCTAACAACATCAAAGACCACAAAAAATTCTTTACTTTCGATTTGTCTCGTCGATGTTCATAAGCATCCATCATCAACTGTGGCTATGACTTTTTTTTTCTCTCGTTTATGCGCATTTCAAAATAATCACCTTACTTTTCAGACCGTATATTTAGAGAACTAAGCGAGATTTATATATATATATTCCTCACTTCCGATTTGTCTCGTCGAGTTACATAAGAGTTCATCATCAAATTGCGGTGCCACGGTTATCGTAGAATCCCCCGTTATGATAAAACGCTTTATAAACGCTGACAATTTCAGAGGAGATTTTTCCATTCTATTTACAACCGAACGGAAACTAACCAGAGGTATACATTCGAGATTGTATTTTCCATCAGTTCTCTTGGTAACTTATTCCAATCCCAGTTATACAGATATTGCAATAACAGTACGTATATTTACAGCCACTGACGATGACCCATGCCACAAGACCGAAACGTGTCTGCGGAAAACATTAGTAAAACAGCTGTTAAATTACGGTGTTTAATTTAAACCATTTATGAAGCATCTGTGAGACACCGCCGATAGCCAAATTATTATTGGGGACTGCACCACTTTCACTACCTACGAAATGGTACTGACCTATTGAAATCTGTTTTAACTTCTTCGATATAACGTCCTATTCACGTTCCCCACTCTTTTTCTTCAGAAAAGTCGCCAAAAATTAAATTAAAAATGTCGAAATATGAGCTGCTACATTACTGAAAAATTAATTAAATAATTAAAATCTTTCGAAATGCTTTGTTGTAATGTTTTCCTGGCGATTTAGCTTCTCTCCGATGTAAAAAGTCTCCCGAAATTTACACACAGAAAATATATTTACGACCTGTCTGTATTCGAACGATGCTCGCAATGTTATATCGATAAGACACAGTCAGAAACAATCGATTGTTTCCGTTGTAACCATATACTACAGCATTTTCGAGATGGTTGCTGCCGAACAAATTTATTCCCCCCCCCCCCCCTTGGTACAGTCTCATTTCATCCTAACTACAACCTCTATAACAAAAGAAAAGATTTAGGTTGACATCACCCTTTACCGATAATTTTTGTGTATTTTTTAATTCCGCAGGGTCTCATATTTCGGCATTTTGAATTTGTGACGATTTTTCTGTAAAAAGAGATTGAACTTAAAGAGGACATTACATTGAAGAAGTTAAAACAAATTTCAACAGGTTAGTACCATTTTCGGGTAGGTGGGGAAAAACGTGCAGTCCCCTTATCATTTTTTTTACGGCTCTTCGACATCGTTAGTGACGAAAAGGGGCTGATGCCAAGGAATTCGTCCGTGGCATTTTGAGTGAACTATCTCAGAATTCTGTTGGAGTGATTTTGGGAAACCATCGACTCCAATATCTGGATAGTCGGATGGATATTCGAATGCGAGGTCAGAGCGTTACCGCTCACCCACCACGCTTGTTGCTACTTCGTAGGTGTTGAAGTGTTACATAGAAAATGCATAGAAAATGTCTCCTCTATGAGTGAATCGAACGAAGGAGCAGAGTAGAATATGTGGAACAACAACTAGTGCGATAAAGAGTACTTTGTTATCGTACCGAGAACACTCGCGTCAGCAATGCGGTCTCGCATTACAAGAATACCGTACACAGTCATTTCCCGTTTGCGGTGAGAAAGAGATAGCGCTAGCAAAACTACTGTGCCGCCAGTGTTACCAACACCTACCGCCCAAACTCGGCGTTTAGTCGGCTGTGTGAAGGCGAGCCACGTGTCTCCTTATACTAGTGAGCGAGAGAGCGGTAACCCTCTGGCGTTTCTTTCAAATCCCCGTCCGGGCATCCAGACTCGGGTTTTCCATGGTTTCTCCAGATCACTCCAGGAGAAATCCGAGATAGTTCCTTGGTAATGACATGGTCGAATTCCTTCTCGTTCGTTGCGCCCGGTCCTTTTCCGGCTATAACGACCTTGATGTCGACGAGGCGTAAATCCTGATAAAATGTAGGTTTACTGACAAGGTTAACTCTGCGATACTTACAGTGTATCTTGTCCACAGTTCTGGTCTAAGTGTCACCATCTTGATTTATCAGTCATACAGTTTGAAAATTAGCTGGAGGAAACATTTTAAGGCCTTCTGAAGCTCGATTCGCGAAAGGTAAACTCGATAAGAATGTCTCTGAACAGCTCTGGTTGTGTTTTGTTTTTTAGTTCAATACGATACTTGATGGTAAAGAAAAAAAGTATTTTTTTGGGGAGAGGGGAGGGGTCGAGAGGCAGGGAGTACCCTAAGTCTTTTTAATAGCTATTTGTCGAGGGGTCTGTTTTGTAATCAATAGAATACATCTTGACCCGAAATTTCACCACAATCTTTGCAGTTTGAGCATTATGGTATTCCAGTAAGAGTATTTTCAGAGTATGCGGCGGAAATCGGGCCATTTCTGTCTGGTATATTCAGTAAATCCCTAGAAGAGCGAAAAGTACCTTCAGACTGGAAAATAGCGCAAGTAACTCCGATTTTCAAGAAAGGTGATCGAAGCGATCCTGGAAACTATCGTCCCATATCTATAACATCTGTTTGTAGTAGAGTTATGGAGCATATTATATGCTCGAACATTATGAATTTCCTAGATGAAAATAATTTGCTTACAACAAATCAACACGGATTTCGGAAGAAAAGATCATGTGAAACACAGCTGGCCCTATTTACACACGATGTAATGAAAGTTATTGATGCAGGTTCACAAGTAGATGCAATTTTTTTAGATTTTCAGAAAGCCTTTGACTCTGTGCCACACAACCGCCTTTTAGCGAAACTACGAGCGTACAGTATATCGGATCAGCTTTGCGAATGGATAAAGGATTTTCTAACTGGTCGATCGCAGTATGTCGTTGTTGAAGGAGAAAGTTCTTCTAATCTAGATGTCACATCGGGTGTACCTCAAGGAAGTGTAATAGGACCACTTCTTTTTTTAATTTTTATAAACGATCTCGGAGACAAAGTGAAAAGCCTTTTTAGATTGTTTGCTGATGATGCGGTTATTTACAGGGAAGTAAGGAATTTGGCCGATTGTTTAGCAATTCAGCGTGATCTGGATGTTATTTTGGCATGGTGCGCTGAGTGGCAACTCACACTAAATTGTAAAAAGTGTAAGACAATGAGCATAACTAACAAAAAGAATCCAATTGTTCAGAAATACGCGGTAAACAGTTCAGTTATTGATGTGGTCGATTCTATGAAATATTTGGGAGTAACAGTACAAAGGAACATGAAATGGGACTTACATATTAATACGTTGGTAGGTAGAGCTAATTCTAGGCTGCGGCTCCTAGGTCGAATTTTGAAAAATTGTAATGAACAAACAAAGGAGATAGCGTACAAATCTCTTGTGCGTCCACATTTGGACTATTGTTGTGCCATTTGGGATCCGTTTCGTAAGGGGCTGATTGAGAGTACAGAGAAAGTACAGAGAAGAGCCGCTCGATTGGTGACCGCTTGCTACAGTCCTTATGAAAGCGTTACAGAACTGATTAGTAAACTAGGCTGGGAGTCTCTGGTAGATAGACGACGCACGTTTCGTATAAACTTATTGGTAAACATGCGTACTCCCACTTTCACTTACGAGTGTGGTGAAATACTTCGTCCACCAACCTATTTGGGTCGGCATGACAGGAAAGATAAAATTAGAGAAATAAGGTGCCGCACTGATTCTTATATGAATTCCTTTTTTCCTCGTACCATTAGGGATTGGAATGCACAACAAAGAGATTAGGTTTGGTGCTGAGCACCCTCTGCCACCCACAGTTTTGTGATTTGCAGAGTATATATGTAGATGTAGATGTAGATTACGTCAAATATAATTCACTAAGTTGTAAAAACTAAGTGTGAGGTGAAACGCGTGTCTCAACAAAAAACATAAGAACGAAGTTTATCTCGGCGTTGAGAATTGATAGTCTTCTCGGGGGACTAGCCGAGTAATCAAGGTGTTTCCAAACGATATTTCGGCGATCTGAAACTCCGTCGCCATCTTCACCAGATCCAAAGACAGTTGCATTATAGTTCTTTATTAATAACTAACATTTTCCCGGTTCTTCTATAGCGCACTTGCCATTCGCTTAACAATGTGTTTGCCTTTTATTTTTCTTCTAATGGTAAAGGATAAACGTTTTAATGCAGTATCTTTGAAATCTAAAACGTAAATTAAATCCCACAATTTCGTTACGCTTATTGGAGTGAAAACTTTGATGCACTGGTTTGATTAATGTTTTACTTGTATTCTAACGTATTATATTCCTAAAAACTGAAGAAATAAAAAATTAAAGTTACGCAGTAAAAACTATTAACACAATGCATTGGTTGAAATTTAATTTCGATGGAGCGCAGGCTCCGGTGGCAATTTCCCTAGACATCCATTAGAAAATCTTCCCACACCCTTGTACCTGAAATCGAGTGCCAGCTTGTGGTCATAGTCATCTTTTCCCTTCCATGCATTACTGTTAATTCTTACACTAATATCTTTCCACGCCTCATCACCAATATACGCCTTTTACACTCCCATGATCCTGTTCATCCTCCTCCTGTCTTCCAATAAATCCCATTCCACCTCTTTTATCATATCGGTTACAGATTTTAGAATAGTAAAGAGAGATTAATTAAAAAATTATAAGGATTCAATATTTTCCCTTTTGGCTATGGAATCGCAAAAAAAGGCGTTATTTCCTAAAGCAAGCTGCTCAGGGAAGGTATAGTCAATTCGGGGACAAACGGCTGTTTCGCATTGACCGATGACGCGTGAGGTTATGTGACGCGTGTTTTTTAATCAGGCGGAGTGCCGTGAGGGCGTATTCCGCGGGTCCCAATCAACTCGTCCGCGGCGTGCGACTTGCTGATTGCTGATATGGTCAGCAGTGACTAGCCCCCGCTGTACTGTGTCAGCACATCACATTTCCATACCAAGGAGACCGATCTTCACTCGGCAACTTTCGATTTCTGTTCAATATGGAAGATTTTGTGTGAAGTTTGACTAAAGTTAATACTTTTTCCTTAAAGTGTTTATAAGTCAGGTCTAAAGTATCGAGATAGAAGAATACTTTATAAACTATATAAGAATCTAGTGGCTATAGTAAAAGTAGAGAATCACGAGAGACAAGTATCAGTTAAGAAGGGCGTGAGACAACGTTGTAGTCTATCCCCGTTAATATTCACTTGTATGTAGAAGAAGCAATAAAGAAAGTAAAAAATTTCCATGTGGCATAAGTGCTCAGGTAGAAAAAATCAGTATGCTACGATTTGCTGATGACATTGTCTTGTCAGCAGAAAGGGCTGAGCATATTGAGAAATTACTGAATGTCATGAACAAAATATCGAAGGAAGATTTTGAACTGAATATAAATCAAAAAAGACAAAAGTGATGAAATGTTTCACGAAAAATACCAGTACTACTAGACTAAATATAAAAATAGCATCGGATGCAATAGGAGAAGTAAGTGAATTCTGTTACTTGGGAAGCAAAATTACAACCGATGGCCGAAGCAGAAACGATGTTAAAAGCAGAATAGCACTAGCAAAAAGAGCCTTCATGCAGAGAAACCTTTTAGTTTCAAATATTGATCTAGGAATTAGAAAGAGCTTTTTAAAACTCTACGTGTGGAGCACAGCACTTTATGGTAGCGAAACATGGACTTTAGGAATACCGGAAAGAAAGAAAATTGAAGCATTTGAAATGTGGTGCTACAGAAAAGGGCAGAAAATAAAATGGACAGATAAACTACGAAATGAACGTGTTTTCGAAATAATGTGTGAGGAGAGAAGTTTTTGGAAGTCTTACAGAAGTAAAATACATGCGAGTGGGATTCAGTAACTTCTCAATATACTCAGCCTATTTGCTAACAAGACAGTGTCATCAGCAAATCGTAGCATACTGATGTTTTACTCCTTGAACACTTATGCTACATTAAATTTTTTCTTTCACTTCCTTTCTTGAATCTTCTACAAACTACTTGAATATCAATGGTTACAGACTACAATCTTGTGTCACACCGTTTCTTAACTGATTCATGTCTCTCATGATGTTCTACTTTGGTTATAGCTTCTTGATTCATATCTACATTCTAAAACATTCTACTGTCTCGATATTTTAGACATGACTCCTTTAATGTTTTGCACGTCTAGTCCCACTTAATATTATCAAAATCTTTTTCTATATCAACAAATGCCATGAAAGTTTTAAAAACCAATAAGTCATTTTTAACAGAATTAATGTTTCGTTTCATCTTGAATTTTTCAAAAATGTTTTTTCTCTACGTATTTCTTATTCGATGTGTGAGGTTCTCAAGTGAATAAATTATATGAACTTTTTATTTAAAAAAATTGAAGAGTCAAATTTGTTAAACTTATTCATTTAGTTATTTTTTCGGAAACCATAAACTACAGATTTATCGCTGTAGTTTTCTCCTTAATCTCTAGAAGGCTATAGTATACTACTGTAAACTAGGATATTTTTGGTTCAGTATATTCTGGAAATTATTGTTCTTGTTATTTTTGACAAAATTTTCTTACATGTTGCGGATTAAAGAAAGAGATCTCAACATTCTCTGACACGAAATGTTGCCGACTTTCTCTAAAAATAACTATATTCACGTCCACTGTATTTTCAAATTTGACATTTTGTCGTGTTTGGGATAGCGAGACGTTAATTCATTAATTTCTATGTCAGAGGGATAGCAAGTTGTGGGGCTGAGGTTGACTGCATAAGGGTTCCATCATATGAGTTCCGTCATAAGGGTTCTCTCATAATGGTTCTCTCATAAGGGTTCCGTCTTAAGGGTTCCGTCTTAAGGGTTCAGTTATAGGGTTCCGTCACAAGGGTTCCGTCTTAGGGGTTCCCGTCATAAGGGTTCTCTCATAAGGGTTCCATCATAAGGGTTCCGTCTTAAGGGTTCAGTTATAAGGTTCCGTCATAAGGGTTCGCGTCTTAAGGGTTCCCGTCATAAGGGTTCCGTCTTTTATTGAGAATGTGTGCAAACCTAAAATCTGCACGTGCTAAATAAACTTGGCGCACAATTGCTCAAAGACATTTCCCGATCTCAAGCAGTGGAATCCGTCTTTACTTTTTCTCGAAACTGCGTCGTATTGGCGAAATGTGATGGTGTATTAGGAACCATTCGTGTGCGTACTCCGAAACACACTCGCGATTCGTTGTTGGCCGCTCTTCCGCAGTTGATTTTCAGGTGTTTGTAAATTAAACAGAGTCTGTAACAACTGTTATTATCAGTTGTTTATTATTCCCAGACACATTTGTCTGCTTTAGTAATTATTACAGGATTTTTCTGCATTTTTTTTAAACTTTTTTAATGTGTTATTTATGTCTACGTGGTGTACGCATTTTGTATGTATGTATGTGTGTATGTATGTGTGGTGTGTGTGTGTATGAGTGTATGATTGTATGATTGTGTTTGTGTGTTTGTGTTTATGCATGCGTGTGTGTTTGTGTGAGTCCGTGATTTTGTGTGTTTGTCTGTGAGTTTGTGTGTATGTGTGTGTGTGTACGCGTTCGTATGGGTATGTTTGTGTATTAGGGTGTTTTCGTATGACTGTGTGTGTGTGTGTATGTGTGTGTTTGTGTGTGTGTGTATGAGCATGTTTGTATGTGTTTCCAGTGAATTTGCCTTATTTCCTTTGGTATATATCGCTAATTACGCTGGTCTTATGTAAAGTGTTATGTGCCTTTTCATATCTTGATATCATTTATTCAAATTCTTTAATGACGTAGTCAGTAAATAATTCAGCCAAACCGTTATGGACAGACGGTGTATGCGATTGCAGACTTAGGGGTGTGAGAGCGGTTTGAGCGTTGTTGCCTGAAGCAAGAGGTGTGAGGGGCTGCCACCTGGCGCGCTGTTTGTTATGGTAATCAGGGCTACCAACCCCTCCACACTCAGCCACACTGATACTTATCAACACCGGTCATTTTAAAGAGTTTCATTCCCAAATGGAAACAGAGCTCTGTACTTGTCGTTTACTGGCTTCTAGCTCGCTAACGAAATAGTTTCGATACTTCACATTTTTATTTCGTCAACCCAAATCCGAATACTGCATCTACAATTTTGTAAAACTATGTTCTTGGAGGATATCGACGTTAGGCCCGTAAAATAGAGAACTATTTTACTTTTTTTAATCAGCCCTAGTAGTTGTCCGTTTAGATCATTTTTTTTTCACAGCCGTAACAATCTTTATGCAATTTAATTTCATTTGATTGAAATGGCCATTTCCGTGCACAGCCATTATTACCCTTTCCTGTACCCACCTACCTTTGCCCTCCACAAATTTCAACTTTAAATTCTTTCAACGTTTTTAGTAAATTAGTCATCATCTCTCTTGGTAATTTATTCCAATCGCTGATACACTTACCTACCAAAGAGAATCTTCCTACACCCTTGTGCCTGAAATCGAGTGCCGGCTTGTGGTGATGATCATCTTTTGCCTTCCATGCACCTGTCCTAATTCTTCCACCAATGTCTTTCCACGCCTCATCACCAATATACCCCTTGTACACTCCCATGACTCTCTTCACTCTCCTCCTGTCTTCCAATGAATCCGATTCCAGCTCCCTTATCATATCAGTTTCTGATTGTGTTCTCCGGTAATTTCCAGAGACAAATCTAGCAGGCCTTTTTGTTCCGCCTCCAACTCCTGTATTTGATGCCCAAAATGTGGGTCCCCCACTTCACTACCATACACAAGCAATGGTCTGACCAAAGTTTTGTAATCCAGTTCCCTTACTTCTCGTACATCCCCTAATCACTCCCTCCAACAAGTGAAAGATTTGGAAACCTTTTCCTGCTACCTGTCCAATGTGTCCTGCCCAGTTCAGTTTGTTATCAAATGTAATGCCAAGTCTTTAACAAGCAATTCTTTCCCCACAATCGTAATAAACCTTTAGCTTTTTATCTGTGTATCTAATAAACTGAGTTATTTGCATTTTTCTTCATCCCATGTTGATCTACCCAGCGTCACAGAATTGATACATAGATTGGGCTGGGATAGTTTGGAAGACAGGCGACGTAGTTTTCGTTTGAATTTATTGGAGAATACGCGAAAATCTTTAAATTACGAGTGCAATAAAATACTTCTTCCGCCAACCTATTTAGGTCGCAACGACCGGAAGGATAAGATTCGAGAAATAAGATGCCGTACTGATACTTTTATGTATTCCTTCTTTCCTGGTGCTATTCGGGATTGGAATGCATGGGTTTAGGATTTGGTGCTTAGCACCCTCTGCCACCCACAATATTTGTGACTTGCAGAGTATGGATGTAGATGTAGATATCCTGTCCTGATCACCCTGCAACTGTTCTCAATCTACTACCGTTTTTTATAGCATTATGTCATCTGCAAACAATCTAACTTCTGCTAGCATAACACCAACTCAATCATTCAACAACAGAAATGGTCCCAATACGCTTCCCTGAGGCACTCCCATTTTCACGTGCACTTCTTTTTATGCTGCATTTCCTACCATACCTTTTTGATTTCTGCCTTTTAAGAATTCTTTTACCCAGCAAATCACTTTGTAATCCACTTTGATAGTTTTCACCTTATTTACCAACATTTTATGGATCACTCTGTCGAAAGCCTTTGAAAGGTCTAGAGCTACACTGTCAATCTGGCATTACTTGTCCATTTCTGAATGCCCGGACGGGGATTCGAACCGCCGTCCTCCCGAATGCGAGGCCAGAACGCTAACCGTTACACCACCATTCTCGGTCTTAGATTCTTATGAATACCCTTGCCTAAAGCCATTTTGTCGGCTTCAAATGAATCTTTCTGATAATATTTAGTCCAACAATTCGATATAACATCTTTTGCAGCTTATCTCTTGTCGCTTCATTTACATCTCTCTCTCTCTTATTCGTCTCATCTCTTGTTATATATAACTTCTCTTTGTCATCGCATTTCCTGTGGCCCTGTTGTTATTTGTTGTCAAGGGCCCTCCAAAACAATACTACTACTACTGGTACTCATGACAGTTGTATTATTATTGGTATTTATTACAATTAATGTAGGTAATATAACTCATTTGCATACACTTGGAGGCTGGTGGTACTAGTAGGCTGTGACACAACAGAAATAATTTTTATAAGAAAATTATATTTTGTTCCTTGAGCGTGGACGAAATCAATAATATTTACTCTTAGAGAAAAGAATAAGACAGTGTAGGTTGCTATTGAGATAGATCAAGAGAGTGAGGCTAACGGCGTAGAGGCATAGATCGGTTGCATAGAATAGTCTTTGCCGAAAGAAACTTGTATCTTCGGATTTTACATAATTTCAATGTAGTTCCTAGAGGAGTAGAGGAAGTGCAATAATAAACTGTTTGAAACAAAAGGACTGAATTCTTTAATAGTTATAACTCGAACAAATCACACGGTTATGTGACAAGGCCAATGTCCTTTATAAAACGAGTGATGAAGGTGTGCCAAAGAATATGGATCAGTTGGAGCTGGAAGAGAAAACACCTAAACGGATAACGCGGGATACATGGATTAATCCGAACTTGGTTGGTGGGCTCTAATGCTGTCTCCTCGCAGTGCGCTGGTTCGAATCCCCGTCTGACCATGCAGATTTGAGTTTCCATTATGTTTGTAAATCGCTGCCCGCGAATGACGGGATGGTTTCTTCAAAAAGGCCATGGCCAGATTCCTTCCCATTGTTCGCCCACAGCGTTTTCTCGCCTCTGATGACGTCGATGTGGACGAGATCCAAAGCCAGAAACAAAAAAATAACAAAAAAAAAACAAAAAACAAAAAAAACCCCAAAAAAAACCCAATAAAACAAAAAAAAAACAATGAAACAAAAAAAAATGGACTAAGGGAAATGAAAATTGTGTGTAGTAGAGAGGAGGTGCTGGAGGCTGGACGATGCGATGGTGTGAAGTGATTCTCCTTTAACACCTGTTCTGTTTCCGACTTTCACCGCCCTTCTTAACGTCTCTCTCCGATTTCGTCGTACCTCTTACAGCGTCTCGCTTCTAATTAATTCCGACAAAAGCAAACGCGAGTGCAGAGAGAGCCGCTCTTAATTGCGACGCCTGAGTAACTAAGCCGACTACACTGCCTCATAATTAGACTCATCCCAGTCAACAGACGCTACGAACACCGGCATCTTATGCATAAATAAGCTTTAAACATAAATATTATGTTCAACAGCGCTACGATGTCCCACAATTCAGTATAACGTATTTAAATACGCTTGAAAATAAGAATAAAGTGACTGAGTGAAGTAAGAGGGAGACTGTTAAAATACCTCGCAATGCTACAGAGCGGCTGGAAAATCTATATTCACAACTTTAAACTCTATTTCAGGTGCATTGTTGATGGTCTTAGAGTGACTCATTGTTTGTACTCTAACAGTATTGTTATTGCCATAAGCTAAATTAATAACTAAAATCGGTCGAGGCCATATTTCATCTAACTTTGATACAATATTTTTTTTTAAAATCAGTATATAAAACGAAAATCGCTTAAGTTTGTGCTGAGAAAAAACTCAAGAACTTCTGAGCAGATTTCGATGAGGTTTTCACCGTATTAAAGCTTAGAATCTCAGTTGATCTGCTTGGTGTCGCTTATGTTTCAATGTTACACCGGAGCATTAAATGAAATTCTGAACGAATCGTGACAGATACCAAAGATGGAACGACTAGATGTTGCATACTCTCGACTAAGCACACAACTACAATGTCTCTGACTATAGCTTTAAAGAAAGTAATAAAAGCAGTTTACAATTCGAACTATTTTGCACACTAAACACTTTAATTCGGGATATTCAGTTTCTAAACGCCACAGATGACCGTACTGAATGCGAGAAACTAATAACGAAAAAACAACAGAGCTTCTCTTTGATCACAATCTCTGTCAGCACAGCTACAGTGTCTCTGGCTATCATCTTTAGTGTTCTGTCACAATAAAATGGCGCCGCTGTTTGTAACTCCCTGAAACAAATCGAAAGTAAAGAATATATATATTTTTTTATATATATTTCGCTAAGTTCTGAATACTTGATATACAATTCTGAATACCTGATATTCCACTGTGCAGGTAAGGAATATATTTTAATTTTGAGCTCCAGTTGAGATGAAGTAGCATAATGAGAAAATTTTTAGCTTCTGCTGCAGATTAGTCAGCATAATGAGACATGTTTAATGTTTGATACTGTGAAAACTCGGCCAAACCGATTCAACAGTTTTCAGGTAATGTTAGATTATTCGTAAAATAAATATATGGTAACGTCTTAAGACATATGTTAAATTTTAACTTTGAACCCAAGCTTTCAAATTCTGTAAATCCAATCAAAATCTCTATTTTCTGCGTGATGCCGGAATAAACAGATACATTCCAACTACATTTTTATGTAATAATGCGCGTGCTGTTTTGTATTTCGAGCAGTAGATGTAATTATGTTGAAATGTAACCTGGACCAAAATGAAAACTGACTTTCTGTATCAAAGTATCCAAACCACCCCATTCCTAGAACTCTGCTGCCAAATCACCGTCTAGTTTAGTACCGTTAATGGCCGGTAAAATCAATGAAGCTTGGTACGCATGAATCTTTTCGGACGAATAAAAATAGTCTAGGGGTAAATCAAATGCAACCCACTCATTTTCGGTAGGGTACGGTGAATTTAGGTTTGCTTTAATTCCGGATATGGATAGCGCGAATTTTATGAAACTTGGTACACGATTCCCATTGCGTGAATAAAAATAGTGTATGGGCAAATCAAAGCGAACTCGACCGGGCAACGCCGGGAACTGTGCTAGTTTTTCTGTATACGTTTGTTTCGATCCGGCAATCTAAGTACTGTGTGCCACCGGCCGCCTGTTCTATACAGGTGACCAGTGTGAACCATGAGACGGGAGGAAACATTTGTGTCCTCCCAGCAATGGAACCAGGCTTGTTGCACCCGCAATACTTAATCTAGCGTTAATGACGCGACCCTCAAGCTGGTACCAGCTGTCACCAGCGGCTTCGCACGCGTGGACTTACAACTTTGTTGCTAGAATTTGATATTGAGAGCTGTAGGTTGCATAAAGGGTGTCCCAGAAGGCAGGGAGTCGGGATAACATCACCATTCTACCATCGAACATGTCTCATGAATGTGTAGTATTGGTTAAGAAGGATGTTTGTGTGTTTGGCTAAGAGATATGTTGGGGCTTTTCTAAAATTAATTATGGGTCTTACTGGAATTTTGTGGCTTGTGTGATTCTGGTTGACTTCTCAGTGTTGGAGCAGAAGGGTTTGTCTGTGTGATGGGTTGTTTTTTTGTTCTGTGACAGTGAATTTGTATTTTCAGTGATTTCTTTAGTTCTGTCTGATATCGGTTTGTTGGGTCTGATTTTAGTTGGTGATATTATTTTTTTGAATGAATTCCTCTGTTTTGCTGATATATTCTGTTTTGTCCATTAAGACAACTGCATTGCTCTTGTCAGCTTTTGTACATATTGTGTTTTGAGCCCTAAGTTTTTCTTTATGGCTTTGAGTGTTTTTGTCTCTCTGTTTATATTGCTGTTTTTACTACTTTAGGAGGTGATATCTTTTAATTCCTTAGCAATCAGTTTCCTTGTTAAGCCTTTATTTAATGTGCTTTCAGTTTTTTTGTTCTTGAGACAGGATGTATTCGGCTTCAACTACAGTTGTCTCAATTTTTCTATTGAAGTGTTGCACGTGTTGTGTTTGAGTCCTTTCTCAAAAATTTCTTTTTCTTTTTTGTTGATTGTTGTTTGTGATATGTTTATGAGTTTTGGGTGGAAAGGATAAGATCTATGTGCTGTATTTTCTTTGTTAGTGTTTGTTTAACTGTGTTTTTGTCTGTTTTTGTTATGATTTTATTTTGTTTCATTTAGTTTCTGGGCTGTAAAATTTTCCGCTTTTTCTATTAAATATGCCACAATTGAAGTGTTGTTCAATAATTTGGCCAGTTATAAACGCGTCTTGTACAAGATATTGTTTAGATTGTATTTCTTTACATACAGGGATTTTATTTCATTATTTAACCACAACTCTTCGGCGACATGCTTTGTGTTAATTGCAGAAGCTGAGCGGCCACTTACCTTCACATTGATGTATCTAGGAATTACGTTATTGGTTTTACACATCTTATTGAATTTGATGTTTGCTATTGTCCTATGGCTTGAGGTAGCGCTGCTAGCGGTGATATTTCGAACTATGTGCTAACTTTTATCACCGCAGCATCTCCGGCCTCATCAATACGTGATTGCATTACAAGCTGCGCAACCAGTCCAGTGGACTGACCGCCGCGGGTTAATCGTAAACACGGAAAGTAACAACCACACGAGGCTCTAACAACACGAGAGGGAGAATTCCACTACGCACGTGGAGCCTGGAAAAGTCTTGGAGTTTGCATCATGTATGCTTCAGGACTCTACTACACAGAGAGATCGTCTATGCCCTCTTTTATAGCTGTAAAAGCTTGGCGGGTGAACGCTGGCCTCGCATTCGGGATGTTGCGGGTTAGAATCCATATCCAGCCATCCAGATTTGGGTTTCCCCAAATCATTAATACTTTTTTTCGGGATAAGTAACACATTTTTTCATGAAATTTTGAAAACTAATCGAATGGTGACAGACAGACGGATAGCGTGTGTGAGTCTCTGTAATGTTGTATTGGTCACTCAGGCTTCGTTTCTCTTGATGAGACAGGTTCAGTGGCAGAGTGGTACGCGATGGCTTCCCGTCATATTATCCAGACTAATAGATTGTTCGTGGTTTAATTAATATGATAAATAACTAGTCCACGATACTGTTAAGTTTAAACTTGCTTTTATTTTCATAAACACGACGTCAGCGATACTGGTTACATGCATACATACAATCCAGAGATTGTGTACAACACTTCTTCCACAGACAATACAGTTCCTGGCCGTCGTAAATTGAATCGTTGAAAACTGTTTCTCTGTCTCGGATGATCGCTTTATATAAGCTACATCGAAATTTCTAGAACACATTAAAAGATTCAGACAGATATTTCTCGAACAATAAAACATTGAAACATATTAAAAACAATCAGAATTAACACATAATCGTTTACAATCATTGAAAAATGGTCAGAAATGAAAATTAAAGATACTTAAACACAAAATTATTCGCAGAAATCATTTTAAACTGTAGCAAATTGTCCTTTACACATCGTAACTTGCATTAATACTTGGAATTACAAACATTTAAGCAATTCTCTTGCACAATTCTGTCCTTAAACATATTAAATGGCCTCTAAATAATTGCTTTTCATAGGACAAAGTCTATATACATTGATTTACGGTAAATTGCGAAACAAACATACAAGGTCATATTCAACCAAACTCTAGCTTACTCTAAGTGCTTCATAAAATACAATTCCAT
Organism: Vandiemenella viatica; assembly: GCA_031002005.1. Classification (NCBI taxonomy): domain Eukaryota; kingdom Metazoa; phylum Arthropoda; class Insecta; order Orthoptera; family Morabidae; genus Vandiemenella; species Vandiemenella viatica. The sequence continues at coordinate 182,319,306 of CM061914.1, read as the reverse complement.
TTAAGTTTAGATTTGAGGGCTATTAGAAGACTCCGTGCTGTTTGGGACACTTTCTGGTTCCTGTAGCCAATTCTAGCAATGAAATTCTAAGTCCACGTTTACAAAGTCGCAGATAACACATTCACAATATTAGATGTCGGAATACAATCATCTCGAATTATATGTTCTTCATTCTCGGTAGTTAAAAATTATCGTTAGATTTGGTGACTCTTGAAAAGGCTTAATACAGTTGTCTGTGAGTGAAGACAGCATTTGGTGAGTATAGTGCAGCCCTGTGAAGCCCTGGTCCCTTCATTGTAAGGCAACTTTCAGTGGGTACAGCGTATAACCCCTGAACCTGTCGCTACTAAGGCGACTGCACTGCGCGGCGGGTTGCGTCTCGACGACGCAGGCACTGCGGTGAGGTGAACTGTGTCCCAGCCACCACTTTCAACTTAAATTTTAAACAAACGGCCTGCTTTAAAGTAAATGTATATCAAAAGTCGATAAAAATTCCTGGCCACTAATACATTATTTATCGATGTAGGTTTTTTTATTAGTTGATAAAAAGTGATATTGAGAAACGAAAGTAATGTATAGCATACTAATAAAAATTAAAAGAAACCATTGTATGTTTAGAGGAGAGTATTGGAACTCGATCAGCGCAAATGATACACGGTGTTGAGTTTACTATGCAGGGGACGGAAATGTAACAGCTGTGTGAAACTAAATAAACGTTGAAAGGACGAGTTTCTCTCTGGGCGTGTATTTCGGTTCTGTTTGCTTAATGCGGGTGAAATTTGTCAAATTAGCGTGATGATTACCTTAGCCAGTAATTACTCTGCCCACTGGCGCGTCTGTTTGATGTGATAGCCGTGACCTGTCAAACGCAATGTGCTATAAACACCGCAGCCAATACGACCCGCAGTTCACCCAGAACGCAGTGACCAGTTTCGTCTCGTTACACTAATATCATAAACGCAATAGTAATTATCTCTGTTTGTCTCATGACGAGACGGCTTAAACTCTCTGGATAAAAATTCACAAGAAAATATTATGTACCGTTAGGAAGGACATAGGATATTTTTTTCGTGGTAAATAACATTTTCGTGATGAAATTTTTAAAACTAACTAAAAGGTGACTGACAGACGGATAGCGTGTGTGAGTCTCTGTACAGTTATATCGGTCACTCAGGCTTTGTTTCTCTCGCAGTCAGTTTGAAGACGATCTGTCATTGAGCGTGGTGGGTGAGTGGTTAACGCTCTGGCCTCGCATTCGGGAGGAAGTGGGTTCGAATCCCCGTCCGGGCATCCAGATTTTTATTTTTATTTCCCCAAATCACTCCAGGTGAATGCCGGGATGGTTCCTTCAAAAAGGCCATTGCCAAATTGCTTCCCGTTCCTTGTCACTAATCCTTTCCCGCCTCTAATGATGACGTCGACGAGGTATAAACCCATAACAAAAACACAATGTATTATAGTATAGATGTGGATTTGCGTTGCTTGCGATGACTACCAATAAAGCCCAGGGACAGGCACTTAAAGCAGCAGAAGTGCACTTAGATAAGCTTCCCCGTCTCATTGTACACACTCCGTACTTTTTACTATGCCTTTTACGTAACTTGCAGCTATGAATATTCTAATGTAGCAATGAAATTTTAATTACATGCTTTGCAAAGTCGCGGGTAATAACAAGTTCTACATAACTAACACTTGCTGATCGCAGGAATTTCGTCCGTAAGTGTATCTACGATAGTTTTAAATATCTATCAGAAAAGGGGTCTATATACGTGTATCTTTGATGGGGAAAAAGTATTCTAGTGATATAGCTGAGAAATTTAAATATTTTCAAAATGAATATTGAAGTATTTGAGCACTGATATGTCTGTGTCCTTCTTTATTGCTTCCAAGTCCCTTCAGAATCAACAGAAATTCTTTAAATTTTGCAGAACGAATCCTTAGGGCCAATTACAGGTGAATACTTTGCATGTGGATCCTGGAAAAGACTCAGAGGTTGCTTCATTTATGCTTCAGGAATCTACTATATTTGTATAGGGAGATGTCTCTGTACATCTTTAATTTTTAATATAATTTAATTTCATTGCATTGAACCGCTTGCTCCGGTGGCAGTTTCCCTACACACCCATTTTTCCCCTTTCAATTTCCCTCTTACTTTTGACCTTTACTAATTTCACCTCTAAGTACTTTTAGCGTTTTTGATACATTATTCACCGTTTCTCTTAGTAACTTATTCCAATCCCTGACACCCTTCCCTACGAAACAAAGAGAATCTTCCCACACCCTTGTGCCTGAAATTGAGGGCCAGCTTGTGGTCATGGTCATCTTTTCCCTTCTAAGTACTACTCCTAATTATTGTATCAATATCTTTCCACGCCTCATAGCCAATATGTTTACCTATGAATATACAATTAATAGCAGTCGTTACAACGGTAGATTCCGCTAAATGCTTAGGGGTAAAATCTTAGTCCACAACCCGAAGGTTAGTTGTATCCTCCCGGATGAGGCATACTAAGTCATTGTGTCAGAGGTAGGACGGCCAGTTCCTATGGGACCTACAGTTTATCGTGGAATCCGGAGCACGGAACGACCTGGCATAGCTCATATGATCGAACACAACTCTCAAAAATTCCTGCATCCACCGGCATTTAAACCCGTGACCGGAGCAGCTAACTTTTTGAAAGCAAACGCCCTAACCACTGAGCTACCAGAACGCTCATTTCTAGGGGTAGCAATTTTTAATCTTTTTATATATATATATATATATATATATATATATCGGACCGGGAGTATGGGACTACGCTACTAGATGGCGCCACAAACGTAGCGAGCAGGATGCCAGCGCCACAGCGACTGCAGAGTGACCTACTAGGAGCTACTTAACCGCAGCGCACAGCAGACTGGTTCTCTTCACGCCCGACCACCGAGGCATCACCACTCCGCAATATGTCATTGTGTATTGTGACACTGAGCCTAATAAACCGGATCCTTGTATCAGTTGTGTTCTCGTAGTTACTCTCCTCTGTCCGAGGAATAGTCTACCTTCGCTAGTGAGCCATCTACCCTGAACCAGGAACTCCATTCAACCCGCCAGACTTCTGATCTATCCCGGATGAATCCGACATATATATATATAATGGACGTGTGTCTCCCTCTATTTCGACCTGCAACCACCGCTACCTAGCGCAGACCACTGGTGTCTGTGTGTGGTCGTAGCATCGAGTTTCCCATCGTGCACAACTTTGGCCGAATGCCGGTAGCTGTTGGAGTGTGGGAGATATGGTGGTTTAAAGTGGCCGATCAAGAACATTTTCGTATTTCGACGAAAAACATGTGCCATATATTTCTCTTTGCCGCCACAACTACATAGCGCAGACCACCGGTGTTTGTGTGTGCTAGTTGCATCGAGTTTCCCATCGTGCACTATGGTGATTGTATGTCGGTAGCTATGGGGGTATGAAAGATATGGTGGTTGGAATTTGTCGATCTTGAGGCACTTTCATATTTCGACCAAAGACGAGTGTGTCCTCATATTTCACTTTTCAGCCAAAACTACCTAGCGCAGGTGTTTGTGTTTGGTAGCTGCCATCGTGCACTATGGTGGTCGCATGTCGGTTGCTGTGGATGTGTTGGAAATATAAAGGCTGAAATTAGTCGTCCGAGGGCATTTTCATATTTCCATCAATGTATCCCTATTTTTCACTTTGCAGCCGTAAATACCCTGCGCAAACCCCTGGTGTTTGTGTGTGGTATTATCCTCGAGTCTCAAATCGTGCACTAAGGTTGTTGCATGTCGGTAGTTATGAATCAAAATCTTTTACAAACACAAAGTCGTGGTTGCCAGCTAGTAATAATAATAAAAGTGGAGTCACTAGAGTATCTTCTTTTCGTGTTCTTTGATGTTTTTTGCTTGTGTTCGTGGTGAGTGCGTTGTTTGTAGGGCTTTGTGCTGTGGTTCCCAGGTGCGGAGCCCGAAGCCATCTCAGAAACAAAGTGCGCAGCAAAGTGGTCGGGACCGCCGGCCCCAGGGGCCGTCGCGGGACCCGAGACAAGTTGCCCCGGGCCCCCAGGGAGAGAGAGGGGGGGGGGCGGTCCATCAGCAGATTGCGGGGACATTGACGAGCTGCCGTCATAGCGCGCAACCACATTCACACCGCATCCAGCCGCGTTAGTTCGCCGTCTTACGAGGGGAGGCCGCCAATTGCAAAATTCAGATTCAATTCATTCTGTGTGTAATAAAACCTCATGGCCAGAGATATAATGTGGCAAAGCAGTGACATGCGCTTCTTCGCCGCTGCCGAGAAAATAGGCGTTGAAATATACATTTGCTTTCAAATACTTCCTATCGTCTTGAAAATCCCCACCAAGACAGGGATACGAACCGGGGACTTTTCGAGCCTCAGTTAGACACCTTAATCACTGAGACATTAGACCACTGCTGTCTAATCCACTATATAATAACCTAAGCTCACTCATTCACCTCGACAGCTATTGGCTGAAGCACTGTGTCACGTGTCAATCCTCGCTCGCAAATTAACAGCCACCAGAGATATCAATAGAAGAAATTCGACGTTATGTCCACGATTTAATAGCTAAGGAACTGCTACCAAATTGATTGCCATAATACATTCATTAAGTTTGCTTTTAGTAGCTTTTCATGGTTAAAAAAAGTATCGGTAAGCTTTACGGCTAAAAAAAAAAAAATGAAACTGTTTTCCAGTAACCTGTTGCTAATGAGAACAAAATACAAAACTTAAATTGTTCATGGTCTCTGCTGTAACTACGAATACCAGTTGTCATATCACGCTAGGCTAAACTTCAATTTAATTAAAACTTTCACTAATGTGTTTGCTTGACCAAAGTTTACACATTACGATTTATTTGCTTTTTATGTATTTTACTGACCGCTTTCGTTAATGGTCTTTGTTCATGTTCGCTGTACGTGAGTTATTAGGTTATTTAAAGTGGACGCCAGACCAAATATGTTACCAAACCGAGTATTCTCGCAATTCATTTCTTCCGAGTTGCTCAACTGTTTAATAATCTAGTATCTGTATTAATATCTGTGGCCGTTACAAACACTATGGCCACAGATTACGTTATGAATGCCTGGCATCAACAAAAACAAAACAAAAAAAGGGGTCTTTTTGAAGCAGACAGGAATTCTTCACATTTTGCAGAGTGAATACAAGTCAAGTATGGACAGCAAGTTCGAGTCTACGAAAGCGCGACCGTTCCTGTCCGTGTTTAATACCTACCGCTATTAAATCTTCTGAGTTCTTCAAGCTCAAAAGATTTTATTCACACTAAGGCTCAAACACAGGTTAACATCGTATTTGGTCAGACCTAGGTAACCTGTCTTAATCTTTCACACTGAAAGTTGTAACTATTCAAAATCCGTGACAATACAAAAAAAAAAAAAAAAAAAAAAAAACCTGTCACGGGCTTACGCTAGAAGTTAATACTTGCTTATATCGTTTTACAGTACGAGCAAAGGAATCCATCTTACTCGAACAATTTTTACTAATTTATTTTTTATCATGATACCTTTAATTCAGTTAGAATTAAATTTTTAATATTCTACCTGTAGGCCACAGAGATGCCACTAAGGGGATTCGTGAGTATATCTTGGTACGTAATGGTCGTATTACGTGTGACCAGCTGAGGGCTCTGTCCTCGCATTCGGGAGGACGCATGTTGGAATCCTTGTGCGGCGATACAGATTTCGATTTCACACTCTTACTCAGAAACTTTACCTTAAAAAAATGATTTGGCCGCATTCCTTCCGGTTCTTTTTCTTCTTCTTCACAACCTTTTTCTCAACATTAGGGGTAGCTTGCTTTTAATTAATTTTGCTCATCAATGGCGTGATCAAATTTGTATCTTTGGTTTTACGGTCGCATGCCCTTGCTGACGTAAAGCATTTCATACCGACTCACAGTGGGGCGAAATCTCAAAAAGCTGGCCAAAAGTCGAAAAATAAAGTTTTTATTTAGGGAATTTTAAGTACACAGCTGGGTAGACTGACTCCCAAAGTGTCTAACTTCAGGGTTAGAATAGGTCCGAGGCTTGACGCAGACGCTGTACATCATTTGAAAGGTGACCGTCGAGCGAGCAACTATTACGAGATACAAAGGAAGTAAATCAACCGTTACTTTGAACTGGTGTAAAAGTTTTTAGTTTTGAGCAATTTTCATCATTCAAAATGGACAGAGATCGTGATGGTGAGTACAATGTTTACATGTATTACAAATACATAAAAAACATTTTAAAGTTATTTATTTAATAAATAATTTTCAAACAAATTTGAACACTAAATTTGTATTTTTCTTTTTCAAAAATGAAAACAACTATAAGTTCCACAGAGTCCCACAACGAACCTTATTTTAACTTCATTCTCTACTATTTATCTATTGAAATCTCAAAAAAAATTCTGCTATAAACTGCTATTCCACAATTCGTGCAGCTTGATTTATCTGCAGTTTATCGGTATTTGATTTTGGTCTTTTTCAAAACATTGTTCTTAAAAATCATGCATAACTAAGTCCACTAGAGTTGGATACAACTATAGGTGTGCGAAATTTTTGTTTATAACTTAGTCTGTTATTGGCGAAATTAACTTAATTAATACGATATACTGAAGAATACCAGACGAAATTAACTTCCTCTTTTTAAATAATGTTTAATAATACCTGTATGTATGGGGTTACTTTTAAATAGATTTTATAGGATATAAAACGCTAATACAAGTTATATTTTATTGCTCCAGAATCTACTGGTCCAACCAACGAGAGCGACGATAAAGTTGGCTTCATACGAAAGGAAATAGGAATGTATAGTACACCACATTATTATCCACAAAAATTTATAATTCAAACATTTTTCAATTTTTGAAACCTATTTAAATTCTAACCCTCATTATTTGAATCTGCCATATTGAATCCCCCATTTGTTCTTTTTTGCGTTGTTAACATTGGAATCGATATCAGCGAGCTTATTAAACCCTTTATACAAATTTGTATGAGAATTGAAACATTTTTAGACCATTTTTAATCCGCCATATTGGATTCTCTGGATATTTTTTTTTTTTTTTTTTTTTGCAATTTTGACATTGGAATGGTAATCAGCGTGCTCAAATTAGATTTTGTACAAAGTTTCATTAAACTTGGATAACGTTTCCATATTTTGACCAGCTTTTTGTGATTTCGCCCCACTGTCGCGACTGCCAGGTCGTACTACGTACTAGCGGAGAAACTGAAGTGCTGCCATCTGTCTGTGAAAAGCGACATTATGTTGTGCGTGTGATAAGTGTTTTTTTTTGTTTGTGTCATGTGTAGTTTATGAGTCGGAGATTGGAGATTGTCCCGGCGTTTGCCTTGATGGTTTCGGAAAACCACCTAATAAACAGCAGGCAGGACGTCCTGGGCCCGTGTCCGGTTCCTTTGTACCTCCCCACAATTCCTTCCCGTTTCTGATGGTTATTCCTCTCCCACCTTTAATGGACTCGACGTCAACGGGGCGGAAAGCAATAAAAAAAATCAGCAGCTGTGTTAAAATGTGGGCGTGTGAACTTAAACAGGCAGTGGCAGCCATAAAGAATATCCCGCACTACAGAAGGTCACCGGAGACAAGAATAAGAATATAGTTCATGGCGTATCGACGACAGAAAGGAGTTGACAGAAACAACACCAGATGGCTCATTAAATTACAATGGAGCACACGATCCGGTGGCTATTTCCCTAAACACCTCTCTTCCCCCTCTCCTGCACCCACCTACATTTTCCCTCTACAACTTTTAACTTAAAATTCTTTCAACGTTTTTACCCTCGGTAACTTATTCCAACTCCTAACACCCTTACCTAAAAAAGAGAATCTTCCCACACCCTTGTGCCTGAAATCGAGTGCCAGCTTGTGGTCATGGTCATCTTTTCCCTTCCAGGCATTACTTTTAATTCTTACACCAATATCTTTACATGACTCATCCCCAATATACGCCTTGTACACTCCCATGGCCCTATTCACCCTCCTCCTGTCTTGCAATGAATCCCATTCCAGCTCTTTTATCATACCTGTTACTGATTGCATTCTGCGATAATTTCCAGAAACAAATCTAGCAGACCTTTTTTACACCCACTCCAATTCCTGTATTTGATACTCAAAATGAGCGTCCCATACTACACTACCATATTCGAGCAATGGTCCGACCAAAGTTTTGTAACCCAATTCCTTTACTTCTCTCGTACATCCCCTCATCACTCTCTCCAACAAGTGCACAATTTTGAAACGTTTTCCTACCACCTGTCCAATCTTTCCAGCCCAGTTAAGCTTGTTATCAAATGTAATTCCAAGGTATTTACATTTCAAGTCTTCAGCAAGCAATTCTTTCCCCACCTCATATTCCTAATTAACCTTTTGTTTTTTATTTGTGTATCTAATAAGCTGCCTCTTCTTTGCATTTACCTTCATCGCATGTTTACGAACCCAACTAGATATCCTTTCCTGATCACCCTGCAACTGTTTACAGTCCTCTATCGTTTCGATACTTTTACATAGCATCATGTCATCTGAAAACAATCTAATTTCAGATAGTAAACAATCAACACAATTATTCATCAGAATAATGAATAGCAATGGTCCCAATACGCTACCCTGCGGCACTCCAATTTTTACTTCCACTTCTTTTGATACTGCATTTCCTACCCTAACTTTCTGTTTTCTACCTTTTAAAAATTCTTCTACCCAGCAAATGACTTTCTTATCCACTCCAATGGTTTTTACCTTATTTACTACCATTTTATGGCTTACTCTGTCAAACGCCTTAGACAGATCTAGTGCTACACTATCAATTTGGCCCCCTTTATCCATTTCATCTGAAATATCTTGCATATATCCCACCAATTGAGAGTGACATGAAGATCTTTTGCCTGAACCCATGTTGCCTACTTGTAAATCATTTACCTTCCTCACATATATTTCAATGGGTTTTGTATCTGATGGGGCAAGTGTAATTATGTGGTGTAATAATTGTAACATGGCTGCAAGACGAAATTCCCAATATTTTTATGCCTACGTGCACGTGCCATTCGTTTCATCTGTGTTCGTCATATGCTTGTGCCAAACTGCCAAGCACATTGTGGTTATTGGGGTTGTATTTTTTCATATGCGGATTCAGGGCCGCGTTTAAGCGTAGGGTAAGGCCCGCCGATAGCTGTTTGAACGCCTCTGTGCAATACCGATGTTAAAAGAATCGACGGGCTGCTTGGTGGTGGGTGTTGTCTGTGAGTGTGGGGCTTCTCTCTCCCACGGGCCCGCTCCGCTGCCTCCACTTCCGTCCGAACCTCCAGCCCTCTCTCACGCTGCTGTCCCGTCTTCATTTCGCTACGATGGTTTTATCTGCTTGTAACACACCTCAGACCAGCCTTTTATGAATTTTAATCTTAGGAACTAAATATAGAGATGAAAGTTGGTTAAGTATTAATTTGTATGCTGGTTTTTGTTTGTTTTTTGTTTGTTTGTTTGTTTTTTGTTTGTTTGTTTGTTTTTTGTTTGTTTCTTGTTATTTTTTTTCCTTATCCATCTAGTGCAGCTAACAAATGAAAAACTTCGTTACGACATATGCATTTTGGTTTTATTAGACCATCATCAGTGCCAATTTTTTTGTATATAACAATAATGTGTTGAACTGTTCCATATCAGTTTATCCTCTTGAGATTTTTCACCCACCGTACAATTTTGTATAGAAAGCATATTTTTGCACATCACTTTTCGAATGCAGCTTCTGAAACAAGCTTTTGTAATTGTTAATTACAAAAGCTACATTCGAAAAGTAATGTGTAAAACTATGCTTTTTATAAAAAAAAATTGTGCAGTGAGTGAAAAACCTCATGAGGAAAAACGATAACAAAAACTTGTTCCAGTAGCTACTTTCTAAATGTACGTGTGCAAATATGTTTTTTGTACATAATTGTACAGTGGGTGAAAAACCTCAAAAGTATAAACTGATGTGGAACAGTTCAATACCTTATTGTAATATACAAAAAAATTGGCACTGATGATGGTCTAATAAAACCAAAATGCATATGCCGTAACGAAGTTTTTCATTTGTTAGCTGCACCAGACGAATAAGAAAACATCTAGTATTAGTATAGCAGCTAAGGAAAACGGCATAAGTATTCAAAATATTAATTTGTATTTTTTTTTCATGCGAATGAATGTTGCTTTTTATGAAAGGGACTGCAAATGATGCGTAATACGATCAAAAAACAGCACGATGTTTGAAATGTTAATGGAAAGCTTGTAATTATAAATACTAATATAAGCATAGGTGTTTTGAGGGCTATTTTCAGCTCTTTGGGGTGGTTTATGTTGCCCATAAAATTACATCCAATGGCCGATGCATGCACCACGCCAAGTTCCACATTTGTAGCTGAACAATCCGTATACGTGCTATACTTTTTTCTCTGTACCAGCAAGGGCTGCCAACTTTATCCGCCGTTAGTTTAAATTACGAATCTGAAGGCGCCTCGTTGATTTTTATTCCTTTGTTTTTCTGCTGCGGCGTTTGCCGCTTCACGTATTTCCTTCTCCACCTCTTGCCGTCCTCATTATCCTTGAAGCTTTGTATTTGTTTTTTCAGGATTTCCGCGGCCGTCGGCTTTTTCTTTTTTCACTTAGAAGAGGCTTAAATAAAAAATAATTAGGGAACCGTTAAAACATTACCGTAACCTCGTTTACCTTCCATTACTCTTCTGTCAACTAATTAAGTTTATGTAACCTAAAGGAAATTATTCATTAACTGTAATTAGGTGAAACAGGTTCTTATATTTGTGTAATTTTAGTCTGTGTATTATGTGAAAGTGTTTTGAATGCGTGTGACAAACATTGTAACCGTGTTTAATTTATTTGTATTCTCTGTATTTTAATCTTCCGTCTCCTCTAGTGTATTTTAAAGTAAACGGGATGTCATGTTGTGCTATACACCGTACCTGAGCATCTTTTCGATTAATTTAAATAACTTATTTTATTCTAAACATTGTCAGACCCGCCCCAGTTGTCTCAGTTGGTTGCGGCGCCGTGATGGTGTCCGGTGCTGACACGGGGTTAGGGGACATCCATAAATTACGTGAGGTGTTTTTCCGGAGACCCCCCCCCCTTCTGGTGAGATCTGGTCCGTGAGAAACGCCCTCCCCCCTTAGAAATCGCCCTCGCAACTTTTTGGGACCTTTTTTTTAGGTCTCACCCTTCCAAAGCCGGTTGCACCCCACTTTTCGGCGAAATACCCACCTAAAATCAATACTTGCGTCATTTTTAGACTTTAATTTTTTTTTAGGCTCTACACTCCAGTAAGAATTTCGAAACCTCACGTGAGATTTCCGTTGACGCCCCCTCCGTCTTGGTGAGATTTCGCCGGATCCCCCCCCCCCTATTTCACCTCACGTAATTAATGGACGCCAGGGTACCAGAGGTGGTGGTGCACGATTCCTTATCACCAATGCCCCGTTGTCTCAGTTGGTTGTGGCGCCATGATGGTGTCCGGCGCTGACACGGGGTTAGCTGGTTCCAGTCCTGGTGGTGGACTTGGCCGGCAGGGTAGCAGAGGTGGTGGTGCACGATTCCTAATCACCAATGTCCCGTTGTCTCAGTTGGTTGCGCCGCCGTGATGGTGTCTGGCGCTGACACGGGGTTAGCTGGTTCCAGTCCTGGTGGTGGACTTGGCCGGCAGGGTAGCAGAGGTGGTGGTGCACGATTCCTAATCACCAATGCCCCGTTGTCTCAGTTGGTTGCGCCGCCGTGATGGTGTCTGGCGCTGACACGGGGTTAGCTGGTTCCAGTCCTGGTGGTGGACTTGGCCGGCAGGGTAGCAGAGGTGGTGGTGCACGATTCCTAATCACCAATGCCCCGTTGTCTCAGTTGGTTGCGCCGCCGTGATGGTGTCTGGCGCTGACACGGGGTTAGCTGGTTCCAGTCCTGGTGGTGGACTTGGCCGGCAGGGTAGCAGAGGTGGTGGTGCACGATTCCTTATCACCAATGCCCCGTTGTCTCAGTTGGTTGTGGCGCCGTGATGGTGTCCGGCGCTGACACGGGGTTAGCTGGTTCCAGTCCTGGTGGTTGACTTTGTCGGCAGGGTAACAGAGGTGGTGGTGCACGATTCCTAATCACCAATGCCCCGTTGTCTCAGTTGGTTGTGGCGCCATGATGGTGTCCGGCGCTGACACGGGGTTAGCTGGTTCCAGTCCTGGTGGTGGACTTGGCCGGCAGGGTAGCAGAGGTGGTGCACGGTTCCTAATCACCAATGCCCCGTTGTCTCAGTTGGTTGTGGCGCCGTGATGGTGTCCGGCGCTGACACAGGGTTAGCTGGTTCCAGTCCTGGTGGTGGACTTGGCCGGCAGGGTAACAGAGGTGGTGGAGCACGATTCCTAATCACCAATGCCCCGTTGTCTCAGTTGGTTGTGGCGCCGTGATGGTGTCCGGCGCTGACACGGGGTTAGCTGGTTCCAGTCCTGGTGGTGGACTTGGCCGGCAGGGTAGAAGAGGTGGTGGTGCACGATTCCTTATCACCAATGCCCCGTTGTCTCAGTTGGTTGTGGCGCCGTGATGGTGTCCGGCGCTGACACGGGGTTAGCTGGTTCCAGTCCTGGTGGTTGACTTTGTCGGCAGGGTAGCAGAGGTGGTGGTGCACGATTCCTAATCACCAATGCCCCGTCTCAGTTGGTTGTGGCACCATGATGGTGTCCGGCGCTGACACGGGGTTAGCTGGTTCCAGTCCTGGTGGTGGACTTAGCCGGCTGGGTAGCAGAGGTGGTGGTGCACGATTCCTAATCACCAATGCCCCGTTGTCTCAGTTGGTTGTGGCGCCGTGATGGTGTCCAGCGCTGACACGGGGTTAGCTGGTTCCAGTCCTGGTGGTGGACTTGGCCGGCAGGGTAACAGAGGTGGTGGTGCACGATTCCTTATCACCAATGCCCCGTTGTCTCAGTTGGTTGTGGCGCTGTGATGGTGTCCGGCGCTGACACGGGGTTAGCTGGTTCCAGTCCTGGTGGTGGACTTGGCCGGCTGGGTAGCAGAGGTGGTGGTGCACGATTCCTAATCACCAATGCCCCGTTGTCTCAGTTGGTTGTGGCGCTGTGATGGTGTCCGGCGCTGACACGGGGTTAGCTGGTTCCAGTCCTGGTGATGGACTTGGCCGGCTGGGTAGCAGAGGTGGTGGTGCACGATTCCTAATCACCAATGCCCCGTTGTCTCAGTTGGTTGTGGCGCCGTGATGGTGTCCGGCGCTGACACGGGGTTAGCTGGTTCCAGTCCTGGTGGTGGACTTGGCCGGCAGGGTAACAGAGGTGGTGGTGCACGATTCCTTATCACCAATGCCCCGTTGTCTCAGTTGGTTGTGGCGCTGTGATGGTGTCCGGCGCTGACACGGGGTTAGCTGGTTCCAGTCCTGGTGGTGGACTTGGCCGGCTGGGTAGCAGAGGTGGTGGTGCACGATTCCTAATCACCAATGCCCCGTTGTCTCAGTTGGTTGCGGCGCCGTGATGGTGTCCGGCGCTGACACGGGGTTAGCTGGTTCCAGTCCTGGTGGTGGACTTGGCCGGCAGGGTAGCAGAGGTGGTGGTGCACGATTCCTTATCACCAATGCCCCGTTGTCTCAGTTGGTTGTGGCGCCGTGATGGTGTCCGGCGCTGACACGGGGTTAGCTGGTTCCAGTCCTGGTGGTTGACTTTGTCGGCAGGGTAGCAGAGGTGGTGGTGCACGATTCCTAATCACCAATGCCCCGTTGTCTCAGTTGGTTGTGGCGCCATGATGGTGTCCGGCGCTGACACGGGGTTAGCTGGTTCCAGTCCTGGTGGTGGACTTGGCCGGCTGGGTAGCAGAGGTGGTGGTGCACGATTCCTAATCACCAATGCCCCGTTGTCTCAGTTGGTTGTGGCGCCGTGATGGTGTCCGGCGCTGACACGGGGTTAGCTGGTTCCAGTCCTGGTGGTGGACTTGGCCGGCAGGGTAGCAGAGGTGGTGGTGCACGATTCCTAATCACCAATGCCCCGTTGTCTCAGTTGGTTGTGGCGCCATGATGGTGTCCGGCGCTGACACGGGGTTAGCTGGTTCCAGTCCTGGTGGTGGACTTGGCCGGCAGGGTAACAGAGGTGGTGGAGCACGATTCCTAATCACCAATGCCCCGTTGTCTCAGTTGGTTGTGGCGCCATGATGGTGTCCGGCGCTGACACGGGGTTAGCTGGTTCCAGTCCTGGTGGTGGACTTGGCCGGCAGGGTAACAGAGGTGGTGGTGCACGATTCCTTATCACCAATGCCCCGTTGTCTCAGTTGGTTGCGGCGCCGTGATGGTGTCCGGCGCTGACACGGGGTTAGCTGGTTCCAGTCCTGGTGGTGGACTTGGCCGGCAGGGTAGCAGAGGTGGTGGTGCACGATTCCTTATCACCAATGCCCCGTTGTCTCAGTTGGTTGTGGCGCCGTGATGGTGTCCGGCGCTGACACGGGGTTAGCTGGTTCCAGTCCTGGTGGTGGACTTGGCCGGCAGGGTAACAGAGGTGGTGGTGCACGATTCCTTATCACCAATGCCCCGTTGTCTCAGTTGGTTGTGGCGCTGTGATGGTGTCCGGCGCTGACACGGGGTTAGCTGGTTCCAGTCCTGGTGGTGGACTTGGCCGGCTGGGTAGCAGAGGTGGTGGTGCACGATTCCTAATCACCAATGCCCCGTTGTCTCAGTTGGTTGCGGCGCCGTGATGGTGTCCGGCGCTGACACGGGGTTAGCTGGTTCCAGTCCTGGTTGTGGACTTGGCCGGCAGGGTAGCAGAGGTGGTGGTGCACGATTCCTTATCACCAATGCCCCGTTGTCTCAGTTGGTTGTGGCGCCGTGATGGTGTCCGGCGCTGACACGGGGTTAGCTGGTTCCAGTCCTGGTGGTTGACTTTGTCGGCAGGGTAGCAGAGGTGGTGGTGCACGATTCCTAATCACCAATGCCCCGTTGTCTCAGTTGGTTGTGGCGCCATGATGGTGTCCGGCGCTGACACGGGGTTAGCTGGTTCCAGTCCTGGTGGTGGACTTGGCCGGCTGGGTAGCAGAGGTGGTGGTGCACGATTCCTAATCACCAATGCCCCGTTGTCTCAGTTGGTTGTGGCGCCGTGATGGTGTCCGGCGCTGACACGGGGTTAGCTGGTTCCAGTCCTGGTGGTGGACTTGGCCGGCAGGGTAACAGAGGTGGTGGAGCACGATTCCTAATCACCAATGCCCCGTTGTCTCAGTTGGTTGTGGCGCCATGATGGTGTCCGGCGCTGACACGGGGTTAGCTGGTTCCAGTCCTGGTGGTGGACTTGGCCGGCAGGGTAGCAGAGGTGGTGGTGCACGATTCCTAATCACCAATGCCCCGTTGTCTCAGTTGGTTGTGGCGCTGTGATGGTGTCCGGCGCTGACACGGGGTTAGCTGGTTCCAGTCCTGGTGGTGGACTTGGCCGGCTGGGTAGCAGAGGTGGTGGTGCACGATTCCTAATCACCAATGCCCCGTTGTCTCAGTTGGTTGCGGCGCCGTGATGGTGTCCGGCGCTGACACGGGGTTAGCTGGTTCCAGTCCTGGTGGTGGACTTGGCCGGCAGGGTAGCAGAGGTGGTGGTGCACGATTCCTTATCACCAATGCCCCGTTGTCTCAGTTGGTTGTGGCGCCGTGATGGTGTCCGGCGCTGACACGGGGTTAGCTGGTTCCAGTCCTGGTGGTTGACTTTGTCGGCAGGGTAGCAGAGGTGGTGGTGCACGATTCCTAATCACCAATGCCCCGTTGTCTCAGTTGGTTGTGGCGCCATGATGGTGTCCGGCGCTGACACGGGGTTAGCTGGTTCCAGTCCTGGTGGTGGACTTGGCCGGCTGGGTAGCAGAGGTGGTGGTGCACGATTCCTAATCACCAATGCCCCGTTGTCTCAGTTGGTTGTGGCGCCGTGATGGTGTCCGGCGCTGACACGGGGTTAGCTGGTTCCAGTCCTGGTGGTGGACTTGGCCGGCAGGGTAACAGAGGTGGTGGAGCACGATTCCTAATCACCAATGCCCCGTTGTCTCAGTTGGTTGTGGCGCCATGATGGTGTCCGGCGCTGACACGGGGTTAGCTGGTTCCAGTCCTGGTGGTGGACATGGCCGGCAGGGTAGCAGAGGTGGTGGTGCACGATTCCTAATCACCAATGCCCCGTTGTCTCAGTTGGTTGTGGCGCCATGATGGTGTCCGGCGCTGACACGGGGTTAGCTGGTTCCAGTCCTGGTGGTGGACTTGGCCGGCAGGGTAACAGAGGTGGTGGAGCACGATTCCTAATCACCAATGCCCCGTTGTCTCAGTTGGTTGTGGCGCCATGATGGTGTCCGGCGCTGACACGGGGTTAGCTGGTTCCAGTCCTGGTGGTGGACTTGGCCGGCAGGGTAACAGAGGTGGTGGAGCACGATTCCTAATCACCAATGCCCCGTTGTCTCAGTTGGTTGTGGCGCCATGATGGTGTCCGGCGCTGACACGGGGTTAGCTGGTTCCAGTCCTGGTGGTGGACTTGGCCGGCAGGGTAGCAGAGGTGGTGGTGCACGATTCCTAATCACCAATGCCCCGTTGTCTCAGTTGGTTGTGGCGCCATGATGGTGTCCGGCGCTGACACGGGGTTAGCTGGTTCCAGTCCTGGTGGTGGACTTTGCCGGCAGGGTAACAGAGGTGGTGGAGCACGATTCCTAATCACCAATGCCCCGTTGTCTCAGTTGGTTGCGGCGCCGTGATGGTGTCTGGCGCTGACACGGGGTTAGCTGGTTCCAGTCCTGGTGGTGGACTTGGCCGGCAGGGTAGCAGAGGTGGTGTTGCACGGTTCCTAACCACCAAATTGTGTGCCAGAGTCCTGAGTTAATCCTGTCCGCAATGCGTATGGAGAGAGGGCATACCACAATGGGGACGTTTAGCCTTGCTGCCCGGAGGTGTCTTTCGGATAAGTAGGCCTGAGTGGAGCGGTACCGGGTTTTTCGCCTCTCCCTTCGTCATCTCTCATGCACAACACTCTACACTGCACACGCTAACACTACCACAGTCCTACACACTTATGACTACTGCGTAAACCACAGCTACTCATAGTCCCAAGCGTTCCCACTGAGGGGCTAACATCCCCCATCTCAACTGCCTACGCCGACACACGAGCAGGTTGTTAAGAGAACAGCACATAGACTGTGAAAATGTTGTAAATTCCTTATTCCTTGATTTAAGATTATTACCATCCAGTATTAATCAACTTTTAGTTGGTTGTAATAGTAACCGACTGTTTGCGCCATTGCTTGGCGTTCTGGAAACAAGAAGTGTCACTTTTGTGTTCGTCGAGAAGTTTATCTCTGTCTTATAAAACATCGCCATAACAACTGTTAGGGTTTGTAGGGAATATTTCCAGGAGAAAGTCATTCGAATTTCGTCGTCTGATGTTTCCTGGTAACTTCGGTAAACAGTCTATTTTGAAAGTATTTCTGCATTAAAAGTGAATTTTCTCATTTACAATAACCTTACTATCATAGTTGATACAGTTAATATCTCTGGTAGAGACTAATACCCGCTTGGAGACGGTTTTCAACCGCTATGTTCAAGTTTGTAAAACCGCAACCGAAATCACTCCAAGCTAGCCCATGTGCTAACTCAAATCAGGAACAAACTGAACAGTATTATATATTCTTCAACTAATTTCGTTTTGCTCGTACCGTAAGTGTGTTTTTTCTGTTCTTTCTGTCATCCTTTTTTCTTTCTTACTGTTTCTAGTATCTTCAGCCCCTATTTTTCGACACCTAGAACGCTTTTCTGATATAGTCCGAATTTTATTTTCATTGCTCTGCTTCTCGTTTACACTTCCTAAATTTTTTTTTTTGCAAATACTGTAAGTTGATGTTACCACTTGGCTCAGTAGTTATTCCTAAACTGTAAAAGAGTTGTAGACAAAAGCAAAATGCGTGAAATCCGTTTAAATAGCCTTTGACATCACAGTCGCGGAAGTTCCACCAATCCATCATGGATAAAATATTATTAAACAGGCTTTGCTCTTGAGCGCCTAAAGACAATGCGGCCCGTGACACAGGCGAGGATGGACGCGCCTGCAATAAGATGTCTGAAATCGTTTCGGTCGCATGAAAGACAGGTTCTTCAGTATAAGTACTAACCCACTCAACGGAACACTCTTTTTTTTTACGATTTACAGAAATTCATCCTGCCAAACATATCACGGAGTTAAGAAGTGGAGGAGTCTCTATTATCCGTCGTAATAAAAATACAGAGTGCTATTAGACTACTGCGACTTATTTACAGACCCGTCTGATCGACCTAATCTCAACGATTATAAGTAATAAACCACATCACTTGACAACAAGTATGAATTTTCCACCGAGCGTGGTGGTGTAACGGTAACGGTAACGTTCTCACCTCGCATTCGGGAGGACGGCGCGGCGGTTCGAATCCACGTCCGGGCATCCAGATTTGGGTTTTCCAGGGTTTCCACCAAATCACTCCAGGCGAATGCCGGGATACTTCCTTGAAAAGGTCATTGCCGAATTCATTCCCTTTTCTTGTCTCCAGTCCATTCCGCCTCTAATGACCTCGACGTCGACGAGGTGTAAAGCCATAAATATATAATAATAATTCCTTTGGCTGTGTCGAATTATAAACCGGTAAATAATATTTTAACTTTACAATATAATCCAATAAATTATTGGTCGAGTGGCTCGTCATGTTATCTGTATCTGACCGCTGTCCAATGTGCATAACCTTCCAGTCACAATTCCAAAGATTCTGCATTAACCATACTCTCTGGTTTCATACACATCGCTTGCGTGCCTGCTACTCAAATGAAACCTGTTATACCAAACTTATAAACATTCAGTTTAAAATAACGCTCAGAAATAAGGTTTATCTTATAAAACACTGGACTTTGGCAGTTTTTAAGGGAGAGTAGACAGATTTTTCTGTGATAATTACATTACAGCACAATCTGTAGCTGTTGTGATGGAAAAAGAATGATGGGCGATTTTACGAGAGAAGTAAGCGAATCGGTTTACAAAACGTTGGTCAGACGATTGCTTGAATATGGTGGTGTAGATTGTAGATTGGTACCCACATTTTGGGTATCAGTTAAGTAGTCGCAGGGGGTACAAAGAGTGGCTGCTAGATTTGTTTCTGGAAATTACCGCAGCACACAATCAGTGACTGATATGATAAAGGAGCTGGAATGGGATTCTTTGGAAGACAGGAGGAGGATGAGGAGGGTCGTAGTAGTGAACAAGAAGGCGTGTATGACGCGTCGAAAGATATTGGTATAAGATCTAAGGAGAGGTGCTTGGAAGGGAAAAGATGAACATGATCACAAGCTGGCACTCGATTTCAGGCATAAAGGCGTTTGTCCCCGAATTGACTATACCTTCCCTGAGCAGCTTGCTTTAGGAAATAACGCCTTTTTTTTTAGGATTCCGTTACCAAAAGGGAAAATATTGAATCCTTATAATTTTTTAATTAATCTCTCTTTACTATTGTAAAATCAGTAACCGATATGATAAAGGAGCTGGAATGGGATTTATTGGAAGACAGGAGGGAGGTGAAGTGGGTCGCAATTAAATCAAAGAAATTTTTTTAGATACTTGGGTTAGGTTCAAAACCACTCGACAGTGTGCATGAGGTGACGGTAGTATACGACACAGGTGATGGGGACGTTAAGCCTGGCCTAGCCTGGCTGGAGTGATTTGGGAAAACCATGGAAAACCGAAATCTGGATGCCCGGACGGGGATTCGAACCGCCGTCCTCCCTAAAGCGAGGCCAGAGCGTTAACCACTCACCCACCACGCTCGGTTATATTATTATCAGAGTCCCAAGTTTCCGCTCACAAACATCTCACAAACAATATCAGCGCTGATTGTCAGCATGCAGATCACAGTTTACACGTTTAAGAGAGAGACGGTGACAGTTAATTTCCTCTAGCGACAGGCGAGCGAGCTGTCAAGTGCAACAGAAAAAAAATAAAAACGCCCTGCGGGAAACTGCCTCGAAAATTACGACTAGAGGAATTGAAAATAAAAATACGCCGGAAATATAAGTAGTGTTATCGGTTATTTGCTATAAGGACAGGTTATCCATCAGGATTAATAATAGTTATAACAATATTCACTTCACTACGTATTTAAAGGAACCATTTTCCAGGGATTTCTGTGTTAAGATATCACGCAAATTTACCGAACGCATTCCTTTTGAAATGCCAGGATCCACCTTAAAAACAGCACTATGTGTCATTGCTCTACGTGAACAATGGACGCAGCTATTGTTCACGTATAAATGATAATCTATTCGTTAACTGTATAGGTAGCTCCAAAGAGCGCATTACATCGAAGATTAACACAACATTCTTTTGATTCGTTTATTTATTTCTTCAGTTTTCCGAAATACAGTGCCTTCAAATACAGGGAAATAGAAAATCAAACCATTCAGAGAGCTAGAAGAACCACGACGCATGAAAAGAGCTAGAGCAATCGAAACTACTTACGTGACTTTTAGGGATTTTTTTTTTTTTTTTTTTTTTTTTTGCTAGTAATAAGAGCAAAACTACTGGCAGTACTAATGACGTGAAAGCAAATTAAATTATTAAATAATAAATTCATCATGTTTTTTGCTGTAATACAGAATGTTAGTTCCCACTCTGGTCCAGATTTCACTTTATCATAGCAACAGTCTGGGTTAATATTGCCGCTCGAAAACCCAAACATCTACGGTAGGCACATCCGTCAATCCACAAAAGCGAAGTAGTAACAATAGTAATTGTATTAATAGTAATAGTAATAAGTCGTTCCAAGTAGACACTAAAAATCTGGTAGTTGACCATTTTTCACACTTGCTGACTAATAGAGTTCATAAAATGCCATCTAGAAACAACTGTTGTAGTGAATGTTATATATATATATATATTCCCAGTCGCGTTTCGCCCTTATGGTGTGGGTCATCATCAGTGGAAGTATGGTGATAATCAGCTGCAAACCAGCATCGCAGGCAAAAACAGTAGCACGAAAGAGCATACAGTGCTTTTCTAGAGCGCCAGGTGAACATTATCACTATACCTACACTGATGATGCATCACACCATAAGGGCGAAACGAGGCTGGGGAATACAAAACAATCAACAGAACAGCTGTTTGCAGATGGCATTTTATTTATAAACTCCAAGGTGGACACGCTTGTGGCTTTTAATAGAATAGTTGGTTGCTCGGAGGAATAGAACACTTGTGGTGTACGAAGGCCTTGACTCCGTTAGGAAGCTAAAGAGCTGGTGGGAACAAAGGCAACAATTATTTGTATCCTTTGTTCGCGTCGGCTTTGTGTGCGGTGACGTCATCAGGCAGTAATCACAGAGCGCAGCCACGAAGTCAGTCAGCACTTATTGCCGTTTATACATTCCTACTGAGTTTCTTTCTCGGGACATGGGTGTTTGGAGGTTCGTCTAGTTGACGTCACAGCCTCTCCTAGCTGCCCGTACTTACCGTGGCCTCGCTCCATCCTGTGCGCTCTCTGGTGCAATGTTCACTACTAGACCACTGCTGAGGGAAGGTGAACGTACGCTCAACAGACTTGACTCGTGTGCCATTTGAATTTGTCCTGGCGCATTGATTCTACGTAATATTGACGAGTGTACAGCCGGATTGTTTATTTAAAGGAGCCCAAATAATCAGACAGTCAGAAACTGATATGATAAGGGAGCTGGATTAGGAGTTATCGGAAGACAAGAAGAGGATGAAGAGAGTTCTGGGAATGTGCAGGATATATGTTAGTGATGGAGCTTGGAGGGATATTGGTCGAAAAATTAGGTATAGTGCATTGAAGGGAAAAGATGACCATGACCACAAGCTCGCACTCGATTTCATGCATAAGGGAGTGGGAAAATTTCTTTTGTGCGTAAGGGTGTCAGGGATTGGAACAAATTACCTAGTGAACTGATGAATAATTTACCAAAAACGCTGAAGGAAATTAAAATTAAAATTCGTAAATGGAAAAAGTAGATGCGTGGAGAAATTTAATACTTTAAGTACGTAAGTTAATAATAAAAAATAATGAGTAGGGTAATTAGGTGAATAGGAAAATTGCCATAAGTAGTAGCTACAGGTTTTAAAATCCTGCAATTGTTGGAGAGAAGTAAGAGAGTTGGTTTACAAAACTTTGGTCAGACCATTACTTGAATATGGGACCCACATTATAGTTATCAAATACAGGAGTTGGAGGAGTTGCAAAGAAGTGCTGCTAGGTTTATCTCTGGAAATTACCGCAGAACACAATCCGTAACTGATATGATAAAGGAGCTGAAATGTGACTCAATGGAAGACAGGAGGAGGATGAAGAGAGTGATGGGAGTGCAGAAGGCGTATATTGATGATGAGGCGTAAAAAGATATTGGTGTAGGAATTAGGAGTAGTCGTTGGAAAGGAAAAGATGACCATGACCAGAAGCTGGCACTCGATTTCAATACAAGGCTGTGGGAAGATTTTCTTTTGTAGGTAAGTGGGTCAGGGATTAGGATAAGTTACCGGGGAAAGCGATTAATAATTTATCAAAAACATTGAAAGAATTTAAAGTTGCCAAAAGTAAGTGAGAAAAGGAAAGGGGAAAAAATGGGTGCGAAGGGAAATTGCCACCGGAGTAAATTAATTAAATTAAATTACCACTCAGTGTGGTAATGACTTGGTGGCCTGGGAGTTATCCCACCTGTGAGGCTGTAAGAGGCTAATACGTACTCGTGTGATACCTGACTGTCTCGTAGTCGCCGGGGTCTGGGGATGAAGCTTCTTGTCCAGTGATAGACGCGAGGCAATCACGGGATTACCGCCACCCTCGCGTCTTACCCTCGCGCACCCAAAGGGGTGTGAAGGTAATTCGCCGTGGCAGCCAATATGTCGCCCGGATTAGCAGCTCCATCAATCGATCGCCGAGTGATTGGAGGCCATTCCCTACGCCACGCGTCTAAACACAGGCCACACAATGTGAGCACAAACACATTACGTCACTCCACCTTATACTTTACAAGCTGTTTACTGCTAGAAATGAATATAGAAAGTTGTAAGTTACGCAATATGTGTCGCAAAAAGCACACAGTCGGAATAATATGACGGGGACGTTAATCCTGCTCATGTAGAGAAGCAATTTGCAAACATGTTTAAAAAACATCATCAGTCTAAAGAAGTGTGTGTGTGTGTGCGGGGGGACAACCTACCACAGTTCCTCCTGAAGATGTCTGCTTGTGGTGAAAAATTATGTCACTTTCTGGGCACGTCGTATGTGAATACCATTTTCTACACAACGTTTTCGGTTTTGTTGTCGTTTGGGGGTTGGAAACCCGTGAGCTACCTACATTTTTGTCTGCCAAGCTTCCCCTGCTGCTTTCAGTGCTTGTTCCTGGGTTTTATAGATAGTGATTGAATGCAGATCAAAGTTACATTTATACTGTATCATAAGTTGTGTCTGTACATTAACAGATCATAAACAAACTGACTGCGAGAGAAACAAAGCCTGAGTGACCGACATAACACTACAGAGACTACACACGCTATCCGTCTGTCTGTCACAGTTCGGTTAGTTTTCAAAATTCTTGACAAAATATATTATTTATCCTCAAAAGTATCCTATATCCTTCCTAATGATACATGGTATTTCCTTGTCGAGTTTAATCAAGTTTGCCTTTGTCGTTTACTTGAGAAAAAAAAAAAAAAAAAGCTTTAGAGACGTAACTACTTTTGCATTTATAATACTAGTTAAGATGCAATAATAATTGACACTATATAATTTAAAAGTAGGGAATCAAGGGATTCGAAGTTCATGGACTGAAATATCAATGCAATCTGTCCCTACTAACATTAAACTCGTATGTAGAGCAACGAGTGAAAGAAAAATTTCAAGGTGACGTGAGACTTCTAAGAGAACAATCAATATGCATGTTTTTGCTGAAAACATTCACGTGTTATGAGAAACAGTGAAGACACTGGAAAATTACTGAACAGTGTGACCAAAAAGTGGAATAAAGCAAGACAAAAGTCAACTGTAGCAGAAACGGTGGTAATAACTGTACATTAAATAATACAAATACGGATTCAGGAGAACGCGGGATCGAATTCTCGTTGGGGAATGCAGATTTCGGTTTCCATTTTTTCCCCCAAATCACTCCAGATAAATGCCTTGAAGATTCCTTCAAAATACCGTGACTGAATTCCTTCTCATGCCTTACTCCAGTCCTTTCAAGTCTCTAATGACCTCCATGTCGACAAGGCATCAAGCCGTAAAGAAAAAGATGGTCGAACGTAGCCGAAGATGTAAGAAGAGAGATCTGTTATTTGGCACGCAAATCACACTTAATACGCGATGCATGAACGATCGTAAGAGGAGGATGGCGGTTACTTGCATTAGGGAGAGTGCCTAAACTACGTAGCTCCAAATTGGCCTTCTGGCAACCCCACCCTTCTCCCCCCCCCCCCCCACGTAGCCTGACGTGGCTTTTCAGCGGCATTGGTGGGGGAGAGGGGGGGAGAGCGCGCGATGACACCCGTGACGTCAGATGGGACGGAGGAAAACTCAAAAAATTTCTGTGACTTATTTTATGGATGGCCCACTCACGAACACGCGTAGAGTAATTTCAGTTTAACTAAAACAGCAAGACAAAAGTGATTAAATGTAACGGAAATGATACCAATACTAGTAGATTAAATTAAAAATCGGATCGGATACAATAGGAGAAGTAAGTAAATTCTGTTACTTGGAAAGCAAACTTACAACCGATGGCAGAAGCAGGAATGATGTTAAAAGTAGAATAGCACTAGCAAAAAGAGCCTTCATGAAAAAGAGAAACCTTTTAGTTTCAAATATTGATCTAGGAATTAGAAAGAACTTTTTTAATCTCTATGTGTGGAGCACAGCACTTTACGGTAGCGAAACATGAACTTTAGGAATACCGGAAAAAAGAAAATGGAAGCATTTGAAATGTGATGTTACAGAAGAATGCTGAAAATTAAGTGGACAGACAAAGTAAGGAATGAACGAGTTTTGGAAATGGTGGGTGAGATAAGAAGTTTGAGGAAGAAGCTTACAGAAAGAAGAGAGAGGCTGGTAGGTCATATTTTGAGACATGCTGGATTGGTTAATTTGTTAGTGGAGGGAACAGAAGGTAAGAACTGTAGAGGAAGACAGAGATTAGAATATATGAAGCAGGTAATTGAGGACGTGAGTTGTAAAGGGTATGTAGAAATGAAGAGGTTAGCACAGGATATGAATGGATGGAGGACTGCATCATCAAACCGGACGAGAGACCTATGACAGAAAAAAAAAAAAAAAAAAAACCAGAATTGTGGTAGGTGTAACGGTTTCGCTCTCGAAAGAGCAGCGTTACAACAGTAGCAATCTAGCAATTTCGCAAGGAGCGTCTGGTACTGCGCATGCGCGGCGGCCAGGCCGATGCAGTGTCATGAACGCGCTGTGCTTGGCCGGCCGGCGCCCGTTCAGTTCAGCGAGGCACTGCTTATCGCTATGTTTCGTCTGCACCGTCACTGTTGAGTCACTAGCTCACTACTATCAACAGTACACGGGTTCCGAAGGCAAAGCAACGGCAGGGTATTTCTTATTAATTCTCTACCTGTGGAACCTAGCATGGAAGGTGGGCGGTAACGCTCTGGCCTCGCATTCGGGGGGACGCGGGTTCGAATCCCCGTCCGGGCATCCAGATTTCGGTTTTTCTCGGTTTCTAAAAATGTCTCCAGGTGAATGCCATGATGGTTCCTTCAATAGGCCATGGCCGAATTCTTTCCCGTTACTCATGTCCAATCCTTTCCCACCTATAATGACTTTGACGTCGACGAGGCGTAAAGCCACAAGTAAAAAAAGAAAAAATAAATCAATCTGTGATCTGGTAAGATGGGGAAGAATTAAAAAAAATATTTCCAATCGAATTAAAGATATCAAAACAAAAAATGAGATAGAAAAAATTATTCACTTAAATTTGATACAGTTCTCGTACTGTACAGGGTGATCCCGTGATGATGTTACAGATTTTCAGGTGTGTTTTGGAGAAGGGTAAATGTATCAGTTTGAGGTAAGGTACTCTGGTCAGGAAACGGAACTTATAAAGGAAAATCTACTCAAGTTCTGCTTTAACCTCGCGCAGCGCTCAAACTAAGGACCCCACCTTCCGAACCCTGACCATGACGTACAGGATTCCCCAATACCCTCAGATATTTTCCGCTATTGATGCGTAGTAACGGCGCACGTAAGGGGGCATCCATTTATTACGTGTTTTTATCACTGGTGATATGTGGTCAGACACCCTCCCCCCCTGTAAAATGACGTGAGAATAGTCATTCGTGACCGCTTGCTACAGTCCTTATGAAAACGTCATAGAGCTGATTAGTAGACTAGGCTGGGAGTCTCTGGTAGATAGACGACGCACGTTTTGTTTAAACTTATTGGAAAACATGCGTACTCCCACTTTCACTTACGAGTGTAGTGAAATACTTCGTCCACCAACCTATTTGAGCCGGAATGACAGGAAAGAAAAGATTAGAGAAATAAGGTGCCGCAATGATTCTTATATGAATTCTTTTTTCTCTCGTACCATTAGGGATTGGAATGCAAAACAAAGAGACTAGCTTTGGTGCTGAGCACCCTCTGCCACCCACAATTTTGTGAATTGCAGAGTATATATGTAGATGTAGAACCCCTCCCCCCCCCCCCCCGTTATGAAGGACCTTGTAACTTTTTGAGATTTTTTATTTAGGTGTCATGCTCCCAGGGGCGGTTAAGTCGGTTTTTACCCCCCTAAAATCGACTTTTGCGCCATTTTTTTAGCTCTACCATTCTACAAGAATTTCAAAACTTCACGTGAGATTTCGGTTGACCCCCTCTCTCTCTTGGTGAGGTTTCATAAGATTTCGCTGCCCCCTCCGCCGTTCCCCTATTTCACCTGACGTAATTAATGGACTCCCCCTAACTGGATGTCAGAGGGGTCGAAACTACTGAGTCTACGGCACGAGTTTCACAAGCCGCTACCTTCACGACAGAACTTTGTTCGACGAAGCCCTGCCTGCGCTGACCCTGGGAGATTCTGAGCAACTGTTGTGAATGTAGCAGTTGCCAGAACACCGAAAACAAAATAGACATTTAATTTAAATTAACAGATCAGTTATTAGTTGCTTTATTTATTTGCATTCCTTCAATGTAGATGTTTGCGATAAATCTTAAGCTTTAATTTTCGATCAGCAATGTTAGCGGAAGATTTGGTTAGATTGTTGTTTAGCCTGGATCAGAATTACAATTGACATTTGACGTTACAGCAGATGGCTCGAGTAATTTATTTATTTTTTTTAAATAATAAATTAAATTATTTCATGAGGACCCTGTTACTGAAATGATTACTTCGTTTGAATGAAAGTAGTTCCACAGACCACAATTAAAATTAATATTACGTGGCATAACCTAAGTTGATAAGATTTATTTTTAATTTCCTTTGTTTTCACGGGCACCATATTACTGACGTCATTATTCCAGCCGCGTGTATCTTTGTTCAAACTTAATATCTATCTGTATCACGGACAACAAAAAGAAAGTTGTAAGAATCCTTGAAGATTTTGGGTCAAGTTAATATCGCTATGCATGATGCCACTATTATCAGGTTCAGTAAATGTATTACTTCGCTTGTGATCGAAGCTTTGATTTCCTAGCGGCATTATCAGCAGAGGTTGTGGTTAAGTTGGAATGCAACCTGGACCAGGATAACGACTGAAACTTTCTAATACAGCGCAAAGAACGAGGAATTGCATTGAGCTTTGTTTTATAAATAATTGTATTTAGTGTAGGAAATGCAAAGAAGTGACTTTCCAGAACACTTCGTTCAGTCCTCATTTTATACGGATTTTGAGACTAGTTGTCAATAAAAATTCATCTAAAATGCAAAAAAGAAATTTAGATAAAAATTGTCTATTATATGTTAATGGCTTACGGTGGAATGTAGGTATTTTGCAGATCATATAATGGTGTACAATAGGATCAAAACAGGAGAAGATTGTGAACAGCTGCAGGGTGACCTGGATAGAATTCGGTATCTAAATGGGTAGATCAGCATGGAATGAAGATAAATAAGAGGAAGAGTCAGCTTATTGGGTACAAAGTTAAAAAACTAAAGATTGTTTATGATTATAGCGTGGGGTCAGAATTGCTTGTTGAAGGCTTGAAGTATAAATATCTTCGCATAAGGTTTAATAATAAACTCATCTGGGCAGAGCACATTGGGCAGGTGGTAGGGAAATGTTACAAAATTCTTCATTTACTGGAGAGGATGATGAGGGGATGTACCAGAGAAGTTAGGGAACTGGGTTACAAAACTTTAATCAAACTATTGAGTAAATATGGTGGTGTAGTTTGGGACCCACATTTTGGTTATCAAATACAGGAGTTGGAAGGTGTGCAAAGAAGAGCAGCTAGATTGTTTTGTGCAAATTATCGCAGGACCCAGTCGGTAACTGATGTGATAAAGGAGTTGGATTGGGAGTCATTTGAGGAAAGGAGGAGGGTGAAGCTAGTGTTGGGAATGTACAGGGCATATGTTGGTGCTGGGGCTTGGAGGGATATTGGTCAAAGAATTAGGAATAGTGCATGGAAGGGGAAAGGCGACCATGACCATTCGATTTCATGCTTAAGGGAGTGGGAAAATTTTCTTTTGTGGTTAAGGGTGGCAGGGATTGAAACAAATTACCAAGTGAAGCGATGAATAATTTACCAAAAACGCTGAAGGAATTTAAAATTAAAATTCATTAATAGCGAAAATAGATGGGGGAGTAATTTAACTCTCAAATTATATAAGATAATTTTAAAAAAAGGTAATTAAATGACTAAGGATGGAGCATGCACCCCATAACAATTAAATTATTAATAATAATAGTAATACTCTTCCAGTGTATCTGAGTGCCTGGTTTGGTGTTTGTGTTAAGCAGAGCTGGCTGTTCTGTATCTCTGTACCTTTGTTCCCTGTTTGACAGTGGGCAGATCAGACGCTAGCGGTGACGTCATCCGTCGCTGACTCAGCCACCCGGGGTCGAATCGAGGCCTTTTGTATCGGCAGCCGGACACAAAGGCTCCGTCGGCGAGGCCGCTAGCGTTCACCTGCGACAGATCTCAAACCGCTACACTAAAATACATTGTCATCTCTCTTCACGCTTTTTCCGTCTTGGACTTCTTCTTTTAATTGATATTCCGGGAGCGTCCATAAACTACGCGGTTTGGTCTAGAGGGGGGGGGGGGATATTCCGAGCCATTCATACTATTTGTCACAGTTACAATGAGGTACAGAACACACAATACCATGTGCATACTTATTTTCATAATTTAAGTATCGCCGTTTTTAAACAGTGCAAAATGTCTTCTGTAATCCATAGGGAAAAAAGCTACGTGGTTTATGGACGCTCCCTGTAGCCCGTCCATATCTTTTGTCCACGACCTCCTCTTCTCCTTCCGTTGATAACTGCTTCTCCAGTGAGCTTCATTGCCAAATTGAGTAAGCTGCAATGTGATGACGTATCCTTCCAGTGACATTTCTGGCTTAAAACGCTCCAGAACACCTGTTGCTTTGAGATCCACTAAGTCCATGATACCAGCAGAACCCTTGTCCGACCCTACAGACTAGAGCCCAAATCTGTTCATCTTCCTGTCACTTTCCTTCTTTTCCTTAATTTCTAAGCATACTATTTACTATCTCTCACTCTATCCATGTATTATATATGTACCGGGGAAGGTTGGATAGTCCCTGACGGCGGGTAACCCCGGACTTTAAAACTTCTAACAAACCAACCACGCTGCGTCGGTTAAACTTTATTGTAAACACGCGCCCTGTAGTGTAAAAACAAATGCGACTGAGCTGCGGCTTAGTGAGTTCCACACTAGTGCGTGTTTCGTTCCTGGCAGACGTTTTTCGTCGCTCCTGTCACAATTCGGTACAGATTATTGAATATGATGCGTCAAATAAACGCATAGTAACGCGGGCTCGAAACATCCAAAAGGGCGAGATTTTAACATCTTCACCATGTAAAAAGTGTGGAGAGGACGGAAAAAAAGTAAAGGCAGTAAAAAGGGCGAAGCGAAAAAATAAAAAGTGGAAAGGTGGTATAAACACGCTGAATACAAAGAAAAGTAATCAAAGTCTTTCCGAAGCAAATCAAGTACGAATGCATCGTACGTGGAGAAATTTTTGAAGAAGACTGGAATCAGTGCTATAAAGCAAAGGCAGGGCCAATGAAGATTGTGTTTGTATAGATTCCTTAAATATCCATTATTACTATTTGTAAGGCAAAAAACTACTAAGCCACCATTTATTACTAAGTCCGGGACTACCCGACAATTTTGTGTTACCAAAAAATTAAGGCGAAAGTGTTTTCAATTTAATTCGTTTAAGAATGTTGTGATTACTAACTTCTAATTAATATGAGTGCAGAAGTTCCCTGTTTAATTTTAAGATTAAAATAAAGACAGAAAATGAGTTTATTTTGTTTTTATTTGCAATTAATTTCAAGTGCCCAGGTCTATCAGAACTTCCGGTGGCTACCGGATCTCCCTGTATATACAGGGCTATTCAAAATGATTGCAGTGATTTCAGAATATTACTACAGATTTATTATTTGACATATACTTACATGATTACACAGATATATCCTCTTCAGTCCCGAGGTATCATATATGATACCTCCAGGAATTATTTTTTTCTCGGGCCACTGCACAACTGAACCTTTTCTGGCCTATCGTATCATCTACAATATACATCGCGCTTCTCACAACTCATATGTTCGATCTTCTGCTTTTGGCAGCCCTGATTGGAAACTTGGGATCCTGCAGCTGTACAACATGGCTGGTCGAAATAATGGTAAAGACATATAATTTTTCCACGAAATAAAGTAACATGAAGCAGTAAAGTTGTCTCTATAATTTTCCTGCTTGACTCCCGAGGTATCATCTATAAAAAATGAATTATTGTTTCAAAAAAATTATGGTCATTCATTGTTAACTAGCATTAAAACTAAGTAAATAACACAATAGTAGTTCTCTTGCACTTTTATTATGAGCTCGGGGCTGAAGAGGATATAAACAAACCGTGAAAATTTTTTTGAGTGTCTACAGATGCTCAATATGTGCACCTTTAGTGACTCTGCACACATCAAGTCTATAATCGAGTTCTTCCCATACCCGATGCAGCATGTCTCTGTCAATGAGAGAAAATGCATTGGTGATGCGAACCCGCAGGTCTGGCAGACCAACTGGTACTGGTGGCACGAACAATGTGTCTCTTACGAGACCCCAGACAAAGAAGTCGCAGGGGGTCAGGTCAGGGAAACGAGGAGGCCATGACATCAGCTGACGATCAGCATCCCCGGCACGACCAATCCATCTGTTTGGAATCCTGGTGTTTAGGAAATTACGGACAACTAGATAAATACTGGGTGGAGCACCGTCGTGCTGGAAAATGAAATCTTCACTGTCAGCTTCCAGAAGTGACATGAGCCAATTCTGCAACATTTGCAGGTAGATTTTCCCTTTGATCGGCACCTCATTAAAGGAAAAAGGCCCATAAAGTTTCTTTTGCGAGATTGCACAAAACACGTTCACTTTGGGAGAGTCACTGCACGTAAGCATGGGGGTTTTGGTCCCCCAAATGCGCACATTGTGCCTGTTCACTTTTCTACTCACATGAAAAGTGACCTCATCCACTAAACACGAGTTTTTCTGCGAATGTTTCGTCTTGTTCTGGACATTGGGCACAGAATTGAAAACGACGCACTTCATTGTTGTGCGACAGTGCTTGTAGCAACTGTAACCTGTAAGGCTTCATACACAGTCACTTCTGTAGGATTGTTCAAACGGTCTTCTGTGGAATACCTAATTCCCTGCTCGCTCGAGGAGTAGACTTCTGGGGGCTACGAACGTAACTGACGCGCACACGTTCAACGGTTTCTTCAGACACAGGAGGGCGACCCGTTGTTTTACCTTTACAAAGGCATCCCGCGGCTTTAAACTGTTGGTACCTACGCCGAATGGTGTTAGCATGCGGGGGATCCTTGCCGAACTTTGTTCTAAAGTGTCGCTGAACAGTTAACACAGACTGAGTCGAATGAAATTCGAGAACTACGTACGCTTTCTCACTTTCAGCCATCTTCCTCTCTAGCACTCTAGCGGCCACCGCGGGAAGCTTCTATTTAGAGCAATCGAAACTTGAAAAACCACTTGTCTTATAATTGCAAACCCCATCATCGTACCTACAATAGGACAGCCAAAAGAAAAATCGTGAAATCGCTGCAATCATTTTGACTAACCCTGTATATAGATATCCACCAGTATTTCGTGATTGCGGTTTTAGGCACTCATTCAGGCGAAAAGTCAGATAACAGACCCATGATTACATGTCTCCTTTCAGTTAGATTCTTATATTAATTATTTTTACCATCCTGTTCACAAGGTTTATTTGCTGTCTGTACGATCCAGTAATTTTTCAGCATATTCCCACTCCGTCCGTATGTTTTGATTTTCTTTTTATATCGTTTCGTCATTAATTAATAAGGTTCCCAGTACACAGTCTTACCCGCCACTAGTCTCGAGTCCTGGAAATAGTCTACCAGTCGTCATGATTGCCATTTTTAGGCTGTTTTCGGTACTACTAGGCGAGTGCTGGGAATGTCCCCAAAGACACCTCATAAACTACACATTTCACAAACAAAAATACACGTATCATAGAAAACATAGTTTACACGAATGGCAGACACATGACAACATTTAATCACTTTCCCCTCGGCCCCCCCCCCCAAAAAAAAATTGATCCGGGAACTGACAATCCCTGGTTCCAACTACTCTGTGGAAAATGTTTAATTACGAGCCACCATGGGAATGAAGCCTTTGCTTGATGCGATAGAGTCCATTCGCAACTTATTATATATATATATATATATATGACGGGTGATTAGAAACTATGGTTACAAGGCAGATATTCCTGGAGTGTCGTCCGTAGTAGAAAAATAAGTAGTGTGCAGCAATTTCAAGTCATGCGGTTGGCAACTGTGTATAGTTCAGCCACTCGCCACCTAAATGGCGAATCGTTTGGAAAACTGGTCTCGCAAAGAAATCCGCTCAGTTATTCGATTTCTGAGGGGGCTGGTAGAGGTTTACGGAGAGACTCTAATGTCTCGTCGACATGTCGCAGAGTAGTGTCGGCAGTTAGCGGCAGGTAGAGAAAACGTGACCGACGAGGATCACCGGCCACCCTCACTACAGCTCGGACCTCACTCCAAGCGACTTTCACCTTTCTCATCACTTGAAGGAGCACCTAGGTGGCCGACGATTCCTTTTAGACAGGGAGGAGAAACACTTAGCGACAACGTGGCTGAACAGGCAGGGACAAGGATTTTTACCAGGAGGGAGCATTCAAACTCATCTTAAGCAGCAATAAGTGTCTAAACCGATATGGAATGTCGAAAAATAACCTAATGTACGTACTATCAGTTGGCTGTGTGAAATAAAATGAACACGTTTCATTACAGGCTCTGTAAGTTTAGTTTCTGATCACCTCTCGTATACACACACACACACACACACATATATATATATATATATATATACAAAAGTCAGACATTACAACACAATTATCAAATCTGAAGCCCTGTACGCCAGCGAAACTTTAACACTACACAGGAAAGGTGACCTAGAAAGCATTTTGAAAGAAGAACGCAAAATTATAAGAAAGATTCTTGGCCCAGAAAAAAAAAACAGATGACGGATATAGACTTAAATCTCGAAAGACAACAGAAACACTGTCAAACCACGCGGGAGACATCAGGAAACGAGGATTAAGATTTTATGGACATATCCACAGACTTCCAGCAACAAGACTGATTCATAAAATTGTGACGCACATAGAACAGCTAAAAACTATGTCCTAGGTCCAGGAGATCAAAAAAGACATGGAAAAAGCCGACATAAACTCATCGGAAAACGTAGACAGACAAACATACAGAGAAAAAATTAACAAATCGGAAGTACCGCCAGAGAATGAAGTCATTAAGAGACCAGGGACGAAGTGGACTGAAGAAAGGAAGAGAATCCACGGAGAAAAAATGAGAGCTGTATGGAAACTCAGAAAACTGAATCGTTAAGGCTTTGCGTGATCCGACAGGGACCAATTGCAGATAATATATATATATATATATATATATATGTGTGTGTGTGTGTGTGTGTGTGTGGTGTGTGTGTGTAGAGAGAGAGAGACAGATTGTCTCTCTCTCCCTTTAACGCTTCCTAGTTCTTTCAAAGTCAACAGATATTCTTCAAATTTTCCAGAGCGAATCTTTAGAGTCAAGTCCACGACAAGTTTGTATTTTAACTTGATCGGGTTACCTGGTCATGATATTTGACACAAAAACTCATTTTTTGTTCACAAAAAAAAATTTTTTTTTTTCACTTTTAGACTCTGTGCAATGCATTTTTTGGTTTAAATCTACGTTAAGAGTTCCAATAGTGATACACTAAAAAAAAAAAAAACAGACCGGTTGAGGTCTGCGTACCTGCATCTGTGTGTCGACTGGGAAGTGTTATGCACCCGAAACACTGTCGCGGATATGTCACCTGTCCTCACTCTGACGACCTCGCATCAGCGTTACGCGTGTAAGATTTGCGTGAAGTTCGGTAGGCAGACGGGTCACCAGGTCAATCGATACCGCTCCAGACACACGCAGAGGTGTCGGGAGTAACGCGGGGGGGGGGGGAGGAGGGGTCCTGTCCACACAGTCCATCAGGAGCCTAAACTTCTCCCTACGAAAAATTATCGACACCCAGATAAATACACGTCAGCCATTCAAATGGGCGTTATTGACAGTTATCGCAAATGCTAATTTTGGTGGCAACTGTAGCCTTATAAACTAGAACAGTAGGTCTCTAGGAATTTTCGAATTCGAGGCATCAACACATCGTCACCTCTTGCCATTCCAGTCATCATCACAGTTATTTTTTATGTTAAAATAAGTTTTGTCTGCATATAAAATTTATGAAGAGATCATACACAAAGTAACTGCGAGAGAAACAAAACCTGAGTGACCAATACAAAATTACAGAGACTCACACACGCTACCCGTCTGTCTCTCATCGTTAGGGTTAGCTTTCTAAATTTCATTGCAAAATATGTTTTTTATCCTGAAAAAAAGTATCTTATGTCCTTGCTAATGATACATAGTATTATCTTGTCAAATTTAATTAAGGTCGGTTTAGGCTTTTAGCCGCAAAAACGTAACAAACAGAGTTAGTTTCGCATTTATGTTAGTGTATATTAGTGTTGATAGAAGCATTAGGGTATTTGGAAGCCAGGTTAGAAAACCTAGCAACCACAAAACCCGAGAATACAAAGTGTCATTATAAAACAGCCAAGTTAACACAGCAGAACAATAAGTATGGCTAAAAGTCGAGTTTACATCACAGCTTCAACTGCAGACGGCACAATTTCTGTCGAAAGGCGTAAATAAATTGAGTCTTTACGACTGAATGGGCCGAACCAGGTATTACCTTCTCCCGACTTTCATTCACCCATAAGACAAAAGACACTCTACACCGAACACACGCGGATCACAGTGATCCACACAGAACAGTACCCTATTATCCCAGTTTAAATTTTCCGGGAAAAAGTACCCAACAACCCAACGGTTTCGGAGTAATAGAAGAGAAATACGGCAACCCGCCAGTGTGGCGCAGTGCGCTGGGGCGCCGCCATAATGGATAGGGGAGATGCAACGGGACCGGGCGCGAGTCTAAGCCAATCCCCCACCCTACCCTCCGCGTACCGGTCGTACTGACTGCGGTTTTCCGCAGCCATCAAAGAGAATGCCGTGATGGCGCCTAATCTCCGCCATATAAACAACACATTACACAAACAAAAAGTACACTCACCACAGACAGAACATAGTTAGACGTTTCACTGACAGATGGCTGGAGTTGTATTAAACCTGGTAGGTCATATTTTGAGACATGCTGGACTGGTTAATTTGTTAGTGGAGGGAACAGTCGAAGGTAAGAACTGTGGAGAAAGACAGAGATTAGAATATATGAAGCAGATAATTGAGAACGTGGGTTGTAAGGGGTATGTAGAGATGAAGAGGTTAGCACAGGATAGGAAGGGATGGAGGATTGCATCAAACCAGTGGAAAGACTGACGAAAGAATATGTATATATATATTAAAATAAAATAAATAAATAAATAAAAAATAAAATGCAAATGCGTCGCCTGACTCGAAGTACCGAGACGTTACTCACGAATTCGTTTCGTTCCTCGCATTTGTCGTATGGCTGTCAGTTTGATTCGATAAACTAACGAATACGACGCATCGTGCGGGAACTGCAACGGTTCGCCCAGCGACTAAATGAATCCGAACGACAGAATAAACATTTGAACATTGTGTGTCGTGCATTTCTGGGAATTTTTATTTGAATTCGTTTCATTACAAAGGAAAATGTGTAAGCACAGACATGTTGCGCGTACATTATTTTAACGCAATTAATACCCTTTACTGTTGAGTGTTGATATTTTTAACGAGGTAATTAAGTTTGACAACATAAAGAGTTGTTTAGTATTTTGCTTAACATTAAAATTGACAGCGCATAATTTATAAGTAGAAAATTTGGATAGATAATTTGAGATGGTTATTCCTTTTTTATTGATCGTATCTGAGTGAGGTTTTATTAATTTCAAACGTAGCGCTGCGCGACTCGATACAATGATTCTCCCAGTACGACCTGGCTTCCGCAAGGTCATTAAGCCGCGAAATCGAAGCTCCAAATTTGGCTATGCCAACGATGAGCAAACTCAGACGATCCTAAAATGTTCGGGAAGGTGGTAAAACATAGGAGACATGAGCGCTAGTGTCTCCTAGACAGGTAGAGGTGACGTTATCACTTGCAGTCACAACAAACAGCTGCCACACACTGCGAGTGAGTGAGCACGCATGACCAGCTCCACATGTATGAGCCGCTCCACATGTCTGGCCAGCCCAGTGACGTAATGGACTCACTGGCCCGACACAAAAGGTACCAGCAACACCTCAGCCCACAAGCCAACATACTCACACACCCGTACACATCGCCACTAAGGATTGCAATCCCGCAGTGTCTTCAATCCCGCGGGATTTGCGCCAATCCTACGGGATCCCGGAAAATGGTATGCTTAATGGCCAAGTCATTACAATTTTTTTAAATTTTAATTAACGATCTATAACACCGAGAGAAAGCATTTTATTTCACAAAGTGATTGTAGAGTGTAGACTTGCCTCAGAACAAGATCTCGTAACTTTTTGTCGTTGCACAAGCACGAGACTTTGCCTTTTTTTACAAGAATTGTTTTTGTTGGATTCATTATTATGTATCCTGATTTCTTGATTGATCTTATAGATGACTCGTTCTTATTAAAAGAAGCTACTCACGAAGACGTAAACTGTCAAGTATTTCAGTTTTACTTTAAGTGG
This sequence comes from Vandiemenella viatica, assembly GCA_031002005.1. Classification (NCBI taxonomy): domain Eukaryota; kingdom Metazoa; phylum Arthropoda; class Insecta; order Orthoptera; family Morabidae; genus Vandiemenella; species Vandiemenella viatica. The sequence goes on along the minus strand of CM061914.1, from coordinate 182,281,788 downwards.
CGTATCACCTTTTTTAGAGTGGATATTAATTTTTATATAAGAAGGAGACATTCTCGGCGTATAAGTCCTCACGGGTGTATCGCCGGATTGCGTTCTTAAAACACGAAATTTCATACGTGAGAAAGACTTCGGAGACATGGTGTTTTTACAACACAATTCGGTGGTACACCCATTAATACTTCATTATAACTATCGTTGTCTTTAGTCGAAATAATAACAAGGAGTTGAAAGGATTAGTTTGGTATCAACGAATAGTCAAATTTCCAGCCGCAAATACAGGAAATTGTCAATAAATTTATCTGCAGATATAGATGACGTCTGCGACACATAAAAATACTAATTATATGGTAAGAAGATCGTACTAAATACGCAGCGTAACTCAAATTATAGATATGTGTACTCAAAAGAAACGCAAGTTTTAATGAATACGTAAAAGTGGATTTATTTAGTTATGAATGACGAAGGTTGACAAAAACAAACGTTTGTTCAAGCGAGTCAAGTACCAACTGGAAGGGTACAGGCAAACAGTGCAAAATATCCGACAGAGACCGAGTGGGGCAGCGAGTCACGCAGACTGACACACGTGTCCGCTGGATTTGCGGATTGCGGATCCGCTTAATTTTGTGCGAGATCCGCCAGACTGTCTAATGATGCGGGATCCCGCTTTGCTGGACTGCAATCCCTAATCCTCACTAACCTTGTTGCTATGAATATGATTACGTCACTAAAGCATACAATACAACCGTTTCGTGCTTTCTAATTGATTGTGCGTCTCTGACAACTTCCATTGACATGTATTTTGTTTCTCAGTACTGTTCTACCATAGATAAACCTGTGACAGGGCTCTCTTTATAACAGGAAAAATATTTTGGGAATAATGAGGGAAAGCGACTAACGGAAAATGGACGAGACTAGTCAGAACAGATCTCGAGCAACTGGAAACTGACCCCAGTGAGATTTACAATAGGGATAGGTACAGAACATTGATTAAAGCATCCGATTCTCTCCAGACACTAGCAGCCATAACACTGTGCCCCGGATCTTGGGTGAAACGGACCCAAGAAAGAAAAGACATCCACAGTGCAAGGATGAAGGAATATTGGGCCAGATAGAAAGCTCGCCAGAGGTAAGAATCACGTGATCCATAGAGTCCAAAACCGAAAAGAAGAAGATTTGAAGTCAGCTATTTGCAGGTCCCTGGAACAATTAACATTGTTTCTAGAATTATTTTATATCGGGATTTCTGTTTATGTATTTTTCTGTTTGTTTCTTTATAGGCCTATGTTTAAATGTTTTCCCGTTTATCTGTGTGTATGTCTATGAGATTTGTTTGTTTATGTTTTTGTCTGTTTATGTATTTGTCCGTCTATTATTTTAACGGGCTGTTTGTTTATTTTGTGTGTGTGTGTCTTTGTTTTTGTTTGTCTGTTTACTCGTTTGTTTTGAGCAGAGATTGGTAGTTTGTACTATGCCCTGTGGTGTTGACGATGTCTATTCCGCTGTCCAGCTATCTGTAGGGCTGAAGGAGTTAGATGCTGGACTGACAGCAGTCTTCCAGGCAGGGCGACGTGACTTCAGCCGTGTTTTGTATTCCCTAATATCTCCTTGGATGGGAAGAGGCTCCCGACCATAGTTTGATTAGAACCTTTTGCCTTCTGATGTGAGGTGGCAGCCACTGAATAGGTGTAGGTAGAAGCGACCCAGTTACGATGCGCATTGTTTGGCGAAGCTGGACGTCTACCAACTGGGTGTGAGAGCTATTAAGCCATACACTGGAGCAGAATCCAGCTGTGGAGTAAACCAAGGCTAGGGCTGCTGCTCTTAATGTATTCGCATCAGCTCCCCACGAAGTTCCTGCCAGCCGCTGAAGCAGATTGTTCCGACTTTTAAGCTTGGCAGCTGTATTCTGAAGGAGGTATACTCATGAAAAACATATATTCAAACATATACATGCATTCATTGAAAGCTTAATGCGTAACGGGAACTAGCACAAAACGATGTATCGAATGCTCACTGCTTAACATGGGCTTAAGTGACAGCAGACGCTATCGCAGCTGCTTGAATCAAAGACTGTTAAGAGCGCATGCGCAGAACGTGAAGTGCGCATGTTCATAACGTGAAGTGCGCATGTTCAGAACGTGAAGTGCGCATGCGCAAACTAACGCTAGCAAATTTTTCTCTATCGTTCCCGAAGGAAGTTTCACTTCAAACAAAGGAACCCAGTCCCTTGCCTTCCACCTTTCCTATTTCAACAGATTGTATCTGTAGTTTCCAATCCTAAGGGGAAGAAGATGCCTTGGAATATTTGCAGCTGTTAGTAGTGGGTGACTTTCGTTTTTAACCTCCTCGAACTCTCGTATTTGATCCAAATGGCCCCATTACACACCACCATATTCAAACAACGGTCTGACACAGTTTGTTCACCGATAGGATCGTAGATATACCGGAAGTGGTTCTGTTGCCAGAGAGTTAACAGAGTGTGCCACGTGGAGGAGAGAGTAATGTAGTCTGCTGCAATCTCTCGCTACCTCATCAATGGAGGCTGGAGTTTGCGTCTACCTAATTAGAACCGACGTTACGGAGTCTGCCAAGTTTGCTGCACTCAAGTCACAGCTCGCTATTGTGATCGACCAAAGGCGCCTGGCGACAGTTTGTGAGCACTGTGATAGTGGCGAACTTAGTGCTTGATAATTGATAAAATTGCGATGGAGCGCCCGCTGCGGTGACAATCTCCATACTAGTGTTGCAAATTGAAAAAAAAAAATAAAAAAAATCAGCTTTGTGAAAAAAAAACATGAAAAAAATCTTAGCACCCTTGTTTTTTTTTTCTAAATTTGTTTTATTTTTCAGAAAACAATATATTTGATAAATTATAGTTTTATTTACTGAACTTACATTTTACATGTGTGTTTTAAATCTTACTGAATCATATGATGTCTTACATAATGATTCATAAATGTATCTATATATAGGTAACGTAATTTTATTCATCCTCTATGTCAGTACCACATTCACTAGTATCAGCACTACCAACACTAGTTCGGTCGGTGTCGGAATTTTCTGTTTCTTCTTCTGTCTCCTTTAGATCCATAACTTCAGAAATAGTTACATTTTCTTTTACTGGTTGTTCTTGTATTGTACTCAAAAGATTTTGAGATTGCAATTTTAAATTGTGAACAAAGTACACACTGTGCATAAAGACTGTGGCAATAATTCTGTATTACGGTCTTTTAAGTTTGAATTTAAATCTATTATCATACAAAATAGGAGCTTTATTTCTTTTTCAATCGTTAGTTTACGCCAACGGTTGCAAGGAAACGATTCATAATTACTGACAATTTAATGACTCGGTATCAATATACGCTGAGAACTTATCAAGTATACAAATATACGGAAAACACAATAAATAATAAAAAGAGGCAAAAAACCTTAGATAAATTTAAAATTCCTAATTTTTTGAAGAGATTCTTAGGTCTACGGATAAATTCGTAGGGCTGGTTCAAATAGCGAGTATCAAACCAAACAACGGGGAACGGGGATTCCTTCTCGCGCAAACTAGCCTCTTCGGGAAGTCCCCGTTCGTAAAAACTTCAGTCAATGTTGCCAATATTTTCGTAATTTTATATTCAACTGAACCAGAAAATGATAGTAGATTTAAAAATTAAGATAAGTACTTAGTGTAAACTCTAAAACAATGATATTAAACGATAAATGTCTTACAAATTTGAGATTTAGTAGTTATGAAAAAAACGTGTCCCAGAAAAAAAGTGATTTTTTCATAGTTGTTTTTCATGTTTTTTTTTGCAAGTCAGAAAAAAACCTTTTTTTACAACACTACTCCCTACACATACCCTTTTTTCCTTTCCTCTTCCAACCTACTTTTGCCCTCTAATAATTTTTACTTTAAATTCCCTCAGTGTTTCCGGTAAATTATTCATTACTTCTCTTGGCAACCTATTCAAGTCCCTTACACCCTTTCCTACGAAAGAAAATTTTCCCATACCCTTGTGCCTGAAATCGAGTGCCAGCTTGTGGTCATGGTCAACCTTACCCTTCCAAGCATCTCTTAATCTTTCCACCAATATCTTTCCATGCTTCATCACCAGTATAGGCCTTGTACACTCCCACGACTCTCTTCACCCTCCTTCTATCCTCCAATGAATCCCACTCCAGCTGCTTCGCCTCATCGCTTATATCGTACACTTACTCCACTAGTCATTGAAATTCACTTACCGAGTCACTTCTAGAAGTTCGAATATTATCCCGTAATTCGTCATTTTGAACAAAATAATAGTTAAAAAGAACTGTAACTCCTTGAATGTGTTCAGCTTCTAATGTGTAGCGTGCGATGTTTAATATGGCTCTTCTCTTGAAACATACACCAGCTTGTAAGTTACATAGCTCCTATTTACAATTAAGATCATTATTGTGAACATATTTGAATAAAGTGCAATATTAACTCTGAAAACCTTAGTTAAAAGGGTCAAAGATGTCACCAGAGCCATGAAGTAATATCTTTGGTGGACAAACGTTGATAAAGAAATTGGGATTGATGGGCGCCATTAATATGGAATGATTTTTTTTTACTTATGGCTTTACGCCTCGTCGACGTCAAGGTCATTAGAGGCGGGATGGGACTGGTGACAAGGAACGGGAAGTAATTCGGCCGTGGTATTTTTTTTTAAGGAAGCATCCCGGCATTCGCCTGGAGTGATTTGGGGAAACCATTGGAAAACGCAAATATGGATGTCCGGACGGGGATTCGAATCGGTGTCCTCCCGAATGCGAGGCCAGAGCGTTAACCACTCACCTACCACGCTCGGTAATATGGAATTTTAATGTTATTAAGAAGAGTTTTAGAGTAAAGGAATCCTAAAAAATTGTATTCAATTTCCATAGGGTGGTAGAGCCCATAAATGTTTGTATAGGACATGTAAATAGCCTGAGGGCAAACAGAAATATTTTTACATATTGTGATCTGTAAATGTTGGATGTCATTTGAATATTACTCATTGTTAAATGCAATGAACGTAAGTACAAATTGTTAATCTTAATAAAGTAGTCAGACTGTGAAATAAACTGTAATATTATTGTATCAAAGATAACCTCGCTGACTTTTTTTAAGAGTACTAGCTAATTAATTAATGATATTGAGATTGCTAGAACAGGTGTTAAACCGTTTCTCATAGGTCAGATATTGTAAGCCATATAAAATAGAAATAAAGTAATTGGTTAATATCTGTTAATTGTAAAACGAAAGCAGGCAACGATAATATCAAAGAAGATGAAGTGAGCGTGTGCATGGACTGCAGTCATATGTACGGAATATTCCGCTGGTGGCGATACTCGACGTACGAATAAAAACAAACGCTCACAAGGTGTACCTGACATATTTCGAGATGTCTGCAGCATTGTTTGGCTGCAAGTTGAGGAATGGTGATTATATTTGTTACTTGTCAAAGGAAGACACAATTATAGCTCAAACGTAACTGTAGTGCTGTCTATAATCATCTTCGCTGATACCAACGTTACAGCTAGTTTATCTGGTACTATCGGTGAACATGTTATCTCGCACCGTTGTCTGAATATAGTCTTGTGTTATGGGGACACTTGCATCAATTACAAGAGTGGGGATTCAAAGTAGGGCTGATTGATTTGTATGTGTAAATTATCGCTGAACACAGGTTTATTATGCTTATAACGTGTGGAAAGAATTGCTTATCGAAGACTTGAAGTGTAAATACCTTGGCATTACATTTGATAGCAAGCTCAACTAGGCAGGACACATCACTCAAGTCATGGTCTAATTCCTTTCCGTTAGTTGTCCCTGTCCTTTCCCGCCTCTAATGACCTTGACGTCGACGGGATGTAATGCCATAAACAAAACTAAAAATAATAATTAAAAAAAATAACAAGAAGATTAAAAAAAAAAGAAATGAACGTGTTTTGGAGATGATGGGTGGGGAGGGAAGTTAATGGAAGAGTCTGTAACGTCTAGTTTGTGACGTTGTTAAAATTAGAATAAAATAATGAGCATTAATTAATAAGTTAATTTGTAAAATTAATCCCGGGTAGGCGCCAAGAATGGAAGTGTTCTCTATCCGAGAGAAGCGACATTCCAATTCTGAAATACTTTTAATCAAAGCAATTGGACTTTTAAAATACCATAAAAAACACAAATCTTCATCTATTCAAATGATATACTGATACATTGGAAAGGAAGTTATTGAAAGCAGGGTTTACAACACCTATTATTTTCTTTGAATATAAAATTGATTGGTTTATTGAACAGAACTGAATAAAAAAGTTTCTTTTGAACAATTTAGAGCATGATTCTCATCTCAGAGCGTTGCCTAGGGTTGAATGACGCAAGAGTGTCTATACATCGCCGGCGTTCTTTACCGTGGCAGATGACGTGCAGATAAAACAGAGTCTCATATGATCAGCTGGGCGCAAGGTCACTTGGCGAGGTAGCTCCCCGCAGCTATCCGGCAATCTCCCATGATGCGCCGGTGCGGATTATTTGATGGCCAGAAACAGAATGTCTTCTCCCCCACTTGTTCGCTCCGTTGAAAACTTGCAGGCTCCCGAGTTTTAGCAGACGCGGGAAATTTCAGCGAGTCGCAGCGTTTGGCGGGTCGTCCACGATCTCCATTGGCGCTCATCATGCAACATAAAAAAACTTATGGTTTCTAAAAGTTCGTAACACAGTTTGATTCGCTGGTTCCCAACAGAGGTGTTCCGCAACCTGACTTTTTCTCCGAAGCATCGTTTCTCTAGTTTCAACTTTCTACTGTACCAGGAAATCCTCATTTCGGCACAGTCCCTATACTGTCCTTTGAATTTCATTGAATGCGTAAAGCTTTTAACTTTACGGCTTGCAATAAATCGTTCGGTCTTTCAGTGCAGGTATGAGTCACCTGGCTCTCGCCGATGCCAAAAAAACGTGGAATTCACACGCATAAATTTCCCGTCACCAAGGGACATTACAACTCTTACAGAAAGAAGAGAAGGTCGTATTTTGAGACATGCTGGATTGGTTAATTTGCTGGTGGAGGGAATAGTCGAAAGAAAGAACTGTAGACAAAGATTAGAATATTCGAAGCAGGTAACTGAAGACGTAGGTTGTAAAGGAAATGTTGGGATGAAGAGGTTAGAGCAAAATAGGAAGGGATGGAGGATTGAACGAAACCAGTCAAGAGACTGATAGCAGCAAACAATAAAATCTGTGTTGGATCTTAGTGGTATGTCACTAGTATAGTTGGCGTGTGTTTATTCAGACGTGTCAGACAGGGACTCATTTCGCCGGAAGCGATCGTAAAGTGTTTAAACTGTTCCCCGTCCTCTCCGCTGTGACTGTTTGGTGTTGAATAATGGAGTCCGCGGTGCGCCGACTATTTGTGTCGCGTCGTGAGTTATGCGAGCCGCGCTCACTCCTCTTTAATTCACCTGCCGGAGTTCCCGTCATGCCCCGCGCGCTGCTGAATATTAACCAACCCGAGACAAGCTCCACTCACAGGAGACACCGACCGTCGAGCACTAAATCTCACGGACTCACGACGCCAAGCGGACACTGGTTGACAAGGGAGCGTCCGTAAACTACGTCACTCATTTCGGGCTCTTTTGAATCCCCCCTCCTCCCATGCAGCCTGACGTCTCTTTCACTTTGACCCCCCCCCAGACCTCCGTGCGGCACGTAAGTTCTTTCCCCATTAATTCCAGAAGTTATTTTGAACTATTCTCTCTTACGAGACTATCATTAAAATCGTTCCGTATATGTTATAAGGGGGCGTCTTATTAATATTGATTACGTGAGGTGTTTTTCCGGAATTCCGGACTCCCCCCCCCCCTCTGGCTACACTTCGTGACATCTAGTCGGACCCCCCCCTCTAAGATGACCTGAGATTTTGACTGAGACAGCCCCCCCCCCCACTCGTACTAAACGACCTCGTAACTTTTTGAGACCTTTATTCCACTTTTTTTAGATCTCATGCTTCCAAGGGCGATTATACCCCCTCCCCTAAAGTCGACTTTCGCGTCATTTGTAGACTGTTTTTTTTTTTAGGTCTACAGACCGATAAGATTTTCAAAACCTTACGTGAGATTTCCATTGACCCCTCCAATCCCTTGGTGAGTTTTCGTGATATTTCGCAGGATCCCCCCCCCCCTTTTCCCCTATTTCACCTCACGTAATTAAGGAAGCAGGAATACATAAAGGAGTCATACAAGATTCTGCCCTGTCTCCCTTAATTTTCAATGCCTATATTCAAGACTCACTGGACAAGGTCAGAGACGAAATTGATGTTGGGATAAAGATACAGGGAAAACTAATAAATATGATTACAATAGGAAAATTAATAAAGCGAAGACGAAAGTCATGGTATGTGGGAAAGATAAAAACTCAAAAATTAAAATTAAAATTAATGGTGAAGCATTGGAGGATGTGCTAGAATTCTGCTACCTAGGAAACAAAATCACAAATGATGGAACATGCAAGAATGATATAAAACGCAGGATAGCTCAAGCAAAAATAGCGTTCAACAGAAAAAAAACGAATTTTTACAACAAATAATATCAGCTGGACAACGAGGAAAAGACTTATTAAAGGCTTATTCTGGGCATTGCCCTGTATGGATGTGAAACCTGGACAGTTGGTACAGAAGAGAAAAGAAGATTAATTTCGTTCAAGCAATGGTGCTACAGACGAATGTTAAAAATTAGCTGGAGGGACAAGGTTACTAACGAGGAAATTTTTGAGAAAGCGGGAGAGTATAACTCTTTATGGAAAAATATAAAAACGTGGAGGACAACATTAATTGGACATATCTTAAGACATGAGAGCTTATTAAAAACAATACTGGAGGGAATGGTAGAAGGAAAGAGATATCGAGGAAGACCACGTTTAAAGTACATCCAGCAGATAATGGAAGATGTTGGCTGCAGGAGATATGAAGAGGAGGGCAGAGAATAGAGCTGAATGGAAGACTGCCGCACACCAATCCCAGGACTGACTACCGCAGAAGAAGAAGAAGAATATTAATGGGCGCTCCCTAGCGAACATGACAGATATTTGTTATATTCTGAAGGAAATGATGACACTAGCTACTCCTGCAAATGATCAGTTATTGCAAAAACCTCCTTCTAAGATATACCATAGTCATGGATCCTTTTCTTCTAGGATGTTACCAAAACCGTTCTCTTAATCTCATTCATCAGTGTTTATTAATTGATAAAATAGAACAAACTATAGTAGCTAGAACTAAGAACAGCTGCATCTTTTCTTTTATATTGCTCCAGTTTTTTCACCTTTCTTTGTACATTACCGGGGAATGATTCTTTGTCCTGCTTAAAAGGTTTCCATAGTTAATTGATGACGTTATGGACACCGAAAAGATTTCCTATAAGCCTCGTAAAGTTTTTTGTCCAGCACCACTTCACTCCACACTTGATCTTGAAATAACTCTTCAGCGAGCACTATAATTAAAAACTCACTGGAATTCACAGGACACAACAAAATCAGAACTGCAGTGTAATCTTCTCGGGTGTCCAGCCGGAGGGTGTTGTGTAAACACGACGTTTCCACAGCCAGCTCTGCCGTCTTCATCAGGCGTCAGGTCTCTTCTAACTGTCGCAAGCTGGTTGTCACCGCCTGGACTGGCTTAGCCTCCTATCGGACTTCTTTATATTCATGAAACGCTGTGTCCTCGCATTCGGGAGGAGGACTTGACGCTTGAATTAGTAGCACCACGAACTCCGCAAAGTTTATACGACAAAGATTAGTTTTTAGACGAGTGCGTAGTTATGTAAACACAGGTGATTTAATTCACTTGTGAAATCATCCTACGTTTTTTGTTGTTAAAAGATGAGGTAAAGATAGATCAATATGGCAGTGTTGTATGGAAATAGACTTTACTTATCAAAAAAGATAGAATTTGGCCTAAAATATATACTTATTTTGATTTTACGTTTATTTTTGATATAATATTAAAATCTAAATAATTATAAACCTATTTTTCCACCTCCGCTTCCGCAAAACATCCGCATCCGTTACAGCGCCTGGGTGTCGTGCACGGAGGCGAGTGAGGCTGTAGCTACAGGGAGTGTTTGTTCCGTGGGAGAGGGTCCTGAGGACTGCTTTGCGCCGCGGGCTGCATGCGGGCGCTCTACCTGAGGACACAGCTGCCTGCCTGCACGCCAATGTTTTCAGGGCCCCCTGCATTATGAGTGAAATACGTAACTCTCCAGGAGTCCCTCATTTGTCCATCCGCATAGCTGGGACAGTTATTCCAAAAGCTAACTTTGTTAATACGCTACCATTAGAAGTTAAGTTCTATAATCGTTAAAGCGTTACATTTTCCCAAATTTAACGCAATGTACAGTTATCCGTTAAAAATTAGCCATCAGTAACACGTCTCCGCAATGTCCCTCCGGAAACTGACTTCGCTTTCAAACGTATCGGATTCTGCAACATGTAGTGGAATCATGTTGGCAACGAAAAACTTATAATGCATCCACCTACACCAGCTTGGGATAGGCTGCTGTCGGTAACTATGGAGCGTGCACAAACTACGTGGCTCGATCCGGGGGGGGGGGGAGGGGTTGGCTGGAAGGCTACGCTGGGCTACGTGGGGGGGGGGGGGTTCCGAGTTAGGCCACGTAGCTTTCCTTTCATAACATTTTTCACGGTTAAAATGAGGAACAGAACTCACAACAGCATGTGAATATTTATTTCCCTCAGTTAGTTATCTCCGTATATAATTTACAACAGTCTGACAGGAGAAAACAGTACAAAATGTCTTCTGGAATCAAAAGGAAAAAAGCTACATGCTACGGGGAGGGGGGGGGGGGGTAGAGGCAAAAGCCACGTAGGGCTACGTGGGGGGGAGGAGGGTTCACAGGAGGCCAAAATGGAGCTACGTGGTTTATGCACGCTCCCCTACGATGTTCACAGATTCACCAATGCTTTTTTGACGTAACCGTTTGTTAGCAGATGAAGATGCAAAAAAAAAAAACTTCTGCTATCTATATCAGAAGATTCCGCAGCACTGGAATAAGGGTTTGAATTGTTTTTCTTTTCCCCCTAGTTAAGCCTGCTTTTTCTTTTTTCCCTCCTGTATATATTAGTGTGTTTCCCTCCTACTCTTATGTTGTTTAAGATTATTAGGGCTAGACACGTGAGCCTTGTTTGTAGAAAGTTTGGGCAAACACAGTTTGCATTCATAAATCAACTGTTCTCCCAATCTTGATTTAAATGCAATACATCCACATAGATGTGGCCAAGCATTTGTAATCTTCTCGTTGCTATTGCTAGCGTTGCTGCTTCCACTAACAGTTTATGGATCTTCAGTTTCCGTGAAGTAATTATGTAACGAATATCAATTTAATTTATTTCACTAATAAACTCCAAATCAAAACAAACTAAAAGTGGAACTATATTAGTAAAAACGTTAATTGTAAAAATATTGAAATCAATCACCGATTTCATTTGAAACGTATAGCCGGTTTTCAGACGTAAAATACGAACACTCGATAACTCTATCCCTCCTGCTCACACGCCATGCCTAAGACAACAGTTATATGTGCATCACACTCGCATTTGCAATTAGCGTTACCTCATTCGTTCGCTATTAGACTCGCCGATAGGGTTGCCAACTTTCCGGTTTTCGACCGGACTGTCGGGTTCTAACGCGATTTGTCCGTATCCGGTTCACTACATGCGACCGGACACAAAATATCCGGTTATTAAGAAATTTTAAAAATTACGGGTTGATGGTTTCTCAGATATGTATGAAGTAAACAAGGTCGCCGCGTCTCACTGCTTATTCCCTGAACATATTTCAACTTTTTCTCTCTGTGTTCAAACGTTCACGACAGTTAGTCGCAAATCCGATTATCGTGAAGCAGTTGGATTATTGTTTCAGTTACCTACACTATATCGAATACGGAACGTGGTACTAGTTTTGTTCGCGGAGAATTTAAGAATGAATAGTGTTATTAATTTGTAAGTTACTAATAAATAATGAGTGAGATACCAAAGAAAATACACAAATTTTATTTTCGTAAGATACCCCCCCCTCTATTTTCCCGCAACCTCCCCCCCCTTCCACCCGGCCTCGGGTAAATGGTAAATGGCCAGTCGTCCGGTCGTAGATATCTGAAAATTCGACATTTGTCCGGTTGTGGAAACCATGGTAACGGAGTTAGCAGAAGTTCAGTTTAACGGACGTTAAGAAGAACATTAGTAATTTTTTAGGTTAACATAAAAGTTACGTTTTTGCAGTTTTGTTAACTTCGTTAATTAACGAATTAACGGTTTTCTTCCCGGTTGTGTCCATCCGTATACCTCACTTTCAAATGCAACTCCCGGCCCCGCTGTTGAGGTGCTGCTATGTCTGGGAAGTTCACGGCCGGATGTTTCAGCTCTCACGAGCGACCATCTGATAACAGCTGAAGATGGCGACGAGGCATTCAGCACGGACTGTGAGAAACGGGGAAAGGAACAATCACAGAACATCTGTGCCGTCGCTGGTAACGATGTTCTGGTGAGAGGCTTCAAAGAGACGTTTCTTGCAATGTTCCCAAAACTACGGAACGATAATGTCATGCGATTAACAGTGAACAGTTGCAGGGTGACCTGGACCATATATCTAGCTGGGAAGGTCAACACGGTATGAACATAAATGCAAAGAAAAGTCACCTTATTAGGTACACAGATAAAAAAAAAAAAAAAAAAAAAAAAAAAAAAAAAAAAACTGAAGGTTTATTACGATTATAAGTTGGGGAATGAATTGCTTGTTGAAATTTTGAAATGTAAATACCTGGGCACAACATTTGATAGCTTACTCAACTGGGCAAGACACATTGGACAGGAAGTAGGAAAAAATTACAAAATCCTTCAGTTGTTGGAGAGAGTGATGAGGGGATGTACCAGAGATGTTATGGAATTGGGTTACAAAACTTTTGTCACACCATTGCTTAAGTATGGCGAGCCACATTTTAAGTATCAAATACAGGAGTTGGAAGGGGTGCAAAGAAAGCGTCACAGAATTGATACAATGATTGGGCTGGGATAGTTTGGAAGACAAACGACGTCATTTATGTTTAAATTTATTGGAGAATATGCGAAATTCTATGACCTACGAGTGCAGTAAGATACTTCTTCCACCAACCTATTTGGGTTGCAATGACCGGAGGGATAAGATTCGGGAAATAAGATGCCGCACTGATGCTTTTATGTATTATTTCTTTCCTCGTGCTATTCGGGATTGGAATGTGCAGGATTAAGATTGGTGCTTAGCACCCTCTGCCACCCACAATGTTTGTGAATTGCAGAGTATGGATGTAGATGTAGATGTAGAAAGATCTCCTGTATAATCATGACATAGGTATTTTATCTTATTTACTATTCGATATGGATATCTAAAGTGCATCAAAGCGTGGACAAATTATTTTTTATTAACTTCCATATAAAAGGAAAAGTGAAACCACTTGAAATTTGTGAAAGAGTTGGAAGATAGTCTGGTGCGAAACAATACATATTTCTAAGATGGCAAAAAGCATTATTTTTCTAATAATACCAACGTTACCAGATAAGTTCTACCTACCCTTGGAAAAGGGAGGAACTAAATAAGAGCTTAAAAATTACTTGATTATTGCTTTCTGAATAAATAATCTAAATTTTTGGGACCTTCGTATATTGTAATGATAAACTTACAAAATGTCTTTAGAAAGTTGAATTTGTGTGTACGAAACAAATATCAACCAGTTTTACTAATCTCAAATATTTAAGATTTCCTTATATTTATGGCTGAGGCAGAGAAATTTGATTTGCGCGCAAACTTTTCGTTTTTTGTTTCCATCGCTCATATTTCTTTTCTTTTTTTCAGTACATGTGATTGCTGAATACCGTAGCATTACGTTTTTATTGGCACAATAAATACCGGAGATAGCGTAAAGATCAGCCGGAGACAATAAAAGTTTGAAGGTACCGCGACCTCGCCCATACACATACGGGCCTCATGTTTACAAACTAGTGAACATTTCTTTAAAGAAGAGATTCCTACAATTTGACGGTTTCAAGCGTTGACGCAGAGCCGAAATAAATCATCCAGTCAGAGGCATAACAGATCTGAGACAAGAGAGCATCTGCTAACGACCAGAGATATCTAACACCAAACAATCGCTGAAGCAGCAACGAACAAAAAAACGCATCGATCAGCCATCTTGATATAGGCATAACATTCCGTCAACAGCAAGTTATAATCGTGGCCAATAATACATTTGGTAATACTGAACTGTACGATACCACCAGAAGTATTTTCTTCAGAGCCCATGTTTTCGGGCAAAGATAATGCTGTAATTTTACGCAACAGCCAACGCATTAAATAAAATGACACAATAAACATAGCGTTTTCATACCCAACTACGGTGATAATGTTACTTGAAATGAAAAAAATAAAATAAAAATAAGATGCATTTTATTTCTTTCATTGCAAAAACTATTTCAAAATAAACATCAACCTTTTTATCGGAGATTACCTACCAAAACACATTAGATGACAAAATTAGCGTAACTTTCTATCAGCTATATTTGGAACAAGTTTTTTTGGACGACAAAGCAATGGCTTAAACCATCAGCTACCATTAAAAACAATTACTTAAAACTGCTTACAAATGATTAAAAAATTCTTAAGTGAAATTACAAAGAATATATGTATAATGTATCTTTTGAAATTGCAATGAGTAATTCGAAAAATTCCGATGTGTAGAAAATATGTATTAAAATGATATATAGTATAAGATAACATAACATATTAGCTAGGCTTAAGAGTTATTGGAAACGAAAGCGAGCATAAAAAAATAAACAATTTTAAGCCCTCCATAGTGGGCTTGACTCAATAATAATACGTAACATACCAGTATCCTTTAATTAAAATGTAATCCACTCAGCATACTGACAAACAATCATTCGAAACAGTTTCACACAACATACAAAACACAATGCCACACCAGTCTCACGTAATTACAAAAAGTGAACAATTTCATTTATTTTACAACGGCTTAATTAGTTGACGGAAGAGTAATTAAGGAGAAACTGCACCTGAACGTACCAATACATCTTGACAAACGGTATAAAAATCTTTTTTTATGATTGTATAAAATGGGAAGTAATAACAAGTAGTTAATATCTTAAAATCACCAATAATACCTTATACGGTCCAATGCATTTTTTTTTCCACTGGCTGAAAATAATACAATGCCACAAGTGAAAAAAATTATATGAACTGAAATTGTTGGTCGTGGCGATGTTTACATATGAATTGTGAGATATGAAGCGGACTGTGCACTTTCTGCTGTTTTCCTGTTCCGGACAGCGAGTCTGCCATCACGACCGTGAAATCAGAGATTACCGACCTCACTGCTGCCGGTAGAGGCGCTCGCGTCGGCCTCGACGTAGCATTATCTCTGATTCCTCCTCTCTCTGTGCCACGGTTTGACTCGACTGATTTGGTGCTTACAGATCCCAACTTTTATTCCTTCTTTCCCGTCTTCTGTTTTACACCATTATTGTTACCTGCGTCATAATTTTACTGACGTACCAGCAACAGTGAAATTAATGTTTGAACATATACATGCCTTTTGAAGTTTTGCCACGTACGTTATGTGAATTCAATTTTTTAATTGAATGAAGTTGCGATTAAGCGCACGATCAGGTCATCTAATTACACTTTTCTTAGTATTTTATTATTATTGTTATTATCTTGTATACTTTCGGCATTCAATTCCCCTCCCATTTACTTTTGCCATTTACGATTTTCAGTTTTAAATTCGTTCAGCGTGTTTGGTAAATTATTCATTACTTCAGTTAGTAATTTGTTACAATCCCCGACACACTTACCCACAAAAGAAAATATTCCCACTCCCTTATGCATCAAGTCCAGTGCCAGCTTGTGCCCATGGTCATCCTTTCCTTTCAATGCTCTAGTTCCAATTCTTCAACCAATATAACTCCAAGCCCACTTACCCACATACGTCTTCTGGTTTAAACGTATGCCACTTTCTGCCGAAATCTTATGTCGGTACCGTTTTTCATACAATGTTTTTGGTTTTTCCGTCCTTTGTTAAGATATATAACCTCTAAAGGTTGGAAACCCGTGAGTTAGCCTCATACAACTGCCAATGGGAAAACACGTCTTTTCTAAGTGTAGCCCTGCAACTGGCTTTATTGATAGTCATCGCTTAGGCTAATTTTAGTGGAAACTGTAGTTTTTTAACAAAGCCTGAGCGACCGATATAACATTACACACGCTATCCGTCTCTCTGTCACTGTTCGGTTAGCTTTCTGAATTTAACGACAAAACATGTTATTTGTACCGAACAAAGTATCCTATGTTCTTGCTAATGATAAATAGTATTTCTTCAAGATCGGTTTAGCCGTTTAGTCGTGCAAATGTAACAAGCAGACAGAGATAATATTAGTGTAGATGGTTCGACTGAGTGTACGTAAGACCAAGTGAGATGATGTGTGTTGCGTTGGGACTCCGTCGTCACACTTGTGACGGAAATAGAGTTCGCATATTCGCCGTTACAAATGCGGCCGCGTGCCCTACTTTCTGCGTGAACGGAACCTGGCGTTGCGGAAACTGCTTCTACTGTATTCGCTTTTACGTCTCTCAAGAGAATGCTTTGTCTCCAGTAAAGTTGGCTCCTAACAGGCCGGGTTGCCATGTCGTGGTCTTGTGAAAGAAACCACCAGATACGTAACATATGCCTTGCTTCGTTGCGGATATCATCTACCATCGCAGTTTTAAAAGTTGTCACGTTCCTCCCAAAGAGGTTAAGATATCAGGGAAGTAATTATGAAGAATATGAAATTTAATCAGGGTTTTATTAAGTTTTCCCCCAAATCACTCCAGGCGAATACCGGGATGCTTCCTTCAAAAAGGCCATGGCTGAATTCCTTCCCGTTCCTTGTCCCCAGTCCCATCCCGCCTCTAATGACCTAAGCCGTCAACGAGACGTAAAGCCCTAAGTAAAAAAATCGAAAGTGTTTAGCTGGTACTCCAAAGATATTTATAGCTAACCTACAATGCGCGCTCTTAAACCTGTAGATGGCGATGAAGTAGAGATCGCGGAAATATTGTGTGAAAGCTTAAGGTTCATTCCAGGATGATCTAAGTTTTGGGTATATTCTGAGAAGGACTAAAGAATTATGTCTTCGTTTTGTTCTTACGACGCCTTGCGACGTTCTTAAGGCTGCCGCGGGAAATGTACCGCTCCATTATAACTCCCTGTTTTTACTTATGGCTTTACGCCTCGTCGTCGTCGAGGTCATTAGAGGTGGTAAAGGACTGAGGACAAGGAACGGGAAGGAATTCGGCTATGGTCTTTTTGAAGGAAGCATCCCGGCATTTGCCAGGAGTGATTTGGGAAACCATGGAAAACCCAAATCTGGATGGCCAGGATTCGAACCACCGTCGTCCCGAATGCGAGGCCAGAGCGTTAACCACTCACCCAACACGCTCGGTAGTGGTTTCCTGTGTGTTTTCGCATGCGTTATTCAAAGTATAATGTGTTGTTTGTGAAGTATGTAATGAGAGATGAAGTTGGGATAGTGTGAATCAGGTGCTGGCTCATTCACACCTGCTCTTCCGAATGATACTATGTTGGTTGACAGTTTTAACGTCCCCACCCGATGGACGAATAACCATCAACAATGCCGTACGCCGTCCCTCCACACGCACTGTAGGGAGGTTTGGTATTTATCCCAGGACTGTGGCGCAGCACAATCTCGTGATTAGGAATTGTGCTCCACCACCTCTGCTGCCGGCCAAATCCACCGCCAGGACTGGAACCATGGAGGAAATATATGGAGACGACGCAAGGGACCTTCATCACGCATTGAAGTGACGCCGGGTGGAGGAGGAGTGGGGAGACGTGGCCGCCATATTACCTATCCATACAGACACGGGGAATATGAGCAAAACCTCAAGGGGACTCTAGGATAAACGTGACGCCGCAATCTGGTGATGGATTATTATGTAACTCGATGAGGCAAATAAAAAATGAAGAATATTTTTTTTTTTTTGATATCCTGCTTAGTTTTCGAGATATTCTGTCTCAAATGTGAGATGTTTTTGGTTGAAATTCAGAAGAAAAAATTGGTCAAAGTAAAATTTGATGATGAATTATTATTTAAAAAGTCGAGGCAAATAAAAAATAAATAATAAAAATTTTCGATATCTTGCCTAGTTCTCGAGATATACTGTCTCAAAAGTGAGGTGTCTTGAGTTGAAATGCAGAAGAAAAATTTCGCAAAAAGTCAAATTTGATGATGGATTCTTTGGTAACACGACGCAAAAAATCGAAAATAAAGGCTAAAATTTTTCTGTATCTTGCTTAGTTTTTGGGATATACTGTCTCCAAACAGCAATTGCGTGGATACGTAATATGGCTGCCGCCGCCGAGAGTTTAGAGGCGACATCACAGAATAAGTGGTATTTTTTCTCCATATATTTCTTTTCTCCATGACTGGAACCAGCTAACCCCGTGTCAGCGCCGGACACCATCACGGCGCCTCAGCCAACTGAGACAACGGGGCGGGTAAAGAATTAGGTACATTTTTTTCGGTTAGGTAATGAACCTATGGAACAATGATGGAATTTTCCTTGTAGTAGATACAATCAGTATTTGCGGTTCTTGTTGCATGATGCTGACAGTGCTTTTTTTTTCAGTGTTGGTACGAGTGGACGGACGGCCGTATAGCGTGCAGCTGTGTGACACGGCGGGGCAGGTAAGATGGCGGCACTGTAAATAGAACGATCACACTGTCACACCACTGCACCAAGTACATTAACAAGAAGCTTCCAACGACTAAACATAGGTGGAGTCGTTTAGTAGAAAGATTACGCGCTTAACAAAGACGCGGCCACTTTGTATTCTCTCGCTTGGTGAAATTCCCTTGGATTACTTTCGTCAGGTTAAAGAGAAAAAAACAACTAACAAATAGAAAACAAGGAAACAACCAATCAAGGACAACAAAAGACAAACAAACAAAAATCAAATAAACAAACTAAAGAACAAACATCGAAACAAATAAAAAAAATACACACCAAACTAAACCAAAAGAAAAAATAATAACAAGGTAATCAACTTATTACAAAACAAAACAAAAAAAATAAAAATTAAAAAACACACAATCTCTGATGGCAGCTATACCTACAGATTTTGGATACCGTCAACAACGGTTTCAGTTAAAATGTATTTCATCAAAGTAGCCACTGAATGCAAAGACACATTTTTTTTAGAACTAATTAATTTATTTAATTGCGATGGGGTGCATGTCCCGGTGGCAATTTCCCTACACACGCATTTTTATCGTCTCTTCTACCAGCATACATTTGACCCCTTCGAATGTTAATTTTAAATTCTTTCATCGTTTCTCTTGGTAACTTATTCTAATCCCCGACCCCATTATCTATGAAATAAAATCTTCCCACTCCCTTGTGCCTGAAATCGAGTGCCATCTTATGGTCATGGCCATCTTTTCTTTTCCATGCACTACTCTTAATTCTTCCAACAATACCTTTTCGCGCCTCATCACCAATATACGACCGAGCGTGGTGGGTGAGGCCTCGCATTCGGGAGGACGCCGGTTCGAATCCCCGTCCGGGCATCCAGATTTGGATTTTCCATTGTTTCGCCAAATGACTCCATGTTAATACCGGGATGCGTCCTTCAAATAGGCCATGTCAGAAGTCCTTCCCCAGTCCCATTCCGTCTCTAATGCCCAAGACGTCGACAAGGCGTAAAGGCATAAATAAAAAAAATATAAAACCAATATACATCTTGTACATTCGCATGACCCTCTTCATCCTCCTCCTGTCTTGCAATGAATCCCATTCCAGCCCGTTTATCATATCAGTCACTGATTGTGTTCTGTGGTAATTTCCGAAGGTAAACCTAACTGCTCTTCTCTGCACCCGCTCTAACTCTTGTATCTGATGTGGGTCCCATACTGCATCATCCAATTCCATTACTTCTCTGGTACATGCTCTCATCATCTAACAAGTGATGGATTTTGAAGCCTTTCCCTACCACCTGTCCAATGTGTCCTGCCAAGTTGAGTTTGTTATCAGATGTTATACCAATCTATGTAAGTTTAAAGTCTTCGACAAGCAATTCCTTCCCCTACTTATAATCATAACCAACCATTAGTTCATGAAAACTTGTGTCAAAGGCTGACGTTATTTCTTGTATGATTTTCAGCATCTAATCGGTTCCGTAAATTAACAAAAAGTAACATGTAGATTCAAACGAAATACATACCTGTATTCATGATTAGTTTTCTACATTTATTTAATAGTAAAACATAGTAAACCTTTACACAAAAATAAACAGGCAACCTTCATTCATAGTAATGATATCTGTGGACAGAGAGGTAACTAAAACATCTTCGGTCTTCTTCGGTCCGCCGAAGATTGCCGAACAACGCTGCGCGTGACACACATCGAGAATGTAATTCCCGTACTCCTCTATTTATCCCTTTGTTATTGTTATTATTTTGTTACTATGTTATATACTTTGAATATAAATTTTCTCTGCCATCTACGTTTGCCATTCACGAATCTTAATTCCAAAACCTTACGCATGAATACGTTGACCAACTTTGTCTTTTGTTACTATCGATAATCAGGATGCGTAAGATGTGTTTGCATCTCTGTGAGCTGTCGTTTGGCTTTGTTTGAGGATCGAGACTGTTTTCTATTAGGCAGGCAGTCATTTGAGTTGCGTGAGAACTATTCTGTTCGTTGTCCGTAGCTGATCGTTGGTATAATGGTCGCGCTATTTTTCGTAACTGTTGTCTAACCTACCGCGGAGGGCAGCTGTTTAATTTTCATTTATCCGTTATGGATAATTGTAGTGGGACTCTGAGATCCACTTGTGTTTTCCCAGTCCCAGACCAATAAAAAATATTGTGCAGGCTGTGTTGATCTGCGTGCTCCTGCTGTGAAACGTTAAATTAAACTCGTTGTGGAGCTTCGCTCTGTGTTTACGCCGCAGCGGGCGACTCGTAATTACGCATACTGCAACCTCTCAGCCGTGTTTTCAAAATACGGCTCCGTGGTGGTCGTCGCTTATGCTACTATGGAATGCGTCTCGCAACACTTTATTAAATTGTTCGTGGTTTAATGAATATGATAAATAGTCCACGATACTGTTCAGTTTAAACTTGCTTTTATTTTCATAAACATGACGCCAACGATACTGTTTACATGCATACATACAATCCAGAGATTGTGTACAACACTTCTTCCACAGATAATACAGTACTTGGCCGTCGTAAATTGAGTCGGTGAAAAACTGTTTCTCTGTCTCTGATGTTTGCTTTGTATAAGCTACACCGAAATTTCTAGAACACTTCAAAGGATTCCAACAGATATTTCTCGAACATTAACAATACTTAAACAACTGAAACATATTAAAAACAATCAGAATTAATACATAATCATTTACAATCAATACAAAATGTTCAGAGAGGCTCTAGCTCCAGCAGTTTGTGAGAAAATGTTCCCTATAGTAGCATTGCGGGGATAGGCGATTCCGTATCCCCTTACAATATGCACAAGTCCTACGCTCCTTATTAAGTAATGGTAAATCCAGATTTAAAAAAAAAAAAAAATTGAAATATACGGATTGGGAATATACTGAAAAATTACTGGTTCTATCATTCATGAAGTAAACGTTGTGAAAAGGATAATATGTATATATTGCGCTGACACTTTGGCTTTAGTTATGCGTGTTTGTTATTGGTCCTGCCAACGTTTCGGTACTAACCTGGGGCTTTCCTCGGTTAATGTTTGGTACGAAACGTTGGTAACACTAGTAACAAAGACGCAGCACTAAACCCGGGAAGTCACTTACCTACAACATGAGGCAAGCAAAACGCGTGGAATTTCGTATTGTCAACGTACTGTTGAAACTAAAGCTTATAAGCGGAAACCAGATTATTTTGTGTAATTTGTCGAGGATGTGCGTTCTAAATTCTGTGTCGAATCAATAGAAAGAGTAATGAAAAAATCCTTCCGCCTGGCTAGTCTAGCCGGGTAATTATAGAACACTCCGCTTCATCACTGCTCCGGATTTTTACTAGTTCGCTTTTCATCTTCTACCCGCTATTCTGCTGCACTAATTAAAAGTTTGTATCACTTACAGTTAGGAGATAAAATATTAAGGCGGGCCTATTAGAATTATTTCAAAACCTCCACGTTTAGTTAAATACACTGTATACTGACATCGCACTACGGCCAGTTCTTTGCGACATTTCACAATACGATGCACCTCTTTCCAGCACGCCAATCCTCCGACTTCACTCGCAGTTGGTTATTTGGCTATACAAAATCGTCACTCTTCGCCTTTTCATACATGGTAAACAAGAACTTGTGGACAATAAAGTGCCATGTTACGCCACCTATACGCTAAACAAGCCAGCTACTTAGCTCAATAAAGAACCCCGTAATTCTCATACCATTACATTTAAAATGTTTAACTATTAATCATTTAATAATCTTCATATTGGCATACTTCGGACCGAATTTCATACATATACATCACAATTCCGTCTGTGTGCAACACTTTCTATTTCCAGCAGTTTAGATTGGCACTTAGAATCAATTTAACGGTTGGCTTCGGTATACGGTATGCAGGGAATAATATGAGAATACATTAGAAATGTCTGTGAGGAAAGAAGGTGGTTTGCAAATCGACAAGATGGATTTAGGCAAGACTATTCATGTGAATTTTCAGATGTCGGGCTACAGGCAAGACATTTCTAATGAGCAGGGAAAGTCAAGTTGGAGCTTATCAGTAGATCCTTCTAAGGCACTTGAAAGAGTGAGCGATAAAATTGTTTCAAATAAATTGAAAACTGTCAGAGTAGATGAAAAAGTTACTTGCTGGGTAGAGGAATTCTTAAAAGGTAGAAAGCAAAGCGTTAGAGTTGGAAATGCAATAATAAAAAAAGGTGGAAGCGAACTTGGGAGTGCAACAGGGTAGTGTATTGGTATTCATCATTCTAATGAATGATTGTGTTAATAGGTCACAGTCAAAAGTTGGTTACAGATGATATAATTGGATATAATGGGATCAAATCGGAAAAAGTCTGTGAACAGTTGCAGGGTGACCTGGATAGAATACCTAAATGGGTAGGTCAGCTTGGAATGAAGATAAATACAAAGAACACTCAGTTTATAGGCACACAGTTTGTTTACGGTTACAGGGTGGGGTAAGAATTGCTTGTTGAAGACTTGAAGTGTAAATTTCTTGGTATAACGTTTGGTAATAAACTCAACTGTGCAGAACACACTATGCAGGTGGTAGGAAAACGGTTCAAAATCGTTCATTTGCTGGAGAAGTGAGCGAATTTGGTTACAAAACTTTGGTCAGACCATTGGTTGAATACGGAGGTGTAGTTTGGGACCCACATTTTTTGTATCAAATACGGGATCTTGAGGTGATGCAAAGGAAATTATCGCGGGACCCAGTCAGTAGCTGATATGATAAAGGAGCTGGATTGGGAACCATTAGAAGACAGGAGGAGGGTGGAGAGAGTCATGGGAGTGTACAAGGCGTATGTTGGTGATGGGACTTGGAGGGATATTGGTCGAATATTAAGGAGTAGCACATGGAAGGGAAAAGATGACCATGACCACAAGCTGGCACTCGATTTCGTGCATAACGGAGTGGGAAAATATTTGTTTGTGGGTAATACTGTCAGGGTTTGGAATAAGTATCCAAGAGAAGTTATGAATAATTTACCAAAAACGCTGAAGGAATTTAAAATTAAAATTCGTAAATGGCAAAAATACACTGAAGAGCCAAAGAAACTGGTTTAGGCGTGCGTATGCAAACAGAGAGATATTTAAACACTCATAGTACGGCGCTGCGGTCGGCAACACCTATATAAGACAACAGGTGTCTGGCCAAGGTGTTAGATCGGTTACTGCTGCTACAATTTGTAAGTGAGTTTGAACGTGGTGTTATAGTCGGCGCACGAGAGATGGGACACAGCATCTCCGAGGTAGTGATGGGGGGGGGGGGGGATTTTCCCGTACGACCATTTCACGAGTGCACCGTGAATATGGGGAATCCGGTAAAACATCAAATCTCGGACATCGCTGCGGCAGGAAAAAGATCCCGCAAGAACGGGACCAACGACGACTGAAGAGAATCGTTCAACGTGACAGAAGTGCAACCCTTCCGAAAATTGTTGCAGATTTAAATGCTGGGCCATCAACAAGTTTCAGCTTGCGAACCATTCAACGAAACATCATCGATATGGACTTTCGGAGCCGAAGGCCCACTCGTGCAGTCTTGCTGAGTGCGCGACAAAAAGTTTTACTCCTCGCCTGGGTCTGTCAACACCGACATTGGACTGTTGATGATTGGAAACGTGTTGCCTGGTCTGACGAGTCTCGTTTCCATTTGTATCGAGCGGATGAACGTGTACGGGTATGCAGACAACCTCATGAATTCATGGACCCTGCATGTCAGCAGGGAACTATTCAAGCTGGTGGAGGCTCTGTAATGGTGTGGGGTATGTGCAGTTGGAGTGATATGGGATCTCTGATACGTGTAGATACGACTCTGACACGTGACACGTACGTACGCATCCTGGCGTATCACCTGTGTCCATTCATGTCCATTGTGCATTCCGACGGACTTGGGCAATTCCAGCCAATTCAGGACAATGCGACACCCCTCACGTCCAGAATTGCTACAGAGTGGCTCCATGAACCCTCTTCTGACTTTAAACACCTCCGCTGGCCACCAAATTCCCCATACATGAACGTTATTGAGCATATCGGGGATGCCTTACAACGTGCCGTTCAGAAGAGATCTCCACCCCCTCGTACTCTTACGGATTTATGGACAGCCCTGCAGGATGCATGGTGCCAATTCTCTCCAGCACTACTTCAGACATTAATCGAGTCCATTCCACGTCGTGATGCGGCACTTCTGCGTTCTCGCGGGGACCCTACACGATGTTAGGCAGGTGTACCAGTTTCTTTGGCTCTTCAGTGTAGATGGGTATGGAGGGATTTAACGCTTATAGTATATAAGATACTAATAAAGGATAGTGAGAGGGGTAATTAGATGAACAGGGAGATTGTCACTGGAGCGTACGCTCCATCCAGTTCAGTCCTGAGGAACGACTGTGCTGCGGCAGGTAGCTGTGTGCTGTTAACACCCCCGCTATAAGCGATGTAGATGACGTTTCTTTACGCATGTTTTCGCGTCGCAGCCTCAGCGCTTCGTGAGTTGCGAGGGAAGTAATGGACGCAATTTCGCTTCCCGGGATGATGTGTGGTTCGCTCTTACCGGGATGGAACGGCTTTCCGTCTGAACAAAAACAACAAGCCCGAACTAATGGCGGCAAACAACGAAAGAGGACCTCCCTCTCATCTCGGAAGAAACGGCGGCCATTTACAATACCCGCCACTACGAGATGAGGGCGGAGACTAGCTGTTATGTCGGCACTGCCGAAGCGAGTGCTCCACGGCAATAACTCACGAGGTGTGATACATTACCCGAATCCTGTGGGAAGGACATCCGAGACTGTAACGCGGCACTACATGAGATTATTGCTGTATATTTGTGATTTTAGTAATATAGAGTTGTATATCTAGGATTAAAGTAATAATTTGAAAGTATAAATCTGTATCTATAAAAAGAAAACCGGGTATATTTGTTCCGGAAAAACTCAAAAACTACTGCGCAGATTTCATTAGATTAGAATTTGAACTAAATCGTTTGGTATGTCGTATGCTTCAACGTAACATAGCGCCGGAGCAGGAACAGAAAATATGAACGTATAGCGTGAAACGCCAAAGATGAAATATCAACTAGATTCAATTTCATACGTCATACAACTTTCTTTAAAAAAAAATAAAAACCATCAACAACAACAACAACAACCCCATTGATGTTTCCTATTGTATGCGAACAGGAAACTACATAATGTAGAAAATATGTAAATTAATTTTAATATTTTAATGGGAAAATCCTTCCAACAGTTTCTTTGATTCTTGAAGCTACGATCTCAGGCCACACAGCTACAATCTCTGATGTTGGAAGTGAAATTATGGTCATTGTTAATAGTAAGTAACGCATATTTGTTGGTTTTTAACATTAAAATGAGCTGTTTTTTTGACCATAGTGTTGACATTTCCAGTATTTTTGTAATTTGTATTTTTTCACATTTCCTGACAACTTAATTGTTTCTATTTCTGCACGAATCCATGTGGTTATTTTGACGAAACTTGGTAGACAAGTATCTGACAGGGCAGCTAGAAATATCGCAGGAATAAATGAACCCCATCTCATTTCTGCTACAGCGGGGGTTAGCCGTTTAAATACGAATAGAAAATGGTACGTTTCTCTTAAAGCTTTGATGTCACACGTGTTGTAAACTGATCTCTGTTATGAACTTCAATATTTACTGTGTGAGCAAATCACCCGAGATCATACCGGGCAACGCCGGGAACTCTGCTAGTATTCAATATCAAGGAGAAGAGAGAGAATATTTGAGAGTGGGCAGACATGTTGCTTGGTTGGCGGGGGAGTGTCTCTCTCTACTGTTGTTTCCTACTACTGTTCTCTGCGCGAACAAATTAGTCAATCCACAAATTATGTCACACGAATTTAATGATTTTTGGAGACCACTCCCTTTTCTTTGTCACAGGTGGTCACATTTGTATGGCGTCCCCTCCCCTGGTATGACGTCACATATTTTGCATTTTTAAATTCAGAAATTACTAAATTAAAGAAGCACTTCCAAAATAATGTGTATATTTCTATTTAAAGTATTTTTTTTCATAAAAGAACAGTAAAGCAAACATTTTAGAAAATTGACAAAACATAACAAATCAAATGAATGATACAAAATGTAATCATCTTGTGTCCGTGGAATTTGAACCAATTCCTGTATATTATTTATGACTGTCTTAGCAGTCACTTCGTTCTGGATTTGGATAGTGTTAGGGACACTCGATGTGTCAACAGATTCTTCATACAACCATATAGCATCGTCAGCGTTTATCAAACAGAGGACTTCCCTGTCACGTCTGGCTGCAATTCTTTCAGGACGAATCTTCGTGATGGGAAAATTCTCTTGTCGCCTCTTACGTGATTGCTTGTGTTGGTTAGTGGCTTTGTATGACGAAAGATATAGACCACAGGTGTCACACGATCGTTTAGAGAAATATATGGAAGTCATATTTTGTTGAAGCCTAGAAGGCGGTGTTGTCCTTTCTGCGTTTGTCAATGGCAGCCGACGTGCGTCACCCTAGTACAGCGAGCGTCAACTCGCACGGTCGCCACGTGACAACAAGTGATACATGTGACGTCACAAGCTTATGTCTCTTCCCCCCACCCTTTTTATCACACGATGTCACACTTTGTTGCCCCCCTCCCTCTTGACGCGTGACGTTGTTTACGGATGACCCCTAATTGCAGAGTTTTCCAGTGGTGTGTGTAGTATGTGTGGCCGGATGGTTTTCCTTTGTGGTTGCACCTGCCCCGCGGGTCAGACCGCAACTTCCGGCGGCCTTCCGGTCAGCCAGTCTGCAGGTGTCACTGGCAAGTGTCCGCAGCTCCCTCCACAACTGCTTCCTAATAACACGCTCAGCGTAATATGCTGTTTCGTGCCAGTTGTTGCTATGCTGTGAAATCGTGCAAGAAGATTTTTAATTTAATTTAATTGCGATGATGCGCACGCTCCGAAGGCATTCTACCTAAACATCATTTTTAGCACTTTCCTTTACCCACCTACATTTGCCCTCTACGAATTTCAATTTTAAATTGTTTCACCGTTAATGGTAAATTGTTGATCATTTCTCTCGGTAACTTATTCCAATCCCTGACACCCTTACCTAAAAAAGAGAATCTTCCTACACCCTTCTGCCTGAAATCGAGTGCCAGCTTGTGGTCATGGTCATCTTTTCCCTTCCATGCATTACTTTCAATTCTTACACCAATATCTTTCCATGTCTCATCACATTTACACGCCTTGTACACTCCCATGGCCCTCTTCACCCTCCTTCTGTCTTGCAATGAGTCCCATTCCAGCTCTTTTATCATATCTGTTACTGATTGCGTTCTGCGATAATTTCCAGAAACAAATCTAGCAACCCTTTGTTGCACCGTGTCCAACTCCTGTACTTGATACTCAAAATGTGGGTCCCATACTACACTACCATATTCGAGCAATGGTCTGACCAAAGTTTTGTAACTCAATTCCTTTACTTCTTTCGTACATCCCCTCATCACCCTCTCCAACAAATGCAGAAAGTTGAAACCTTTTCCTACCACTTGTCCAATGTGTCCTGCCCAGTTAAGCTTATTATCAAATGTAATGCCAAGATATTTACATTTTTCAAAATATCGGGTCTAGTTTTCAAGTAGGAATGGAGCTCATTACGTGATTTGTTGATAAATGAATGTAATTTTTCTCGACATTGTTTATTTATATACGTTTCTCTGGAAACAAACCGAGTAATATTGTTATTAATGCACAATATTTCGGCGACTTTATTCTCCGTCGCCATCTTCAGGTGCAGTTGCAAGTCAGGCTTCAAGACTTGCAACTGCACCTGAAGATGGCGACGGAGTATAAAGTCGCCAAAATATTGTGCATTAATAACAATATTACTCGGTTTGTTTCCTGATTTGTTGATGTTAGTCTTGGTAATAAAAATGGCTTTCAATACTGCGACACCTAACTGCATTTTGACACTGTCCATATTTTATTTATTAGAGAAAAAAATTTTCCCACAGGTGCATTACTTCCAGGCACACACTTACCGTACTCTTTAGTTCGTCCAGTTGAGAGTGTTAGCACGGGAGTGTTGAAATAATTCCGCCACACGGCCTTCAGCTGCAACATTCTCAGCGTTCCCTGTAGTGATTTTTTTTATCTTTGACGTAGTTGGAAATAAGCGAAAACTCGTCGAATATTTCCATGTCTTGGCTGCTGCTAATGAATCCTTGCGGGATCAGCAATGGTCTTTGCGTCGACTTGACCGCCGCGTGGCAAAAACCACGTCGTCTCTTTTAGACCTTATTAAATGGATATATTAAATTCTTGTTTTGTTTCCGAAAGTGGTACATTTTTACCCTCGCTGGGTACAGCGGGACGTATGGTTACGTCACGTATATGCCACATATCACCAGCCTCCCTCCCCCCCCCCCCGTTTCCTATTACAGGGAAAGTGACGAGATGATGTGGGCGCATAGGGCACTAAGCCAACAGCCTCAGGCGGTTTCAATGGACAGAATGAGAGTTGATTCAGTTAAAAATTTATCTCCAAGAAGTATCACCTATTAGAGAACATGTCTGTAAAGCTTATAAAGTTTAATTACTTCAAGATACAGACTAAACCGATTTTCGTGGTTCCAAGTGTTATCATTTGGTAGTAGTAGCACTTGTCATTGTAACTGAAGCACCTTAAAAAAAACTAGAAAAGCCGTAAAGTTGTTTCGAATCGAAAGAAGGAATGTAACATTACGCCCATACGCTCGAGACAGATTAAGAGCCATCTGCCAGTAGCATCGGGTTTTATCGCAAAGTATATAACCTAAAGATGGCCGAGCAGGGAGAAAGTAGCGACTGAAAAATCGGAACGACGCTAAAGACTTCACTGAATTGTAAAGTACAATTTCTTCCTACTTTTTTTCAGCTGTAAAGTTTTACCATATATATATTTTTTTTATGCTAAGAATGAAATGCTACAAACAGCAAACTTGTATTCTGGCAGTTCCTTTAATTGCAGTATCTAAGCTGTTAAATTGTGAACATAACCTACAATTTCTAGTAATATCCCTGGTCGCTATTAATTTTCGAGCGAAGGCCGGCGCGGGACTTCATCGTCGATTGCACACTGTTGCTGTGTCATTTCTTTATTTACTCCTCCATCTTTACGTATGTATCGAGATCCTCGCTGTCTGCGTTTAGTACTTCTCTTATTATTTCTGAGTCTCTTCTGACTCAAGAGATTTTATTCAAATTTTACAGAGAAAAACCGTAGGGTGAAACACAGGTCATCTTTGTATTTTAGCCACATGGGACCAACCTTTCATGACCTTTCATGAGCTTACGAAATTATAGTATAGATAAATACGGGGTGGGTCCACCCTCCGCACTTATGATGCTCAAAATCTACTAGGGAGAATTTCAATGATGCGTCTGAATGTCTGTGGAGGACTGGCGGCTGATTCTCCCTCAAGGGCTGAAACCAGAGAAGGTGGTGACGTATACACCTGGGGTCTAGAGCGAAGTCGACGTTCTAACTCACCCCAGAGTTCGTCTCCATTGGATTCAGGTCTGAACTTTGGACAGGTAAGTCCACTGCACGAATGTTACTGTCCACCAACCGTAGCCTCACAGATGCAGGTTTATGACAGAGTGCATTGTCACGCTGACACAATCAGTCGCTGTCTCCGAACTGTTCTTCTATCGTACGTAGTACAGAACGTCCTTCAGAATTCTGAGTTTTCTTAAGTGCAGTAAGAGGATCACACACTGACAACGCAACTCCCCGTGCTTCACTGTCGGCACAACACATGGTGGCAGGTATCATTCTCCAGGCTCCTGAACGTGTCCTGGTTCAGCGCCAACCAGGACACATTCAAAGAGTGCTATTAACTCCGAAAGTAAACGGCCACATCTTGTCTTATTTTGACGCGTACTATCACCTCCAAAATATTAGACACTTTTTTTAACGCCCTGTATATGTGAAAGCTATTACTATATCTGTTAAAGACACTGAGAGACTTTTGTGTCTTCTCGTGAATATAGTGTGTGCTGAGTAAGGATTGCAATCCGCGGGATTTTTGCGGGATTGGCGTTGACACTTTTTTAAGGCATATCTTTAAAACATAGTTACTTAAAACGTTAATAAATTAAATAATAACTAACTTAATAAACCAATTTTAATCTTAAATTATAAAAATTAACGGTTAACAATATTTTAATTGGCAAAATGACATTAAATTTTTTTAGCATGTCTTAAGGATATTCCGAGCTTTTATATTTTTGTTTTTTAATCTAAACCAATTTTTAAATAAATAATAAAAAATGGAAAATATTCAGTGTTAGGTCATATTATGTGCCTTACAATACATCACATAACTTTAAAACATGGTTTGCTTAGTGACCAAGTTACAAGAGTTTTTTTTTTTTAATGTTAAATAAACATTCCATAGCACCATGAGAAAGCACTTCATTTCACAAAGGGAAGTGAATATACTCCGTAAAGTGTAGACTTGGCTCAGAACAAGATCTCATAACTTTTTGTCAGTGCACAAGCACGAGACTTGGCCTTTTTTTTTTACAAGAATTGTTTTGTGGGATTCATTATTATATCTCCTGATTCCTTGATTGATCTTACAGTTGATTCAATGTTATTAAAAGAAACTACTCACCAACACGTAAACTGTCAAGTATTTCAGTTTTACTTATGTGGCGTAACGAAGTATTTAGAGTGGAAATTATTACTTTTTAATAAGAAAGGAGACTTCCAGGCGAATGATTGCAGTGAAGTCCTCATAGGTTGTATCTCCGGATTTCATTGTATAAACACGAAATTTCACACGCGAGGGAGACGGCGGAGGCAGTCGTCGAAGTATGGTGTTCCTACAACACAATTCGTCGATACACCCGTGAAAACTTCATTATAACTTTTTTTGCCTTTAGTCGAAATAATAACAAGGAGAAGAGGGATTAATCGAAAGCCTGAGCGGCACATTTAAGCAGGCGGCTTTCGTCAAAGAAACGCATTGAGGCGGCGCCCGCCAAACCAACAATAAGTCAAAGGAAATACAATTGCCTTTTGATAGCTGCGAAATAAATAGGTATGCGATCATTAAAATTACGATTACATTAGTTTCGTATCAAAGAATAATGAGATTTTAAGCCACAAATAAGGAAATTGTCACAATTACTTTATCTTCAAATAAAGAAAATGGGAATAATGATACCGTGAATAAAAAGCTGTAACTGTGTAGTCCAGATGACATGTGCAACACATAAAAAATAATTATATAACAACAAAATCTTCTCGGGTGTCCAGCCGGATGGTGGTGTAAAAACACGACGTTTCGACAGCTGACTCTGCTGTCTTCATCAGGTATCTCGTAGTTGTTCTCAGCTGACTATCTCTACCTCGACTTCATGAATGAGGTTCGAAGGGCGGCCATGCCAGTCGAGGCAGAGACAGTCAGCTGAGAACAACTACGAGATACCTGATGAAGACAGCACAGCCAGCTGTCGAAACGTCGTATATTTACACCACCATCCGGCTGGACACCCGAGAAGATTTTGTTGCACCGATACGCCGGGAAAGTCTCCACTCAAATAATTATATAGTTAAAAAATCGTACTAAATACGCAACGTAATTCAAATTACAGAAATTTGTACTCAAAACAAACGTAAGTTTTGATGAATACGTAAAAGTGTATCTATTTACTTACGAATGACGAAGGTTGACAAAAACAAACGTTTGTTCGCACGAGTGAAATGCCAACTGCAAGAGTACAGGCAAACAGTGCAAAATATCCGACAGAGACCGAGTGGGGCAGCGAGTCACACAGACTGACACAAGTTTTAGGCGAATTTAGCGGATTGCGGATCCGCTTATTTTTGTGCGGGATTCGCCAGACTGTCTGATGATGCGGGGTCCCGCTTTGCTGGATTGCAGTCCCTAGTGCTGAGCCGTGTGGTGGTGTCAGTGGACAGTAGTGCCGGCGAGGTGGCCGGGTTATCCGGGCTGGCCTCGCCTGAGTCCGTATCGAGCGAGCGACGCCTGCGAGCAGGACTGCCCGCCACACACAGCGAGCGCCTAGCCTCCCGCTACCCCGCACACAAAACTAGCCGAGTCGCTACAACAACACTACATGCATGCTCAAACTGCAAACTTTCAAACACTCCACTGGATCGACACAATCAAACGGACAGGGTACCTAACTGGGTTGGTAAACATAAGATTCGAGCTTACGGTATTTCGGCTCGGATCTGCGAGTGGATACGTGATTTTCTAACTGGTCGATCACAGTATGTCGTTGTTGACGGGGAAGCCTCTTCTGAGATAAATGTTACATCTGGCGTTCTCAAGGAAGTGTAATAGGTCCACTTCTTTTCTTAATATTTATAAACGATCTAGGTGATAACGCCAAATGCTGGTTGCGATTGTTTGCCGACGATGCGGTTATCTATAGGTAAATAAGGTGCTCCGACGATTGCTTAGAAATTCAGCGCGATTTGGATGCTATTTTCGATTGGTGCCGTAAATGCCAGCTTACACTTAATTGCAAAAATTGCAAGGCAATGCGGATAAGTAACAAGAAGAATCAGTTTGTTCACGAGTACAAAATAAACAATTCACCTGTTGACACGGTTGATTCCGTGAAGTATCTGGGGGTGATAGTACAAAGCAACATGAAATGGGACATGCACATAACTTCTGTCGTAGGCAAGGCGAATTCTAAATTGCGAGTCATTGGTAGTATTTTGAGGAATTGTAATGCTCAAACAAAGGAGATAGCGTATAAAACACTAGTGCGTCCGCATCTGTATTACTGTTGTGGAGTTTGGGATCCGTATCGCAAGGTTCTGATTGACTCAGTTGAGAGGGTGCAGAGGAGAGCCGCTAGATTCTTGACTTGTTGTTACAGCCCTTATGAACGTCACAGAATTGATACATAGATTGGGCTGGGATAGTTTGGAAGACAGACGACGTAGCTTGCGTTCGAATTTATTGGAGAATATGCGAAAAAAATTAAATTTCGAGTGCAATGAAATACTTCTTCCGCCAACCTATTTAGGTCGTAATGACCGCAGGGATATTATTAGAGAAATAAGATGCCGTACTGATGCTTTTTATGTATTTCTTCTTTCCTAGCGGTATTCGGGATTGGAATGCGCGGGTTTAGGATTGGTGCTTAGCACCCTCTGCCACCCACAATGTTTGTGACTTGCAGAGTATGGATGTAGATGTAGAAGATAAAGCCAAAGAAGAGTCTGTTTATTAAGTACACAGATAAAAAACTAAGGGTTGTGTAACAGCCCTCAAACCTAAAATTAAAAGCAATCGTATTTTATGAAGCAATTGTAGTAAGCTAGAGTTTGTTTGAATATGATCCTGTACGTTTGTTTCACAAATTCCTGTAACTCAATGTAAATAGAATTTGATTTATGAAAAGAAATTTTGTAAATACCATTTAATATGTTTAAGAACAGAATTGTGCAAGAGAATTGCTTAAATGCTTGTAATTCCAAGTATTAAGGCAAGTTACGATGTCTGAAGGACAATTTGCTACAGTTTAAAATGATTTCTGTGAATAATTTTGTGTTTAAGTATCTTTAATTTCAATTTCTGACCATTTTGTAACGATTTTAAATGATTAAGTATTAATTCTGATTGTTTTTCATATGTTTCAATTGTTTAAGTAATTGTTAATGTTCGAGGAAGCTTTTGAAGAGTTCTAGAAATTTCGAAAGAGCCTATATAAAGAAATCAGCAGGACAGTAGTAGTTTATACAGATTCACTTTACAACTGCCAAGGACTGCGTTAGTAGTATTGTCTGTGTAAGAAGCGTTGTATGCAATCTCTGGATTGAATGAATGCGTGTAACCTGTATCGTTTACATCGTGTTTGAGAATAAAACACGTCTAAATTGAAATACATCGTGGGCTACTTAATTATCGTATGAATTAAACCGCGAACAATCTTATAGTTGGTTTCGATTATAAGGTGGGGAAAGAACTGCTTGTTGAAGACTTGATATGTAAATATCTTGGCATTACGTTTGATAACAAGCTTAACTGGGCAGGACACATTGGATAGGTAGTAGGAAAAGTATCTGGATGTTGTGGATCATTTTCCTCAATTGCTGATGATATTAACAAATGCAGTGCAATAAAGTGCAGTGTTGTGACAATAGCACCATCTGAATAATGAAGACTCGTCTCACCAAAAATGCAAAAGCACTGATGCTGAGAATGGAGCTAAAAGAAATGCAATAGAGCACAAAATGTAAGTAGATTGTAAGTTAGATAATAATTCTGCTGTACCAAACACAACATAACCAACTTATAACATTTGTACGTAATTAACAGAAAAAAACCCACTGAAGATGTTTCTGCAAAAGAAGTGAAACGCTTACGGGAGATTAATAAATACAAAAAAGTCAATTGCTTTGGCGTAATTTATTTGTTAATAGTAGGAAAAGGTTTCAGAATTTTGCACTTGTTGGAGATATTCATGAGGGGATGTACGAGAGAAGTAAAGGAATTGGGTTACAAAGCTTTGGTCAGGCCATTGCTCGAATTTGGTAGTGTAGTATGGGACCCACATTTTAGTATCAAATACAGGAGTTGGAGAGGGTGTAAAAAATGGCTGCTAGAGTTGTTTGTGGAAATTACCGCAGAACACAATTAGTAACTAATATGATTAAAGAGCTAGAATGGGATTCATTGGAAGACAGGAGGAGGGTGAAGAGGGTCATGGGAGTCTACAAGCCGTATATTGGTGATGAAGCATGGAAGGGAAAAGATGATCCATGACCACAAGTAGGCAATCGATTTCGGCACAAGGGTGTGGAATTTTTTTTTCCGTTGGTAAGGGGGTCAGAGACTGAAATAAGTTACCAAGAAAAATGATGAATAATTTACCAAAAACGTTTAAAGAATTTAAAGTAGAAATTTCTAGAGGTCAAAAGCAGAAGGGTACAGGAAAGGCGAGTAATTTGGAATGTAGTGAAATTTCCACCAGACCACGCGCTTGATCGCAATGAAATTAAAATAAATTATATTAATTAAACCCAGTTCGATTAAAATTGAAAAAAATGTAGATTTCTCTAATAGATAAATCCAAGACACTCTATCAATATAAAGCGATATGTTCGAGGAAGTATCTTCCTTCAAATACTTAGGCACTGTGATGGATGAGCAGTGTTATTGCAAGAAAGAACTCAAATCTAGAAGAGAACAGGCCAGAAGACACTTTACTAGCATGATTTCCCCCCCCCCCAACTCCCCCCCTCCCCGCCCTTCCTCCATAAGATTGGATCTTAGTCTGCAACTGAGAATGCGAATTATTCGTTGCTATGTGTTCTTCGTTTTTCTCTATCGATGTGAAAGCTGAACCCTGGACCAAAACCCAGAGAAAAGAAATTATGCTTATGCATACCATGGCTGTTGAAAATCTCAAACGAAGAAGCACTTCATCGGGTGGAGAAACAAAAACAACTGCTTCTGGCCACTATAAAGCAAAGGAAAACTTAATATCTAGCACACGTAATGAGAGGCAAGAGGTAGCAGTTATTGCAACTAATCATTGAAGGGAAGACACGGGGGAAAAGATCTGCTGGAAGGAGAAGGAATTCGCGGCATCGGAGATGGTAGAACTGCACGTCAAAAGAGGCTTTCCACACTGCAATGTCACGACCAGAGCTAGCTATGTGGACCGCCAAACTCCGATAGGAGCAGAAAGGGCAAACGTAGATGGATGTGGAATTTACGGTCAAAGATCAGTGGAAATAATAATCACCTTCTGTCTGTCCGTTAGAGTCTCAAAAATTTTGAACCTCAATAACTTCAAAAAAATGTAATTACTTGCAACTTTTTTTTTAATCCACTAAGGCGATTATAGCGCAAGATTTGAAAAAGAAAACCTGTGGGTGGAGGTATTTGTAAGGTGTTCAGTGGTAGAGGTTGGAGCATTTTTTTAAAATAAATTATTAGTATGTGTATCAAATGACACCGTTTTTAAAAATGCTTGAACTGTTTTATGCCATTATTTTTGCTGCAAGGAACCTTTTTTTAAAAATAAAAATCTATTTCTCTTCGTTATTCCAGATCGTAAGTTTCTTATTTATTTATAGCGACATCTCGTCACCTAAACATTACGCGAAAACTTTACCGAACGATCTGGGGTTTTATGGTTTTCGGAAAAGAATTATATTAAATTAAATTTTACACATCACCACATGATTTCACCGAACAAAGGATCCTATATAATTCGGTTGATAATTTCGTGAATCTTCTGTCTATTTAGTACTTCGTTTACGCGAAGTGTTAACGTACGGATATCTCTCCTGAATCGACCATATCAAAGTCAACACATCGCCAGCGATGGAAACAAAAACTGTGATTTAAAAGATGTTTAAAGTAGATTAGATTTCACAATTCCGTTACGGTTATTGAAGTATTAATGTATGAAATAATGTTTTAATAAACGTATTCTGTTTATTTTAATTTATAACGTTTCAAAAAACTGAAGAAATAAATAACTAAAGTCAAAAACAATATAAACAGAATCCGAAGAGTAGTAATGTGATCTTTTGTCAGAATTTCGTGAAAGGAGTGTTCATCTCAAATACAGAGTGATCTTTGGCGCATATTTGTCACATCTCGAAATGATTATAATTTATTGCTCCCTTCCTCGGTCACAATGTCTCCTAAGATATTTTCATAGATTTAAAGCTAGACACTTTAACATAATTTAATTGCAATGGAGCACAGGCTCCGGTGGCAATTTCCCTATATCCCCATCTTCCCCCTTTTTTGCAGCCACCTACATTTGCCCTCTACAAATTTTTTTACCTTTAAATTCTTTCAACGTTTTCGGTAAATTATTCATCATTTCTCTTGGTAACTCATTCCAATCCCTGACAATAAGCTCTCAAAATTTGAGAACGCAATCCACATTGTTGTGGTAGTTTTTGAGTGACGCCATTTCAAACACCTTACGCACGCTCGGTTACAGATTGATAATAGTATAGATTTAAGTGTGTTGTCAGATTGTATGTGCCTCACTTTAATAGTTCTAAGTTCTTTCGGACTCGGTAGAAATTAATATCATCTTAACTGTCGGGCATGCTCCGTTTTTTATTTGCTTATCTCAGCTTTCGGCTGCCATGCTGCAGCCTTCGTCAGAGATGCTGTTTTTGTTTACGTAGCAAAGAGCGCCAAGACTCACAGAGTACTAAGCCACTCTGTCTTCGTTGATGAAAACAGTATCTGACTTTGAAAAAAAAAAAAAACTTTTTTTTTTCTGGGACACGTTTTTTTTATAATTATTAAATCTCAAATTTGTAAGGCATTTATCGATAGTGTGACTGTTTTAGAGTTTATACTAACTACACATCTTAATTTTTAAATCTACTATATTTAACTGGTTCAGTTAGAAAGAAAATTACGAAAATATTGGCAACATTGACTGAAGTTTTATTTTAGGAACGGGGATTTCCCGAAAAGGCTAGATTGCGCGAGAAGGAATCCCCGTTACCCGTTGTTTGGTTTGATACTCACTATTTGAACTAGTGCTGCCAGCCCTACGAATTTATCTGTAGACCCACGGATTTTTTTAAAAAAATAGGAATTTTAAATTTGTCTACGGTTTTTGCCGCTTTTTATTACTTATTGTGCTTTCCTTATATTCGTATACTTGTTAAACTCTCAGCGTATAGTGATATTGAGTCATTAAATTGTCAGTGATTATGAATCGTTTCCTTTGCAACCGTTGGCGTAAACCAACGATTGAAAAAGAAATAAAGCTCCTATTTTGTATGATAATAGATTTAAATTCAAACTTAAAATACCGTAATACAAAATTATCGGCGCAATCTTTATGCACAGTGTGTACTTTGCTCACAATTTAAAATTGCAATCTGAAAAACTTTTGCGTGCAATACAAGAACAACCAGTAAAAGAAAATGTAACTATTTCTGAAGTTATGGATCTAAAGGAGACAGAAGAAGAAACAGAAAATTCCGATACCTACCGAACTAGTGTTGGTAGTGCTGATACTAGTGAATGTGGTACTGACATAGAGGATGAATAAAATTAAGTTACCTATATAGATACATTTATGAATCATTATGTAAGACATTACATGATTCAGTAAGATTTAAAACACACTTGTATAATGTTAGTTCCGTAAATAAAACTATAATTTATCAAATATAGTTTTCTGGAAAAAAAAACGAGGGTGATAAGTTATTTTTTCACAAAGCTGAATAAAAAAACATTTTTTTTTCAGTTTGCGACACTACCTTTGACCCTAAAAAAATCTTTTCTTTCTTCCTGCGAAACCTCTCCGTATCCGTTGCATGTTGTGGTGAGGGTTTTTCGTGTGGAGTTTTGGTTGAGGCGGTGTTATTTGACAGGTAGGTGTCGCGCTGGTCTTCATTTGGGCGCCTCAGCTCTAAATGAAGCGAGAGCCCTCTGCAAACACTCCGACGTGGCTCGGATTGCCGCTGGCGAAAGGCAACTCCGCCCTCGCTCGCTCTCCAAGCTGGCGGCGGAGAGGAGGGGGGGGGGGGAGCTGCAGAACGTAATAACCACCAGCAGCGCTCTCAAAACGAAACGAGTACACAAAGAATGTAAACAAAACTTTTTAAACTTGGCCTACACACTCTCAAAATTACACTATTTTATATTCTACTATACACTGTCTCAAAGCCTGAGATCTACAGACGCATAAAGCTGGGCTGGAGAGCATAAATCTAACATGCCAGTACATCTTAAAAACAGGTATTTGAATAATGTGTATTACCGATCCTCACATATGCCTGCCAGACCTGGACCCTAAATAGTCACACGTAGCAAAAACAGCGCAGTATGGAAAGAGCAATGCTAGGGTTTACAAGGAGAGACAGGAAATAGGCCGTGCACATTCGTTCAATAACTGAAGTAACAGACATCTTAAAAAGAGTCATGACCCAAAAATGGCAACGGGCTGGTCATGTTGATCGCAAAAGAGATGACAGATGGACTACGATAGTGCTGGATTTGATACCAAGGAACCTGAAAAGATCAAGAGGAAGACACCCGGATCTCTGGGATAGAGACATACGTCGAGTTACAGGCGTGAACTGGAAGAGGGTGGCTCAAGATCGATCAGCCTGGAAGGAATAAAACAAAACTATGTAGAATTAAATTCTAATATATGGCTCATTAGACTTAAAGAGGCTACATCCTGAAATAAGGATTAATATAGCTGCAATAATAATAATAATGCACTGATCAGCCAAAACATTATCACCACCTACTTACTAGCATATTGGTCCAGCTTTCGAACGCAATACAGCAGCGATTCGGCGTAGCCTGGATTCTACAAGTCCTCGGTAGGCTTCCAGAGGTATCTGATACCAGATTTCTACGCACAGGACACGAAATTTCCTGAAATTACTGGCCAGCAGTTTGTGGACGCGGTGCCTGGAACGAGCATCTCGGAAACGGAGTGGCTGGTTGGCTGTTCGCGTGCAACTGTAGTGAGCATCTATGGAAAGTGTTTGAAGGACGGTGAAACCACGAGTAGGCGACAATGTGGTGGACACCCACGCTACATCACAGAACGTGGAGGTCGGGGGCTTGCCCGCTCTGTAGAGCAGGATAGGCGGTGACCTGTGCCTCGCATTCGGGAGGACGCGGGTTCGAATCCCCCACCGGCCATCCAGATTTCGGTTTCCATGGTTTCCCCAAATCACTCCAGGCGAATGCCGGGATGGTTACTTCAAGAGACCATGGCCGAAATCCTTCTCCTTCCTTGTCTCCAGTCGCTTCCCGCCTCTACTAAAGTCGAGAATGCGTAAACCTGAAAACCAAAAAAAGACATATTTACTCTATATGAAGCTGACAAAAATCTTGAAGAAAATCTTGGGACCATTGAAAACTAAAAATGTAGAGTTTAGGTGCCGGAGAAATAGAGACCTGTACAAGGAAGAAGAAATAGAGACCTGTACAAGGAAGAAGAAATAGAGACCCGTACAAGGAAGAAGAAATAGAGACCCGTACAAGGAAGAAGAAATAGAGACCCGTACAAGGAAGAAGAAATAGAGACCCGTACAAGGAAGAAGAAATAGAGACCTGTACAAGGAAGAAGAAATAGAGACCCGTACAAGGAAGAAGAAATAGAGACCTGTACAAGGAAGAAGAAATAGAGACCCGTACAAGGAAGAAGAAATAGAGACCTGTACAAGGAAGAAGAAATAGAGACCCGTACAAGGAAGAAGAAATAGAGACCCGTACAAGGAAGAAGAAATAGAGACTGTACAAGGAAGAAGAAATAGAGACCTGTACAAGGAAGAAGAAATAGAGACCCCTACAAGGAAGAAGAAATAGAGACCTGTACAAGGAAGAAGAAATAGAGACCCGTACAAGGAAGAAGAAATAGAGACCCGTACAAGGAAGAAGAAATAGAGACCCGTACAAGGAAGAAGAAATAGAGACCCGTACAAGGAAGAAGAAATAGAGACCCGTACAAGGAAGAAGAAATAGAGACCTGTACAAGGAAGAAGAAATAGAGACCCGTACAAGGAAGAAGATATAGAGACCTGTACAAGGAAGAAGAAATAGAGACCCGTACAAGGAAGAAGAAATAGAGACCCGTACAAGGAAGAAGAAATAGAGACCCGTACAAGGAAGAAGAAATAGAGACCTGTACAAGGAAGAAGAAATAGAGACCCGTACAAGGAAGAAGAAATAGAGACCCGTACAAGGAAGAAGAAATAGAGACCCGTACAAGGAAGAAGAAATAGAGACCCGTACAAGGAAGAAGAAATAGAGACCTGTACAAGAAAGAAGAAATAGAGACCCGTACAAGGAAGAAGAAATAGAGACCTGTACAAGGAAGAAGAAATAGAGACCTGTACAAGGAAGAAGAAATAGAGACCCGTACAAGGAAGAAGAAATAGAGACCTGTACAAGGAAGAAGAAATAGAGACCTGTACAAGGAAGAAGATATAGAGACCTGTACAAGGAAGAAGAAATAGAGACCTGTACAAGGAAGAAGAAATAGAGACCTGTACAAGGAAGAAGAAATAGAGACCGTACAAGGAAGAAGAAATAGAGACCTGTACAAGGAAGAAGAAATAGAGACCCGTACAAGGAAGAAGAAATAGAGACCCGTACAAGGAAGAAGAAATAGAGACCCGTACAAGGAAGAAGAAATAGAGACCTGTACAAGGAAGAAGAAATAGAGACCCGTACAAGGAAGAAGAAATAGAGACCTGTACAAGGAAGAAGAAATAGAGACCCGTACAAGGAAGAAGAAATAGAGACCTGTACAAGGAAGAAGAAATAGAGACCCGTACAAGGAAGAAGAAATAGAGACCCGTACAAGGAAGAAGAAATAGAGACCGTACAAGGAAGAAGAAATAGAGACCTGTACAAGGAAGAAGAAATAGAGACCCGTACAAGGAAGAAGAAATAGAGACCTGTACAAGGAAGAAGAAATAGAGACCCGTACAAGGAAGAAGAAATAGAGACCCGTACAAGGAAGAAGAAATAGAGACCCGTACAAGGAAGAAGAAATAGAGACCTGTACAAGGAAGAAGAAATAGAGACCCGTACAAGGAAGAAGAAATAGAGACCTGTACAAGGAAGAAGAAATAGAGACCCGTACAAGGAAGAAGAAATAGAGACCTGTACAAGGAAGAAGAAATAGAGACCCGTACAAGGAAGAAGAAATAGAGACCCGTACAAGGAAGAAGAAATAGAGACCCGTACAAGGAAGAAGAAATAGAGACCCGTACAAGGAAGAAGAAATAGAGACCCGTACAAGGAAGAAGAAATAGAGACCTGTACAAGGAAGAAGAAATAGAGACCCGTACAAGGAAGAAGATATAGAGACCTGTACAAGGAAGAAGAAATAGAGACCCGTACAAGGAAGAAGAAATAGAGACCCGTACAAGGAAGAAGAAATAGAGACCCGTACAAGGAAGAAGAAATAGAGACCTGTACAAGGAAGAAGAAATAGAGACCCGTACAAGGAAGAAGAAATAGAGACCCGTACAAGGAAGAAGAAATAGAGACCCGTACAAGGAAGAAGAAATAGAGACCCGTACAAGGAAGAAGAAATAGAGACCTGTACAAGAAAGAAGAAATAGAGACCCGTACAAGGAAGAAGAAATAGAGACCTGTACAAGGAAGAAGAAATAGAGACCTGAACAAGGAAGAAGAAATAGAGACCTGTACAAGGAAGAAGAAATAGAGACCTGTATAAGAAAGAAGAAATAGAGACCTGTACAAGGAAGAAGAAATAGAGACCTGTATAAGAAAGAAGAAATAGAGACCCGTACAAGGAAGAAGAAATAGAGACCCGTACAAGGAAGAAGAAATAGAGACCCGTACAAGGAAGAAGAAATAGAGACCCGTACAAGGAAGAAGAAATAGAGACCCGTACAAGGAAGAAGAAATAGAGACCTGTACAAGGAAGAAGAAATAGAGACCCGTACAAGGAAGAAGAAATAGAGACCTGTACAAGGAAGAAGAAATAGAGACCCGTACAAGGAAGAAGAAATAGAGACCCGTACAAGGAAGAAGAAATAGAGACCGTACAAGGAAGAAGAAATAGAGACCTGTACAAGGAAGAAGAAATAGAGACCCGTACAAGGAAGAAGAAATAGAGACCTGTACAAGGAAGAAGAAATAGAGACCCGTACAAGGAAGAAGAAATAGAGACCCGTACAAGGAAGAAGAAATAGAGACCCGTACAAGGAAGAAGAAATAGAGACCCGTACAAGGAAGAAGAAATAGAGACCCGTACAAGGAAGAAGAAATAGAGACCTGTACAAGGAAGAAGAAATAGAGACCCGTACAAGGAAGAAGAAATAGAGACCTGTACAAGGAAGAAGAAATAGAGACCCGTACAAGGA
Organism: Vandiemenella viatica; assembly: GCA_031002005.1. Taxonomy (NCBI): domain Eukaryota; kingdom Metazoa; phylum Arthropoda; class Insecta; order Orthoptera; family Morabidae; genus Vandiemenella; species Vandiemenella viatica. The sequence continues at coordinate 182,238,070 of CM061914.1, read as the reverse complement.
AGAAGAAATAGAGACCCGTACAAGGAAGAAGAAATAGAGACCGTACAAGGAAGAAGAAATAGAGACCTGTACAAGGAAGAAGAAATAGAGACCCGTACAAGGAAGAAGAAATAGAGACCTGTACAAGGAAGAAGAAATAGAGACCCGTACAAGGAAGAAGAAATAGAGACCCGTACAAGGAAGAAGAAATAGAGACCCGTACAAGGAAGAAGAAATAGAGACCCATACAAGGAAGAAGAAATAGAGACCCGTACAAGGAAGAAGAAATAGAGACCTGTACAAGGAAGAAGAAATAGAGACCCGTACAAGGAAGAAGATATAGAGACCTGTACAAGGAAGAAGAAATAGAGACCCGTACAAGGAAGAAGAAATAGAGACCCGTACAAGGAAGAAGAAATAGAGACCCGTACAAGGAAGAAGAAATAGAGACCTGTACAAGGAAGAAGAAATAGAGACCCGTACAAGGAAGAAGAAATAGAGACCCGTACAAGGAAGAAGAAATAGAGACCCGTACAAGGAAGAAGAAATAGAGACCCGTACAAGGAAGAAGAAATAGAGACCTGTACAAGAAAGAAGAAATAGAGACCCGTACAAGGAAGAAGAAATAGAGACCTGTACAAGGAAGAAGAAATAGAGACCTGTACAAGGAAGAAGAAATAGAGACCTGTACAAGGAAGAAGAAATAGAGACCTGTATAAGAAAGAAGAAATAGAGACCTGTACAAGGAAGAAGAAATAGAGACCTGTATAAGAAAGAAGAAATAGAGACCTGTACAAGGAAGAAGAAATAGAGACCTGTACAAGGAAGAAGAAATAGAGACCTGTACAAGGAAGAAGAAATAGAGACCTGTACAAGGAAGAAGAAATAGAGACCTGTATAAGAAAGAAGAAATAGAGACCTGTACAAGGAAGAAGAAATAGAGACCTGTACAAGGAAGAAGAAATAGAGACCCGTACAAGGAAGAAGAAATAGAGACCTGTACAAGGAAGAAGAAATAGAGACCTGTACAAGGAAGAAGAAATAGAGACCTGTATAAGAAAGAAGAAATAGAGACCTGTACAAGGAAGAAGAAATAGAGACCCGTACAAGGAAGAAGAAATAGAGACCTGTACAAGGAAGAAGAAATAGAGACCTGTACAAGGAAGAAGAAATAGAGACCCGTACAAGGAAGAAGAAATAGAGACCTGTACAAGGAAGAAGAAATAGAGACCTGTATAAGAAAGAAGAAATAGAGACCTGTACAAGGAAGAAGAAATAGAGACCCGTACAAGGAAGAAGAAATAGAGACCTGTACAAGGAAGAAGAAATAGAGACCTGTATAAGAAAGAAGAAATAGAGACCTGTACAAGGAAGAAGAAATAGAGACCTGTACAAGGAAGAAGAAATAGAGACCCGTACAAGGAAGAAGAAATAGAGACCTGTACAAGGAAGAAGAAATAGAGACCTGTACAAGGAAGAAGAAATAGAGACCTGTACAAGGAAGAAGAAATAGAGACCTGTACAAGGAAGAAGAAATAGAGACCTGTATAAGAAAGAAGAAATAGAGACCTGTACAAGGAAGAAGAAATAGAGACCTGTATAAGAAAGAAGAAATAGAGACCTGTACAAGGAAGAAGAAATAGAGACCTGTAGCAAGGAAGAAGAAATAGAGACCTGTACAAGGAAGAAGAAATAGAGACCTGTACAAGGAAGAAGAAATAGAGACCTGTATAAGAAAGAAGAAATAGAGACCTGTACAAGAAAGAAGAAAATGCAAGGATGTCAGACACTATCAGAAAGAGGTGAATCAGAAATTTTGGTCGCATAATGAGGATGGATAACAGCAAGTTACTAAAAGAATTTATGGCCATATTTACAAGAGTAAGACCAGTACATCCAAGGAGTAAATGATGAATTTGAGATCGGCATAACAGTAGATATAATACAAGACAGAACAACTTTCAGAAGAACGATACAGCATATCAAGGACTTTCAGGAAAAAGAGAACAGCAAAGAAAGGAACAAACAGCATATTGAAAGGATGAAGAACTGTTGTCAAGAACTAAATCAAGAAAACAAGCATCTAGATGGATGCGCAGGATTACTTTTCGTTATCCTTAGATGGACAAAATTAAACAGAAGAAGAAGATAGTAGTTGTATTTACAAACTGTTAATGTCGGCTGCCAAAGAGGGCAAAGAGGCCAAAGATGGCACAAAGGAAGAGAGACTCGTGTTCGTTGATTTGGGTTGTTAGTGGCCCTGACACTCTAGACGGTAGTGCGAGGCTGCCTAACCTGACAGGGACAGTGACCGCAGCGACCCTGTAGGCCCCTCTCCGAACTGATTTCACACTCTTCATTTGTTTCCTTTATTAGAACGGTCTGGTGACTCAGTGGCAAATTCGTCTGACTGAAGATCTAAATGTCTCCCGGTTCCAATCCCTGTCTCGGCGAGGATTTTCAAAGGGTCTTAACCTCACGTTCACCTCTGGCACAACTTGCTGTGTAATGTGAAGTACACCACAACGCTTCCGTGGTGCGGATTCCACGTTAAATTGTAGGTCCCCTGTACCCAGTAGGACTACCAAGTTAGGTTAGTTACCCACGACAAGAGTCGCATTGTGCGGCGAATACGCATTCGAAGAAGAATCGTTTGGGATCTCCTGTCAATGGTGCCAAACGACGACTTCAAGAGCAAAACTTTTACATCTAGATGACGCTGCTGCAGATTATTTGACAGTGTGGATTGTGTGGTACATGACTTCACTATTCATAAAATTTAATATTATGATCATGTTCACATTTATTAAATAGTTGCAATTATATAAACCAGCTCTAATATCTCATTTTTAAAGAGCAAAGAACGTCATATCTAGGGAGAAAGAGGATCTTTGGTTGCAGATGTTCAAGAAAAGATAGTTATTGAAGCACAATGTAGACAGAATCCTTTCCAGGATGTAGACGGCACTGCAGGGGTATCCGAGTGAATGCTGTAGTTGATGATAGATACTCTCAACATATGTTCAGAAATAAATATTCAAACAGGAAGTGAATACTACAAGCGGGACATTTCTTACGCAATAACAATAATTAGCCCCAATGTGACAAATGTATAATCAAATTTATACGCATGGCAGTATATTGATGCGGAGGGAAAACCATCGTATACTTTATTTGAAAATTTCATAATTTTCGCAAGCTTTATTTTGGAAAATTTACTTACTTTACACTTCTGGTTTTGCGCTGCGTTTTTCTTATTTCTAGGAGGTGATTTTTCGAGACAAACACTCCTTTTCCCTTCGTACGCAACTAAAATCGACAAATAAGGCGCCATTTTAAAGATAACTTCTACGACTACAGGAAATCTTAATTAGCAATTGTTAATAGCATTGTTTGTTTATTTTTTTATATAAACTTTTTTTTTTTTTTGCAAATAGACTCCTAGTTCAAAATCCCACTTCACCGTTAGCTTTCCCGCGGCTTCTTGCACAACAGGTAATGGCAGGTAAACAAAATTGATCAAAGCAGACTCGCAGTGAGAAAATGAACATCGCATCTCTTACTCGCGTTATAATGTTTTTTATCCCTGCCCTCCGTTTGTAGTACCTGCAATTACTGCCACAAAGCCCACAAAAAATGATGGACATTTTTATTGTCAAGAAAAACATTCTAAAGAAACGGTAATTTCAAAATCAAATAACAATTAATTACTTTATTGATGTACAGGGTGAATCAAAAGTTTACAATTTTGGAAGGATATGGAAATTTGTTGAGATAACTTACAGAAACTGTAGGTGTGTCATTTTGTAGCAACAACCTCAAGTTTGATGCACTACGTGCATCAGTACACCATTCCGCCACTAGGAGCGCCAGCGTAGTGCACAGTTAAAATGGCTGCTTTCACTGGTGCTTAGTGTGCTCGCTGCGTGTTTTGGTTTTATGAAAAGAACTCTGCAACAGCTGTTCGGCGTAAATTTCGCACCGAATACGCTAAAGAACCTCCAAGCAGGCCTCTCGGCACAAGAACTTTGCTTCCTCGGTAATCGCTTGCCAGGCCACCTCCCTCCCCAGACTTGACACCACTGGATTTCTTTCTCTGGGGTTTCATTAAAGGTCGTGTGTATGTTCCTCCCCCACCAAACAGTTTGGCCGACCTGAGAAATCGAATCTACGCTGCCGTTGCACAAGTTACGCTCGATTTGCTGCAACGAGTGTGGGGAGAAAGTGATTACCGGTGCGATGTTTGCCTCATAACAAATGGTAGTCACATCGAACTAAAATAACACTTGACACTTTTATGTGAAACTTGACGTTGTTGCCTACAAAATGACACATCTACCGATTCTGTAACTTACCTTAGCAAATTTCTATATCATTCCAAAGTTGTAAGGTTCTTGTAAGATTGTTCTTGGTTTAATCAATACGATAATTAAGTAGTCTACAAACAATCTAGGACGAGAGAAAAATTTGCAGAAATGGTAGACTTAGGTCTAAGAAGTAACTCTGAAAGGAGCTCAACTGAGGACGAATGGAATGCATTAAAGACCGAAATAATGAAAGCTGTTTAAGAAACATTAGGTTTTAAGGAACAAGCTGCCCGAAAACCTTGGATCGCAGAAGAAATTTTGGAACTGATGAATCAGAGGAGGAGGTACAAAAATGCTCAGCATGAAGTAGGAAGAGAACAATACAGGCAATTTAGAAATCAAATAAACAGGAAATGCAAAAAAGCAAAAGAAAAATGGCTACAAGAAAAGTGTGAAGAAGTAGAATAGGTAAAGTATATGTTGCATATAGGAAGATCAAACAGAATTTTGGAGAAATGAAAAAAAGAGGCGTGAACATTAAAGCTGCCGATGGGAAACCTCTTTTAAGCTCAGAAAATAGAGCTAACCGATAGAAGGAATACATTGAAAAACTGTATGATGGGGACGACTTGAACAATAGTGTAATGGAAAAGGAAGGCGACGTCAACATTGATGACTTAGGAGATTCTGTTTTGAGGACAGAATTTAATAAAGCACTGAATAACTTAAAAGCAAATAAGGCAGTTGTAATTGATGAGATCCCTGCAGAACTTCTCAAATCCCTAGGAGAGGAAGGAATCGAAAGATTATTCAAGCTGATATCAAAAAGTTATGATACAGGAGAAATTCCAAGTGATTTTAATATAAATATCATCTTCACACTTCCGAAGAAAGCACAAGCCAACCAATGTGAGAATTATCGCACCATTAGTCCAACATCACATGCTTCAAAATTACTGACCAGAATAATATACAGAAGAATGGAAAGGGTAGTAGAAGAGACAGTAGGTGAAGATCAGTTTGGGTTTAGGAAAAATCGCGGTACAAGGGGAGCAATTCTATCTTTAAGATTAATACTTCAAAGGCGGATCAAGAAAAGCAAAGATACTTTTATGGCAATTGTTGATTTAGAAAAAGCTTTTGATAATGTTAGGTGGGACAAGATGTTCAAAATTTTAAAAAAGTCAGGCCTAAAGTATCGAGATAGAAGAATACTCTATAAACTATATAAGGATCAAGTGGCTATAATAAAAGTAGAGAATCATGAGAGACATGCATCAGTTAAAAAGGGCGTGACACAAGGTTGTAGTCTATCACCGTTAATTTTCAACTTGTATGTAGAAGAAGCAATGAAGAAAGTAAAAAAAAAAAAATCCATGTGGCATAAGTGTTCAGGGAGAAAAAATCAGTATGCTACGATTTGCTGATGACATTTTCTTGTTAACAGAAAGGGCTGAGAACATTGAGAAATTACTGAAAGGCATGAAAAAATACTGAAGGAAGATTTTGTCTGAATAGAATTCAAAGCAAGACTAAAGTGATTAAATGTAGCAGAAATGATACCAATACTAGTAGGTTAAATATAAAAATAGGAACGAATGCAATAGGAGAAGAAGTGAATTCTGTTACTTAGGAAGCAAAATTACAACCGATGGCCGAAGCAAGAACGATGTTAAAAGCAGAATAGCACTAGCAAAAAGAGTCTTCATGAGAAAGAGAAATCTTTTAGTTTCAAATATTGATCTAGGAATTAGAAAAAATCTTTTTAAAACTCAATGTGTGGAGAACAGCCCTTTATGGTAGCGAAACTTGGAATTTAGGAATACCTGAAAGAAAGAAAATTGAAGCATTTCAAATATGGCGCTACAGAAGAATGCTGAAAATTAAGTGGACAGAGAAAGTAAGATTTGAACGAGTTTTGGAAATGATGGGTGAGGAAAGAAGTTTGTGGAAGAAGCTTACAGAAAGAAGAGACAGGCTGGTAGGTCATATTTTGAGTCATGCTGGATTAGTTAATCTGATGGTGGAGGGAACTGTTGAAGGTAAGAACTGTAAAGGAAGACAGAGATTATAATATATGAAGCAGACAATTGAGGACGTGGGTTGTAGGGATATTTAGAGATGAAGTGGTTAGCACAAAATAGGAAGGGATGGAGGAATGCATTAAACCAGTCGAAAGACTGATGACAGAAAAAAAAAATATGTAGTGTACTATACGCTTCAATTCAAACTTGTTTATTTTATTAAACATGTCGTCTAAGATACTGGTTACCTGCATTCATAAAATCCAGAGATAGCTTACAACACTTCTTCCACAGACAATACAGTTCCCGGCCGTCGAAAACTGAGTTGGTGAAAACCCTGCCGAAAACACACCTGTTTCTCTGGCTCGGATGTTTGCTTTATACAAACCCTATCGAAATTTTTAGAACACTTCAAAAAGCTTCCGCCAGATAATTCTCGAACATTAAAAATACTTAAACAATTGAAACATATTAAAAACAATCAGAATTATTACATAATCATTTACCATCATTACAAAATGGTCATAAATGGAAATTAAAGATTCTTAAACACAAAATTATTCACAGAAATAATTTTAAACTGTAGTAAATTGTCCTTTAGACATTGTAACTTGCCTTAATCCTTGGAATTACGAACATTTAAGCAATTCTCTAGCACAATTCCTTTAAATAACATTATATACATTGATTTACGGTAAATTGCAAAACAAACATACCAGATCATATGCAACCAAACTCTAGCTTACTACAATTACATTTAATTTTAGGTTTGAGGGCTGTTACACTGTATTTCGCGATTATCTGCGTTTCCTGTAAACTTTCTCTGATTCTTCAGTAAACGTCCCTGTGTATTATCTTCTATCAAAAAATGATTGGGTTATTTTGAGACACGGTACTGGTTATTGCTGTAGATTATAGATCCTTACATCAAGTTATGGATTTGATCGTCGTAAATAAACAAGGAGCAACACGCAGATTTAAACGAACGTCGCATTATATTATATTTTTTCGTGTTTGCCCTCTAATTTTTGTCTACTTACACAACAGACAATTTCTTTTGACAGCGTAAGTGCTTATAAAATCGAATTCAATTATTTATTTTCGCGTAAACTTTTTCCGAGTTTTACTAAAATTCCCTGTTTGTTAGCGTCCGTCAAAAAAATTCTTAGGTTATTTTGTCAGTTGGTTCCTGTATCTGCTACAGATAATACCGCGTAAACATCGAAAGCCCTGCTCCTTACACGAATTTCTGTATCTAGTCGTTGTATACAAACAAAAAGCAACATACAAATTTGAACGACACATCACATTTTTTCTTGTATATCTCTGCCTCACGTTGTATTTTTATCTCTGCTACACAACATACAATTGCATTTTAGCTGCCATCGCAATTACAGCTTCTTTTAACAATGTAAGTGCAAATGAAATCAAATTAGATTATTTATTTGCGAGTTACACTTGCTGTTAACAGTATGAGTGCAAATAAAGTCAGCGCAGTTGAAATATCCTGTTTATGGAAGCAGCGCCGTGGCGGCAGTCAGCGTAACTAACTCTTCGGGCATGATCGAGACTCACCGAATGTTGACGAACTATTGCGGTGAGATCAGTCTCCAGGCACAACGCATTTTATCAGAGTGGATAACACCGTTCTGCGCGTGAAACATCATCTTGGAAGCGAATGAATTATATCCCTGTTCTTACGTCTCTCGTGTTTCTGTTAATCCTTATTTCCACGTTCGTTATACTAGCAGCTTCACCCCACTAGGATCACCGCCTATGCCGACCTCAGCAGATTGCGCTTCACCACTACGAACACGCGGAATTATTATTATTATCTCAAAAAACGTCAAAGAATACCGCCTCAACCAGGTTTCTCCAACGAAAATGAATAAAAACCAAGAAACATCTGAATATTTGAAATATGTGCAATCATGAATTTTATATTTAACCGACTGCAGTTGGGACATGGGATACCATATTCTGTATAGATAAGAACATATTTCATTAAATTATTAAAACTATCTGAACTGTAAAGGCAAACGCATAATATCAATATGTTTTTGTAATGCGTAACGTTAGAGAGCAATAGCAGCGTAGCGCAGTGGTAACGTGCCTGCTTCTTAGGTAAACTCCCGTGTCGCTTCGGGTTCAAACCCCACTGGGAGCAAAAATGTTTATGAATTGTTTTCCTTAGTTTGGACCAATCCTAGGATTTTGTTCTGGAAAATCTTTGGCGGTAGAATAGTGCCCTAAGCGTTCACTTTATTCAGGGTATACTGGTTCCACAGGCAGTTTTTGTGTGATCTAAACTAATAATATTATATATACGAAAGTAAATCTCCTACTTTTTTTTAAGTTTTGACGACTGTATCTGTATACCGATATACCGAAATACTTTGTATCATTAGGGACGAAATAGGATACTTTTTTCCGATATGAACAAATGAGACAGGTTCGACGGTAGAATGGTATATCGAAGGCGTTCCCGTCATATTATGCCGACATATCTTAGGTAACTTTCAGCTTTGTGTATCCAATTCTAGCAATCAGATTCTAAATCCACGCGCACGAAGTCTCAGGTTACAGCTAGTAGTCTATATATCTAACCTATTTAATGCTTATACGAGCAACTCTTGTATATAGGCTAAATTAATTTCTCACAGACGTCTTTAAACATTTTGACGAAATCTTGCATACCCATCAGAACGCCGAGCAGAACTCGGTCACCCAGGTACCTGTTCATAAATTACGTCACAGAAATTTTATATTTTTTAACCTCCTCCACTCCCATCCTCGTTAACCAGTGATGTAATTTATGAATGGCTGCTTATTATGACCACGTGATCCTGACAAAGGGTAAAGTCTGAGTCGCGTGATCGCCACTGCCGGCTGCGTGGCGCTGTCAGTCAAATTCCGCCATTACCCGTCAGCCAATAGCGCGTAACGAGGAGGCAGTAATGCCATAAAACCGGGCGGCGCCATTAAATCGCGCGGGTCGATCAGCCCGGCTCAGCGCGGCGCTACAGACTCCCTCACCCACACCCAACACCTGCTAACGCGGCTCCAAATTACTATTACAGTCTGTATTAGTGCCTAAGTTGGCAACACTGCACTTTGCGCGCGATTATTATATTTTTTAATTTATTCATTTTATGATCTTTGACTTTTGCCAATTTTGACAGCTAAAAAAAGAATATTTCTTTGCATCAAAAATTTATAAACGCTTCTTCTTCTCTACTATTTCCCCCCCCCCCATCATTTCGGGGCCGGCTACTTTTAATGAGTTTTGATCATCGCTGGCATGATCAAACTTGTATCTTTGGTTTTACGGCTTCTTGTCCTTGCTTTCGCCAAAGCGTTTCATACCTGCTGCCAGGTCGAACTACGCACTAACATGTAACTATGTTCAGCGTGTGCTGAGTGTATTTTTTGTTTGTGAAATGTGTAATTTATGACACGAGAGTGGTCCTTTCTCGACCATAACTCGCTGTTACCCCAATTTGTGTGGAAATGCTAATAATGTGCGTAATTATTCAGTGGCTGTCTGATAACTGTAGGAATCTAATTAAACCACATTAACTGAGTGGAAAATTCAAAAGTTGACATGTTTTTTTAATTCTGTTAATTTCTGGCAATACTACATTTCGTGTGCATTGTTGTAGTACACATAATGGCCGCTTAAATCCATCACAATGATAGAAACACTGGCAGTGCAGTAGAAACAGGATTCCTACAAGGTTGAGTTTTGGGTCCAGTTTTTCTCCAACGTCGTAAAAACCACTCTGGCGCTCGCAAGCATTATCCTCGCCGTTAATCCTTGTTCCTGTGCTAAGTACTGGTCCCGATGTGGCAGGGAGAGTATACTCTGTAGCGGTGAGTTTGTTTACGGGACTGGAGCGGCCACCGCGATGCAGCGAGCGGAGGCGGTTGCGTAACTGCCGGCATTAGTCGGGTCGGCTCCACAAAAGGAGCCGGCATTGTCATTATCGTGGCCTCCCTCTTTTTTCTTTCTGCTAGGTTGGCGGCCGTGGGGCCACTCCGTACCTGGGCTGCGGTCGTGAGATTTCTCTCACAGTAGACTCTGCTTCCTGTCGGCAACCAAGCGGCTGCTTCGCTCGTATTGTATCTTCATTAATGCGTGAAAAAATACCTTCCAAACGGACTGCTATCTATTTCCGTGGAATTTCTTTGCCCCCTGAACCAATTTGAATGCGTTTCCACAGTTTCAAAGCTTATGATCTAAATTCAAATTGCGGTATATCTCGTGAGTCCACCTGAACTGTGTGCATGAAGCAATAAAAGATAATCCGGTTGCAGAGTGAACAGCTAGGCGCCAAAGAGCACACTGCATCGAAGATGAATACTCTTTTCCTCATGTGAGGAGATAGGAGCCAAAGAAGAAGATTCCATCCGTAATCTGTACTCAGCCGCCAATGATCACACTGCAACAAAGATGAAACCGCCTTTCGTAACCTGAATAGATAGTGGCCAAAGACCACATTTAATCGAAGATGAATACTACTCTTGTAACCTGAAGAGATAGGCGCCAAAGATGATAATGCATTAAAGATGAAGATTCCTTTCGTAACGTCAACGTATAGGCGCCAAATATTCACTACATCAAAGATGAACACACCTCTCTAAGCTAAATCATAGGCATCAAAGATCACACTGCATAGTAGATGCACACTCCTTTCATAGCCTCAACAGATGGATCCTAAATATTAATTCGTTAATTTCGTAACCTGAACAGATAGACGTCAAAGATCACATTACGTCAAAGATAAAACTCTCTTCGTAGCCTGCACAGATAGGCGCCGTAGATGACACTCCATCGAAGATAAACACTCCACTCTTTGGATTCTGTTATTGTTGTTGCTGACTACGTACCTTTCGTTATGTAATAACATGACACTTTAAGGTGTTAAATCGTAAATCCGTCAGTTTTGTTTTTATTTTTTACTGGTGCAACAGTTCATTATTTGACATCTGGATATTGTGGACCATTTCCTCAATTGCGGTAGGATCAATTTTTTATGAATAATTTTCACGCCAATGCAAATGAATATGTTGGTTTTATTTTCTGTACACGTTTCACTTCATTCTCTCAAGCATCATCAGCGGTTCTGACTGTTAATTAAATTTGTTCTGTTTTACAATTTTGCTTATGAAAATTATTATATATACAGACATAAGCTTCGCACATGAAAATTAAGATATATACAGATATAAGCTTACTTACATTTTTACATGTACATTTTGGACCAGTGGACAGACTTATTTAACATGTCTGAAAATGTAATTGAAGTTTATAATTTTATATTTTAACCAATGGCATAAGTGCACATCTCACTACGATATGAGAAGAGTTGTTTGGCTCTTTTCTCAGTATATGTGATTCCACGAGTCCTTCTTAAGAAGACGGTCGTAAGATCGAAACTTCAGCCAAGGTTAAATAAACCTAATTGATGCAACTGGTTCGCTATTATTTTCATTCTAACAACTCTTACCGTTGCTGAAACGCAGCCATGTTTAAAATTTTATTTTTATTTTTTACTGGTGCAAAGCAAAGTACATGACAAATAATTGACCTAGGGCAAGTTCGCCAGTCACAGCTCCTAAAGCCGTCCTGCTGCAGATGGTGTAGCAACAATGAAGCCCTTAATTGTCCCCCACGTCTTCTGAATGGGTACCGTGTAGTGATGTATTTCGCCGTCTCTTGGGGTGCTTGAGAGTTGACGAGGCCCCGCTTATGCTTCGTCGCATTACATCCAGCGTGTACAGCTGTTGGGGTAGGACGCTTTGGCTGACCCTTAAGTTTGAGATCGTCTACAAACAACGTAGCTCCATTTTGGCCTCCTGTAGGCTTCACGTAATCTGACGTGGCTTTAGCCACAACACCCCCCCCCCCTCCCCCCCTACCCGTGTGGTCCGTAGCTTCTTTCCCTATTGCTTCCAGAAGAAATTGTGTACTGTTTACTCCTGTCAGACTATCGTAAATTACATACGGAAGATAATTAAATGACAGAAATAAATATCCTCATACTGTTGTGTGTTCTGTACCTTATTCTAACTGTGACCAGTAATCTTATATATATAACTAGACGTGTGTGTCCCTATATTTCACTATTCAGCCACCACTACCTAGCACAGATCGCTGGTGTTTGTGGGTGGAAGTAGCATGGAGTTTCCTGTCGTGCACAACGTTGGCCGAATGCCGATAGCTGTGGGGATGTGGGAGATGCAGGGCTTTTTCATATTTCGAACAAAGACATGTGTGTCCGTATATGTCACTCTGCTGCCACAACTACAAATCATAGACCAATGGTGTTTGTGTGGGTAATGGTATCGTGTCTCCTATCGTGTACTATGGTGGTTAGATGTTGGTAGCTATGGGGGTGTGGGAGATATGGTGGTTGAAAGTGATCGACCTGTTGCACTTTCATATTTCTACCAAAAACGTATGTGTCATGGTGTATCACTTTTCAGCCAGAACTATCTAGCGCAGATCACAGGTGTTTGTGTGTGGTAGTAGCACAGAGTCACCCGTGGATCACAACGCTGGCCGAATTTCGGTAACTGTGGTAGTGTGGGAGATATGGTGGTTGAAATTGGCCGATCAAGGATATTTTCATATTTCGACCAAAGACATGTGTCTCCGTATATGTCACTCTGCTGCCACAACTACATACCATAGACCATCGGTGTTTGTGTGTGTCCGTAAATTTTAGTTTGCTGCCTGAACTACATAGCGCAGATGACTGGTGTTTGTGTGTGGTAATAGCATCGAGTCTCCCATCGTGCACTATGGTGGTTAGGGGGCATCCACAAATTACGTGAGGTGTTTTTCTGGACCCCCCTCCCCCCTGGTGAGATTTCGTGAGATCTGGCCCGACCCCCCCCCCCCTTCTGGTGAGATCAGGTCCGTGAGAACCCCCCCCCCTTGAAATCGCCCTCGAAACTTTTGTAGACCTTTTTTTTTTTTTAAGGTCCAACCCTAACTTTTTTGACGAAATACCCTCCTAAAATCGACTTAGGCGCAAATTGTAGACCTTTTTTTTGGCTCTACTGACCCCAAATTTTTCGCAAAATCTCACGTGAGATTTCCGTGGACCCCCCCCCCTCCCCCCTGGTGAGATTTCGCCGGATCCCCCCCCCTATTTCACCTCACGTAATTTATGGATGCCCCCTTAGATGTCGGTAGCTGTCAATCCAAATTCTTTTCAAACACGAACGAAGTCGTGGGTACCAGCTAGTATAAATGAAAACCTACGTGGCTTGGCTTTGAACCCCCTTCCCCCACGTAGCCCAGCATAGCTTTCTACGCAACCCCTCCACTCCTAGACCAAGCCACGTACTTTATGGACGTTCCATTCCAGGCAACCGAGCGTGGCGGGGTTAATTCTAGATCTGCTGTTAGAGAAAGTGTTCGCATTACAAAGGTGGCACTACTTAACGTATTCAGTAGTGAAGTGATATGTTCGTGCCAACAAAGTTTCTCATCTATTTGAATACCAAGGAATTTTATACTCTTTGTTTCTAAGGACAGCGGTGACGCTCTAGACTCGCATTCGGGAGGACGCCGGTTCGAATCCCCGTCCGGGCATCCGGATTTGGGTTTTCCATGGTTTCCCCAAATCACTCCAGGCGAATGCTTCCATAAATTCCATCGCCGAATTCCTTCCCGTTCCTTGTCCCCCATCCCACCTCTAACGACCTCGACGTCGACGAGGCGTAAAGCCATAAATAAGTAAAAGTCTGCTTCCAGGAGTTATTGCGTGAAGGGTGTTAGTTACTCCGAACTGGCTGTGCCGGGAGTAAGTGTGCAGATAAATGTGTAAAGCGACCAGTGATTGTGTATGACTTTATACATGTATGTAAGCACGTGTGTTTGCGTATACATATGTTATTTTAATTACTAATTTATAAATCAAATAGTCTTTTACATTGTTAATTTAGCTATGTCACTAACTTTCATGAAACTTAATAAGTTTTTAATAACATAAATTACTCTTACATCCTGAGAAAAATTCAACTGCTATTGTCAAATAAGAATTTAATCTTTTGTGTACTTTGTAATAAATTGGAAATATGGGTCCAGAATAGATGCTAGGTGCGGGGTTATTATGTATCAGCATATAAATAAAAAATAAATTCCGGAGGATACTGGTTCGAATCTCCGTCCAGCCATCCAGGGTTTGGTTTTCAGTGGTTTCCAGAAATCACTCCAGACGAATTCCGGGACGGTTCATTGAAAAAGATCATGGCCGAATTCCTTCCCGACCCTTGCCCCCACACCTTTCCCGTTTCTAGTGACGTCGACCAGGCGCAAAGCCATAAAAAAACGAGAACTGTAAAATGTGAAACTTTGTGTGTATATCGAAGTTGGTGACAGGTTGGATACTTTGTACGCATGAAGCGCGGTGCACCTAAAGCTGCGTACTCGTAAAGGTGGGTACACACTAGGCGAATACAGACAAACACAGACAAACCCATGCGGCCAAATGGATGCGGCCGAAGCTATGCGGCGTTTGTTATGAATTAGCTTGCTGTCCACATTACAACGAAGGAATGCGTTGTTTGTCATACTTTCGTGTTCGCTGGTTTATGCGGTAAAATAAGTAACAGATATGACAAAAGAGCTGGAATGGGATTCATTAGAAGACTGGAGGAGGGTGAAGAGGGTCATATAAATGCAGAATATATATATATATATTTTAACTGCTTAACGTCTCTTAACAGCGAGGTCTTTAGAGACGGGATAGGATAGGGGGCAAGGAATGGGAATGAATTCGTCCATGGCCTTTCCAAGGAAGCATCCCGGCATTTGCCTGGAGTCATTTGGGAAACCATGGAAAACCCAAATCTGGATGCCCGGACGGGGATTCGAACCGCCGTCCTCCCGAATGCGAGACCAGAACGCTAACCGTTACACCACCACGCTCGGTGAAATGCAGAAGGCGTGATGAGGCGTGGAAAGATATTGGTGTAAGAATTAAAAATAATGTATGGTGGGGAAAACCACAAGCTGGTACTCGATTTCAGGTAAAAGGGTATGGGAAGATTTTCTTTCGTAGGTAAGGTGATCAGGGATTGAATTAAGTTTTCTGGAGAGTTGATGAATAATTTACGAACCACGTAGAAACAATTTAAAGTTGAAATTTGTAGAAGGAACAGCAGGTGGATATAGGAAAGGGGAGCGAAACTGCCACCGGAGCAATTAAATTAGAAAATAAAATTAATGAAATATGAAGACGCAGGAGATTAAAACGGCGGTGGTGCATGACTTCTTTGTTCGAAAGTAGAAAGTTCTATAGAGGGACAGACTTGATAGATGATCTTACAGCTGAAATTGGGTATGGACTTTTTCAAAGATTCTGCAGAATGAAGTCAACCTACTCTGTTACGTTATTGCAGCAGATTGGTACGAAGATTTCAAAACGTCAGTATTTTCTCTATCCCTTGGTGCAAATTTATCCATCAAAAATAACACGTCTTAAACCAAACCATGTCGATTTAAATATGATGTCAGCTACAGTGTCTATTTTAAATGCTTTTGGAAGTTCTCGTTTGAAGGATCCCAATTGAGATTCCGTTTTCTTTTTAGTGTCTTTTGAGCCCGATTTCATAATTCGCTAATTTCGTTCCAGGTATTATGTTTTTTTTTTATTTTATAATGATTATGAGTAGGGTTCCATGAACACTGGTGTTTTCTATATAACCCTATTAATTTTAAAGAATCCTAGATATACGGCTCCATTTTCCTACAAAACAACAAAAGCGTTCGTCTCGACGTACACACGTTAGCTAAGCTGAGAACGTGTGGTCCGCATTTTGCTTTGATGTACCGCAGGCGGCAGTAGGCGTCCCACTGACAACGATGGACATGTATAATAAGAAGCGGGGAATTTTTGCGTATTTTATCTTTAAAAATCATTTATTAAGGACACAGGATAGACGTTACTGGTAGTATAGGACTATTCCAAAGAACTTATTTTTATAAGAAGCTTGAAAACAATTAAATAAACATTCCGAGAGGACAACCTCTGCCGGCACTGCAGGTCCAAAAATGCTCTTCTATTTTGTTGGTGATGAAGCATTTTCCCTTTCACCAAATATATGAGGCCTTACAGTGGTAAAGTTGTGTCAGGAAAAAAACAAGGATTTTCAGCTACAGATTGTCACGCGCCAGGAGAAAAGTAGAAAGTACATTTGGCATTCTGTGCAATAAATGGAGAATTTTTCATAAAACAATGTAAATTTTGATTTATCTATCTTATTGATAAAGACTTGTTGTTCACTTCACAATTTTTTAAGAACGAGAGATCGGTACAACATTCAAGACGAAATGAGTATAGAAGGTTTTGTCGATATCGGAAAGGACGCCTCAGTTCCAACAAGAGGAACTACTTCAGCATATCCAAGTAAGGAACATGATAGCAACATATTTTGTTTCTGACGTTGCCACCTTATCCCGGTAAAGGAATTTTATTTGAAAACTTTTGTGTTTGCATCAGTAATTTACTATCAATTTTATAGGTATGATATATAAAATCTAGATTGTAAGTACTTTACGTAAACCTGGAATTATAATAAACACGAAATATTTTGCTTAAATATTTCATTTTCGCCCTTGTCGTCCTTCTCCTCGAATCCCTCAATGAATATCCGACATATACTGGTCCAAGCTCTCCTCTTGATTCGATCATGATAATTTTTCGACGGATGTCCAAAATTTCGGGATAAGTCTTAATTACACTGTGATGATCTCAGTGCTTCATCACATGTTTATTTTAGAAGGCCGTCAATGTGTTTCTCTGGACGCCAGAGAAGGTATACATAACAAAAGACGATACATCTCTCTGGACGTGGAAGAAATGAATGGATGTTCGAGTTGAATTTTTTTTGATAGCTGAAAATTCTTTTTTGAAGGTGGGATGCTGTCAATGTTGTATTTGTGTTAATCCCATCAGAGAAGACGTCGTCAGCAATGGTAATGTACCTCATAATATAGTGACTGACTTTCTCTGCTAATAGACTTAAATGAGAACGAGCTGTGGACTCTATTTCATATATAAAAGACAGAAATAATTGCTTATATCTACGAATACATTGTGTTTTCTTTATTAATTAAATAATGTCAAAAGAATTGTAAGGTATAATACTGTGATTTATGTTTATTTTCATTTGTTTCAAATATTAAATATTAAAGTGGCTGACCATTTCATTGCAAATATAAATTAAATGCTCTTTAAATATTAAAATGGTTGACCATTTCAACACCAATAATATGTTCGATGTCAATATTTTCTAAAACTAATAACTCGTCTGCCATGGCTGCCGCGCTAGCGTGTTCTGCCGCCCGTGTGCACCGCTCCAATGGACACAATGTACTAGGAGACCGCAGTAGCGTGCGCGGCGACCCTGCGGCGTGGTGGGTGAGAACAGGGAAACACGACCGCCTGTGCGTGTGCACTGCCGTATCTGTTCCTGTACACTCCTAGCCGCTAGCGCGGCATCTCGGCGTGCACGCGACGTGAAATGACGCTCGTGTGCACCGGGCCTGAGGAGTCCGACCTGGGACAGCTAGCTGAAGCTGGCGCTGAGGCGTGACGGATGCGAGCGTGGATTGAGAGGCGGCCGATGAATAATGGATGCGCAGTGCATCTGTACCGAGCCTCGCTTTGTCGAGCCGTCTCAACAGGTAGTTCGCGGGGTCAAGGCGACGTGACGTCACCGCGACCTTGCGGGCGGCCGCACCAGCAGGGGCAGGCGGCAGCGCGTGATGGAGTGGTGATCAGCGATCGCGTCCAATTACTTTCCAAGTAAGCAACCAACCTGACGTTGCTCTAAAGTTCCGAAAACCGAAATCAGTACGAGCTCAGCGGGAAGTGGTGTTTGTCGCGAGTAATTTAATTTAATTTAATCGCGATGGAGCACGCGCCCCGGTGGCCATTACCCTACACACCCAATCTCCGTTTTCTCATTAATTTTTTTATTAAATTCTTAGAGTGTAATTTTCCCGCCCATCTACTTTTACTCTTTATCAATTTTAATTTTAAATTCTTTCGGTGTATTTGGTAATCTGTTCAGCACTTCCCTCGCTAATTCATTTCGATGTCTGCCTCCCTTACCAGCTTGTGGTCATGGTCATCTTTTCTCGTTCCTGCGCTACTCCATATTCGTCTACCAATATAATTCCAAGTTTCATCAACGCTAATATTATAAGTGTGAAAGCAACCCTGTCTCTCTGCCTGTTTGTTACATTTACGCGGCTAAACGGCTAAAGCGATCTTGATGATATTAGACAAGGAAATACTATGTACCATTTTGAAGGACATAAGATACCTTTTTTAGGGATAAATAACATATTTTGTCATGAAAGTTTGTGAACTAATCGAATGGTGACAGACAGACGGATAGCGTGTGTGATGTTATATCGGTCACTCAGGCTTTGTTTCTCCCGCAGTCAGTTTGTGTATGATCTGTTCAGGAATATTATGTACAGACACAACCTGTTACACAGTATAGATACGAATATGGGCTGCACCAGATTGTTATTTTGTATTTAGATAACAGATTTTCATGAGACAGGTTCAGCGATAGAATGGGATGGTGATAGTTTCCCCGTCATATTATCCCGATTCAGTGTTTTTATAACATATTTGACATAACTTATAGCTTTCTATATCCAATTCCAGCAATGAAATTCAAAGTCCACGTGGACGAAGTCGCGGGTAATAGCTAGTCACCTACATACGCCTTGCTCTGTTCCATTACCCTCTTCACCCTCCTACCCCGATATTCCGCCGCGAGTAAATACGGGCTAATACCACATCTAATGGTTAGTGCTTTGCTGAAGGTAGCGTTTCGAATCCGCATGATTTTCTTTTCTCCACTGGTTTGATCCAAGCCACCATCCTGAACTAAGGGGGCGTTCTTTAATTAAGTGAGGGTTATGATGAGATTTGATGAGATCTGATGGGACTCCCCTCCCCATAACGTGAGATTGTCTCGTAATTTTGAAGACCCATTTTTTTTTTATTTTTTTTTATCTCTACTGCTCTGTGAAGGGCGGAAGTCTCAAACAAAAAGTTGACGTGACATTTTTATCGACCCCCCCCTCTCTTTAAATGAGATTTGATGGCATTTTGCCGGACCCCTCCCGCACCCCCCATTTTGAGCACACGTAAACAATGGACGCCACATAACGAGTGCATCTCAATATACGTTGGCCTCGCATGCGGGAGGATGCAGCTTCGAATCCCCGTCAAGCCATCCAGTTTACTGTAGTTTCGCTAATCGGTCCTGGGAAATGCCGGGATGATTCACCAAAAAAGCTATGGCCAAATTCCTTCCCATTTTTTTTTTGCCCCAATCCTTCCCGCCTCTAATGACTTCGACGTCGACGAGGCGTAAACCTCGAAACAAAAAAATACTTTTTTCAGTGGAAATGTTGACTTGGCGACCGTTGTTTTTGAGTGTATATTGAGGCTGCGTGTTGTATCGAGCAGCCGTGAGTTGCAGGGCGCCGTTGCCAAGTGGTCCAGCCTCACCTGGCCAGGCGGAGAGCCGAGACAAGGCGAATCTCACTCCAGCTCGGTGAAACAGATGTGGGGACTGCACCACTTTCGGAACCTACCAGAAACTGGTACTGACCTGTTGAAAATTGGATAATCTACTTCGTTTAAACGTCCTTCACGTTTTATACTCTTATTTGACGAAAAATTCATCACAAATTGAATTAACAATGTCGAAGTATGAGAGATCTAGATGCTGCCGGCGCTGCAAAATCGATGGCAATCTCTTGAAATGTTGGTTAAATCCTCTGTTGTTATGTTTTCTTGCCGTTTCAGCTTCCATCCGCATTAAAAAGTAGAAAATATTTGCCCGAGCTGTAGTACAGAAACGCTTTCCGTCTTCTATCGATACAAGCAATCGGAGACAATCGATTGCTTCCGTTGTAAACAAATACGCCATTTCCGAGATGGATGCCGCAGAACGAAACTTTCGTATCTTTCTACGCAACCCCTTCATCCCTAGACCAAGTCACGTAATTTATGGACGCTCCCTTTCCGGCAACCGAGGGTGGCGGGACAGCGGTAACGCTCTGGCCTCGCATTCGGGAGGACCCCGGTTCGAATCCCCGTCCGGGCATCCAGATTTGGATTTTCCATAGTTTTCCCAAATCACTCTAGGTGAACGCCGAGATGACTCCTTCAAAGGCCATGACCGAATTCCTTTCCGTTCCTTGTCCCCAGTCCCATCCCGCGTCTAATGACCACGATGACGCGTAAAAAAAAAACTTGCCTTCATTTGGCCCTTTCACTATCTGGCTATTGTGAACATTAATTACAGTAACTTTGTATTAACTGCTCTCGGGTGACTAGCCGAGTCAAGAGTGCGTTGCTACACGATATTTCGGCGACTAGATTCATTGCCGCCATCTTCTGGTGAAGTACAGTAACTTTGCTACATTAATAGAAATTATTTTAAACTTAGAAGTAATTTAATAAACAATTTCTGTAACTGAAAATGAAGTGAAATATGGTTTAACAGTTTAATTTTCCGTTTTCTAGTTTATTACCTTAAATTATAAATACTCTCAGTGCTTCCCTGTGATTTAAATATCAGTTTAGGGTGACTGAAATTGTATATCAGAAGCGCCGTTTGAGACCGAGTGCTTGATGAAAGTCATTGACTCTGCAGCGTAAGGGAACTGGAAAGTGGATCTTGGCTGCTAGGACTGCCGTAGGGCAGAGGCTAAGCCTCAGGCTAAACGTTCCTTCCTGCACTGTTACGCTCTCATTGATTCGGCAATTTGTTGCTGCTTGCAGGCAAGAAATCCGACGCAGATAACGCTAAATTAGCCTCACTGACAGCGAAAATTACACGGGAGGAAGGGGGGGGGAGGGGGAGTTCAACAGCCTAGTTGGGAGTTGCAAAGATCGTCTTGCAAACAGCAGTCGTGAGCTCACAGACTGCTATTTATGTAATTGCGATGGAGCAAGCGACAATCTCTCTACACCCTGTCTTCCACATTTCACGAATTTTTATCCTAAATCCTTTGCTGTTTCAGGTAAATGGCTTTAGCATTTGCTTCGGTAATTTGTCGATGTTGCTACGTACTGACGAGTGGAGGGCTCAGGGTTCGAATCCCGCCTCTTGTTTGTGATCTTTGTTTATTAGAGTGGTTAACTAGCTGACTTCAACAACCAGATCTGCCCACAAACAATCAAATTGTACCGGGCGGTCATAATTAAACTCTCCCTATTTAACACATCATAACGCGGAAACTAATTACCATACGAGTACCAAACTTGGTAGCATTAATGTCCAGAGTAGGGGGTGCGTGATTTTCATGCGTCACAGCGCCACCGTCCAGTTCCAACTATGGCCTCCAGGTGCCGCGATCATTCATCGTGATTCATAGTCTCAGACACTTGACAGCAGCCAATCGCTTCCGAATGCTTGGCCGGCACTATCACCTGACCTCACTCCCTGAGGGGCTACCTGAAGGACAGGGTTTACCAGGGGAACATTCACACATATGCTGATCTGAAGCGCAGCATATCAAGAGAGGTAGCCAGCATACCCACGGACATGCTTCGTTCTGCTGTGCAGAATGCAGTCCTAAGCTTTCAGACTCTTCTGGACAGGGGCGGATCCAGGATTTTGGTTTGGGGGGAGTTGGCTTGAATTAAATTTGGTTAAGAGGGCTTGCCTCCAGTGGATTTTGGTTTTGGGGGGGGGGGCTTGAGTCGGCCTTAGGGTAGTCTTTATAGCCTTCTCGAGCCTCAAATCCGTAGAGCTTAAAAAAAAAAAAAAAAAAAAAAAAAAAAAAAAAAAAAACATCAAAATTACAGTGTCGGGGGTGGACCTAGATACTTTTGGGGGGCTTGAGCCCCCTAACCCCCCCCCCTGGATCCGCCCCTGCTTCTGGACACTGATGGGCGCCACATTGAGCCCCTTTTGTAGCAGTAATGGTACCGGTATGTAATGGTATGATGTACCGTAGCAGCACATTAAAAGTGTTTCGATTGAATTGATTCTGCATTATTTCTCTTGCCCATGTCCTTGACATTAATGCTACCAAGTTTGGCACTCGTACGGTAATTAGTTTCCGTGTTATAACGTGTTAAATAGGCAGAGTTTAATTATAACCATCCGGTATATTAACATTTCCACTCTGCAGAATATTGCAGCGTGTTACGGATGAGAAGAATACATGTAAGCTGCTATTCGATTAATTTTGAAGTTAGAACACTATTAATCAGTTTCATCAGCCAAAAATGATAGAAACGATTGTTACAAAAGAATTATAACCACTAATCAAAAACACACACGATTTAATCTGCAACAGCATCCAATAAAATGATTAACATTTCAATACACGTAACATCACTCATTGACTTGATAGCAGACACTCCTTGCAATCTTGTTTACTATCTCCACAATACTGAGCCTCATACGCACACTACGGGCTATGGAATCCTGCGACTCTAAATACTAATTTAGATACATTAGTACAATTGTTTGTAAGCATACACAGCTAATTAAGGGAAATAATAGTAATGACTGGTGGAGTGTTTGGTGTTACGGTGACAAGGCGGCTCCGGTGGCGTGGGGGCTAGCACGCTGGTCTGGTGCTGCAAAGGGCAGCGGTTCCACGTCGGAATATCGCACAGTTCGGCCCTTCCTGTGGCGTCTCAACTGTTTCCAGTCTATAAAAAGAGATAATACGAGTGCGTCAGGTGTGGTAAAAAAGGAAATAATAACAATAATGTTGGTGGCGAGCGCCAACCAGTGGCAAAGCGCCGAATTTTAATGTGAAGAAGTAAATAATGTAAATCAGAGAATAAAACAGAATCCAAAGAGTAGTAGTTACTTTTTGCCAGTAGTTCTTGAAAGGAGTGCTCATCTGAAATACACAGTGATCTGTGACGCATATTCGTCCCATCTCGAAATGATTAAAATTTCCTGTTCCGTTCCTATGTCACATAGAGTCATATTATTTTAGCAGTTTTTAGGCTACAACAAAACTCTGAAAATTTGAATTCACCATCCAAATAGCTGCGGTATTTTCTGCGTGATACCACTTCACAGTATAGATTAGATGTTCACGCACTTAGTGGCAGTATGCGACTAGTTTCAATATGTTCGGACCCGCAAACCGCTGTTAGGATGAGGTGTGTTTCCAAAAATGACTAAGTCGTGGGTTGCGACCAATTCCTCTAACGGAACTGATAGCTTCGAGAGCGAACAGAGCGAAGTGTCAAGGTTAGCTCGACCTTGAGCACTGTGCCACTTCGATTCACAGCGCTGACACGATTCAATACTTTTTTGTTAGAAGTTTATTTTTATTCTGAATAAAAATTACTGGTAGCCTTGCCCGAAGTTATAAGAGAAATCTTAGCCACCCTAAGTCCTTCAGACGGTTCTGCCACCTTGTGACAACAGGCAACAGCGGAAAAAATAAAATAATTACTTAGCACGAAAGCCCAAGCAGTAAAAGTCTGAGTTTTACAGTGGAAAAAAAGAAGAATTTATGCATCTTTTTTTACGGAAACATAACGTATGGAAATTTCACCAGCAGACGTTTAAAAGTTTAATTTTTGCGTTATTAATGAAATTACACTTGTTCCGGCTTTTTTCTGGGTAGACAGCTTGACTAAGTTTCTCGGATAAACTAATACAGACAACTGGTGGTACACACATTAGGTTATTAGTCTCCATATCGGTTTCCTTTCGTGGGATGAGTTTAAATATTCCCTCCTGGTAAAAATCCTTGCCTTGCGCGC
Source organism: Vandiemenella viatica (assembly GCA_031002005.1). NCBI lineage: Eukaryota > Metazoa > Arthropoda > Insecta > Orthoptera > Morabidae > Vandiemenella > Vandiemenella viatica. Next base: position 182,213,959 of record CM061914.1, on the reverse strand, counting down.
TTAGCCACATTGTCGTTAAGTTTCACCTCCTTGTCTGAAGCAAATTGTCGGCCTCTTAGGTGCTTCTTCAAGTGAGGAAAAAGGTAAAAGTAGCTTGGAGTGAGGTGCTCGATGCTCCTCGTCGGTTACGTTTTCTCTTCCGGCCGCACTCTTTCGACACCACTCTGCGACATGCTGACGAGACATTACAGCTTTTCCGTAAACCTCTACAAAGCAATTCAGCCGCGGTTTCATGTTTCGCCCAAAGAATAACAGAACTGAATTTTTCGCGTTTCCAAACGAGTCGCTATTTGTCTTTACCTATAATTAGCGCTGTGGGTGGGGCGCGGCTGAAAGTCTGCACAGCTGCCAACCGCACACTACTAATTTGTCTATAACGGACGACAGTCAAGTAATATTTGCCCTGTAACCATAGTTTCTGATTCACCCCTTGTATATTGGTCGACCGACCAACCAGGATCGTTGTATTAGTGCCACCATAAAAAGGAGCCTGTCGTGTTGGATTTTTTACTAAACAAACAAAACAAATAGTTCTCTGTTTTTCGAATTAATTTCTTTGATTCAGTAGTACTGAACGGTTAACAATCTTTTTCCGGTAATACCAGTGGAAAACACAAAATGAATTCCATTATTAGTAAAGCAAGTAACAAAAAGGACCTCAAAATCAACTTGTTAACAGTTTGATTGGTTACTCCAATGCACACAGAGTATTCCGAAAAACAAAGCAAAAATATTGACGTAATGTTGTTACTTTATCAAATTTCAGTTTGGAGCGGCCTGTTTGGGCTATGCTCCGAGGGAGGCTGTTTTGCCGGCGGGGGTCTGAATATCAAATTAGTGGAGCTGTTGACCCGGGAGGGGGAGAGGGGGGGGAGGCCTGAGAGCTCGGGGCAGGCCGTCGAAAATAACAGAGCAGCCGTTCCCTCGACATCAACACCAGGGCGCTAGGTAGCAGGCGATGAGGTGGGGACCCCCTGTACCCAGGCTTGGTGGGTGAGCCGTAACGCTCTGGCCTCGCATTCGGGAGGACACGGCTTCGAATCCCCGTCCGGGCACCCAGATTTTGGTTTTCCATGGTTTCACCAATCTCTCCAGGCGAATGGCGGGATGGTTCCTTCAAAAGGACATGGACGAATCCCTACCCGTTCTTTACCTCCAGTCCTTTCCCGCCTCTAAACACCGCAACTTCTACGAAGCATAAAGCCACAAGCGAAAAACAAAAAAAGGCTTCTGCAGCGATGGAAGTACTTTTGAATGAATGAAAGATGGAAGAAGGGTTGTGAGATAACAACCATAATAATAATTAGGCTAAGTACAATATGACTGGTGTAAAAGAAAGCTATTTATACACATGGTGAAACGACTTCAGCATAAGTATTAGATAAGTGCATAATTAAATTAGTTTTGCTAGCCTGTAAGAATCATGCAGGGTGTCCAGAAAAGGACTCCCTGATTTCAAAATTAAATATCTCGAAAACAAAGATCGATAGAGGAATGCAGTAAACGGTATGTTTATTGTGACAGCTGTAAGAAGTGTATACAGCAGTGTGAAATAATAGTTACAAAAGCTGCTAACAGATGGCGCTGTACGCTGTACAGCTCATATCAGCATACATAAGTGAAATAATCGTATGAAAACAATCTTTGCAAACAATCGCATCACAATGTTTTCAAAATGTTCACCATTGGCACGTTTCAATGGTGGAACTGATGGCCCTGAGCTTCGGATCACTATTTAGGCATTACGTATGGCGATTACAGCGCCATCTGTTAGCAGCTTTTGTAACTATTATTTCAAACTGCTGTATACACTTCTTACAGCTGTCACGATAAACATACCGTTTACTGCATTCCTCTATCGATCTTTGTTTTCGAGATATTTAATTTTGAAATCAGAGAGTCCTTTTCTGGACACCCTGTATAAGGTTAATGATTAGCGAACAAGTGTGTGTGTTCGTTGTTATGAAAAAATGTGTTGAGTAAACATTTCTTTTTTGTAACGAGTAAAAGAATGTAAATAAGAAAAGGTTAATGCAGTGGTGAAAAAAAAATGTTTTTTAGTTGAAATACGTGAGGAGAATTGATTAGTGTGAAGCAGATAATTTATGAACAGCAAGGCAGCTATCCTGCGAAATTTTGGTTGCGAGTCAAAAATGCATTACGGGCTACATCAAATAAAAAATAAATAAAACAATTAATTTGCAAGGTCACTGAGCAACCTCGTACCGGCCCATTAGGCCCACTCTTCCGAAAGATACCAAGATATCACCGACCTAAACGTCGCCAACTGATGGACGAATCACTATCGACAGTGACATGTGCCCCCCCCCCCCTTTCCACTCCATACGTACTGCGGAAAGGTTTAATCCAGAACTTTGGTCCACAATCTGAAGCTGAAAGGTGATCGGTAATGGTAGTTCTAAAGTATAGGTTACTTAATATTAAACAATTTCAAAGGTTCAGAGAACTCCAGCGACCGCCTATTCTAGACTTGCTGTCATTCCCTGAGAAATTAGGGAACCTTAAACAATTTACTGAAATAAAAACTTGTTTAAAGATAACGAGTCACTTAATTTACTGTTCTATTTTCTCTCAGAATCATCCTACGAAACACCACTATTTTTTCAGTTAGACCGGAGTTCGAGCTTGAAAGACTGCAAACTAACTTTGGAAAGTTTACAACATACTGGAACAAATAAAACTCTCATTGATTCATGCAAAGTAGTACTTAACACGAAAAATTGACACCAGAATTAGAGAATGACTAGTTCAATTTAACTGACCCGTCAGTGGCGCTTACGTACACCAAACATGTAGTATTTTTTCAGTCATCCATACTTACCAAATCCCGAAAAGAAAATTTTTCACAGAATAAAATTAGTTCTGCAACAAAAACTCTTTCTCTTTGGATTTAAGGTTGTTAGATTTTCGTAGTAAACATTTTAGTTCCTGTGGTAGGACATTCAATAAATAAGCTTCAGAGAATATTAACCTTTTCTGTACAATTTTCAGTGATTTATAATCTTTGCGAGTGTTGTATTCATTGCTAGTGTGATACCACGGGCTTGCGTCCCGTGAAATATGTTACTGCAATTTCTAATATGGCAACTTATCAAGTGTTTAGGTTGGCAAGACACGTGAAAAAGGAAGAAAGGATGAGCATCTTTGGAACAATGGAGGATTTTATTTATTTATTTATTTATTTATTGACATTCGGTTATGTAACCATACAGCCATCACTTGTAACATGATTCATTATCGTTAACTAATAACATGTTTGATTGTACTCATTATTATATTGCATCTGTTAATTATCGTTATACTTATGCTACTTACAATTTTGATTATATTGGTTACAATTTTAAATAGAATTTATCTAAACGTAATTAAAGACTTTCAGGTATAAAGCCGAATCGCAGTAGCAGTTGATACAATTCGTTTTCAAGTCATATTGCAGGTATACGTGAGGCAATACCGACATTGGTATTCATGCGTCTAAATTATTATTTTCTTTTGTTCACGTTCGGTTATATGACCATACATCCGTGAATTGTAAGATAATACATTATGCTTAATTATTGACAGGTTTGATTATACTATTTACAATCTTGCTTATGCTAATTATAGTTGTACTTAGGCTACTTACAATTTTTATTATACTGATGACAATTTTAAGTCATACTTTTCTACTCGTAATCTTTAAGGAATAAAACAGAATCGTTGTAGTCGTTTATTACAATTCATTTTATGCTTATTGACATTTTTATTTTTTTGATGATGAGGTCTTAGATTTCTATATTTCCATTTTTTAGGAATCTAATAAGGCTGTTGTACACTGCTTTGTCATCGCTAACTAGGAGTAGGATTAGGTTGGAAGGAAGAGGGATTCCTATGTTGACTAAATCCTTGATCATCGTATCCTGGGCCCGTTTAAATTTTCTAAAGGAAAATATAATGTGGTTGGTGTCTCCTATAGTCTGATCTGAACAATCACAGAGAGGAGATTCTCTCAGACCTAGTCGATAGAGGTGGCTGGGGAATCTTCCGTGGTTGAACCGCAGCCTGGAAATCATTGTTGTTAGTCGTCTGCTTGTGATCCATTTATAAAACCAAGGTTGAGGTGGAATAATTGGTTGGATGCTTCCATAGTGCGATGCTTTGGTGGTTAGAGATGTTCTCCATTCTTCTTGCCATTTTTCTTTGGCTCGTTTTTTGATTGTGTGAATTATATCTGACGTCGGAGGTTCATACCATCTTTAAATCCGTTCAGGATGGCCTGTTTTGCTAAAGTATCCACTTGTTCATTGTATTTTATACCTTTGTGAGCTGGAACCCATAGCAGGTAGGTAGTGATTCCCCGTTCTTTACTGCTTTTTATTTGTTTCCTAATTTCTAAGATCGTCATCGGGAGGTGATAATTCCACGTGTTGTTATGTAGCCGTTTTAAGACACTCATGGAGTCCGTTAATATGATGCTTTTGTCCGCTTGGATCATTTGGCTATACTTAACCGCCTCCAGGATGGCTTTCGCTTCAGCTGTGAAAATAGATGTTTCTTCATGTAGCGAGAATTGAGCTGAATGATTAGTGTTGGGACAGAAGAAAGCTGCTCCTACTCTGTTTTCCTCGGAATTCTTTGAGCCGTCTGTGTATATTTTAACTGTGTTTTTTCCCTATCTCTGCGAGGAGTCTATTTAGTTTCTGGTTTAAGGTGGGATTTATGTCTCCTTCCAGAAAGTGTATGTGGATTTCTTCTAGTCGGAGTTCGTATGGTTCTTGAAAGATGGGGTGTATGTCGTAAGAAGCTACTTTATCTTTATATTTAGACCAAAGTTTGTAAGCATTTAGAAGCGGGAGCTTGAGTTGGCTTTTTCCTTTGTTCGCTAATCCTTGCATCCTTTTCAAATCGATGGTGGAGCGGGTGGGTATTAAGTACCAATTTTTCCATTATGAATTTTTCCTCAAGATATGATCGTCGTATATGAAGGGGAGGTTCTCCTGCCTCCACTAATAGGGCGTTAATTGGGTTGAGCGTATTGCCCCGACACAAGCTCTTAGGCAAGCTGCTTGAAGTCTATCTAGTTTTTTGAGAGCGTCCTTTCTAGCATATTGGTAAAACATGGAACCGTACTCTAATAGCGATCTAATTAGTGTTCGGTAAAGTAGTAGGAGCGTTTTGGGTGGGAGCCCCCACCAAGTACCTGACACCATTCTTATTATATTTAGCGGGAATTCGATTTTGCTATCAGCTGATCGATATGCTGGGACCAGCTAAGGCGGCTGTCCAGCAACATTCCCAAGAACCGTGCTTGTTTCTTAAGTGCCAGTTTATATGGACCTATTTGGATACTGTCCGAGTCATGGGTGATTTTTCTCTTTGAAAAGTAGACTACTGATGATTTTTCCAGTGAAAGTTCAAAACCATTGGTGTGTAGCCATTGATGAGAGCTGTAATTGCCTTGTTCAATAGGTTATGGACTTCTGTTGTGACACCATCGTTGGCATATATAACCAGCGTCGTCTGCAAATTGAAGTGAGATAATCTTCGTTGGGATGGAGTGGATTATATCACTTATGTATAGTAAAAATAGGAGTGGGCTGAGGATTGCTCCTTGTGGTAACCCTTGATTAACAATACGCGGCCCTACTCGATTTTTCTTTGAGCTGACATAGATTATCCTCTCCGATAATAGGGAGTAGAGTCCTTTCACAAGTTTCATCGGTACCCCTAATGTCTCCAGTTTGTGCATCAAATGAGGGATTCTGACGTTGTCGTAAGCTGATTGGATGTCTAGGAAAACCGCACCCAAATATTGCTTGTTGCAGAATGAGAGGTAAATGTCCGACGTCAAGATCGCTAGGTTGTCTAGTGTGCTTTTTCCCTTACGAAATCCGGATGTGAGTTTGGAATCAGGTTGTTCGCCTCCACCCACCATTCTAATCTGTTCTTGATGAGACGTTCTAGTGTTTTTCCTACACACGACATTAATGATATCGGTCTGTACGAAGTCGCTTTGGTGGGGTCTTTTCCTTGTTTTAATATTGGAATGATAACCTGGGTTCTCCATTCCGCTGGAATAGGTTCTTTCATCCAAATCTTGTTAAAGATGTTTAGAAGTCTCTGCAAGCCAGCTGGAGGCATGTTTGTTAACATTGCGTAATGGATTCCATCTATTCCAGGTGAAGAGTAGGAGGATCGCTTTAAAGCTTGTTGTAGTTCTGTCATGGTAAATGGCGTGCATAGTTGGTGGTCCGATGCTTCTTGCGGGCTTAGCGCGAAGTTGGAGTCCTCCTCCTGGACTGTGGAAGGAGCGATTTTGTCTGCAATGTCTTCAAGGGTTGTGGTACTAATTTTAGGGGTTTCGCTGTTGAAACCATTATTTTTAAACTTCCTAATCGTAGACCAAACAGAAGAGATATTCGAATCCTTTCCCAATGTTTCACAGAATTGGATCCAATTCTGACGCTTTTGCGTTTGAGCGTTCTTTTTGTTCGTGCGTTAATTTGTAAATAAGACATATAGTGTTGGAGGTCGGGGTTCTTTCTGTATAAGTTAAGAGCGAGTCTTCTTTGGGCTATTGCTTTCGAACATGTTGGGTTCCACCATATTGGTGGGCGACTTTTCTTGGCGTTTTGATAGTCCTTTCGTTGAATAGATTTGTCTGCTGCCTCTGAAATCACATTTGTCAGTTTTTTATAGCTCTCGTTTCCCGTAGATTGTTCTGTGATATCCTTGGAATTTTGTTCAATTCGTCTCCTGTATTGGGACCAGTCGGCTCTATTGACGTTCCATCTGATTGTTGGATGAGCTGCAGTTTCTTTGATTAGTGGGCATCCGATATTTAAAAGTATCGGATAGTGGTCCGATCCCAATGAATCATTGAGCACTCTCCATGTCGTTATGGTTGCCAGGTTGGGGGAGCAGAGAGTTAGGTCCACTGCCGAGTTGAGTCTTCTTGGTGATGGGACCATTGTTGGGCTGCCGTCATTTACTATTACCAGATTGTTGTCTTCTGCCATATCCTTAATTGTCGATCCTCTCAGGTCGTTGTAGTGACAGCCCCAGCTCTGATTATGTGCGTTAAAATCGCCGGCCAGAATCATTGGTGAGTTTATTTGGCCGATAAGATTTGTCCAGTCGTTTGGAGTGATTTTTGTTTTTGGGCAGCAGTAAATGGAAATGATGTTGACTGTTGACTGGGTGGTTCGTATCCGTATTGCTACTGCTTGAAAGGGTAATTTGCTCAAATTGAGATTAATCGGTTCGTGTGGAATATTCTGTTGCACCAATATCGCCACTCCTCCTCTACCATCCAGTCTGTCATTCCTGTACACCTTGTAGGATTTGAAACTGACCTCTCTATTTGGTTTGAACCATGTTTCTGACAATATGGCTATGTCGATATTGTTTTGAGTGAGTGCTGAAATTAGGCTTTCTCTGTTCGCCCAAACTGATCTTCCGTTCCATTGTAAGATACTTAGATATTGGGATACCGTGGAGTTGTTATTTTTCTTATCCATTGCTTTACTTCTTTGGTTACTTTCTTATTATTATGTTAAAGGGCTCCTTTTGTTTTAGTTGTTAGGTTGAGTTGTTCCAGGATGGGATTGAGCTTCTATTATATGTTGTTCCTGAGATATTGGAGGGCCCTGAGGGAAGTCCATTAACGTAGTGGCAATAAGGTCTCTGATGTTATGTGGTAAGTTACCGGAGAATGCCATTTGTAAGATCACTGTGATCAAATTTTGTATCTTTTCTACTAGATATTCGTTTGCTGTTTGGGCGTTTTGGCTATAGGGATTATTAGTAATTGGGAATGCTGGTTGGTTTGGTGCCCTCATAAGAAGTTCTGGCGGTACCTGGGAAGCATTTCTGTGCGTAGGTCGTTGTGTGTCCCTAGGTGTCCAGTTATGATCTTTACCCTTGCTCTCTATTCTGACCGTTGGTTTCTGTTGGTGTGGTGGCGGGCCTTCTGATCGACTTTGTATCTTTAGAGGGGCTGTTGGTGGTGGATTCAAGGTATTCTGAACTGTGGTTGGAACTTTTATAACTTTGTTTGAAGCTCTAATCATAGAAGGATTGGTTGCTTGATTATAAAATGTTCTCTCTCTATTCTGTGTCAAATGTTCGGCTGTTATTGTGGCATAAGTATTTTGTTCAATGCTTGCTAGCGCCTCCTGGTAAGATATTCCCTCGTAAGCTCTTTTCCTATTTATCTGTAGTTGTTTTTGGTACTGAGGGCAGTTGCGATCCGTGGAGAGATGGGGCCTGTTACAATGGGCACAAGTAGGTGGTCCTGAATTTTTACATTCTTTGAAATGGTGGTTTCCAGAACAATGGCTACATCTAGGTTGACTCCGACATTGTTTACTATTATGACCGTACCTCAAACATTGGTAACATTGAAGGACCGAAGGGATGTACGGTTCTACCGGGCATCTCACTCCATGGATTATCACGTATTCTGGACGGCGTTGCGCTTTGAAAGTAATTGCACAAACTGGGATGGGTCTTCTCTGGTCTCTATCGGTATCACTTGTATTTTTGGTGAATCGCCTTATTCGTACTACTTGAACGTCACATCTTATCACTTCCATTATCTCCTCTTCCGTTAGTGAAGTGTCTACATTTCTTACAATGCCTTGGCGGGTTGTTAAGGAAATGGGGATGTAAGCTTCCATGTTGTGCATAGGGAAAATTTTGCTTTGGGCTAGGGCGTTAGCACTCGGACCGGAAATTGTCTCGATTCTAATACGATTTCTGCCTGACTTAGTAATGTTCACTATGTTTTTGGTTACTAATTCGCCTTCATGGTGGATCAGCTTGCCGACTGCCATGGGATGTAGTCTACCAACGTTACTCACTTTGCTTTCTACAAAAATAATATATGGGCCACCGTCATACCATTCATATTTGTTCGCTATTTTAACCACTGGGCCAGTGCTTGGTCGTTGATCACTTACCGAAGTCGGTACTGGGGTAGTGTTGCTTCCTATTGCCGGTGTTGCTGCGATGAGATGCTGATGTTGGTTTCTGCCAACTTCCACCCTTGGAAGTTTTTCAGAGCTGTCGACTGCTGTTGTGTTGTCGATGTCTCGGAGCAGGCGCTTGTTGGGCTGCTTTTGTAGAGGCATTTCTTCTTCTGATGATGGTAGCACTTTTGTGGAGTTGTCTAAGTTTAACACTGTATTCAACGCTTCACCGACTACCTCTCCTATGTTGGAACCTATACCATTCTCGTGAACTGCACTACCGACAGGGAGGCCGATTGGGCCACCTTGTCCATAATCTCCACCAAACATGGTGGAGATTAGGTTATCTGTAGAACTTAGATTGTCGCTGTTGCACTGGTAGTTAAATAATTACTCAAAAGCTTTAAAAAGTCAGTCTATACAAAGTAGTAAACTATTTCACTCACTAAAACGGGAATAATCGAATGAATATAACGTTTTTTTGAGCGACAGAATACAAAGCGTGTTGCTATGTAAACAACCAGAGATGATGAACGATGGAGGATAGAACGGAGGGATTGGATTATGGCAGGGCGTGAAAAATAGCAGAAGTAATCATTGAAATTAATGTCTAAGAAACTGAAATGTTATTAAAGTGAAGTTTAATGTTTAATAAATTAAGTTGGGAATCAGCTTTTGAATAAAAAGAAGAATGAAACAATTCTAGTGAAATAATGGTATATTTTGTGGAAGCTAATCAAAATAAACACGTACGTATATTTCTTACACTAGTAATATTCAGGGTTTTCCACCATAAACAATAGTATGGAGTACATGTACTGTGCTGTGTTGAGAGTACACCTGGATTTATAAACACCATGTCCGTGGGCTTGCTCCACAAATAATTCTTAAAGCCTTTCTGTAATTTAAATATCTTCAGTGGAGGAGAAGAGTTTCCCCAGAATGAAATGTCATCTAAAACCTCCGAGCTGAGAAGTATCCATAGAATTATTAAAATCTCTGTATCCCCTTCACCAGAGGCAGTGAATCTTTTTTACCTATCGCTCATTTTTTTACCTCTCGTAATAAATAAACTTTCCTATCCGCCTACCGGTTCCATGAAGTACGGAAGTAAGTTCATAGAATTTATAAAACAGAGTTACAGCAAGTTAAAGCAAATAACAATAATTACTTACCACATACTTTATGTCGGACTTTCGTTACGTTTGGCAGAATAAATCTTTCTAAAACGACTTATCGTAGTTAAATTTATATTTTTTATTTATGTTTTGCGTACATAGAAGCATGAAATATGGCGAAATTACATTTAATTTATTAATGAGATCCCTGAGGAAAACTAAATACTGGATATCTGGCTCAACTTTTGTGAGGAACAAACGATGGTGTCCTCTTACGGAAATACTCAGGTGGTTTCTTTGTTTCGTCATAATATCATCAACAGCAGAAAAGCCTGATTACACAAGATATTGCAAGGTATCAATTTTCCACATATTGAGATATAAGCTATACATTAGTTTTGCCATATCCACCACAATCGAATTTTATTTTCTCCATCATATTTAATTTCTAACCGTTCATATGACCGACCTTCTTCAATATTTGAGGTAAAAAGGATACAACTTCAGTTTCAAAATATTTTCAAATCGTTTTTTCCACGTCCAATTTAAGTTTGTTGAGGCGACTACTGAATATGTCAATATCCTCTGGAGCTACATTGTCTTGCATAAATAATAATTCAGGAAACTGATGAAATTCTCTTTTCAATACATTATAACGAAGTAGTTCTAGATTGTGAATTCATATTGAGAATTTAGGTAATCTATAAGAGTGTTATTAGCGCTTTAATACTGCAATTCGACGTGAGTAAATCACTTGGAAAGTGCTTCAGTATCCATCACCATGGAAGCTGGGAGCAGGTAAGCAGCCTCGCTGCTTATTACCTGGCAGGTGCTCGGTTCCCCCCGGCCTCATCAGCGACTCAAAGACCCTGATGGCTCTCCCGCTAAGTGTCCGCTTTGTACGCTAATACCAACCTTTCAGCGCCGCATAAAGAACAACACAATACGCCACCACTCACAATAACAGCCTGCATCACGCAGAGCCGAGGAACATCCAGCAAGTCCAACAAATCCATACTATACCACAACTAAGGAAAGTAACAAAAGAAACATACCAAGGGAGTGCGCCCCGTTGTCTCAGTTGGTTGCGGCGCCATGATGGTGTCCGGTGATGTCACGGGGTTAGCTGGTTCCAGTCCTGGTGGTGGACTTGGCCGGCAGGGTAGCAGGGGTGGTGGTGCACGATTCCTAATCACCAATGCCCCGTTGTCTCAGTTGGTTGCGGCTCCGTGATGGTGTCCGGCGCTGACACGGGGTTAGCTGGTTCCAGTCCTGGTGGTGGACTTGGCCGGCAGGGTAGCAGGGGTGGTGGTGCACGATTCCTAATCACCAATGCCCCGTTGTCTCAGTTGGTTGCGGCTCCGTGATGGTGTCCGGCGCTGACACGGGGTTAGCTGGTTCCAGTCCTGGTGGTGGACTTGGCCGGCAGGGTAGCAGGGGTGGTGGTGCACGATTCCTAATCACCAATGCCCCGTTGTCTCAGTTGGTTGCGGCACCGTGATGGTGTCCGGCGCGGACACGGGGTTAGCTGGTTCCAGTCCTGGTGGTTGACTTGGCCGGCAGGGTAGCAGAGGTGGTGGTGCGCGATTCCTAATCACCAATGCCCCGTTGTCTCAGTTGGTTGCGGCACCGTGATGGTGTCCGGCGCTGACACGGGGTTAGCTGGTTCCAGTCCTGGTGGTGGACTTGGCCGGCAGGGTAGCAGGGGTGGTGGTGCACGATTCCTAATCACCAGATTGTGCAACAAAGTCCTGGGTTTATCCCATACGTATCTGTAGTCCTTATGGAGCGAGGGCAAAAGACACTGTTGATGGGGTTTAGTTCGTTGGATGGGGACATTAATCCTGGCGGCCAGATTGGTGTACTTAGGAAGAGCAGGTCTGAATATGACGACACTTGGAAACGCTGAGGAAAGGAACTGATCTTCTTGCATCTGTAATCAGGCCTCGTCCACTGCCTACAGCAGTGTTTCCCAACCTTTTTTGGGTCATGTTACACTTTCAACATTTTTTTGCCCCCCATATATAATTTTTAATAAAAAAAATTATTTGTTATTAAAGAAACTGATATAGGATGGTTTTTGAAAGAAAACACTTTAATATTATCATAAAACACAGTAAGTAAAATTAAAAAACATATAATGAAATACTAAAATTCAAATTCAAAAGATTTATAATAAACATTTACTATGGCAATTTAGTGTGATCTTTTTAAGAATTTGCTTTTTTGCTATATTTTGTAACCATATCTGGCATTGCGTTTAAATAACCCAAAGAGAAAGCGGTAAAGTCGTATCAAGTCAATTTCTAAATTGCCCCCCTAAAAAAACCAAATTGCCCCCCAGTGGGGCGTGGGCCCCACGTTGGGAAACACTGGCCTACAGGATAACCATACCAACCATGGACTGAATAAAATGGCAGTGTATAGATATCTAACTGTCTTACTTTTATATATAGGTTCGTACTCGTTTTCCTAGATACTCTAACACCATTATAGGGCATGTTGACATCTTTTCATTTTTAAAAGCATCCTTCAAAAAGTGTTAGAAATATATTTATGAAGCAATAGAAATATAGTGAGATAAGTGTAATTCACTTTATCATGGCGCTTTGTATGAAGGCATTACAGGTAGATGTTACCTGCAAACACAGTAGCAGCTAGGTGGAGCAAGCTGCTAGTAGTTCAACGAGATCTCTTCAAGTTCCACAGTTCTGAGAAGATCCTCGTCGGTTTTTAAGCCCTTTCCGTTATTTAGACTTGGCATTCAGGGAAATGGCTATGGCGAACGTTTGCTGTGAGACATTTGCTTTGAGACATAATTTTGATTACAGAAGCATCGGTTCAATTTAGGGGGGTGAGTCCTCTGGCATGCGTCCGAACTCCAGTCTGGCCATCCAGAGTCCCGCTTCCATGGTTTGGTCACCAATCCTCTCCCACCTCTAATGACACCGATGTCGACGTCGCGTAGAGCCAGAGTCAAATCTAGTGCAGTGCTGTGTGTTCGAATCAGCTCTTGTCTAAACTTTGGCGGTCAAACTCATCATAGTCTCTCACATAAACTATACAGCCACTCTCGCACGTTCTGAGGAATCATTTCAGTTCACATTTCGGTTACAGGAATCAAATATCTTACTATTATCGGCAAAGTAAAAGGATTGTGAACAGAAAAAACACAGCGACTGATTTCAGAAACAAGTTGTGATATCACGTGGAACAGAAACGTTGGAAATCATAAAAAAAGAAGAAATAAGTACTTGGAAGAAGAATAGAAAAGTAAAATGGACGTACACCTGCTGTTGTGGAGTGGAATCTGAAGAGAATGATAAACATGAGGAAATATGTTGCCTGCTTCACGTACTATGTAGAAATTGTAATAGAATACATATAGAGATACCGACAGGAAAAAGACAAAGGTTTGAAAAATGTTGTAGCGATCTAAGATTAATTGTATATGCTTTTAAATAATTGTCCCACTGTGTGTGAATTAATTAATTGTTTCGTAGGGTTCCAAAAGCAGTAGTGTGTGTAATCTTTGGAGTAGAGTAATCTAGTATCGTTAAGTAGTGTTAGGGTCTTTGGTGGTAGCGACTGTTAACAGCTGACAGCAGAACAGAGTCTTATTAACGCACGGTTCCGTAATAGGGAGACATTAATGTGTTGGTAATTTGTGTCTTAAGTTAAATCGATGAATGATATTTCGCATGTGTGAATATTGGTTTCGCTATTAGATGCATTTACTGAATAAATCGAGTGTTTTTGGAACGGTGATTATAATTTCTTCGTAACAATAGTTCGCATAATTATTGCATGATGATATTAATATACGGTGTTTTAACTTCGAAATTAAACGAGCACCAGCTTAAATGTGTTGAGGCGAGATGGGCCTTCTCGTCCATACACGCTGCTCTTCCTGTAGAGTGTAAATGCTAATATACAGTCTGATTTTGCGTGGGCTGGGCTGGTTGCTGAAATCAGCCAATTGACCGCTCTAATTGGCTAAGCTCTAAAGACCATGCACAAAATAGGCATTTACCTATCAGAAAGTGTCTGCTAGCTGGGAACTATGATAGGCCCCTTACCATAAACAAAATATGGCCACGGGTATACACCTTGTTTTTAAACAATACCGCTTCGCTGGTAAATACCATAACGCCAGGTATTGCGAATTATATAAAAATATAAATTTAAACACATCTGAAGTTTCTAATTGAGGCTTATGCCACAGAGGTTGCAGAAACGCAGCATATATTATTGTCTCTGATGTTTGAATATAAGAATTTTTTTGTATTAATGTAAAGAGCAAACAATTCAGTGTCGTTGGTTGTTACACTGGTTCTGGTCTTGGAGGAAGGAATATTCCTTCCTCCATGGTTCTGGCTGTGTTTTAAAAAAGAATGGCGGACTTGTACTTTTATAGTTGTCTAAATACACGATTTACAAATAAAGCCAGTGTGAATTTTGTTTGCTTAAGTTCTCTCATTTTATTGAAGTGAGAGTATACCGGTGTGTAAAGATTATAAAATCAAGAAGTAAAACGGGAAGGGTACGATATTTAAATAGCGTTAGTATAAATGTAAATTAAACGTTAATAAATAACGCCAATGCAACTTTTTTCTGTGGTTTAATGCCGTACGCGTTTCGCCTCTCATTGAAACATCATCAGCAACGAATTATTTACATTAGTGTTCTCAGGTTCGTAACCACACATCTCTGCTTTTTCCAGCCAAAGTCATTTCGGTTACTGTACAAAGTACGGCCAGTAGAAAGGTTGTGACGTCATTATAGTCAGAATTTGACATGGTGGCCACCTTATCCGTTCAAAATCCACTATACACCACGGAATATTCATCGTAATTCTGGTCCAGGCTGCATCACAACCTAACCACACCATCCACTAATACAGCTCATTGAAAATCAACTTGCGTACAGCTTGAGGAAGAGCACATTCGCGGCAAAGATGGTTGCTGCACATCGGCAATACCGCACATAACCCGACGATTTTCACTATATTACTTCTCTCCTACCTGTTTTATCGACTTCGCGTACACTTTTTCTTAAAAAGAAATGCCTAAGGAATGCGTTAATCACATTTTCAACCGGAATTAACCATTTTTTCTACTGGCCGTACTTTGCACAGCGCCCGTCATTTCTGATAATTGAAAAAGATAACATCAAATTATGATTATTAATTTGTATTTAAAATATGTTTTATAAAAGAAAAAAAGTATTTTTCACTTCCTTCTCCCTTTTTGATGATATTTTTAACCAAATTGTCTCATGCTATTCAAACTGATCTGCAATTTTCTGTATTGTTGTTATAGTGCTTCTTCAGAATAGAAAATACCTGGGAATTCATACTCACAGGGCCATAGGTACCATAAATAAAATGTTTATTTTTTTAAAAAAACTGTAGATGTTTGAAAGAGCAGAATTCAGGTTGAAATTATTAAAAAGCAAAAAGTAGGTGGGAAAAAGAAAAGAGAAAAAATAGGTATGTAGGGTAATTGCCACCCGAGCAAGCGCTCTGTCGCCATTAAACTAAATTTGTCTGTGCGGCATTAAACTGTATAAAAGCAGGCGTTGTTTATTAAAAATTAAGGGGATTCTACGATAACCGTGGCGCCGCGATTTTATGATGGATTCTTAAGTAACTGGACGAAACAAATTGAAAAAAAACAAAATTTTTTATGTATATCTCGCTTAGTTCTCGAGATATTGTATCGCAAAATTGACGTGGTTAGGTTGAAATGCGGCCTGGACCAGAAGCAAAATTTTGCTATAGCCAAATTTGATGATGCATTCGTCTGTAACTGGACGAGACAAATCGAAAATAAAGATTTTTTTATATATATCTCGCTTATTTCTCGATATATTGTATCTCAAACATGAGGAGCTTAGGGTGAGATCGGGCCTACACAGAATTTTTTTCACCAAAACTAATCTACACTGACAAAATGCTCTATAGGTGTTTTATTTTCTTCCTAGTAGTTGTAGTTAGGTTGAAATACGGCCTGGACCAGAAGAAATCTCACCAAAAGTACAAGGAACTATACCTATAACTGATTTTTAACATGCTATATCTCGAAAACTAAACGAGATATCAAAAAATCTTATTCTTTATTTTCGATTTGTTTCGTTGAGTTCTACAAGAATTCATCATAAGATTGTGGCGCCGTCGTAATGATAGAACTGCCAGAATTGATTTACTGAGCAACTGCGCGGAAATCGCCTACAGCAAAATTACTTCAATTGTAAACAATTATAAATGGCTCCCATGGAACCAAAACCAAATAAATGGTTGCGCTAGAACACCCAGCATCCGTGTGCACGTGATAGCTTTGTGCGGTACGTTGTATCGTTCGCGCTGTAGTGTGGAGAGCGTCAGCTGGTGCCAGAGGTGACCTTGAGCAGACACCTGCAGAGAGGTCGCTGGCCCAACGACTCTCTCAGCGGTGCTACCTGTAAACCAGTCGCTACTCTATCGTGGTTGGAGTTTGAAGCCTGGACCACACTTTAAAACGTCACGGTGGCACTCGATTCGCGGATGCCTTAGTTTAATGTCCTATTATTGTGGTCCGGGCAACATTACAACTTAAACGGTTCAGTTGTAAACTCATAACAGGCCGGATACATGACGATTCAATACCTTGTTGACCTACCGCCTTCTAATCACATGTATGGTTCATGATTACCCAATTTACATTTAAAAAAATTGAATCCTTCTTGAAGGTTTTTTTTTTTTTTTTTTTTTTTGTTTCATCAGTCATTCGACTAGCTTGATGCTATCCTTCATCCCTTCCTTCTACAGTCCCTACCTTCGACGGTTCCCCCCATCATAAAATTAATCAAACCTGCATGTCTCAAAATATGACCTACCAGCCTGTCTCTTCTTTCTGTAAGCTTCTTTCCTCACCCATCATTTCCAAAACTCGTTCATTTCTTACTTAATTTTCAGCATTCTTCTGTAGCACCACATTTCAAATGCTTCAATTTTCCTTCTTTCCGGTATTCCTGAAGTCCTTGTTTCGCTACCGTAAAGTGCGAAAACAGTTTTAAAAAGTTTTTTCTAAATTATTGAAAACTAAAAGATTTCTCTTTTTCATGAAGGCTCTTTTTGCTAGTGCTATTCTGCTTTTAACATCATCCCTGCTTCGACCATCGGTTGCAATTTTGCTTCCCAACTAACAGAATTCACTTACTTCTACAATTGCATCGATCCTTTTTTTTATTTAATCCACTAATACAGGTATCATTTCTGCTACATTTCATCACTTTAGTCTTGCTTTGATTTATATTCAATCCAAAATATTGCATCAGTATTTTGTTCATGCCATTCAGTAATTTGTCAACATCCTCAGCCCTTTCTGTTAACAAGACAATGTCATCAGCAAATCGTAGCATACTGATTTTTTCTCCCTGAACACTTATGTCATTTGGAAATTTTTCTTTTACTTTCTTTATTGCGTCCTCTACATACAAGTTGAATATTAACGCGGATAGACTACAACTTTGTCTCACACCCTTTTTAACTGATGCTTGCCTCTCATGATTCTCTTCTTTTATTACAGCCACTTGATTCTTATATAGTTCATATAAAGTATTCTTCTATCTCGATATTTTAGACCTGAATTCTTGTAATAGCTCCGTAAACCTATTTTTAAATTATCTGAAGAGTACAGGTGTTTTTCCCCGTAAAGGTTTTATTCTCTGTGGGCCTATACATTAAATTGCGGAAGAATTAGCTACGGCTTTGAAGCATGGTTGGAATGTGTAGGCTTGACGCTGAATGTCGAATAAAATTTACTACGAACCGAGAAGGCGCGTCCTCTGCTAACTGGAGACGCTGGAATTTACGACAGGTAAAGTGACGTCGGTCACATAACGCGCGGCTTGTTGGCAAAAGCCGCCGGGGAAGAGCAGGCGCTTTGTTTGCGAGCCATTAAGGAATCCAATTTAGTCGCCCGTACTGCACGGGGAGGCGGGAGATTTATGAATATTGGCGTTCCACGGAGAAGACGCGACACTCTGAATGCGAGAGGCCGGGCGTAAATCAGAAGAAGGGACCTAACATCGCAGGTCAGCAGACATTGCACATGCCCACACTCCATAAGCACTGAGGAACTGTGTAGCACAAGAATCTACAGAGCAGGCAGTGTGTCAGTCTTGCCACCTTAGCGATTTTGTCGCTAGATTTGGTGAATTTTGAAGCTCGAAAGCGATATTCTTAAATATGTTATGGCTAAAAAAGTATTTGGTGATTTTTAGCGATATTCAACCTTGCAGAGTTTCAAAAAACTTGATTGGAATTGGGGAAGGTAATGCCTCTGTCATGACTCGGATAAATAACGGCGTACACAATATATTGAAAACGGAATATAGCTTAACCAATACAGGAATGCTGCTGGAATAAATGTATTTCTGGAGTTATTTGATTTAGCCATATCCTATCACTTTCTCACTCGAATGCCGCAGTAGAAAGGATTTTCGGTAAAATGAACATTCTTAAAAACAAGTTGAGAAATAGGATAGCTGTAAATACTCTTATTAGCATTTTTTTTATAAAGAATCAGTTAAAAATTGGGAAAAAACTGCTACAGTTACGAGCTTCCGGCGAATGTGATTGCTTCAATTCGTAAAGATGCTAAATTCTCTTTTAAATCTAAGACTGACGATTCATCTCATCCTTCCACATCTGCAAGTTCCGCAACTTCAACGATATACCAAGATGAAGAAATGTCGATTGAAGAAATTTGATGTTGGTTTTTAATATAATCTTTTGTTTAATTTAATTAAAATGTTAAATATTAAAATATTTTTATTACTTACCTCACCAGTTTTCTTTATTTCATTTAGTGATTTCTAGCGAATCTTTTAGTTCTAAATATCCCGCAATCTAGTGAGTTTTGAGACCAGGTATAGCGTCTTTTGTTTTCGTAAGGTGGCAACACTGGAGTGTGTATTGAGCAATAATATCTTTTGGGGATTCGCAGAGAAAATGAAAACTACGGGGTAGCTAGCAGTGGAGCTTGTGAAACTACAGTCAAGGTACACGACCCTCAAACAGCCCCTCTGGTTGTGACGTCACCTACACGTTACCTCATAATCAACCTTACTCGCGAAATTTTCCCACGGGTCATCTTATATTATATTACTATTTCTATTATACATTAGAGAAAAACAATACAAATTGTCACTGATCAGGTCAGAATTCACCCGTCAACAATTAACGTTATACATTATTGTTACTCTCTAAACCTTAATGTTCCGCCCGCCTTTTAATGTCAAGCCGCTTCAATCAATGTCTCCTAGATTTGTTTCTGGAAATTATCGCAGAATGCAATCAGTGACGGATATGATAAAGGAGCTGGAATGGGATTCATTGCAAGACAGGAGGAGGGATATGGGAGTGTACAGGGCGTATACTGGCGATGAGGCGTGGAAAGATATTGGAGTATGTATGAAAAGTAGTGCATGGAAGGGAAAAGATGACCATGACCTCAAGCTGACACTTGATTTCAGGCACAAGGGTTTGGGAAGATTCTCTTTTTTAGGTAAGGGTGTCAGGGATTGGAAAAGGTTACCAAGAGAAATGATGAATAATTTGTCGAAAACGTTGAAAGAAATTAAAGATAAAATTTTTAGACGGCAAATGTAGGTGGGTGCAGGATAGGAGGAAGGTGTAGGGGAATTGCCACCGGAGGATGTGCTCCATTGCAATTAAATTAAATTATAAAAAAATTAAATTAAATTGTCGCCAATCCTTTTAAAAATAATCCTGTCAGCGTTAAATCTGCAGTGGATCATTGAGTACCACCATACCAAAAACAAAATATGTAGTAAATTCCAATTTTTCAACAAAAAATCTATTATTTTAAAGGAAAATGAAAATAATGTTCGAAAAAAAATTAATTTCCCAATGGTGCAGTGAGTGGACTGAAGCAAATTATGCTGTCTACACGAAAGTGACACGACTAGATAAAATAAATGATGTATAATTGAGCATATTTTAATGTATAGTACATTGAAATGTTTGGTGATATTTTGTTATTTTTCGGTCATATTTACTTATGTTTAGAACATATTTGGATGCATATTTCTCTTCTTTTTTTGGTCATACAGATCCGAACCCCACTAATATGTTTCGTGATATGAGTGAACCTTCTCTGCTTATTTACAGCTACATCTATAGACAAATAATAGAGCGTGATCCAACTGCCATATTAGAGCCTCATTTTTTATACCTTGACGCAAGGTCAAAAATTGGACATGTATTTTACAGATTTGTTTACAACCCTCTAGTATTTGTTTCTTTGTTTATTATCCTTAAATGCTTACAGATCTTTTTTACAATGCTCCTAAATGTTATCGTTGGTGTATCACGTGACTTGGCAGTCCAGTTTCATTCTTCACTCGCAGATAAATTTTGTTTTTGCGAATTTTCTTTGGCCAATTTATGTCTTAATGTATAAATCAGAAACCCACTCAAGAAATTACCGCTTTTGTATACTTTGACGCACTTACTTACGCATCTCATTACCAACGAAATATCGTCTCATTTGGTCCAGCTGAAGCTGGCTGAGCCCGCGAGTTTCCCGCTTGATTGTGGTTGGTGCACACTGCCACGCCTCGTATTTCCCGTGCTTTGTCTCGACTCGCAGGGGGGAGTATTGTAGAGTTGATGCGCCTTATCGGAACTGTCCCTCACGCATCAGGAAACCCCACCGCCTCAGAAATGAGCAACACGTTCCTGTCGCCAGTCTCCCGACAGGGTTGTCGGGTACATCCCACATGTCAATCGTGTACTGCCGGTATCGGGCCTTGGTTCATAAAAAGAATAAAAAGTTGGTATATTTTACAATGCTGAATGTCATGGAACTGAAGGTAGACCACGGTGACCTGAGTGCCTATGGTCGAACACTGGACCCTCGGCGTCCTTAAGGGAGCGGACAGCTCAGCACTTTCATAAAGATGCAGACGATAATGCTACTACGACAACGCGTCACCACTTGTCAAGGTTACAGTCGGCCACGTGAATCCAGCATGAGGGAGGATCGCCGCACTGTGCACCAAGGTTAATAAGTACCACTTATTGGGAACCACTGCAGTAGAACATGAGTATTGGGCGGCTTTTATCTAGTAACTAGCTGATACCCGCGACATCGTACGCGTGGATTAAGAATTTCTTTGCCAGAATTGAATATAGAAAGTTGTGGTAACGAAGCATTGGTCCCAAACAACACCGAGTTGGCATTATATGACAGAAAAGCTATCAATATATCATTCTACCGTCGAACCTGTCTCTTGAAGAGAATCAATTTCTAATATATTTAAAAACAGATAAACAAACGAAGGTGAAGGGATGTGGGAAAAGGGGGGGGGGTGTTAACTAAGGGCAGGTTTATTTCAGCTTGGACTTTTCTTCTTTATTCAGCATGAGCATCCGATTCTTGAGTTCTATTAACTTTAGCTGCTCGTGCTCTGCTAGAGCTACAACTTAGGCCAGTTTACGCCCGCAAGGCATGTCAAAAAAGAAGGCAAAATAAATTGGTGCCAGAAACATTTAAGCAGACATAAAGTAACAGGACAGAAAAAATCGACATCTATACTAAATAATACGTTTTTTCTCTAAACGAAATTTACTAACAAATTATACACCAATATAATTCGCGAGAAGAACAGCTTGAGAAACCGACGTAACATTATAGACTAACACACACATCCGTCACTCTGTCACCATTCGATAAGTTCTCAAATTTTCGTGACTACAACAGTTAATCATACCGAAAAAAAAAATGTCCTGTGCCCTCCCTACAGATATTCTTGTCAAATTCCGTCAATATTGGTATAGGCATTTAGTCGTTAAAACGTAACAAAAAGACAGAAACTTACTTCCGCATTTATAGTATTATTACTGCAGATCACACACACACTGACTGCGATTCACTCCTGAGGGATCATTATAACGTAAAAAAGTGTACACCTACAGCATTGCAAGACTACCTACGATTTGCCTCGCATTGCACCCCCAACTTTGTGATATCTACAGTTTAACATTCAATCCGAATAACCGGCCGTCCAGGCGTGACTCTTACGATCAAAAACAATTTTTAAAAATCTTTGCCTCCACGGTGATTTGAACCGGAGACCACGATACAAACACCAGTAAGCAAGTGCTCTAGCAACTGAGCTACCTGACCGCTGTATCGAAAGGCAGTACAGAGACCTAGACATCCAACGCGTCTGTCTATCGCCGTTCAGTAATTTTTCGAAATTATAAGACAACATGTATTATCTATACTGATAATTTTTCAACCAAATGTAGACAGTATTTTTCTCCTTGTTTCAAAGGGTAAGTGTACAAAGTTTCATCGAGATCGGATGAAAACTGTGGATTTTTATGAAGAACAAACAAACAAACAAACATAGATACATACATACATCTTTATATATTTAGATTGGCTTTAATGAAAGTAATACCAACAAGCGCAAAACCACCAGTCAACATATAAGTTTAGTTTGTCATTTGAGCGTTTTGTAATTTCCTCCTAGAGCAGATTGTGCGGACATGCAGATTCTGAGAGCACTGTTTGTATAGAGCCCCGGGTGCTATAGCTGGACAGACGGTACTGCGGCTGCATGAAGCGTGTCTTTTTTCCAGCCTTTGCTCTTTGTCCGGGAACAAAGTGGTGGTCTCTGGTACAGACAGACGTGTAAGCTGATATCGGCTGCGAGCGTATGAGTGAAGTCCACACAATACACCTCAGTAATACTGCTCGCGGGTCCCCGGGGAATTCAGCAGAGCCTCGTGTCTCATTAGTATTTTAGAAACTAGCTTCCAATACCGTAAAAAATTACTGGTTGCGGGGTGTGTTCTGGCAAATCACTTCTTCCGATTCGCTTAACTAAATAGAATTGTTACTAAATAACTTGTAACCCTGATTTCGTAACGTTGTATATATTTCGATTGTTTAATCGGAATTATTTACATGCGTCTGAAATAATGACGTCAGTAACATTGCGTCAGTGAAACCAAACCAAAATAAATACAAACAACTAGCATTTTAGTCCTGGTCCAGGTCACATATAACGCGATAAACGTATGACTACTTTCATTCGAATGAAGTAGTATTTTCAGTAACAGGGTTCTCATGAAAACAAGTTAAATTAAAAAAATACTCATGCCCGTCACTGTAACGTCAAATGCCATTTAACATTCATTGTAAATTTCAATGTAAACAAACATTCCGCTGACATCGCTGCTCGGAAATCAAAATAAATTATCTTGTATATCTATGGTTTTTAAAAAAATAGCGAAAACATGAACACCGAACGAATTTAAATTAATGTAAAGCGACTAATAATTAATACATTAATTTAAACGCAATACATACTCCTGACTCCGTGTTTTGGCAATTCTTAGCTAAATAGAACTGTTAGGGGACGTCCATTGATTACGTGAGTTCGAAATAGGGGTGATGGGGGGAGGATAAGGGTATTCGGCTCGATCTCACCAAATCTAATTTAAAGGGAGGGAGTGGTCAGCCATTTGCCGAAATAAAGCAAAGCTAGAGTCAGCGGCTCCCTACACAGGTAGGGTTGGATGCTTCCATACAAAATATCAGTTTTCATTTTGGTCCAGGCTACATTTCGACATAAAAGGGAAGTCGGCGTTTTTCTTTCTGAAAATGGTAGGTGAGTATATATATATATATATATAAAACTAAAACCGGACATATTGGTCGTATAAAAACTCGGAAACTACGGGGCAGATTTCGATGGAGTTTTCACCGTTTTAAAGCTTAGAATCTTAATTCACTTGTCTGGCATGTCTTATGTTTCAACGTTAAATAATGTAGGAGCATTAAATGAAATTCTGAACGTATGGTGGGAAATTCCACAGGAGGAATCACTAGATGCTGCATACTCCGCACTAAACACACAACACAATGTCTCTGACCATAGCCTTTAATTAAAGTAATAAGATAACTTATAGTAATAACTATTTTGCACACTAAACAAAACTTCAAGTATTCTTTCTTTTAATTCGATATATTCAATTTTTAAAAGCCATAGCTTGAAGTATTCTTTCCTTTAACTCTGGATATCAATTTTTAAACGACACAGGTAGCCGTAAAAACAACAGAAATTTTCTTTAAGCACGATCTCTGGACAATATCTCTGGCCTTCAGCATTAGTCTTCTGTTTACGATAATATTATTCGGGATTCACTTTTGATATTTTATCTGCAGAGTTAAAGGATCTGGCGTTTCGAGCCACTTCGCAATTGAATCAAATGTGAGTTTTTAACATAATCTAGGGTTTTTCAGTAATGTAGTACTGAAATTTCTTAACCAAATTATCGAAGCTTGATATACATGAATATTTTCGGACGAATGAAAATAGTGTACGTGCAAATAAACTTCAGCCGACCAGTTTCTTGGTAGGGGGTGGGTGAATGTAAGTGTGCTTTAATTCCGAAAAAGTTGGCGGGTGTTTTATGAAACTTTGACCAAATGTTTTGCGGGAATAAAAATTGGGTACGGTTAAATCTACGCCAACTACACCAGGCAACGCCGGGAACTCCGCTAGTATATATATATATATATATATATATAGAGGGAGAGAGTGAGAGAAGGGAGCGGTTGGCCAATAAAGGTTGTGAACCTGTGATTTATACGTATTGACCTCTTGTTGTCACTGGCGAAATAGCTGTGTCGTCTCATTGACGAGGAGGTCCAGAATATAGAGCGGTGAGAGAGGAATGGCTTGCGGCGGCGGAGCGATATGTGGGTCAGGGCATTGTGTCTGGTCTCGGGTGAGCGCGCTGAATAATATAGTGCGGCAGGTAGCCGGGACGGGGTCGTTAATATGTTAGAGACCTCGCTGAAGTTCGGCCTACAGCGCAGAATAGAGTGCCAACCTTCCTACCGTCTCTAACACACGCTGTCACCATACAGGAAAGAGCGACAAGGCGGATGGTTTCGTTTGCAGATCTTATCGACAGTGAAGATTGTGAGGTCCCACTCACAAGTCATCGCTATGACGAAATTGTAAATAAATTTGTAAATAATTGGTTTTCACAGCATAGTAGTGTGTATAGGTATTTGGGGTAACTTTAAGTATCTTTGTAGTAATGCTGTATAATTATTTGAAAGTTGGCAGTACTGTGCTCGCTCATGAGATTATATTATCTCTGCTCATGAGAGAGGTGGGGGTAAAATGAATATGGCGCGGAAAGACCCCGAGTGGTATTTTAAGGGGGTAGGTACACCTAACACATACAAATATTTGATAAAGTTGAGATGTCATTTTCTCCAAATCTATTTAAATTTGAGGGTTCAAATTTCATAGCACCATAGAACTGTTATAGCTAGATATAAAAATTGATTTTTAAAATAAAAATATTGTTTAACAATAGGATAATGTAAAATCCAAATTGACAGTGAAAAATATATTGTTGTAAAGGGTTTTAAAGATAAAAGGCATAGTATTTGAAAATTTTCAGGCAACAAGTTGAACCTATAATATAACATATTTAACTCTATATTTTTATTAATAAATTTTTTTGTCAAGAAATTAAATTTTTTGCTTTTTTTTGCTTAAATATAAAGGCATATTTTTCATTTGGGAAAAGCTGCATAAACAATAATGGTTCAGACTGTAGTACTTAGTATGTAGAACATGTCCTGCAAATTTGAAAAAGATCTATGCATATGGAAAAAAGTTATCTTTAAAACCATTTGATGAATTGCTGTTTTGAGATATTTAAGGTTAAAGATTTGGATCACCTTCAAGTGCAGTAAGATTTAAATGGCTGTCAATCGTGCAGGGCATTGCCTAATCACACATAAATCCCACACTGTTAAAGATATTGAAATAATTTTTTCACTAAAATGAAGCCAAAACTATAAACTGTTTTTGTGAATAATAAAAAAAAAAATCTTTTTTTTATTTTTTTGAAACCTGATAAGTGTACCTACCCCCTTAATAGTTGAACAGTGACGACTCTGTTTTGGTTTATATGAGTTTTAAAGTGTTAAACAAATTGTGCAATTAAAACGTATTGATGGATTTAATTTCATTTTGACATCCGTTGCGCAAGATAAAGAGTGTAGTGGAGAATATTCCTTTCATCAAATACTTATAACGCGAGCAGGTAGCACTTAAGGGCCATGTGTTGATGGTAGCGGGCTATCTCTCTTCTGATAGTTAATTTATTAATTAGTAAGGAAATAAAGAAAATTGAAGCATTTGAAATGTGGTGCTATAGAAGAATGCTGAATATTAAGTGGACGGATAAAGCACTAAATGAACGTATTTTGAGGATGATGATGGGTGAGGAAAGAAGTTTGTGGAAGAGTCTTACAGAAAGAAGAGACAGGATGGTAGGTCATATTTTGAGACATGCAAGATTGATTAATTTGTTAGTCAGATAATCGAGAACGTTGGTTGTAAGGGGTGCGTTGACATGAAGAGGTTAGCGCAACATAGGAAGAGATGGAGTATAGCATCAAACAATGACAGGAAAAAAAAGCCAAACAGTTAATTCAATAATATCAAGTTTCTGCTTGTTATACAGAAACTATGTACATTAATAGTAATAGAGCGAATGAACATAATATTATACAGACATTACAGCATTGCAGAATAAATAAATATAATATTTTATCATTTATAGAGATATAATTTTAATATTTTTATGTTTATAGCCTGATAGTGCCCCATTCCGAAAGGTCGAAATGCATCTGGTGAAAAACATTAATAAAAACAGTTGTTAACAGACGATGTTTAATTTAAAACATTTATGCAACAACAACAAAGTTATTACCTTGAAGAAAGCTTTTGTACTAGTGAAATGAAAAAAAAAACCTATTGTCGAATGAAAAAGAACATTGAGGTTGTCATGGACAATGTGTATTAAACTAAGGTTGGCACCCGTGATCTAGTTGTAGGTCTGATGTTAGTGTGGGTTGTGCGGACTATTGAGTTTGTCTGTAGGTCCAGCAGACTGCAATTACCTCCCCTCCCGGCTCGCACCTGCTTTTCTTCCATGTCCCCCTCAGCAGGGGGCGAACGAAACGAATTCCCTCCCCCGACCGGAATGTAAATTGAATTTCATATTCACGCCGCCCGGACCAGAGGCTTTAAGTAATGAAGTGCAGGTTGCATGCAGCCAGCCAGCTACTGCCACAGGACAGCGCTTTCCCTCTTTCTACGAGCTTTAGAACTCTTCGACTTAATGCCGGGACAGGGGCATGAAATGAGAAGAAATTTGGCCACAACCATAGCCTTTTGAAGAAACCATCCCGGTATTGATTGAATTATTTTGGGAAACCACGGAAATCTAAAATCTGGATGACCGGACGGGGATTCGAACCAGTGTTATCCAGAGCGTTACCGCCTCCCCACCACGCGTAGTCTTTTGAAGGAACCATCCCGCCATCTGCCTCAAGTGATCTGCGAAAGCAGTTATAACGGTCAACTACTGCTAAGACTCTTTTAACCTTAATCAGCTCTTACGTAAATTACTACTCCAAACTGTCTACGTGTAGGGAGGGGGGGGGGGGGGGATGTGGATTCGAAGCCAAGACACGTAGCTTTCCATTAATATTATTTGTTACTGTAAAAATGAGCTACAGAACACACAACAGCATGTGAATATTTAGTTCCATCGTTTAATCATTTCCGTATATAATTTACGATTGTGTGACAAGAGATGACACTACAGAACGACTTCTGGAATCAATTGGGATAAAAGCTACGTGTCACGCGAGGGGGGGGGGGGGAGGGGGCGAGAGGGGTAGAGGCAAAGGCCACGTCAGACTACGTGGAGGGGAGGGAGGGGTTACGTAGTTTATGGACGCTCCCTTATAAAGTGGGATAGGAGCTGCTAATTGAAGACTCGAAATGTAGATGCCTTGGAATAACATTTGATAACAAACTTAACTGGCCAGGACACATTGGACGGGAAGGGTTCAAAGTCCTTCACCTGTTGGAAAGAGTGGTGAGAGGGTTTAAACTGGAGACGTAAGGGAATTGAGGTACAAAATTTTGGTCAGACCACTGCTGGAATATGGTGATGTAGTATGGGACCCACATTTTGGGTATCAAGTACAGGAGTTGCAGGGGGTACAGAAAAGGGCTGCTAGATTTGTCTTTGGAAATTACCGCAGAACACAATCGGTAACTAATATGATAAAGGAGCTGGAATGGGATTCATTGGAGGATAGAAAGAGGATGAAGAGAGTAATGGGAGTGTACAAGGCGTATATTGGTGATGAAGCATGGAAAAATATTGGCGGAAAAATTAAGAGAGGTGCTTGAAAGCAGGGGTGGATCCAGGGGGACGGGGGCTAGGGGTCTCAAGCCCCCCCCCCCAAAAAAAGGTTCTAGGTCCACCCTCAACCTATGTAGACTTTTTTTTTAGCTCTAGGGATTTTAGGCCCCAGGGGACTATAAAAACTGACCCTTGCCCGACTCAAGCCCCCCCCCCCCAAAACCTAAATCCACTGAGTGCAAGCCCTGCCCAACCAAAATCCACTTAAGCCAAGCCCCCTCCAAACCAAAGTCCGCTCAAGCCCCTCCCAAACCAAAATCCTGGATCCGCCCCTGCTTGGAAGGGTAAAGACGACCATGACCATAACCTGGCACCTGATTTCAGGTTTAAGGGTATGTGAAAATTGTCTTTCGTAGGAAAGGGTGTAAGGGGTTGGAATAAATTACCGAGAGAAATGCTGAGTAATTTACCAAAAACACTGAAAGAATTTAAAGTTAAAATTAATAGAGGGCAAAAGTAGGTGGGAATAGGAGAGGAAAAAGACGGAGATGTGGGCAGTTTTTATCAATTATATTATACATCTCTCTCTCTCTCTCTCTCTCTTGTTCAACTGTTGTGTTATTATTTAAAACTTGTCCTTATCATCGTTGACCCGCTTTATTTCTTGCTGTCAAGGATGCTACAAAACAGTATCAACAGTATTGGTATTTATTAATATTAATACAAATAGTACGATACATTTACATACACACTTGCTGCTTGGTATGATGTATGTCCTTCACACATCTGGATGCCTGGACGGGGATTCGAACCCGCGGCGTGATGAATGCTCACCCGCCACGCTCGGTGTCCTGGCCACAATGTGGCCCGGAGGAGAAGGTAAGAGAGAGAGAGAGAGAGAGATAGGAGAAATCGATGAAACAATTGGCGGGTGGCGGTTAATTTGACGGAGCGGCGGTGCGGATGATAGAAGAGCCTGCAGGGGCGGGGGGGGGGGGGGGGTGAATTAACTGAGTCCGCGGTGATTAATCACCACGGCTGGTCTCCACTCACGAGACCAAGTCCTCTCCGCACACTTTTTTTGCAGTGACCTCAATTCCTGTCGATATCCCCATAGTGTCTAACGTAATGCATGGCAGCTGCTATGCTCGTCTCTATCCTAACAATTTAAACTTTATCTCAAAGTGTCTCGTGTTATTTTGTTTCAGCAGCGAGTAATTCCTCAGGTGGACGGTGTCGGAAAGTGCTAGAATTTTAGTACCATTTTTTCCTACGGAATTTTTCCTCGGACATTTTTTGCGGAACATAGTAATTATGATTTTTTTCTGTGAATTTTTTTTTCGGTTTTCTCTGTGATATCTTTTTCGTAACATTTGTTCGTGGCATTTTTACTGTGACATTTTTTCCGTGGCATTTTTTAAGTGACTTTTTTTTTAGGAATTTTTTCGTAGCATTTTTCTGTAACATTTGTTACATGACGTTTTCCTGAGACTTTTTTATCCGAAACCGCGACCTTTTTTGGGGGACTTTTTTCGCTACCGGGACTTTTTTGTGACTTTTTTTCTATGGCATTTTCTTAATAGTGTAACACTGATTCTGTACAAGTGTAATCGTAGGCTTCCGCGGCCAGAGTTAGTTGATTCTTGGCTGTCCGGGTGGCGCCGCGTCATGTTTCTTGAAACCGACGTTTCGACCCTCATTCTGGGGTCTTCTTCCAGGGCAGAAACATGACCGGACAGCCAAGAATCCAATGATTCTGTACAAATTGTCTGAAAAACTGAACCATAATCATTGTGGTAGAGACGCTTAAAACCAATGCGGTGCCTCCTCTAGAAAACACTTTCTGCGAGGAGAATTTTTAAGACGCAGGATGTATCTACACTGCCTGAAATAAAAGAAGTATAGCAGAAGGGGAGTAAGAAACGAAATGAAACTTCATGGGTTGAGAGAGTGTGTGATGTTATTTCAGTGATCAGAAAATAGAGTCAGCTTTACAAAGAACTCGGCAGTATGAGCCCACTTGTCAGTATGACGCTGCACCCCTCTGTCCTGGATGCATGCACTGATTCTGTTGGAAGGCTGTCATGAAGCCGTTGTATCCTCTCCTGAGGCAAGCTGGCCACAACTGTTGTAACTTGTTAGTATGAGCCCACTTGTCAGTATGACGCTGCACCCCTCTGTCCTGGATGCATGCACTGATTCTGTTGGAAGGCTGTCATGAAGCCGTTGTATCCTCTCCTGAGGCAAGCTGACCACAACTGTTGTAACTTGTTAGTATGAGCCCACTTGTCAGTATGACGTTGCACCCCCTCTGTCCTGGATGCATGCACTGATTCGGTTGTGAAGGCTGTCATAAAGCCGTTGTATCCTCTCCTGAGGCAAGCTGGCCACAACTGTTGTAACTTGTTAGTATGAGCCCACTTGTCAGTATGACGTTGCACCCCCTCTGTCCTGGATGCATGCACTGATTCGGTTGTGAAGGCTGTCATAAAGCCGTTGTATCCTCTCCTGAGGCAAGCTGACCACAACTGTTGTAACTTGTTAGTATGAGCCCACTTATCAATATGACGTTGCACCCCCTCTGTCCTGGATGCATGCACTGATTCGGTTGTGAAGGCTGTCATAAAGCCGTTGTATCCTCTCCTGAGGCAAGCTGGCCACAACTGTTGTAACTTGTTAGTATGAGCCCACTTGTCAGTATGACGTTGCACCCCCTCTGTCCTGGATGCATGCACTGATTCGGTTGTGAAGGCTGTCATAAAGCCGTTGTATCCTCTCCTGAGGCAAGCTGGCCACAACTGTTGTAACTTGTTAGTATGAGCCCACTTGTCAGTATGACGTTGCACCCCCTCTGTCCTGGATGCATGCACTGATTCGGTTGTGAAGGCTGTCATAAAGCCGTTGTATCCTCTCCTGAGGCAAGCTGACCACAACTGTTGTAACTTGTTAGTATGAGCCCACTTGTCAGTATGACGTTGCACCCCCTCTGTCCTGGATGCATGCACTGATTCGGTTGTGAAGGCTGTCATAAAGCCGTTGTATCCTCTCCTGAGGCAAGCTGACCACAACTGTTGTAACTTGTTAGTATGAGCCCACTTATCAGTATGACGTTGCACCCCCTCTGTCCTGGATGCATGCACTGATTCGGTTGTGAAGGCTGTCATAAAGCCGTTGTATCCTCTCCTGAGGCAAGCTGACCACAACTGTTGTAACTTGTTAGTATGAGCCCACTTGTCAGTATGACGTTGCACCCCCTCTGTCCTGGATGCATGCACTGATTCGGTTGTGAAGGCTGTCATAAAGCCGTTGTATCCTCTCCTGAGGCAAGCTGGACACAACTGTTGTAACTTGTTAGTATGAGCCCACTTGTCAGTATGACGTTGCATCCCCTCTGTCCTGGATGCATGCACTGATTCTGTTGGAAGGCTGTCATAGAGCCGTTGTATCCTCTCCTGAGGCAAGCTGACCACAACTGTTGTAACTTGTTAGTATGAGCCCACTTGTCAGTATGACGTTGCACCCCCTCTGTCCTGGATGCATGCACTGATTCGGTTGTGAGGGCTGTCATAAAGCCGTTGTATCCTCTCCTGAGGCAAGCTGGCCACAACTGTTGTAACTTGTTAGTATGAGCCCACTTGTCAGTATGACGTTGCACCCCCTCTGTCCTGGATGCATGCACTGATTCGGTTGTGAAGGCTGTCATAAAGCCGTTGTATCCTCTCCTGAGGCAAGCTCGCCACAACTGTTGTAACTTGTTAGTATGAGCCCACTTGTCAGTATGACGTTGCACCCCCTCTGTCCTGGATGCATGCACTGATTCGGTTGTGAAGGCTGTCATAAAGCCGTTGTATCCTCTCCTGAGGCAAGCTGACCACAACTGTTGTAACTTGTTAGTATGAGCCCACTTGTCAGTATGACGTTGCACCCCCTCTGTCCTGGATGCATGCACTGATTCGGTTGTGAAGGCTGTCATAAAGCCTTTGTATCCTCTCCTGAGGCAAGCTGACCACAACTGTTGTAACTTGTTAGTATGAGCCCACTTGTCAGTATGACGTTGCACCCCCTCTGTCCTGGATGCATGCACTGATTCGGTTGTGAAGGCTGTCATAAAGCCGTTGTATCCTCTCCTGAGGCAAGCTGGACACAACTGTTGTAACTTGTTAGTATGAGCCCACTTGTCAGTATGACGTTGCACCCCCTCTGTCCTGGATGCATGCACTGATTCGGTTGTGAAGGCTGTCATAAAGCCGTTGTATCCTCTCCTGAGGCAAGTTGACCACAACTGTTGTAACTTGTTAGTATGAGCCCACTTGTCAGTATGACGCTGCACCCCTCTGTCCTGGATGCATGCACTGATTCTGTTGGAAGGCTGTCATGAAGCCGTTGTATCCTCTCCTGAGGCAAGCTGACCACAACTGTTGTAACTTGTTAGTATGAGCCCACTTGTCAGTATGACGTTGCACCCCCTCTGTCCTGGATGCATGCACTGATTCGGTTGTGAAGGCTGTCATAAAGCCGTTGTATCCTCTCCTGAGGCAAGCTGACCACAACTGTTGTAACTTGTTAGTATGAGCCCACTTGTCAGTATGACGTTGCACCCCCTCTGTCCTGGATGCATGCACTGATTCGGTTGTGAAGGCAGTCATAAAGCCGT
Source organism: Vandiemenella viatica (assembly GCA_031002005.1). NCBI lineage: Eukaryota > Metazoa > Arthropoda > Insecta > Orthoptera > Morabidae > Vandiemenella > Vandiemenella viatica. The sequence goes on along the minus strand of CM061914.1, from coordinate 182,180,938 downwards.
TGTATCCTCTCCTGAGGCAAGCTGGCCACAACTGTTGTAACTTGTTAGTATGAGCCCACTTGTCAGTATGACGTTGCTCCCCCTCTGTCCTGGATGCATGCACTGATTCGGTTGTGAAGGCAGTCATAAAGCCGTTGTATCCTCTCCTGAGGCAAGCTGGCCACAACTGTTGTAACTTGTTAGTATGAGCCCACTTGTCAGTATGACGTTGCTCCCCCTCTGTCCTGGCTGCATGCACTGATTCTGTTGTGAAGGCTGTCATGAAGCCGTTGTATCCTCTCCTGAGGCAAGCTGACCACAACTGTTGTAACTTGTTAGTATGAGCCCACTTGTCAGTATGACGTTGCATCCCCTCTGTCCTGGATGCATGCACTGATTCTGTTGGAAGGCTGTCATGAAGCCGTTGTATCCTCTCCTGAGGCAAGCTGGCCACAACTGCTGTACCATTTCTCCGTTGTGGAGCGTCCCACATTTCGGCATTTTTAATTTAATTCGTGGCGACTTTTTCGAAAAAGGAGAGTGCAAAACGTGAAGACATTATAAGGAAGCAGTTAATACAAATTTCAACAGGTCAGTACCAGTTTTGGGATGGTGGAGAATATCCCCTCCCACGCCGTAATTCTTCGTGCTGTAATTCTCTGATATTTTAGGGCAGCGAAGCCAGCGAGTTGTGAATGCCAGTCGCCTGTGAGTCGTGTTCGAGCTCCTCCGGCATCTGCTCAGCACTCCAAGGACGCCCGCCACCTGCCAGCAGGACAACTCCTCAGCTAATCGCTCACTGCTACACCCGCTCAAGGCGGAGAGCTTGGACACCATAATGCTATAGAAAAATTGTACCGGTTATGGTAATTACAAACAAGTCAGATTATTAGGTACACAGTTAGAAAGCTAAACGTTGATTATAATTATAAAGCGGGGAAGGAAGCGCTTGTTGGATACTTGAATTGTAAATACCTTGGCATAAGATTTCGTAACAAATTGAACTGGTCAGGACACATTGGACAGGCAGTAGGAAAAGCGTTCAAAGTCCTTCGATTTGTTGAAAAGATTTTTTTGGGTTATGGCTTTACACCTCGTCGATGTCGACGTCATTAGAGGCGGGAAAGGGACGAGAACAAGGAACGGGAAGGAATTCGGCCATGGCCTTTTGAAGGAAACTTTCAGGCATTCCCTGGTGTGATTTGGGGAAACTAATGTACACCTAAATCTGGATGCCCGGACGGAAATTCGAACCCGTGTCCTCCTGACTATGAGGCCAGAGCGTTAACCGATCCGATCACCCACCAGGTTCGGTTTGCTGGAAAGAGTGATAAGGGGATGCACTAGAGAAGTAAGGGAATCGCGGTACAGAACTTTTGTCAGACCACTGCTTGAATATGGTAGTGTAGTAATGGAACCCACACCTTGGGTACCAAATACAGGAGTTGGAGGAGGTGCAGAGAAATGCTGCTGGATTTGTCTCTGGAAATTACCTGAGTACACAATCTGTATCTGATATGATAAAGGAGCTGGAATGGGATTCACTGGAAGACAGGAGGAGGGTGAAGAGAGTCATAGGAGTGTACAAGACATATATTGGTGAAAAAGCGTGGAATGACATTGGTGGAAGAATTAGGAGAGCTGCATGGAAGCTGGACTCGATTTCAGGCACAAGGGTGTGGGAAGATTTTATTTCGTAGGGAAGGGAGTCGGGGATTGAAATTGGTTACGAGAGAAATGATGAATAATTTAAAACAAACAGGCGAAGTAAGTAGAGGGCAAACGATGATAAAAAAAGGAAAAATGGGGGCGGGGGGGAATGGGTGTGTATTCAGGTTGCTACCGGAATGTGTGCTCCATTGCAATTAAATTTGAGTATCCTGAAAATTTTCCTCTCCTACTCAACGAATAATCGGCCCCGTTCTCTCAGTTGGTTGCGGCGCCGTGATGGTGTCCGGCGCTGACACGGGGTTAGCTGGTTCCAGTCCTGGTGGTGGACTTTGCCGGCAGGGTAGCAGAGGTGGTGGTGCACGATTCCTAATCACCAATGCCCCGTTGTCTCAGTTGGTTGTGGCGCCGTGATGGTGTCCGGCGCTGACACGGGGTTAGTTGGTTCCAGTCCTGGTGGTGGACTTGGCCGGCAGGGTAGCAGAGGTGGTGGTGCACGATTCCTAATCACCAATGCCCCGTTGTCTCAGTTGGTTGCGGCGCCGTGATGGTGTCCGGCGCTGACACGGGGTTAGCTGGTTCCAGTCCTGGTGGTGGACTTGGCCGGCAGGGTAGCAGAGGTGGTGGTGCACGATTCCTAATCACCAATGCCCCGTTGTCTCAGTTGGTTGCGGCGCCGTGATGGTGTCCGGCGCTGACACGGGGTTAGCTGGTTCCAGTCCTGGTGGTGGACTTGGCCGGCAGGGTAGCAGAGGTGGTGGTGCACGATTCCTAATCACCAATGCCCCGTTGTCTCAGTTGGTTGCGGCGCCGTGATGGTGTCCGGCGCTGACACGGGGTTAGCTGGTTCCAGTCCTGGTGGTGGACTTGGCCGGCAAGGTAGCAGAGGTGGTGGTGCACGATTCCTAATCACCAATGCCCCGTTGTCTCAGTTGGTTGCGGCGCCGTGATGGTGTCCGGCGCTGACACGGGGTTAGCTGGTTCCAGTCCTGGTGGTGGACTTGGCCGGCAGGGTAGCAGAGGTGGTGGTGCACGATTCCTAATCACCAATGCCCCGTTGTCTCAGTTGGTTGTGGCGCCGTAATGGTGTCCGGCGCTGACACGGGGTTAGTTGGTTCCAGTCCTGGTGGTGGACATGGCCGGCAGGGTAGCAGAGGTGGTGGTGCACGATTCCTAATCACCAATGCCCCGTTGTCTCAGTTGGTTGCGGCGCCGTGATGGTGTCCGGCGCTGACACGGGGTTAGCTGGTTCCAGTCCTGGTGGTGGACTTGGCCGGCAGGGTAGCAGAGGTGGTGGTGCACGATTCCTAATCACCAATGCCCCGTTGTCTCAGTTGGTTGCGGCGCCGTGATGGTGTCCGGCGCTGACACGGGGTTAGCTGGTTCCAGTCCTGGTGGTGGACTTGGCCGGCAGGGTAGCAGAGGTGGTGGTGCACGATTCCTAATCACCAATGCCCCGTTGTCTCAGTTGGTTGCGGCGCCGTGATGGTGTCCGGCGCTGACACGGGGTTAGCTGGTTCCAGTCCTGGTGGTGGACTTGGCCGGCAGGGTAGCAGAGGTGGTGGTGCACGATTCCTAATCACCAATGCCCGTTGTCTCAGTTGGTTGCGGCGCCGTTATGGTGTCCGGCGCTGACACGGGGTTAGCTGGTTCCAGTCCTGGTGGTGGACTTGGCCGGCAGGGTAGCAGAGGTGGTGGTGCACGATTCCTAATCACCAATGCCCCGTTGTCTCAGTTGGTTGCGGCGCCGTGATGGTGTCCGGCGCTGACACGGGGTTAGCTGGTTCCAGTCCTGGTGGTGGACTTGGCCGGCAGGGTAGCAGAGGTGGTGGTGCACGATTCCTAATTACCAATGCCCCGTTGTCTCAGTTGGTTGCGGCGCCGTGATGGTGTCCGGCGCTGACACGGGGTTAGCTGGTTCCAGTCCTGGTGGTGGACTTGGCCGGCAGGGTAGCAGAGGTGGTGGTGCACGATTCCTAATCACCAATGCCCCGTTGTCTCAGTTGGTTGCGGCGCCGTGATGGTGTCCGGCGCTGACACGGGGTTAGCTGGTTCCAGTCCTGGTGGTGGACTTGGCCGGCAGGGTAGCAGAGGTGGTGGTGCACGATTCCTAATCACCGATGCCCCGTTGTCTCAGTTGGTTGCGGCGCCGTGATGGTGTCCGGCGCTGACACGGGGTTAGCTGGTTCCAGTCCTGGTGGTGGACTTGGCCGGCAGGGTAGCAGAGGTGGTGGTGCACGATTCCTAATCACCAATGCCCCGTTGTCTCAGTTGGTTGCGGCGCCGTGTTGGTGTCCGGCGCTGACACGGGGTTAGCTGGTTCCAGTCCTGGTGGTGGACTTGGCCGGCAGGGTAGCAGAGGTGGTGGTGCACGATTCCTAATCACCAATGCCCCGTTGTCTCAGTTGGTTGCGGCGCCGTGATGGTGTCCGGCGCTGACACGGGGTTAGCTGGTTCCAGTCCTGGTGGTGGACTTGGCCGGCAAGGTAGCAGAGGTGGTGGTGCACGATTCCTAATCACCAATGCCCCGTTGTCTCAGTTGGTTGCGGCGCCGTGATGGTGTCCGGCGCTGACACGGGGTTAGCTGGTTCCAGTCCTGGTGGTGGACTTGGCCGGCAGGGTAGCAGAGGTGGTGGTGCACGATTCCTAATCACCAATGCCCCGTTGTCTCAGTTGGTTGTGGCGCCGTGATGGTGTCCGGCGCTGACACGGGTTAGCTGGTTCCAGTCCTGGTGGTGGACTTGGCCGGCAAGGTAGCAGAGGTGGTGGTGCACGATTCCTAATCACCAATGCCCCGTTGTCTCAGTTGGTTGCGGCGCCGTGATGGTGTCCGGCGCTGACACGGGGTTAGCTGGTTCCAGTCCTGGTGGTGGACTTGGCCGGCAGGGTAGCAGAGGTGGTGGTGCACGATTCCTAATCACCAATGCCCCGTTGTCTCAGTGGTTGTGGCGCCGTGATGGTGTCCGGCGCTGGCACGGGGTTAGCTGGTTCCAGTCCTGGTGGTGGACTTGGCCGGCAAGGTAGCAGAGGTGGTGGTGCACGATTCCTAATCACCAATGCCCCGTTGTCTCAGTTGGTTGCGGCGCCGTGATGGTGTCCGGCGCTGACACGGGGTTAGCTGGTTCCAGTCCTGGTGGTGGACTTGGCCGGCAGGGTAGCAGAGGTGGTGGTGCACGATTCCTAATCACCAATGCCCCGTTGTCTCGTTGGTTGTGGCGCCGTGATGGTGTCCGGCGCTGGCACGGGGTTAGCTGGTTCCAGTCCTGGTGGTGGACTTGGCCGGCAGGGTAGCAGAGGTGGTGGTGCACGATTCCTAATCACCAATGCCCCGTTGTCTCAGTTGGTTGCGGCGCCGTGATGGTGTCCGGCGCTGGCACGGGGTTAGCTGGTTCCAGTCCTGGTGGTGGACTTGGCCGGCAGGGTAGCAGAGGTGCACGATACCTAATCACCAGATTGTGTAGCAGAGTCACCGCAGTGCGAATGGAATGAGGGCATACTGCACTGTTGATGGTCCGTCTCATAGCGACGTAACTCTCGACAGCTCATTAGGTGTCTTTCGGAAGAGTGGGCCTGAATGCGTCGGCACTTGGTTTCACTCTCTCTCTTCCTTCATCTTCCAATAATTCACAACACAAACTACACAGAAGATACACATATTTTAGTCGTCCACACGAAACAGGAAAATACACACTCTTCCCTCACCCGGGAAGCCCGGCATCCAGATTTCGGTTGTCCATGGTTTCCCCAAATCACTCCGGGCGAATGCCGGGATGCTTCCTACAAAAGCCCATGGTCGAATTCCTTCCCGTTCCTTGTACCCAATCCCATCCTGCCTCTAATGACGAGGTGTAAAGCCTTAAGTAAAAAAATCAAAAACAAAAACACAACATATATATAGCTTTCACTTATCGCTGCAATGCGCTTAAAGGGTATAATTTAGCGCTTTCATTCGATGTGTAACTCTGTTCACTGCTTGTAAGGAAAATGTCTGTTCTCGGTTCAGTAAAAACTATTTTTGCTATTGGTTGCGCAGACTTGCTGGTCGTTGTCTGTGCTATCTTGGTTGTGCGGGTGGAACTGTGTTAGTTTGTTGAAACCCGACGATTCAGACATCATTCTGTACCATGGCTGGAATCGCTGCCGAAGCTGTCGGAAGCTCTTAACAGTCCTCTGAAGAAAGCCACAGAATGATGTTTGAAACGTCAAGTTTCAACAAATTCACGCTGTTCCATCTTGACAACTAAGATAATATTTTTGCTATCGTTATTGCAATAATGAATTTCCTCTTGTCGGTCGATTTCTCGGCTTTTTTTAAAAATTTTATCAGTTCATATTCCAACGTCAATAATTGCTTCAAAATTGTCTCTTGGAACGCATTCCAGAAGCCGGGAACCCCAGAGCGGCTTCTGAAATCCTGTAAAGTCTGAATTTTGCTATTGGTCGCTTCGTGTACAGGCACGATTCCATTGGTTGAACGCTTTTTGGAATGTTCCGTTGTGGAATAGTTTAGGTAGCGTGTCTTTATGTTTTCTAATTATTACAATCTTTTTGATTTTTCGTTACTTTTGCAGTATTTGAGGCCACATTAATCGCATGTTAAAAGTAAGAAGGTTTCGTATTTATATGGATTGTCTGCAGTTATATTTCGTGGATGTTCCTGCAGCCATCTTTAATAACGTATTAATCTAGTTTTTTTTTCGTAATAGTTCCTACGTTTATTACTGTTTCGCTTGATTCCTTTGTTTTATCGGCTGCCACTCTCGTGGGGCCATGCTATTTGTATTATTGCTGTTAGGATTGACCATCCCAACCACTGATGAAACATTTTATTGTGATCGTGACTACGTGTGTTGTAACAGCGGGGAAGCCCCTACCCGTTCCAGGTTATGCAACAAGCGGTGGCCGCTCACGACAAATCCACTTCATACCGATTAATGTCCATATTTATTCTCAGATCAATTTTCAACTCGGTTCGCCACAGCCATGAAAGCATTGATTAATTGAGTTTCTAATCTTGAAGCCATTATTTAGGTGTTTCAGAATATTTGTAGAGTAAAAACAGCATCTTCGCAAATTTGTGCTGATAAGGTTAAATCGTTGAACATGTTTAAACAAAAAAATCAAACAATTTGCCAACCATCGATAACAGATAATGTAACACATACTGCCCACCGTGGCATTAGATATAAACGCAGCATTCACGCCTCAGTTTAGCGTCTATAATTCACGAGTTTGCACTTAGATTTATTTGTGGAAATTCCCGCAGAACACAATCAGTAACTGGTATCGTTATGGTCTCGCATTCGGGAGGAAGTCGGTTCGAATACGCGCCCGGGCATTCAGATTTGGGTTTCCCTAAATCACTCCAGGCGAATGCCGGAAAGCTTCCTTCAAAAGGCCATGGCCGACTTCCTTTCCGTTCCTTGTCCTAATCCCATCCCCCCTCTAATGATCTCGACGGCTACGAGGCGTAATGCAATAAGTAAAAAAAATAACAGGTATGATAAAGGAGATTGAAGGTCACTGGAAGTGTTGGGAGTGTACAAGACTTATATTGGTAATGAGTAGTGGAAAAAATTTTGGTGCAAGAATTAGGAGTACATATATGGGAGGAACAAGATGACCATGACCACAAGCTGGCACTAAATTTCATGCACAAGGGATTGAGAAAACATTATTTTATAGGTGAGAGAGTCAAGGATTGGAATAAATTACCAGTAGAAATTATGAATAGTTTATCAAAACTACTGAAAGAATTTAAACTCAAAACACGTTAAGGTCAAAATTGGGAGAGGGAGTGAGAAACTTGTTAAGATAAAAAACAAGAAATTGAAAAAATGTGACTATGAAAATTTCCAATGGAGCATATATTTCATTTCAATTAAATTGAATATTAGTACTAAATGTCGGGAGAGACATCCTTGTGCCTGAAATCGAGTGCCAGCTTGTGGCGATGGTCATCTTTTCCCTTCCATGCATTACTTTTAATTCTTACACCAATATCTTTCCACGGTTCATCACCAATATACGCCTGTACACTCCCATGAGTCTCTTCACCCTCTCCTGTCTTCCATTGTAACTATTTTATCTTATCGGTTACTCGTTGTGTTCTATGGTAGCTTCCATAGACAAATCTAGCAGCCCTTCTTTGCACTCCCTCCAACTCCTGTATTTGATATCCAAAATGTGGGTCCCATACTACACTACCATATTCGAGCAGTGGTCTGACCAAAGTTTTGTAACGCAATTCCTTTACTTCTCTCGTGCATCCCTTCATCACTCTCTCCAAGTGCAGAAATTTGAAACCTTTTCCTACCACCTGTCCAATGTGTCCTGCCCAGTTAAGCTTGTTATCAAATGTAATGCCACGATAGTTACATTTCAAATCTTCAACGAGCAATTCTTTCCGCACCTTATAACCAACCTTTAGTTTTTTATTTGTGTATCTAATAAGCTGACTATTCTTTGCATTTATCTTCATCCCGTGTTTACCAATCCAATTAGATATCCTGTCCAGATCACTTTGCAACTGTTTACAGTCCTCTGCTGTTTTGATCCTATTATATAGCATTGTGTCATTTGATAGTAATCCATCAATTGAAATCGTAATGAATAGCAATAGTCCCATGAAGCTACTCTGCTGCACTTCCACTTCTATTGATACTGTATTACTTTTTCATCCATTTTCCTTATTTAGTAAAATTTTACGACTCACTCTGTCAAAATCATTTAATAGTTCTATTGTTACACTATCAATTTGGTCTCCCTTGCCCATTTCATCCGAAATATCTTGCAAATAGCCTTCTAACTGAAATTCACTTGTATATCCTAGCTTAAAGCCGCGTTGTTCACTTGAAAAAAAAAAAAAAATGTTTCTCACAGACCTTTCTGACATGGTTGCATATCAATCTCTTCAGTAATTTACCTGCTATTGATGTAAAACTTGATTAGCCTGTAATTTTTTTTATGCTTTTTGCTGCTCCTTTGTTGATCGGTACTACTATCGCACTTTTCCAGTCTTCTGGTAAGCAGCAAGTATCCAGAATAAATTTTAAATCATTTCAAGATAAGGTCTTGAAGACACCCATAGTAACGTTATCTATACCGGCCCTTTAATGCTTTTTTTTTTTGCTTTCTTTGATCCTTCATGATATTCACAGGATAATATTTATTATTATTATTATTTTATTAATTTTTTTTTGCTGCTCGTTTCTAATTGTGTGGAAAATCCCTGCCTCTTTCAAATCCTCAGTAACTTCTTCTCCATCCTTATCTACATGTAATTGTCTGTGCACCCTCCTTGTACTGGCTTTGTCTGTGTTCGCCAGAAACTTTCAGTTCTCATAATTAGAGTGATTTCGATTGTTGTTTGTCGACCTTTTAGAATCGGGATACAAGAACAATAAGGTAATCAGGAAGATACATCCTCGATCTTTTGTTTTCATTTTGATAACGGATCTTTACGCACGGAATGCCTTTTGTCATGCTCCCACAGAGCAATCAGCTTTCCTTCAACTTCCTCTCAATAAAGCTCAGAACATAAACTTTGTTTCTTTATAAACGAAGCGTGCTAAATCTCTTGATATCGATTGAGATTCGATAAATGGTTCTCGTAATCATCTTTCCTTCAATTGGCTGGTTTGTTCATTTCCGAAGTGTAGTACCTAGCGGACGCGAAACAATTTACTATGGGGACGTATTGGCCCTTTTAACTTTATAGTTACATCAATGCAAAAAAAAAAAAAAAAAAAAAAAAAAAAAAAAAAAAAAAAAAACCTAACTTGCATAAGAAATAAAAACTTCTTTTATTTAGCTGCACTTTTCTACTTTATAATTAACATTTCAGATTATTCACTTCTTTTGGACCAATAAATACTAATTTAATTTACACCATAATTCAATGTTGACTAGTTTGTCATACTATCTGTCCCACGATCTGTACCTCTCCGTCGCGCATCCAAGATTCTGCTACACTGTCAATCCTACTCTCTGGTTCCATAGACATCGCTTGGCTCCCTTCTAGTGTTCTGTTATGTAATACTTATAAACACTCAGTTTAAAATAACAACAGATAAGAGGTGTTACCTTATACCATCCTCAAAAAACAGTTATAAGCTTTCAAAGTTTACATTACGATTATATCTGTCTTTTCTGGCGAATGTTCACAAATAAAACTGACGCAGAAACCTGACGTTTCATTGAAACAGTCATTCTATTATACAAATCCTATATGATTTGAAAGGGTTGCGTGAAAAGTTCTTAGATTTCACAACTGATTATTGCGGATGTTATATTAAATAGTTCTGCAAAAACTTAAAAAAACATTCGTTAGTAGGAATTTACCGAAAACTTTGAAAGAATTTAAAGATAAATTTGTAGAGGGCAAATGTAGGTGGGTGAAGTATAGGGAGAAGATGGGTGTGTAGGGAAATTGCCACCGGAGCCTGTGCTCCATTGTAATTAAATTAATTTTTTTTTAAAAGTTGTGATTACGAAATCTCTTGATATTTGTAGCGTGTCTGTGCCACCTTCCTATATACATATATTATTACTAGGTGTAAACTCGTGACCTTGTTTTGGGCTTGGTGACGCGTTTGCGGTAATTACTAAAAAAAAAACCAACTTTTTAAGATCACAAATATTTTGGGCATCAGCGGGTCTTGTAGATGCATTTTGCACTATAGGTATTTTCTATATCTTTATGTTAACTTTTATTGCACTATAGTGTTCCGATTTTTGTATCAGCTGGTTTTAGTGCAGTTCTTGTATAGTGAAAGTGAACACAAAGATGCGGAAAAATAACTGTAGTGCAAAATGAAGCTACAAAAACAGCTGACACCGCAAATAAATACAAGCAAATGTAAACAATTAAAAATATTTAACCGCTGGAGATGCTTCAGAGACTGAAATGAAATGCTTACTTTCTCTTCAGGAATATGCCAGAAGCTTGTTCCAACCTCGCGGCAGAATAATTAAGATATAATAAATTATGATATGGCGTGATATTAATCATTCATACAAATTGATTTTATCGCAATTGAAGAATGGCTCACAATATCCAAATATTAAAAAATCAACTGTTTATGGTCACGACTATATGATCTTTTCCGACTAAGATCTTTTTTGCTGTCATCAGTCTCTCGACTGGTTTGATGCAACCCTCCATCCCTTCCTATCTGTGCTAACTTCTTCTTCTCTACATACCCCTTACAACCCACGTCCTCAATTATCTGCTTCATATATTCTAATCTCTGTCTTCCTCTACAGTTCTTACCTTCGACTGTTCCCTCCACCAGCAAATTAACCAATCCAGCATGTCTCAAAATATGACCTACCAGCCTGTCTCTTCTTTCTGTAAGCTTCTTCCACAAACTTCTTTCCTCACCCATCATTTCCAAAACTCGTTCATTTCTTACTTTGTCTGTCCACTCAATTTTCAGCATTCTTCTGTAGCACCACATTTCAAATGCTTCAATTTTCCTTCTTTCCGGTATTCGTAAAGTCCATGTTTCGCTACCATAAAGTGCCTCATATTAAGTTATTTCTAATTCTTAGATCAATATTTGAAACTAAAAGATTTCTCTTTTTCATGAAGGCTCTTTTTGCTAGTGCTATTCTGCTCTTAACATCATTCCTGCTTCGGCCATCAGTTGTAATTTTGCTTCCTAAGTAACAAAATTCACTTATTTCTCCAATTGCGTTCGATCCTATTTTTATATTTAATCTACTAGTATTGGTATCATTTCTGCTACCTCTCATCACTTTAGTCTTGCTTTGATTTATATTTAGTCCAAAATCTTTCCTTCAGTATTTTGTTCATGCCATTCAGTAATTTCTCAATGTCCTCAGCCCTTTCTGCTAATAAGACAATGTCATCAGCAAATCGTAGCATACTGATTTTTTCTTCCTGAACACTTATGCCACATGGAAATTTTTGTTTTACTTTCTTTATTGTTTCTTCTACATTCAAGTTGATATGCTCTACAAAATGTGAATGATTTTGAAGGGACTTGTTGGTATTAAAGATGGTTACAGCCGACCTCGCTGCCTGGTGTTGCAGGACGCGCTGGACCCGCTGCGCACGCTGTGCTACCCCGACGCCGACGTCTTCATGTTGGTCTTCAGCGTCGTGTCGCCCGCCTCGCTGCGCAGCGTCGAGACTCGCTGGGCGGCCGAGGTGCGGCGCCACTGTCCAGACGCCCCCGCCGTGCTGGTTGGCACGCAGGCGGACAGGCGGCGCGACGCCCGCCTGCTCGCGGCGCTAGACGCCGCCGGACAGGCTCCCGTATCCGCCACCAGGGCGGCGCAGGTGAGTCACTCAGGAAGTGTTGCATTGTATGGCCCCGCCTCTGTTATAACTAGATTCCAAACCCGTCGAAAAACAACAGGTTGGACGCATTGTCCTGGTAATTCACTTCTTTGCAGTTGCTTAGAAATAAATTTTTATTAAAAACGATCATAAACTTAACAATAATGTGACGTGGTACATATTTCCTTGCTTACCATAAGAGCAATATCTATGGATAGACACTATAAGGTGTCTGTATCGAATAAACAAATATAAATAAACAAAAGAGAAGCTAAA
>CM061914.1:182041008-182167706 GCA_031002005.1 Vandiemenella viatica | reverse complement strand
TGGTATCAAATCCAGCACTATCGTAGTCCATCTGTCATCTCTTTTGCGATCAACATGACCAGCCCGTTGCCATTTTTTGGGTCATGACTACTTTTTAAGATGTCTGTTACTTCAGTTATTGAACGAATGTGCACGGCCTATTTCCTGTCTCTCCTTGTAAACCCTAGCATTGCTCTTTCCATACTGCGCTGTTTTGCTACGTGTGACTATTTAGGGTCCAGGTCTGGCAGGCATATGTGAAACCGGTACTACACATTTTGTTCAAATACCTGTTTTTTAAGATGTACTGGGCATGTTAGATTTATGCTCTCCAGCCCAGCTTTATGCGTCTGTAGATCTCAGGCTTTGAGTCAGTGTATAGTAGGAATATAATATAGCGTAATTTTGAGAGTGTGTAGGCCAAGTTTAAAAAGTTTTGTTTACATTCTTTGTGTACTTGTTTCGTTTTGAGAGCGCTGCTGGTGGTTATTACGTTCTGCAGCCCCCCCTCCCCCTCCCCCTCCGCTAGCTTGGAGAGCGAGTGAGGGCGGAGTTGCCTTTCGCCAGCGGCAATCCGAGCCGCGTCTGAGTGTTTGCAGAGGGCTCTCGCTTCATTTAGAGCTGAGGCGCCCAAATGAAGACCAGCGCGACACCTACCTGTCAAATAACACCGCCTCAACCAAGACTCCACATGAAAAACCCTCACCACAACATGCAACGGATACGGAGAGGTTTCGCAGGAAGAAAGAAAAGATTTTTTTTAGGGTCAAAGGTAGTGTTGCAAACTGAAAAAAAATGTTTTTTTATTCAGCTTTGTGAAAAAAAAAAAAAAAACATGAAAAAATCTTAGCACCCTCGTTTTTTTGTCCAGAAAACTATATTTGATAAATTATAGTTTTATTTACGGAACTAACATTTTACATGTGTGTTTTAAATCTTACTGAATCATATAATGTCTTACATAATGATTTCATAAATGTATCTATATAGGTAACATAATTTTATTCATGCTCTATGTCAGTACCACATTCACTAGTATCAGCACTACCAACACTAGTTCGGTAGGTATCGGAATTTTCTGTTTCTTCTTCTGTCTCATTTAGATCCATAACTTCAGAAATAGTTACATTTTCTTTTACTGGTTGTTCTTGTATTGCACGCAAAAGTTTTTCAGATTGCAATTTTAAATTGTGAGCAAAGTACACACTGTGCATAAAGATTGCGCCGATAATTTTGTATTACGGTCTTTTAAGTTTGAATTTAAATCTATTATCATACAAAATAGGAGCTTTATTTATTTTTCAATCGTGGGTTTACGCCAACGGTTGCAAGGAAACGATTCATAATCACTGACAATTTAATGACTCAATATCACTATACGCTGAGAGTTTAACAAGTATACGAATATAAGGAAAGCACAATAAGTAAAAAAAGCGGCAAAAACCGTAGATAAATTTAAAATTCCTATTTTTTTAAAAAAATATCCCTAGGTCTAAAGATAAAATCGTAAGGTTGGCAGCACTAGTTCAAATAGTGAGTATCAAACCAAACAACGGGGAACGGGGATTCCTTCTCGCGCAATCTAGCCTCTTCGGGAAGTCCCCGTTCCTAAAAGAAAACTTCAGTCAATGTTGCCAATATTTTCGTAATTTTCTTTCTAACTGAACCAGTTAAAGATGACTAGTTAGTATAAACTCTAAAACAGCCACAATAACGATAAATGCCTTACAAATTTGAGATTTAATAATTATAAAAAAAACGTGTCCCAGAAAAAAACAGTTTTTTTTTTTTTTTTTTTTTTTTTTTTTTTTTTTTTAAGTCAGATACTGTTTTCATCAACGAAGACAGAGTGGCTTAGTACTCTGTGAGTCTTGGCGCTCTTTGCTACGTAAACAAAAACAGTATCTCTGACGAAGGCTGCAGCATGGCAGCCGAAAGCTGAGATAAGCAAATAAAAAACGGAGCATGCCCGACAGTTAAGATGATATTAATTTCAACCGAGTCCGAAAGAACTTAGAACTATTAAAGTGAGGCACATACAATCTGACAACACACTTAAATCTACTATTATCAATCTGTAACCGAGCGTGCGTAAGGTGTTTGAAATGGCGTCACTCAAAAAAGTACCACAACAATGTGGATTGCGTTCTCAAATTTTGAGAGCTTATTGTCAGGGATTGGAATGAGTTACCAGGAGAAATGATAATTTACCGAAAACGTTGAAAGAATTTAAAGATAAAAAAATTGTAGAGTGCAAATGTAGGTGGCTGCAAAAAAGGGGGAAGATGGGGATATAGGGAAATTGCCACCGGAGCCTGTGCTCCATTGCAATTAAATTATGTTAAAGTGTCTAGCTTTAAATCTATGAAAATATCTTAGAGACATTGTGACCGAGGAAGGGAGCAATAAATTATAATCATTTCGAGATGTGACAAATATGCGCCAAAGATCACTCTGTATTTGAGATGAACACTCCTTTCACGAAATTCTGACAAAAGATCACATTACTACTCTTCGGATTCTGTTTATATTGTTTTTGACTTTAGTTATTTATTTCTTCAGTTTTTTGAAACGTTATAAATTAAAATAAACAGAATACGTTTATTAAAATTATTTCATACATTAATACTTCAATAATCGTAACGGAATTGTGAAATCTAATCTACTTTAAACATCTTTTAAATCACAGTTTTTGTTTCCATCGCTGGCGATGTGTTGACTTTGATATGGTCGATTCAGGAGAGATATCCGTACGTTAATACTTCGCGTAAACGAAGTACTAAATAGACAGAAGATTCACGAAATTATCAACCGAATTATATAGGATTCCTTTGTTCGGTGAAAAATCATGTGGTGATGAGTAAAATTTAATTTAATTTAATTCTTTTCCGAAAACCATAAAACCCCAGATCGTTCGGTAAAGTTTTCGCGTAATGTTTAGGTGACGAGATGTCGCTATAAATAATAAGAAACTTACGATCTGGAATAACGAAGAGAAATAGATTTTTATTTTTAAAAAAAGGTTCCTTGCAGCAAAAATAATGGCATAAAACAGTTCAAGCATTTTTAAAAGCGGTGTCATTTGATACACATACTAATAATTTTTTTTTTTTTTAAATGCTCCAACCTCCATCACTGAACACCTTACAAATACCTCCACCCACAGGTTTTCTTTTTCAAATCTGCGCTATAATCGCTTTAGTGGATTAAAAAAAAAGTTGCAAGTAATTACAATTTTTTTTTAAAGTTATTGAGGTTCAAAATTTTTGAGACTCTAACGGACAGACAGAAGGTGATTATTATTTCCACTGATCTTTGACCGTAAATTCCACATCCATCTACGTTTGCCCTTTCTGCTCCTATCGGAGTTTGGCGGTCCACATAGCTGGCTCTGGTCGTGACATTGCAGTGTGGAAAGCCTCTGACGTGCAGTTCTACCATCTCCGCAGCCACGAATTCCTTCTCCTTCCAGCAGATCTTTTCCCCCGTATCTTCCCTTCAATGATTAGTTGCAATAACTGCTACCTCTTGCCTCTCATTACGTGTGCTAGATATTAAGTTTTCCTTTGCTTTATAGTGGCCAGAAGCAGTTGTTTTTGTTTCTCCACCCGATGAAGTGCTTCTTCGTTTGAGATTTTCAACAGCATGGTATGCATAAGCATCATTTCTTCTCTCTGGGTTTTGGTCCAGGGTTCAGCTTTCACATCGATAGAGAAAAACGAAGAACACATAGCAACGAATAATTCGCATTCTCAGTTGCAGACTAAGATCCAATCTTATGGAGGAAGGGCGGGGAGGGGGGAGTTGGGGGGGGGAAATCATGCTAGTAAAGTGTCTTCTGGCCTGTTCTCTTCTAGATTTGAGTTCTTTCTTGCAATAACACTGCTCATCCATCACAGTGCCTAAGTATTTGAAGGAAGATACTTGCTCGAACATATCGCTTTATATTGATAGAGTGTCTTGGATTTATCTATTAGAGAAATCTACATTTTTTCAATTTTAATCGAACTGGGTTTAATTAATATAATTTATTTTAATTTCATTGCGATCAAGCGCGTGGTCTGGTGGAAATTTCACTACATTCCAAATTACTCGCCTTTCCTGTACCCTTCTGCTTTTGACCTCTAGAAATTTCTACTTTAAATTCTTTAAACGTTTTTGGTAAATTATTCATCATTTTTCTTGGTAACTTATTTCAGTCTCTGACCCCCTTACCAACGGAAAAAAAATTCCACACCCTTGTGCCGAAATCGATTGCCTACTTGTGGTCATGGATCATCTTTTCCCTTCCATGCTTCATCACCAATATACGGCTTGTAGACTCCCGTGACCCTCTTCACCCTCCTCCTGTCTTCCAATGAATCCCATTCTAGCTCTTTAATCATATTAGTTACTAATTGTGTTCTGCGGTAATTTCCACAAACAACTCTAGCAGCCATTTTTTACACCCTCTCCAACTCCTGTATTTGATACTAAAATGTGGGTCCCATACTACACTACCAAATTCGAGCAATGGCCTGACCAAAGCTTTGTAACCCAATTCCTTTACTTCTCTCGTACATCCCCTCATGAATATCTCCAAGTGCAAAATTTGAAACCTTTTCCTACTATTAACAAATAAATTACGCCAAAGCAATTGACTTTTTTGTATTTATTAATCTCCCGTAAGCGTTTCACTTCTTTTGCAGAAACATCTTCAGTGGTTTTTTTTCTGTTAATTACGTACAAATGTTATAAGTTGGTTATGTTGTGTTTGGTACAGCGGAATTATT
Source organism: Vandiemenella viatica (assembly GCA_031002005.1). NCBI lineage: Eukaryota > Metazoa > Arthropoda > Insecta > Orthoptera > Morabidae > Vandiemenella > Vandiemenella viatica. The sequence continues at coordinate 182,162,955 of CM061914.1, read as the reverse complement.
ATCTAACTTACAATCTACTTACATTTTGTGCTCTATTGCATTTCTTTTAGCTCCATTCTCAGCATCAGTGCTTTTGCATTTTTGGTGAGACGAGTCTTCATTATTCAGATGGTGCTATTGTCACAACACTGCACTTTATTGCACTGCATTTGTTAATATCATCAGCAATTGAGGAAAATGATCCACAACATCCAGATACTTTTCCTACTACCTATCCAATGTGTCCTGCCCAGTTAAGCTTGTTATCAAACGTAATGCCAAGATATTTACATATCAAGTCTTCAACAAGCAGTTCTTTCCCCACCTTATAATCGAAACCAACTATAAGATTGTTCGCGGTTTAATTCATACGATAATTAAGTAGCCACGATGTATTTCAATTTAGACGTGTTTTATTCTCAAACACGATGTAAACGATACAGGTTACACGCATTCATTCAATCCAGAGATTGCATACAACGCTTCTTACACAGACAATACTACTAACGCAGTCCTTGGCAGTTGTAAAGTGAATCTGTATAAACTACTACTGCCTGCTGATTTCTTTATATAGGCTCTTTCGAAATTTCTAGAACTCTTCAAAGCTTCCTCTCGAACATTAACAATTACTTAAACAATTGAAACATATGAAAAACAATCAGAATTAATACTAATCATTTAAAATCGTTACAAAATGGTCAGAAATGAAATTAAAGATACTTAAACACAAAATTATTCACAGAAATCATTTTAAACTGTAGCAAATTGTCCTTCAGACATCGTAACTTGCCTTAATACTTGGAATTACAAGCATTTAAGCAATTCTCTTGCACAATTCTGTTCTTAAACATATTAAATGGTATTTACAAAATTTCTTTTCATAAATCAAATTCTATTTACATTGAGTTACAGGAATTTGTGAAACAAACGTACAGGATCATATTCAAACAAACTCTAGCTTACTACAATTGCTTCATAAAATACGATTGCTTTTAATTTTAGGTTTGAGGGCTGTTACACAACCCTTAGTTTTTTATCTGTGTACTTAATAAACAGACTCTTCTTTGGCTTTATCTTCTACATCTACATCCATACTCTGCAAGTCACAAACATTGTGGGTGGCAGAGGGTGCTAAGCACCAATCCTAAACCCGCATTCCAATCCCGAATACGATAGGAAAGAAGAAATACATAAATATCAGTACGGCATCTTATTTCTCTAATATCCCTCCGGTCATTGCGACCTAAATAGGTTGGCGGAAGAAGTATTTCATTGGCACTCGAAATTTAATTTTTTTCGCAGATTCTCCAATAAATTCGAACGCAAGCTACGTCGTCTGTCTTCCAAACTATCCCAGCCCAATCTATGTATCAATTCTGTGACGTTCATAAGGGCTGTAACAACAAGTCAAGAATCTAGCGGCTCTCCTCTGCACCCTCTCAACTGAGTCAATCAGAACCTTGCGATACGGATCCCAACTCCACAACAGTAATACAGATGCGGACGCACTAGTGTTCTATACGCTATCTCCTTTGTTTGAGCATTACAATTCCTCAAAATACTACCAATGACTCGCAATTTAGAATTCGCCTTGCCTACGACGGAAGTTATGTGCATGTCCCATTTCATGTTGCTTTGTACTATCACCCCCCAGATACTTCACGGAATCAACCGTGTCAACAGGTGAATTGTTTATTTTGTACTCGTGAACAAACTGATTCTTCTTGTTACTTATCCGCATTGCCTTGCACTTTTTGCAATTAAGTGTAAGCACCAATCGAAAATAGCATCCAAATCACTCTGAATTTCTAAGCAATCGTCGGAGCAACCTTATTTCCCTATAGATAACCGTATCGTCGGCAAACAATCGCAACCAGCATTTGACGTTATCACCTGGATCGTTTATAAATATTAAGAAAAGGAGTGGTCCTATTACACTTGCTTGAGAACGCCAGATGTAACATTTATCTCAGAAGAGGCTTCCCCGTCAACAACGACATACTGTGATCGACCAGTTAGAAAATCACGTATCCACTCGCAGATCCGAGCCGAAATACCGTAAGCTCGAATCTCATGTTTACCAACCCAGTTAGGTACCCTGTCCGTTTGATTGTGTCGATCCAGTTTGCAGTTTGAGCATGCATGTAGTGTTGTAGCACTCGGCTAGTTTTGTGTGCGGGGCAGCGGGAGGCTAGGCGCTCGCTGTGTGTGGCGGGCAGTCCTGCTCGCAGGCGTCGCTCGCTCGATACGGACTCAGGCGAGGCCGGCCCGGATAACCCGGCCACCTCGCCGACACTACTGTCCACTGACACCACCCCACGGCTCAGCACTAGGGACTGCAATCCAGCAAAGCGGGACCCCGCATCATCAGACAGTCTGGCGAATCCCGCACAAAATTAAGCGGATCCGCAATCCGCTAAATTCGCCTAAAACTTGTGTCAGTCTGCGTGACTCGCTGCCCCACTCGGTCTCTGTCGGATATTTTGCACTGTTTGCCTGTACCCTTGCAGTTGGCATTTGACTCGTGCGAACAAACGTTTGTTTTGTCAACCTTCGTCATTCGCAAGCAAATAAATACACTATTACGTATTCATCAAAACTTACGTGAGTTTTGAGTACAAATTTCTGTAATTTGAATTATGTTGCGTATTTAGTACGATTTTTAACTATATAATTATTTGAGTGGAGACTTTCCCGGCGTATCGCTGCAACAAAATCTTCTCGGGTGTCCAGCCGGATGGTGGTGTAAAAACACGACGTTTCGACAGCTGACTCTGCCGTCTTCATCAGGTATCTCGTAGTTGTTCTCAGCTGACTGTCTCTGCCTCGACTGGCATGGCCGCCCATCGAACCTCATTCATGAAGTCGAGGCAGAGACAGTCAGCTGAGAACAACTACGAGATACCTGATGAAGACGGCAGAGTCAGCTGTCGAAACGTCCTGTTTTTACACCACCATCCGGCTGGACACCCGAGAAGATTTTGTTGTTATATAATTACTTTTTATGTGTTGCACATGTCATCTGGACTACACAGTTACAGCTTTTCATTCACGGTATCATTATTCCCATTTTCTTTATTTGAAGATAAAGTAATTGTGACAATTTCCTTATTTGTGGCTGAAAATCTCATTATTCTTTGATACGAAACTAATGTAATCATAATTTTAACGATCGCATACCTATTTATGTCGCAGCTATCAAAAGGCAATTGTATATCCTTTGACTTATTGTTGTTTGGCCGCTGCCTCAATGCGTTTCTTTGACGAAAGCCGCCTGCTTACATGTGCCGCTCAGGCCTTCGATTAATCCCTCTTCTCCTTGTTATTATTTCGACTAAAGGCAAAAAAAGTTATAATGAAGTTTTCACGGGTGTATCGACGAATTGTGTTGTAGGAACACCATACTTCGACGGCTGCCTCCGCCGTCTCCCTCACGTGTGTAATTTCGTGTTTATACAATGAAATCCGGAGATGCAACCTGAGAGGACTTCACTGCAATCATTCGCCTAGAAGTCTCCTTTCTTATTAAAAAGTAATAATTTCCACTCTAAATACGTCGTTACGCCACATAAGTAAAACTGAAATACTTGACAGTTTACGTGTTGGTGAGTAGTTTCTTTTAATAACATCGAATCAACTGTAAGATCAATCAAGGAATCAGGAGATATAATAATGAATCCCACAAAAACAATTCTTGTAAAAAAAAGGCCAAGTCTCGTGCTTGTGCACTGACAAAAAGTTATGAGATCTTGTTCTGAGCCAAGTCTACACTTTACGGAGTATATTCACTTCCCTTTGTGAAATGGAGTGCTTTCTCATGGTGATATGGAATGTTTATTTAACATTTAAAAAAAAAACTCTTGTAACTTGGTCACTAAGCAAACCATGTTTTAAAGTTATGTGATGTATTGTAAGGCACATAATATTACCTAACACTGAATATTTTCAATTTTTTATTATTTATTTAAAAATTGGTTTAGATTAAAAAACAAAAATATAAAACCTCGAAATATACTTAAGACTAGCTAAAAAAAATTTAATGTCATTTTGCCAATTAAAATATTGTTAACCGTTAATTTTTATAATTTAAGATTAAAATTGGTTTATTAAGTTAGCTATTATTTAATTTATTTAATTTATTGTCAACGCCAATCCCGCAAAAATTCCGCGGATTGCAATCCTTACTCAGCACACACTATTCACGAGAAGATACAAAAGTCTCTCAGTGTCTTTAACAGATATAGTAATGGCTTTCACATATACAGGGCGTTAAAAAAAGTGTCTAATATTTTGGAGGTGATAGTACGCGTCAAAATAAGACAAGATGTGGCCGTTTACTTTTTGAGTTAATAGCATCCTTTGAATGTGTCCTGGTTGGCGCTGAACCAGGACACGTTCAGGAGCCTGGGGAATGTTACCTGCCACCATGTGTTGTGCCGACAGTGAAGCACGGGGGAGTTGCGTTGTCAGTGTGTGATCCCCTTACTGCACTTAAGAAAACTCTGAATTCTGAAGGACGTTCTGTACTACGTACGATAGAAGAACAGTTCGGAGACAGCGACTGATTGTATCAGCGTGACAATACACTCTGTCATAAACCTGAATCTGTGAGGCTACAGTTGGTGGACAGTAACATTCGTGCAGTGGACTTACCTGTCCAAAGTTCAGACCTGAATCCAATGGAGACCAACTCTGGGGTGAGTTAGAACGTCGACTTCGCTCTAGACCCCAGGTGTATACGTCACCACCTTCTCTGGTTTCAGCCCTTGAGGGAGAATCAGCCGCCAGTCCTCCACAGACATTCAGACGCATCATTGAAATTCTCCCTAGTAGATTTTGAGCATCATAAGTGCGGAGGGTGGACCCACCCCGTATTTATCTATACTATAATTTCGTAAGCTCATGAAAGGTCATGAAAGGTTGGTCCCATGTGGCTAAAATACAAAGATGACCTGTGTTTCACCCTACGGTTTTTCTCTGTAAAATTTGAATAAAATCTCTTGAGTCTGAAGAGACTCAGAAATAATAAGAGAAGTACTAAACGCAGACAGCGAGGATCTCGATACAGACGTAAAGGTGGAGGAGTAAATAAAGAAGTGACACAGCAACAGTGTGCAATCGACGATGAAGTCCCGCGCCGGCCTTCGGTCGAAAATTAATAGCGACCAGGGATATTACTAGAAATTGTAGGTTATGTTCACAATTTAACAGCTTAGATACTGCAATTAAAGGAACTGCCAGAATACAAGTTTGCTGTTTGTAGCATTTCATTCTTAGCATAAAAAATATATATATATGGTAAAACTTTACAGCTGAAAAAAAGTAGGAAGAAATTGTACTTTACAATTCAGTGAAGTCTTTAGCGTCGTTCCGATTTTTCAGTCGCTACTTTCTCCCTGCTCGGCCATCTTTAGGTTATATACTTTGCGATAAAACCCGATGCTACTGGCAGATGGCTCTTAATCTGTCTCGAGCGTATGGGCGTAATGTTACATTCCTATTTCTTCACTCGATTCCAAACAACTTTACGCTTTTCTAGTTTTTTTTAAGGTGCTTCAGTTACAATGACAAGTGCTACTACTACCAAATGATAACACTTGGAACCACGAAAATCGGTTTAGTCTGTATCTTGAAGTAATTAAACTTTATAAGCCTTAGAGACATGTTCTCTAATAGGTGAAACTTCTTGGAGATAAATATTTAACTGAATCAACTCTCATTCTGTCCATTGAAACCGCCTGAGGCTGTTGGCTTAGTGCCCTATGCGCCCACATAATCTCGTCACTTTCCCTGTAATAGGAATGGGGGGGGAGGGAGGCTGGTGATATGTGGCATATACGTGACGTAACCATATGTCCCACTGTACCCAGCGAGGGTAAAAATGTACCACTTTCGGAAACAAAACAAGAATTTAATATATCAATTTATTAAGGTCTAAAACAGACGATGTGGTTTTTGCCGCGCGGCGGTCGAGTCGACGCAAAGACCATAGCTGATCACGCAAGGATTCATTAGCAGCAGCCAAGACATGGAAATATTCGACGAGTTTTCGCTTATTTCAAACTACGTCAAAGATAAAAAAAATCACTAACTGAAACGCTGAGAATGTTGCTGCTGAAGACCGTGTGGCGGAATTATTTCAACGCTCCCGTGCTAACACTCTCAACTGGACGAACTAAAGAGTACGGTAAGTGTCTGCCTGGAAGTAACGCACCTGCTGAAAAAGTTTTTTCTCTAATAAATAAAATATGTACAAGTGTAAAAATGCAGTTAGGTGTCGCAGTATTGAAAGCCATTTTTATTACCTATACTAACATCAACAAATCACTTAATGAGCTCCATTCCTACTTGAAAACTAGATCCGATATTTTGAAAAACGTAAATATCTTGGCACTACATTTGATAATAAGTTTAACTGGGCAGGACACATTGGACAGGTGGTAGGAAAAGGTATCAAAATTCTGCATTTGTTGGAGAGGGTGATGAGGTGATGTACGAGAGAAGTAATTGGGTTACAAAACTTTGGTCAGACCATTGCTTGAATATGGTAGTGTAGTATCAAATACAGGAGTTTGAGAAGGTGCAAAGAAGCGCTGCTAGATTTGTTTCTGGAAATTATCGCACAATGCAATCAGTAACAGATATGATAAAGGAGCTGGAATGGGATTCATTGCAAGACAGAAGGAGGGTGAAGAGGGTCATGGGAGTGTACAGGGCGTATAAATGTGATGAGGCATGGAAACATATTGGTGTAAGAATTGAAAGTAATGCATGGAAGGGAAAAGATGACCATGACCACAAGCTGGCACTTGATTTCAGGCACAAGGGTGTAGGAAGATTCTCTTTTTTAGGTAAGGGTGTCAGGGATTGGAATAAGTTACCAAGAGAAATGATCAACAATTTACCAAAAACGGTGAAACAATTTAAAATTGAAATTTGTACAGGGCAAATGTAGGTGGGTACAGGAAAGTGGGAAAACTGATGTGTAGGTAAATTGCCTTCGGAGCGTGCGCACCATCGCAATTAAATTAAATTAAAAATCTTCTTGGACGATCTCACAACATAGCAACAACTGGCACGAAACAGCATACGCTGAGTGTGTTATTAGGAAGCAGCTGTGGAAGGCCCAGCGGACACTTGCCAGTGACACAGCGGTCGCCATGAAGACACCTGCAGACTGGCTGACCGGAAGGGCGCCGGAAGTTGCGGTCTGACCCGCGGGGCAGGTGCAACCACAAAGGAAAACCATCCGGCCACACATACTACACACACCACTGGAAAACTCTGCAATTAGGGATCATCCGTAAACAACGTCACTCGTCAAGAGGGAGGGGGGCAACAAAGTGTGACATTGTGTGATAAAAAGGGTGGGGGAAGAGACATAAGCTTGTGACGTCACATGGATCACTTGTGGTCACGTGGCGGCCGTGCGAGTTCACGTTCGCTATACTACGGTGTCGCACGTCAGCCGCCACTGACACACGCAGAAAGGCTAATACCGCCATTGAGACTTCGACAAAATATGACTTCCGCATGTTTATATAAACGATCGTGTGACACCTGTGGTCCGTATCTTTCATCATACAAAGTCACTGACCAACACAAGCAATCACGTAAGAGGCGACAAGAGAATTTTCCCATCACGAAGATTCCTCCTGAAAGAATTGCAGCTATACGTGACAGGGAAGTTCTTTGTTTGAAAAACGATGACGATGCTATATGGTTGGATAAAGAATCTGTTGACACAGCGAATGTCCCTAAGATTATCGAAATCCAGAACGAAGTGACTGCTATGCCATTCATAAATAATATAAAGGAATGGGTTCAAAGTTCATGGACAGAAGATGATTACATTTTGCGTCGTTCAGTTGATTTCTTATCTTTTGTCAATTTTCTAAAATGTTTGCTTTACTGTTGCTTTCATGAAAAAAAATATACTTTAAGTACAAATATATACATTATTTTGGAAGTGCTTCTTTAATTTAGTAATTTCTTAATTTAAAATTGCAAAATATATGACGTCATACCAGGGGTGGGGAGGCCATACAAATGTGACTACCGAGCGTGGTGGTGTAACGGTTAGCGTTCTGGCCTTGAATTCGGGAGGACGGTGGTTCGAATCCCCGTCCGGGCATCCAGATTTGGGTTTTCCATGGTTTCCCATATCACTCCACGAAAATGCCGAGATGCTTCCTTCAAAAGGCCATGGCCGAATTCGTTCCCATTCCTTGCTCCCCCCTCCCCCATCCTTTCCCGTCTCTAAAGACCTCGCCGTTAGAGAGACGTTAAGCAGATAAAAAAAATTAAATTCGTGTGACGTAATTTTTGGATTGACTAATTTGTTCGCGCAGAGAACAGTAGGAGGAAACAACTGCAGAGAGAGAGAGAGAGAGAGAGAGAGACACGCCCCCGCTAACCAAGCAACATGTCTGTCCACTCTTAAATATTCTCTCTCTTCTCCTTGATATTGAATACTAGCAGAGTCCCCGGCGTTGCCCGGTATCTCGGTTGATTTGGCCACATAGTAAATACAGAAGTTCATATCAGAGGTCAGTTTTTTACACGTGTGCATCAAGTTTCAAGTCAATCGATCAATTTTCTATACGTATCTAAACGGCTAACCCCCGCTGTAGCAGTAAAGAGATGGGACTGGAGTTGATTTATTCCTGCGATATTTCTAGCCGGCCTGTCAAATACTTGTTTACCAAGTTGTGTCAAAATAACCACAGGGATTCGTGCAACAATAGAAAAAAAGAAAAAATACAAATTATAAAAATACTGGAAATGTGAACACTACAGTCTTAAACAGTTCACTTTCATGTTCAAACCCATCAAATATGCGTTACTTACTATTAACAACGAACATAATTTCACTTCCAAACATCAGAGATTGTAGCTGTGCGGCATGAGATCGTAGCTTCAAGAATCAAAGCAGCTGTCGGAAGGTTTTTTCCATTAAATTATCAAAATTAATTTACATATTTTCTACATTATGTAGTTTCCTGTTCGCACACAATAGGAACATCAATGGGGTTAAAAGACTAAAAACAAAAATATAATGAATAAAACATTACATGCGATAATAATGCTCCTGCTGCTTTTGTTGTTTTGTTGTGTTGTTGTTGTTGTTGTTGTTGTTGTTGTTGTTGTTGTTGTTGTTGTTGTTGTTTTTTTTTTTTTTTTTTTTTTTTAAAAGTTGTATGATGTATGAAATTGAATCTAGTTGATATTTCATCTTTGGTGTTTCACGCTATACGTTCATATTTTCTCTTACTGCTCCGGCACTACGTTACGTTGAAGCATACGACATACCAACGATTCAGTTCAAATTCAAATTCTAATTCTAATGAAATCTGCGCAGTAGTTTTTGAGTTTTTCTGGAACATATATACCCGGTTTGCATTTTATAGATTTAGATTTATACCTTGAAATTATTACTTTAATCCTAAATATACAACTCTATATACTAAAATCACAAATATATATAGCAATAATCTCATGTAGTGCCGCGTTACAGTCTCAGATGTCCTTCCCACAGGATGTATCACACCTCGTGAGTTATTGTCGTGGAGCTCTCGCTTTGGCAGTGCCGATATAACAGCTACTTCACCTCTCATCTCGTAGTGGCGGGTATTGCAAATGGCCGCCGTTTCTTCCGAGATAAGAGGGAGGTCCTCTTTCGTTGTTTGCCGCCATTAGTTCGGGCTTGTTGTTTTTGTTCAGACGAAAGCCGTTCCATCCCGGTAAGAGCGAACCACACATCATCCCGGGAAGCGAAATTGCGTCCATTACTTCCCTCGCTACTCACGAAGCGCTGAAGCTGCGACGCGAAAACATGCGTAAAGAAACGTCATCCACAGCGGGTGGGGGGGGGGGGGGTGTTAACAGCACACAGCTACCTGCTGCAGCACAGTCGTTACTCAGGACTGACTGGATGGAGCGCTCGCCCCAGTGACAATCACCCTGTTCATCTAATTACCATTCTCACTATCCTTTATTAGTATCTTATATACTTTAAGCGTTAAATTCATCCACACCCAACTACACTGAAGAGCCAAAGAAACTGATACACCTGCCTAATATCGTGTAGGGTCCCCGCGAGCACGCAGAAGTGCCGCAACACGACGTGGCGTGGACTCGACTAATGTCTGAAGTAGTGCTGGAGGGAATTGACACCATGTATCCTGCAGGGCTGTAAGAGTACGAGGGGGTGGAGATCTCTTCTGAATGGCACGTTGCAAGGCATCCCAGATATGCTCAATAATATTCATGTCTGGGGAGTTTGGTGGCCAGCGGAGTTGTTTAAACACAGAAGAGTGTTCCTGGAGCCACTCTGTAGCAATTCTGGACGTGTGGGATGTCGCATTGTCCTGCTGGAATTGCCCAAGTCCGTCGGAATGCACAATGGACATGAATGGACACAGGTGATCAGCCAGGATGCGTACGTACGTGTCACCTGTCAGAGTCGTATCTAGACGTATCAGGGGTCGCAAGTCACTCCAACTGCACACGCCCCACACAATTACAGAGCCTCCACCAGCTTGAACAGTCCCCTGCTGACATGCAGGGTCCATGAATTCATGAAGTTGTTTCCATATCCGTACAATTGGAAACGCGACTCGTCAGATAAGGCAACATGTTTCTAATTATCAACAGTCCAATGGCGGTGTTGACGGGCCCAGGCGAGGCATAAAGCTTTGTGTCGTGCATTCGGCAAGGGTACATGAGTGGGCCTTCGGCTCCGAAAGCTCATATCGATGATGTTTCGTTGAATGGTTCGCACGCTGACACTTGTTGATGGCCCAGCATTGAAATCCGCAGCAATTTGCGGAAGGGTTGCACTTCTGTAACGTCGAACGATTCTCTTCAGTCGTCGTTGGTCCCCTTCTTGCAGTATCTATTTCCAGCCGCAGCGATGTCGGTGATTTGATGTTTTACCGGATCCCCGATATTCACGGTGCACTCGTGAAATGGTGGTACGGGAAAATCCCCACCTCATCGCTACCTCGGAGATACTGTGTCCCATCTCTCGTGCGCCGACTATAACACCAAGTTCAAACTCACTTAAATCGTAATAACCTGCCATTGCAGCAGCAGTAACCTATCTAACGCCTGCGCCAGACACCTGTTGTCTTATACAGGCGTTGCCGACCGCAGCGCCGTACTCCGAGTGTTTAAATATCTCTGTGTTTGCATACACATGCCTATACCAGTTTCTTTGGTTCTTCAGTGTATTTTTGCCTTTTACGAATTTTGATTTTAAATTCATTCAGCGTTTTTTGGTAAATTATTCATAACTTGCCTTGGTTACTTATTCGAAATCCTGAAAGTATTACCCACAAACACACATTTCCCACTCCGTTATGCACGAAATCGAGTGCCAGGTTGTGGTCATGGTCATCTTTTCCCTTCTATGTGCTACTCCTAAATATTCGACCAATATCCCTCCAAGCCCCATCACCAACATACGCCTTGTACACTCCCATGACTCTCTTCACCCGCATCCTGTCTTCTAATGGTTCCCAATCCAGCTCTCTTATCATATCAGCTACTGACTGCGTCCCGCGATAATTTCCTTTGCATCACCTCTAGATCCCGTATTTGATACACAAAATGTGGGTCCCAAACTACACCTCCATATTCAACCAATAGTCTGACCAAAGTTCTGTAACCAAATTCGCTCACTTCTACAGCAAATGAACGATTTTGAACCATTTTCCTACCAGCTGCATAGTGTGCTCTGCCCAGTTGAGTTTATTACCAAACGTTATACCAAGAAATTTACACTTCAAGTCTTCAACAAGCAATTCTTACCCCATCCTGTAATCGTAAACAAACTGTGTGCCTATAAACTGAGTGTTCTTTGTATTTATCTTCATTCCAAGCTGACCTACCCATTTAGGTATTCTATCTAGGTCACCCTGCAACTGTTCACAGACTTTTTCCGATTTGATCCCATTATATCCAATTATATCATCTGTAACCAACTTTTGACTGTGACCTATTAACACAATCATTCATTAGAATGATGAATACCAATACACTACCCTGTTGCACTCCCAAGTTCTCTTCCACCTTTTTTTATTACTGCATTTCCAACTCTAACGCTTTGCTTTCTACCTTTTAAGAATTCCTCTACCCAGCAAGTAACTTTTTCATCTACTCTGACAGTTTTCAATTTATTTGAAACAATTTTATCGCTCACTCTTTCAAGTGCCTTAGAAGGATCTACTGATAAGCTCCAACTTGACTTTCCCTGCTCATTAGAAATGTCTTGCCTGTAGCCCGACATCTGAAAATTCACATGAATAGTCTTGCCTAAATCCATCTTGTCGATTTGCAAACCACCTTCTTTCCTCACAGACATTTCTAATGTATTCTCATATTATTCCCTGCATACCGTATACCGAAGCCAACCGTTAAATTGATTCTAAGTGCCAATCTAAACTGCTGGAAATAGAAAGTGTTGCACACAGACGGAATTGTGATGTATATGTATGAAATTCGGTCCGAAGTATGCCAATATGAAGATTATTAAATGATTAATAGTTAAACATTTTAAATGTAATGGTATGAGAATTACGGGGTTCTTTATTGAGCTAAGTAGCTGGCTTGTTTAGCGTATAGGTGGCGTAACATGGCACTTTATTGTCCACAAGTTCTTGTTTAGCATGTATGAAAAGACGAAGAGAGACGATTTTGTATAGCCAAATAACCAACTGCGAGAGAAGTCGGAGAATTGGCGTGCATCGTATTGTGAAATGTCGCAAAGAACTGGCCGTAGTGCGATGCCAGTATACAGTGTATTTAACTAAACGTGGAGGTTTTGAAATAATTCGAATAGGCGCGCCTTAATATTTTATCTCCTTAACTGTAAGTGAAACATACTTTTAATTAGTGCAGCAGAATAGCGGGTAGAAGATGAAAAGCGAACTAGTAAAAATCCGGAGCAGTGATGAAGCGGAGTGTTCTATAATTACCCGGCTAGACTAGCCAGGCGGAAGGATTCTTTCATTACTCTTTCTATTGATTCGACACAGAATTTAGAACACACATCCTCGACAAATTACACAAAATAATCTGGTTTCCGCTTATAAGCTTTAGTTTCAACAGTACGTTGACAATACGAAATTCCACGCGTTTTGCTTGCCTCATGTTGTAGGTAAGTGACTTCCCGGGTTTAGTGCTGCGTCTTTGTTACTAGTGTTAACAACGTTTCGTACCAAACATTAACCGAGGAAAGCCCCAGGTTAGTACCGAAACGTTGGCAGGACCAATAACAAACACGCATAACTAAAGCCAAAGTGTCAGCGCAATATATACATATTATCCTTTTCACAACGTTTACTTCATGAATGATAGAACCAGTAATTTTTCAGTATATTCCCAATCCGTATATTTCAATTTTTTAAATCTCGATTTACCATTACTTAATAAGGAGCGTAGGACTTGTGCATACTGTAAGGGGATACGGAATCGCCTATCCCCGCAATGCTACTGTAGGTAACATTTTCTCACAAAAATTGATGGAGCTAGAGCCTCTCTGAACATTTTGTAATGATTGTATATGATTATGTATTAATTCTGATTGTTTTTAATATGTTTCAGTTGTTTAAGTATTGTTAATGTTCGAGAAATATCCGTTGGAATCCTTTGAAGTGTTCTAGAAATTTCGGTGTAGCTTATATAAAGCAAACATCAGAGACAGAGAAACAGTTTTTCACCGACTCAATTTACGACGGCCAAGTACTGTATTGTCTGTGGAAGAAGTGTTGTAAACAATCTCTGGATTGTATGTATGCATGTAAACAGTATCGTTGACGTCGTGTTTATGAAAATAAAAGCAAATTTAAACTGAACAGTATCGTTGACTATTTATCTTATTCATTAAACCACGAACAATTTAATAAAGTGTTGCGAGACGCATTCCATAGTAGTATAAGCGACGACCACCACGGAGCCGTATTTTGAAAACACGGCTGACAGGTTGCAGTATGCGTAATTACGAGTCGCCCGCTGCGGCGTAAACACAGAGCGAAGCTCCACAACGAGTTTAATTTAACGTTTCACAGCAGGAGCACAATATTTTTTATTGGTCTGGGACTGGGAAAACACAAGTGGATCTCAGAGTCCCACTACAATTAGCCATAACGGATAAATGAAAATTAAGCAGCTGCCCTCCGCGGTAGATTAGACAGCAGTTACGAAAAAATAGCGCGGCCACATCATAGCAACTGTCAGCTACGGACAACGAACAGAATAATTCTCACGCAACTCAAATGACAGCCTGCCTAATAGAAAGCAGTCTCGATCCTCAAACAAAGCCAAACGACAGCTCACAGAGATGCAAACACATCTTACGCATCCTGATTATTGGTGTTAACAAAAGACAAAGTTGGTCAACGTATTCATGCGTAAGGTTTTGGAATAGTAATTACCACAAACGGTGAAAAAAATTTAAAATTAAGATTCGTGAATGGCAAACGTAGATGGCAGAGAAAATTTATATTCATAGTATATAACATAGTAACAAAATAACAATAACAAAGGGATAAATAGAGGAGTACGGGAAATACATTCTCGATGTGTGTCACGCGCAGCGTTGTTCGGCAATCTTCGGCGGACCGAAGAAGACCAAAGATGTTTTCGTTCCCTCTCTGTATACAGATATCATTACTATGAATGAAGGTTGCCTGTTTATTTTTGTGTAAAGGTTTACTATGTTTTACTATTAAATAAATGTTGAAAACCAATCATAAATACAGGTATGTATTTCGTTTGATTTTCTACATGTTACTTTTTGTCAATTTACGGAACCGATTAGATGCTGAAAATCATATAAGAAATAACGTCAGCCATTGACACAAGTTTTCATGGACTAATGATTGGTTATGATTATACATTTGGGAAGGAATTGTTTTTCAAAGACTTTAAACTTACATAGATTGGTATAACATCTGATAAGAAACTCAACTTGGCAGGACACATTGGACAGGTGGTAGGGAAAGGCTTCAAAATCCTTCACTTGTTAGATGATGAGAGCATGTACGAGAGAACTAAGGGAATTGGGTGATACAGTATGGGACCCACATCAGATACAAGAGTTAGAGCGGGTGCAGAGAAGAGCTGTTAGATTTGTCTTGGAAATTACCGCAGAACACAATCAGTGACAGATATGATAAAGAAGCTGGAATGGGATTCATTGCAAGACTGGAGGAGGATGAGGAGGGTCATGCGAATGTACAAGGTCTATATTGGTTTTATATTTTTTAAATTTATGTCTTTACGCCTCGTCGACGTCTTGGCCATTAGAGACGGAATGGGACTGGGGAAGGAAATCTGACATGGCCTTTTTGAAGGAAGCATCCCGGCATTCACCTGGAGTCATTTGGCGAAACAATGGAAAATCCAAATCGGGATGCCCGGACGGGGATTCGAACCGGCGTCCTCCCGAATGCGAGGACTCACCAACCATGCTCGGTAGTATACTGATGATGAGGCGTGGAAAGGTATTGTTGGAAGGGAAAAGATGGCCATGACTACAAGCTGGCACTCAATTTCAGACACAAAAGTGTGGGGAGATTTTGTTTCGTAGATAATGTGGTCAGGGATTGGAATAAATTACCAAGAGAAATGATGAAATAATTTAAAATTAACATTCGAAGGGGTCAAATGTAGGCTGCTAGAAGAGACGATAAAAATGCGTCCGTAGGGAAATTGCCACCGGGGACATGCACTCCAGCGCAATTAAATAAATTAATTAGTTCTAAAAAAATGTGTCTTAGCATCCGGTGGCTACTTTGATGAGATATATTTTAACTGAAACCGTTGTTGACGGTATCCAAAATCTGTAGGTATCGCTGCCATCAGAAATTGTTGTTTTTTTTTTGTTTTTTTTTTTAATAAGTTGATTACCTTGTTATTCTTTTGGTTTATTTTGGTTTTTGTTTTTTATTTGTTTCGATGTTTGTTCTTTAGTTTGTTTATTTGATTTTTGTTTGTTTTTCTTTTGTTGTCTTTGATTGGTTGTTTCCTTGTTTTCTGTTTGTTAGTTGTTTTTTTTCTCTTTAACCTGACGAAAGTAATCCAAGGGAATTTCACCAAGCGAGAGAAAACAAAATGGCCGCGTCTTTGTTAAGAGCGCAATCTTTCTACTAAACGACTCCACCTATGTTTAGTCATTGGAAGCTTCTTGTTAACGTACTTGGTGCAGTGGTATGACAGTGTGATCGCTCTGTTTGCAGTGCCGCCATCTTACCTGCCCCGCCGTGTCACACAGCTGCACGCTGTACGGCCGTCCGTCCACTCGTACCAACACTGAAAAACAAAAAAAGCACTGTCAGCATCATACAAGAAGAACCGCAAATACTGATTATATCTACTACAAGGAAAATTCGAAAACGATCTAGGTTGTTCCATAGGTTCGTTACCAAAACGAAAAAAAAATGTACGTAATTCTTTACTCGCCCCGTTGTCTGAGTTGGTTGCGGCGCCGTGATGGTGTCCGGCGCTGACACGGGGTTAGCTGGTTTCAGTCATGGAGGAAAGAAATATACGGAGAAAAAATACCACTTGTTCTGTGATGCCGCCTCTAAACTCTCGGCGACGGCAGCCATATTACGTATCCATACAATTGCTATTTGGACTAAGCAAGATATCGAAAAATTTTAGTCTTTATTTTCGATTTTTTTCGTTGTGTTACATAAGAACCCATCATCAAATTTTACTTTTTGCGAAATTTTTCTTCTGCATTTCAACTCACCTTTGAGACAGTATATCTCGAGAACTAGGCAAGATATCGAAAATTGTTATTCTTTATTTTTGTTTGCCTCGACTTTTTAAATAACAATCCGTCATCAAATTTTACTTTGACCAATTTGTTCTTCTGAATTTCAACCAAAAACATCTCACATTTGAGACGGAATATCTCGAAAACTAAGCAGGATATCAAAAAATTTTATTCTTAATTTTTTATTTGTCTCATCGAGTTGCATAATAATCCATCATCAGATTGCGGCGTCACGTTTATCCTAGAGTCCCCTTGAGGTTTTGTACATATTCCCCGTGTCTGTATGGATAGGTAATATGGCGGCCACGCCTCCCCACTCCTCTCTCCCCGGCATCACTTCAATGCGTGGTGAAGGTCCCTTGCGTCGTCTCCATATATTTCTTTCCTCCATGGTTCCAGTCCTGGCGGTGGACTTGGCCGGCAGCAGAGGTGGTGGAGCACGATTCCTAATCACCAGATTGTGCTGCGCCACAGTCCTCGGATAAATATCAAACCTCCCTACAGTGCGTATGGAGGGACGGCGTGCGACATTGTTGATGGATATTCATATATCGGGTGGGGACGTTAAGACTGCCACCAGCATGGTATCATTCGGAGGAGCAGGTGCGAATGAGCCAACACCCAATTCAGAATCTCCCATCTTCATCTCTCATTACACACTTCACAAACAACACATTATACTTTGAATAACGCATGCGAAAACACACAGGAAACCACTATCGAGCGTGGTGGGTGAGTGGTTAACGCTCTGGCCTCCCATTCTGGAGGACGGTAGTTCGAATCCCTGTACGCGCATCTAGATTTGGGTTTTCCATGGTTTCCCAAATCACTCCTGGCAAATGCCGGGATGTTTCTTCAAAAAGACCATAGCCGAATTCCTTCCCGTTCCTTGTCGTCAGTCCTTTCCCACCTCTAATGACCTCGACGTCGACGAGGCATAAAACCATAAGTAAAAACAGGGATTTATAATGGAGCGGTACTTTCTCCACGGCAACCTTAAGAACGTCGCAAGGCGTCGTAAGAACAAAAAGAAGACATAATTCTTTAGTCCTTCTCAGAATATTGCCAAAATTTAGATCATCCTGGAATGAACCTTAAGTTTTCACACAATATTTCCGCGATCTCTACTTCATCGCCATCTAAAGGTTTAAGAGCGCGCGTTGTAGGTTGGCTATATACATCTTTGGAGTACCAGCTAAACACTTCAGACTTTTTTTACTTAGGGCTTTACGCCTCGTCGACGGCTAAGGTCATTAGAGGCGGGATGGGACTGGGGACAAGGAACAGGAAGGAATTCAGTCATGGCCTTTTTGAAGGAAGCATCCCGGTATTCGCCTGGAGTGATTTGGGGAAAATTTCATAAAAACCTGATTACATTTCATATACTTCATAATTACTTCTCTGATATTTTAACCTCTTTGCGATGAACGTTAAAAACTTTTAAAACTGCGATGGTAGATGATATCCGCAACGAAGCAAGGCATATGTTACGTATCTGGTGGTTTCTTTCACAAGACCACGACATGGCAACCCAGCCTATTAGGAGCCAACTTTACTGGAGACAAAGCAGTCTCTTGAGAGACGTAAAAGCGAATACAGTGGAAGCAGTTTCCGCAACGCCAGGATCCGTTCACGCAGAAAGTAGGGCACGCCGCCGCATTTGTAACGGCGAATATGCGAACTCTATTTCCGTCACAATCGTGATGACGGAGCCCCAGCGCAACACACGTCATCTCACTTGCTCTTACGAACACTCAGTCGAACCATCTACACTAATATTATCTCTGTCTGTTTGTTACCTTTGCACGACTAAATGGCTAGACCGATCTTAGCAAGAACATAGGATACTTATTTCGGTACAAATAACATGTTTTGTCGTTAAATTCAGAAAGCTAACCGAAAAGTGAAAGAGAGAATGTAATTGGGAAAAAAAAATCGTATGCTCCGATTTCTAGGTCGTAATTTAAAACAATGCACTTCTGAAGTTAAATCCATTGCATATAAGTCATTAGTGGGTCCTCACTTGGAATATTGTTGTTCTGTATGGGATCCCCATCAAAAGGGGTTAATGGAGGCATTAGAGAGGGTCCAGAGAAGAGCCGCCCGATTCATGACAGGTATATGTAGTTGGCGGGAAAGCGTAAGTGCGATGCTGAAGGAGTTAGGTTGGGAAGACCTGGAACACCGAAGGCGTTGCTCTCGGCGGAAGCTAATTGAAAAATTCATGACTGAAATATTTGAGAATGACATCAAAGAAATATTGCTACCAGCAACATTCGTATCTCGGAATGACCGTGAAAATAAGATAAGAGAAATCAGGGCCCGAACCGATTCTTTTCTGTATTCATTTTTTCCGCGAGCGATTAGGGAATGGAATAGAAAGGATTTACCGGGCGAGTAAACTTAAAATCCGACAGGAGTAGCTTTCGATAAAGCTCTCCGGCCATCCTGATCTGGGTTTTCCCGGATCATTCCAGGCGAATGCTGGGATGGTTCCTCATCATAGCCCATGGGCGCCTCCTACCATATCCCGTATATCCCTTTCAAACTATTACCCTTTCGGATAGGTGCAATGCACCCTCTGCCACACACTTTTAGTGAATCGCAGAGTAATAGTAATAGTAGTAATAGAGACGGATAGCGTGTGTAATGTTATATCGGTCACTCAGGCTTTGTTAAAAAATACTACAGTTTTCACTAAAATTAGCCTAAGCGATCACTATCAATAAAGCCCAGTGACAGACACTGAAATTTGCAGGGCTACACTTACAAAAGACGTCTTTTCCCATTGGCAATTGTATGAGGCTATCTCACGGGTTTCCAACCTTCAGAGGTTATATATCTTAACAAAGGACGGAAAACCAAAAACATTGTATGCAAAACGGTACCGACATAAGATTTCGGCAGAAAGTGGCATACGTTTAAACCAGAAGACGTATGTGGGTAAGTGGGTTTGGAGTTATATTGGTTGAAGAATTGGTACTAGAGCATTGAAAGGAAAGGATGACCATGGGCACAAGCTGGCACTGGACTTGATGCATAAGGGAGTGGGAATATTTTCTTTTGTGGGTAAGTGTGTCGGGGATTGTAACAAATTACTAACTGAAGTAATGAATAATTTACCAAAAACGCTGAACGAATTTAAAACTGAAAATCGTAAATGGCAAAAGTAAATGGGAGCGGAATTGAATGCCGAAAGTATACAAGATAATAACAATAATAATAAAATACTAAAGAAAATTGTAATTAGATGATCGGAACGTGCGCTCCAATTAAAAAATTGAATCCACGTAACCTACGTGGCAAAACTTCAAAAGGCATGTCTATGTTCAAACATTAATTTCACTGTAAAATTATGACACAGGTAACAATAATGGTGTAAAACAGAAGAGGGGAAAGAAGGAATAAAAGTTGGGATCTGTAAGCACCAGATCAGTCGAGTTCAAACCGCGGCACAGAGAGAGGAGGAATCAGAGATAATGCTACGTCGAGGCCGACGCGAGCGCCTCTACCGGCAGCAGTGAGGTCGGTAATCTCTGATTTCACGGTCGTGATGGCAGACTCGCTGTCCGGAACAGGAAAACAGCAGAAAGTGCGCAGCCCGCTTCATATCTCACAACTCATACGTAAACATCGCCACGACCAACAATTTCAGTTAATACAATTTTTTCACTTGTGGCATTGTATTATTTTCAGCCAGTGGAGAAAAAAAATGCATTGGACCCTGTAAGGTATTATTGGCGATTTTAAGATATTAATTACTTGTTATTACTTCCCATTTTATACAATCATAAAAAAAGATTGTTATACCGTTTGTCAAGATGTATTGGTATGTTCAGGTGCAGTTTCTCCTTAATTACTCTTCCGTCAACTAATTAAGCCGTTGTAAAATAAATGAAATTGTTCACTTATTGTAATTACATGAGACTGGTGTGGCATTCTGTGATGTATGTTGTGTGAAACTGTTTCGAATGATTGTTTGTGAGTATGCTGAATGGATTACATTTTAATTAAAGGATACTGGTAAGTTACATATTATTATTGAGTCAAGCCCACTATGGAGGGTTTAAAATTGATTATTTTTTTATGCTCGATTTCGTTTCCAATAACTCTTAAGCCTAGCTAATATGTTATGTTAGCTTATGCTACATATCATTTTAATGCATATTTTCTACACATCGGAATTTTTCGAATTACTCATTGCAATTTCAAAAGATACATTATACATATATTCTTTGTAATTTTTTTAATTATTTGTAAGCAGTTTTAAGTAATTGTTTTTAATGGTTGCTGATGGTTTATGCCATTTCTTTGTCGTCCAAAAAAACTTGTTCCAAATATAGCTGATAGAAAGTTACGCCAATTTTGTCATCTAATGTGTTTTGGTAATCTCCGATAAAAAGGCTGATGTTTATTTTGAAATAGTTTTTGCAATGAAAGTGAAATAAAATGCATCTTATTTTTATTTTTTTCATTTCAAGTAACATTATCACCGTAGGTGGGTATGAAAACGCTATGTTTATAGTGTCATTTTATCTAATGCGTTGGCTGTTGCGTAAAATTACAGCATTATCTTTGCCCAAAAACATGGGCTCTGAAGAAAATACTTCTGGTGGTATCGTAAAGTTCAGTATTACCAAATCTATCATTGGCCACGTATATAACTTGATGTTGACGGAATGTTATACCTATACCAAGATGGCTGACCGATGCGTTTTTCTGTTCGTTGTGGCTTCAGCCATTGTTTTGTGTTAGATATCTCTGGTCGTTGGCAGATGCTCTCTTGTCTCAGGTGTGTGATGCCTTTGTCTGGATGATTTATTTCGGCTCTGCGTCAATGCTTGATACCGTCAAATTGTAGGAATCTCTTCTTTAAAGAAATGTTCACTAGTTTGTAAACATGAGGCCCGTATGTGTATGGGCGAGGTCGCGGTACCTTCAAACTTTTATTGTCTCCGGCGTTCTTTACGCTATCTCCGGTATTTATTGTGCCAATAAAAACGTAATGCTACGGTATTCAGCAATCACATGTACTGAAAAAAAAAGAAATATGAGCGATGGAAACAAAAAACGAAAAGTTTGCGCGCAAATCAAATTTCTCTGCCTCAGCCATAAATATAAGGAAATCTTAAATATTTGAGATTAGTAAAACTGGTTGATATTTGTTTCGTACACACAAATTCAACTTTCTAAAGACATTTTGTAAGTTTATCATTACAATATACGAAGGTCCCAAAAATTTAGATTATTTATTCAGAAAGCAATAATCAAGTAATTTTTAAGCTCTTATTTAGTTCCTCCCTTTTCCAAGGGTAGGTAGGACTTATCTGGTAACGTTGGTATTATTAGAAAAATAATGCTTTTTGCCATCTTAGAAAATGTATTGTTTCGCACCAGACTATCTTCCAACTCTTTCACAAATTTCAAGTGGTTTCACTTTTCCTTTTATATGGAAGTTAATAAAAAATAATTTGTCCACGCTTTGATGCACTTTAGATATCCATATCGAATAGTAAATAAGATAAAATACCTATGTCATGATTATACAGGAGATCTTTCTACATCTACATCTACATCCATACTCTGCAATTCACAAACATTGTGGGTGGCAGAGGGTGCTAAGCACCAATCTTAATCCTGCACATTCCAATCCCGAATAGCACGAGGAAAGAAATAATACATAAAAGCATCAGTACGGCATCTTATTTCTCGAATCTTATCCCGCCGGTCATTGCGACCCAAATAGGTTGGTGGAAGAAGTATCTTACTGCACTCGTAGGTCATAGAATTTCGCATATTCTCCAATAAATTGAAACATAAATGACGTCGTTTGTCTTCCAAACTATCCCAGCCCAATCATTGTATCAATTCTGTGACGCTTTCTTTGCACCCCTTCCAACTCCTGTATTTGATACTTAAAATGTGGCTCGCATACTACACTACCATACTCAAGCAATGGTGTGACAAAAGTTTTGTAACCCAATTCCATAACATCTCTGGTACATCCCCTCATCACTCTCTCCAACAACTGAAGGATTTTGTAATTTTTTCCTATTTCCTGTCCAATGTGTCTTGCCCAGTTGAGTAAGCTATCAAATGTTGTACCTAGGTATTTACATTTCAAAATTTCAACAAGCAATTCATTCCCCACCTTATAATCGTAATAAACCTTCAGTTTTTTTTTATCTGTGTACCTAATAAGGTGACTTTTATGTTATGTTCATACCGTGTTGACCTTCCCAGCTAGATATATTGTCCAGGTCACCCTGCAACTGTCCACTGTTAATCGTATGACATTATCGTACCGATGTTTTGGGAACACTGCAAGAAACGTTTCTTTGAAGCCTCTCACCAGAACATCGTTACCAGCGGCGGCATAGATGTTCCGTGATTGTGCCTTTCCCTGGTTCTCACAGTCCGTGCTGAATGCCTCGTCGCCATCTTCAGCTGTTATCAGATGGTCGCTCGTGAGAGCTGAAACATCCGGCCGTGAACTTCCCAGACATAGCAGCACCTCAACTGCGGGGCCGGGAGTTGGATTTGAAAGTGAGGTATACGGATGGACACAACCGGGAAGAAAACCGATAATTCGTTAATTAACGAAGTTAACAAAACTGCAAAAACGAAACTTTTATGTTAACCTAAAAAATTATTAATGTTCTTCTTAACGTCCGTTAAACTGAACTTCTGCTAACTCCGTTACCATGGTTTCCACAACCGGACAAATGTCGAATTTTCAGATATCTACGACCGGACGACTGGCCATTTACCATTTACCCTAGGCCGGGTGGAGTGGGGGGGGGGAGATTGCGGGAAAATAGGGGGGGGGGTATCTTACGAAAAGAAAAATTTCTGTATTTTCTTTGGTATCTCACTCATTATTTATTAGTAACGTACAAATTAATAACACTATTCATTCTTAAATTCTCCGCGAACAAAACTAGTACCACGTTCCGTATTCGACATAGTGTAGGTAACTGAAACAATAATCCAACTGCTTCACGATAATCGGATTTGCGACTAACTGTCGTGAACGTTTGAACACAGAGAGAAAAAGTTGAAATATGTTCAGCGAATAACGAGTGAGACGCGGCGACCTTGTTTACTTCATACATATCTGAGAAACCATCAACCCGTAATTTTTAAAATTTCTTAATAACCGGATATTTTGTGTCCGGTCGCATGTAGTGAACCGGATACGGACAAATCGCGTTAGAACCCGACAGTCCGGTCGAAAACCGGAAAGTTGGCAACCCTATCGGCGAGTCTAATAGCGAACGAATGAGGTAACGCTAATTGCAAATGCGAGTGTGATGCACGTATAACTGTTACCGTAGGCATGGCGGGTGAGCAGGAAGGATAGAGTTATCGAGTGTTCGTATTTTAAGTCTGAAAACCGGCTACACGTTTCAAATTAAATCGGTGATTGATTTTAATATTTTTACAATTAACGTTTTTACTAACATAGTTCCACTTTTAGTTTGTTTTGGTTTGGAGTTTATTAGTGAAATAAATTAAACTGATATTCGTTACATAATTACTTCACGGAAACTGAAGATCCATAAACTGTTAGTGGAAGCAGCAACGCTAGCAATAGCAACGAGAAGATTACAAATGCTTGGCCACATCTATGCGGATTGCATTTAAATAAAGATTGGGAGAACAGTTGATTTATGAATGAAAACTGTGTTTGCCTAAACTTTCTACAAACAACGCTCACGTGTCTAGCCCTAATAATCTTAAATAACATAAGAGTGGGAGGCAAACACCCTAATATATACAGGAGGGAAAAAAGTAAAAGCAGGGTTAACTAGTGGGAAAAGGAAAAACTATTCAAAGTCTTAATCAAGTGCTGCGGAATCTTCTGATATAAATAGCAGAAGTCTTTTTTTTTTTTTGCATCTCCATCTGGTAACAAAAAGGTTACGTCAATAAAGAATTGGTGAATCTGTTAGCATCGTAGTTACCGACAGCATCCTATCCCAAGCTAGTCTGCACCAATAAATACACTGTGAAGTTTTTCATTGCCACCATGATTCCACTACATGTTGCGGAATCCGATACGTTTGAAAGTGAAGTCAGTTTCCGGAGGGACATTGCGCAGACGTGTTGTTGATCGTTAATTTTTAACGGATAACTGTACATTGCGTTAAATTTGGAAAAATGTAACGCTCTAACGATTATAGAACTTCTAAAGTAGCGTATTAACGGAGTTGACCTTTGGATTAACTGTGGCCAGCTATGCGGATGGACAAATGAGGGACTTTTCACTCATAATGCAGGGGGCCCTGTAAACATTGGCGTGCAGGCAGGCAGCTGTGTTCTCAGGTAGAGCGCCCGCATGCAGCCCGCGGCGCAAAGCGGTCCTCAGGACCCTCTCCCACGGAACAAACACTCCCTGCAGCTACAGCCTCACGACACCCAGGCGCTGTAACGGATGCGGATGCTGATGTTTTGCGGAAGCGGAGGTGGAAAAATATAATTATTTAGATTTTGTTATTTTATCAAAAATAAATTTAAAATAAAAATAAGTACATATTTTAGGCCAAATTCTATCTTTTTTCATAAGTAAAGTCTATTTTCATATTACACTGCCATATTGATCTATCTTTGCCTCATCTTTTAACAACAGAAATGTAGGATGATTTCACAAGTTAAATAAATTACCTGTAATTACATAACTACAGGGCTGGCGTTAGCTGGGGGTGGAGGGGTGGGGTGGGGGTAAGCGGGTCAAATGTAGCCCGTGCGGCTGTAGGGGCCCCAGTTCGACAAGTTGTAGAGCTAAAAAAAAGAAGGTCGCCCAAAGGTTACCCCGGGCTCCAAAATCCTAACGCCGGCCCTGCATAACTACGCACGCGTTTAAAAACTAATCTTTGTCGTATAAACTTTGCGAAGTTCGTGGTGCTAGTAATTCTAGCGTCAAGCACAAGGCCGCGCCACCGCACACCTCGGTGTTCGCTTTTTTTCTTTTTTTTATATACTATATGCCCCATCGACGTCGATGTCATTAGAGGCGGGAATGGATCGGGGCTGGGTACGGGAAGAAATTCGACCATGGTCTTTTAAACGAAGCATTAGCCTGGAGTGATTTGGGGAAACCACGGAAAACCCAAATCTGAATGTCCGGACGGGGATTCGAACCCGCGTCCTCCCGAATGCCAGGACAGAGCGTTTCATGAACATAAGGAAGTTTGATAGGAGCCTAAGCCAGCCTAGGCGCCTGATGAAGACGGCGGAGCTGGCTGTGGAAACGTCGTGTTTACACACCAGCCGGCTGGACACCGGAGAGGATTACACTGCTGTTCTGATTTTGTTGTGTCCTGTAAATTTCAGTGAGTCTAATTATAGTGCTCGCTGAAGAGTTATTTCAAGTTAAGACTGTACCGTGAAGTAGTGCTGTTCGCAAAACTTGACGAGGCTTATAGGAAATGTTTTTCCATCGAGTTTCCGTTATCCAAAACGGCATCAATTTACTATGGAAAGCTTTTAAGCAGGACAAAGAATCGTTCCCTGGTGATCTAGAAAGAAATGTGAAAGAACTGCAGCAATATAAAAGAAAAGATGCAGCTCTTCTTAGTTCTTTTACGCAGCTACTATAGTTTGTTCTATTTTATCAATTAATAAACACTGATGAATGAGATTAGGAGGACGGTTTTGGTAACATCCTAGAAGAAAAGGATCCATGACTATATCTTAGAAGGAGGTTTTTGCAATAACTGATCATTTGCAGGAGTAGCTAATGTCATCATTTCCTTCAGAATATAGCAAATATCTGTCATGTGCGCTAGGGGGCGCCCCTTACTTCTTCTTCTTCTTCTACGGTAGTAAATCCTGGGATTGGTCTGCGGTAGTCTTCCATTCAGCTCTATTCTCTGCCCTCCTCTATATCTCCTGCAGCCAACATCTTCCATTGTCTGCTGGATGTATTTTAAACGTGGTCTTCCTCGATATCTCTTTCCTTCTACCATTCCCTCCAGTATTGTTTTTAATAAGCTCTCATGTCTTAAGATATGTCCATTTAATGTTGTCCTCCGTGTTTTTATACTTTTCCATAAAGAGTTATACTCTCCCGCTTTCTCAAAAATTTCCTCACTAGTAATCTTGTCCCTCCAGCTAATCTTTAGCATCCGTCTGTAGCACCACTGCTCAAACGAAACTAATCTTCTTTTCTCTTCTGCACCAACTGTCCAGGTTTCACATCCATACAGGGCAATACTCCAGACACAGTCTTTTCCTCGTTGTCCAGCTGATATTATTTGTTGTAAAAATTCGTTTTTTTTTTCTGTTGAACGCTATTTTTGCTTGAGCTATCCTGCATTTTATATTATTCTTGCATCTTCCATCATTTGTGATTTTGCTTCCTAAGTAGCAGAATTCTAGCACATCCACCAACGCTTCACCATTAATTTTAATTTTAATTTTTGAGTTTTTATCTTTCCCACATACCATGACTTTCGTCTTCGCTTTATTAATTTTCCTATTGTACTCCTTCCCCATTGTTTCCTCCATTCTTTCCAAAATTTTCATAAGATCCTCTACACTTCCTGTTCCTATCACAATGTCATCTGCAAATCGAATCATATTTATTAGTTTTCCCTGTATCTTTATCCCAACATCAATTTCATCTCTGATCTTGTCCAGTGAGTCTTGAATATAGGCATTGAAAATTAAGGGAGACAGGGCAGAATCTTGTATGACTCCTTTATGTATTCCTGCTTCCTTAATTACGTGAGGTGAAATAGGGGAAAAGGGGGGGGGGATCCGGCGAAATATCACGAAAACTCACCAAGGGATTGGAGGGGTCAATGGAAATCTCACGTGAGGTTTTGAAAATCTTATCGGACTTTAGACCTAAAAAAAAACAGTCTACAAATGACGCGAAAGTCGACTTTAGGGGAGGGGGGTATAACTTCCCTTGGAAGCATGAGATCTAAAAAAATGAAAGAAAAGGTCTCAAAAAGTTACGAGGTCGTTTAGTACGAGTGGGGGGGGGGGGTGTCTCAGTCAAAATCTCAGGTCATCTTAGAGGGGGGGGGGGGTCCGACTAGATGTCACGAAGTCTAGCCAGAGGGGAGGAGAGTCCGGAATTCCGAAAAAAACACCTCACGTAATTAATATTAATAGGACGCACACTTATAACATATACGGAATGATTTTAATGATAGTCTCGTAAGAGAGAATAGTTCAAAATAACTTCTGGAATTAATGGGGAAAGAACTTACGTGCCGCACGGAGGTTTGGGGGGGGGAGGGGGGTCAAAGTGAAAGAGACGTCAGGCTGCATGGGAGGAGGAGGGATTCAAAAGAGCCCGAAATTAGTGACGTAGTTTATGGACGCTCCCTTGTCAACCAGTGTCCGCTTGGCGTCGTCAGTGCGTGAGGTTTAGTGCTCGACGGTCGGTGTCTCCTGTGAGAGGAGCTTGTCTCGGGTTGGTTAATATTCAGCAGCGCGCGGGGCATGACGGGAACTCCGGCAGGTGAATTAAAGAGGAGTGAGCGCGGCTCGCATAACTCACGACGCGACACAAATAGTCGGCGCACCGCGGACTCCATTATTCAACACCAAACAGTCACAGCGGAGAGGACGGGGAACAGTTTAAACACTTTACGATCGCTTCCGGCGAAATGAGTCCCTGTCCGACGCGTCTGTATAAACACACGCCAACTGTACTAGTGACATAGCACTATGTGCCAACACAGATTTTATTGTTTGCTGCTATCAGTCTCTTGACTGGTTTCGTTCAATCCTCCATCCCTTCCTATCTTGCGCTAACCTCTTCATCCCAACATTTCCTTTACAACCTACGTCTTCAGTTACCTGCTTCGAATATTCTAATCTTTGTCTACAGTTCTTTCTTTCGACTATTCCCTCCACCAGCAAATTAACCAATCCAGCATGTCTCAAAATACGACCTTCTCTTCTTTCTGTAAGACTCTTCCATTAACTTCCCTCCCCACCCATCATCTCCAAAACACGTTAATTTCTTTTTTTTTAATCTTCTTATTATTTTTTAATTATTATTTTTTGTTTTGTTTACGGCTTTACCCCCCTTTCGACGTCAAGGTCATTAGAGGCGGGAAAGGACAGGGACAACTAACGGAAAGGAATTAGACCATGACTTTTTGAAGGAAGCATCCCCGCATTCGCCTTGAGTGATGTGTCCTGCCTAGTTGAGCTTGCTATCAAATGTAATGCCAAGGTATTTACACTTCAAGTCTTCGACAAGCAATTCTTTCCACACTTTATAAGCATAATAAACCTGTGTTCAGCGATAATTTACACATACAAATCAATCAGCCCTACTTTGAATCCCCACTCTTGTAATTGATGCAAGTGTCCCCATAACACAAGACTATATTCAGACAACGGTGCGAGATAACATGTTCACCGATAGTACCAGATAAATCCGCTGTAATGTTGGTATCAACGATGATGCTTATAGACAGCACTACAGTTACGTTTAAGCTATAATTGTGTCTTCTTTTGACAAGTAACAAATATAATCACCATTCCTCAACTTGCAGCCAAACAATGCTGCAGACATCTCGAAATATGTCAGGTACACCTTGTGAGCGTTTGTTTTTATTCGTACGTCGAGTATCGCCACCAGTGGAATATTCCGTACATATGACTGCTGTCCATGCCCACGCTCACTTCATCTCCTTTCATATTATCGTTGCCTGCTTTCGTTTTACAATTAACAGATATTAACCAATTACTTTATTTCTATTTTATATGGCTTACAATATCTGGCCTATGAGCAACGGTGTAACACCTGAACTAGCAATCTCAATATCATTAATTAATTAGCTAGTACTCTTAAAAAAAGTCAGCGAGGTTATCTTTGATACAATAATATTACAGTTTATTTCACAGTCTGACTACTTTATTAAGATTAACAATTTGTACTTACGTTCATTGCATTTAACAATGAGTAATATTCAAATGACATCCAACATTCACAGATCACAATATGTAAAAATATTTCTGTTTGCCCTCAGGCTATTTACATGTCCTATACCACCATATGGAAATTGAATACATTTTTTTAGGATTCCTTTTCTCTAAAACTCTTCTTAATAACATTAAAATTCCATATTACCGAGCGTGGTGGGTAGCGGTTAGCGTTTTGGCCTCGCATTCGGGAGGACACCGGTTCGAATCCCCGTCCGGGCATTCAGATTTGCGTTTTCCAATGGTTTCCCCAAATCACTCCACACGAATGCCGGGATGCTTCCTTAAAAAAAATGCCACGGCCGAATTACTTCCCGTCCTTGCCCCCAGTCCCATCCCGTCTCTAATGACCTCGACGTCAACGAGGCGTAAAGCCATAAGTAAAAAAAAATCATTCCATATTAATGGCGCCCATCAATCCCAATTTCTTTATCAACGTTCGTCCACCGAAGATATTACTTCATGCCTCTGGTGACATCTTTGACCCTTTTAACTAAGGTTTCCAGAGTTAATATTGCACGTTATTCAAATATGTTCACAATAATGAGCTTAATTCTAAATAGGAGCTATGTAAC
Source organism: Vandiemenella viatica (assembly GCA_031002005.1). Taxonomy (NCBI): domain Eukaryota; kingdom Metazoa; phylum Arthropoda; class Insecta; order Orthoptera; family Morabidae; genus Vandiemenella; species Vandiemenella viatica. The sequence goes on along the minus strand of CM061914.1, from coordinate 182,132,655 downwards.
TTACAAGCTGGTGTATGTTTCAAGAGAAGAGCCATATTAAACATCGCACGCTACACATTCAAGAAGTTACAGTTCTTTCTAACTATTATTTTGTTCAAAATGACGAATGACGGGTTAATATTCGAACTTCTAGAAGTGACTCGGTAAGTGAATGTCAGTGACCAGTGGAGTAAATGTACGATATAAGCGTTGAGGCGAAGCAGCTGGAGTGGGATTCATTGGAGGATAGAAGGAGGGTGAAGAGAGTCATGGGAGTGTACAAGGCCTATACTGGTGATGAAGCATGGAAAGATATTGGTGGGAAGATTAAGAGATGCTTGGAAGGGTAATGTTGACCATGACCACAAGCTGGCATTTGATTTCAGGCACAAGGGTGTAGGAAAATTTTCTTTCGTAGGAAAGGGTGTGAGGGACTGGAATAAATTGCCAAGAGAAGTGATCAATAATTTACTGGCAACACTGAAGGAATTTAAAGTAAAAATTATTAGCGGGCAAAAGTAGGTTGGAAGAGGGAAGGAAAAAAAGGGATGTGTAGGGAGTAGTGTTGTAAAAAACGGTTTTTTTCTGACTTGAAAAAAAAACATGAAAAAAACACGTCTTTTTTCTGGGACACGTTTTTTCATAACTACTAAATCTCAACTTTGTAAGACATTTATCGTTTAATATAACTGTTTTAGAGTTTACACTAAGTACCTATCTTAATTTTTAAATCTACTACATTTTTCTGGTTCAGTAGAAAAGAAAATTACGAAAATATTGGCAACATTGACTGAAGTTTTTACGAACGAGGACTTCCCGAAAAGGCTAGGTTGCGTGAGAAGGAATCCCCGTTCCCCGTTGTTTGATTTGATACTCGCTATTTGAACTAGTGCTGCCAGGCCCTACAAATTTATCTGTAGACCTACGAATCTTTTCCAAAAATTAGGAATTTTAAATTTATCTACAGTTTTTTTGCCTCTTTTTATTACTTATTGTGCTTCACTTATATTCGTATACTTGTTAAACTCGCAGCGTATAGTGATACTGAGTCATTGTCAGTAATTATGAATCATTTCCTTTCAACCGTTGGGTAAACCAACGATTAAAAACAAATAAAGCTCCTATTTTGTATGATAATAGATTTAAATTCAAACTTAAAATACCGTAATACAGAACTATCGGCGCAGTCTTTATGCACAGTGTGTAATTTGCTCACAATTTAAAATTGCAATCTCAAAAGCTTTTGCATACAATACAACCAGTAAAAGAAAACGTAACTAAGTTTACTTCTGAAGTTATGGATCTAGAGGAGACAGAAGAAGAAACAGAAAATTCCAACTCCGACCTAACTAGTGTTGGTAGTACTGATACTAGTGAATGTGGTACCGACGTAGAGGATGAATAAAAAATTATGTTACCTACATAGATACATTTATGAATCATTATGTAAGACATTATATGATTTAGTAAGATCTAAAACACACATGTAAAATATTAGTTCCGTAAATGAAACTATAATTTATCAAATATATTGTTTTCTAAAAGTAAAACAAATTTAGAAAAAAAACAAGGGTGCTAAGTTTTTTTTTCATGTTTTTTTTTTTTCACAAAGATGAAAAATAACCTTTTTTTTCAATTTGGAACGCTAGTAGGGAGATTGCTACCGGAGCGGGCGCTCCGTCGCAATTTTATCAATTATCAAGCACTAAGTTCGCCACTATCACAGTGCTCACAAACTGTCTCCAGGCGCCTTTGGTTGATCACAATAGCGAGCTGTGACTTGAGTGCAGCAAACTCGGCAGACTCCGTAACGTCGGTTCTAATTAGGCAGACGCAAACTTCAGCCTCCATTGATGAGGTAGCGAGAGATTGCAGCAGACTACATTACTCTCTCCTCCACGTGGAGCACTCTGTTAACACTCCAGCAATAGAACCACTTCCGGTATATCTACCATACTGCCGGTGAAGAAACTTTGTCAGACGGTTGTTTGAATATGGTGGTATATAATGGAGTCATTTGGATCGAATATAAGAGTTCGAGGAGGTTAAAAAGCAAAATCACCAACTACATACAGCTGCAAATATTCCAAGGCATCTTTTTCCCCTTAGGTTGGAAACTACAGATACAATCTGTTGAAATAGGAAAGGTGGAAGGCAAGGGACTGGGTTCTTTGTTTGAAGTGAAACTTTCTTTGGGCGCGATAGAGAAAAATTTGTTAGCGTTAGCTTGCGCATGCGCACTTCACGTTCTGCGCATGCGCTCTTAACGGTCTTTGATTCAAGCAGCTGCGATAGCGTCCGCTGTCACTTAAGCCCATGTTAAGCAGTGAGCATTCGATACATCGTTTTGTGTTAGTTCCCGTTACGCATTAAGCTTTCAATGAATGCATGTATATGTTTTAATATATGTTTTTCATGTATTATACCTCTTTCAGAATACAGCTGCCAAGCTTAAAAGTCGGAACAATCTGCTTCAGCGGCTGGCAGGAACTTCGTGGGCAACTGATGCGAATACATTAAGAACAACAGCCCTAGCTTTTGTTTACTACACAGCTGAATACTGCTCCAGCATATGGCTTAATATCTCTGACACCCAGTTGGTGGACGTTCAGCTTCACCAAACAATGCGCATTATAACTAGTACGCTTCTATCTACACTTATTCAATAGCTGTCGGTGCTCAGCAACATCCCACCACTTCCCATCAGAAGGCAAAAGGTTCTAATAAAACTATGGTCGGGAGCCTCTTCCCATCCATGTTAGGGAATACAAAGTCACGTCGCCCTGCCTGGAAGACTGCTGTCAGTCTAGCATCTAACTCCTTCAGTCTTACAGATAGCTGGACACCACAGGGCATAGTGCAAACTACCAATCCCTGCTCAAAACAAACGAGTAAACAGACAAACAAAACACACACACACAAAATAAACAAACAGCCGGATAAAATAACAGACGGATAAATACATAAACAGACAAAAACATAAACAAACAAATCTCATAGACATACACACAGATAAACGAGCAAACATTTAACTTATAAAGAAACAAACAGAAAAATACATAAACAGAAATACCCGATATAAAATAATTCTAGAAACAATCGTATTGGTTCCAGGAACCTGCAAATAGCTGACTTCAAATCTTCTTCTTTTCGGTTTTGGACTCTATGGATCACGTGGTTCTTACCTCTGACGAGGTTTCTATCTGGCCGAATATTCCTTCATCCTTGCACTGTGGATGTCTTTTCTTTCTTGGGTCGGTTTCACCCCTGATCCGGGGCGCAGTGTTATGGTTGCTAGTGTCTGGAGAGAATCGGATGCTTCAATCAATGTTGTGTACTTATCCCTATTGTAAATCTCACTGGGGTCAGTTTCCAATTGTTCGAGATCTTTTCTGACTAGCCTTGTCCATTTTGTGTTAGTCGCTTTCCCTCATTATTCCCAAAATATTTTTCCTGTCACAGAGAGAGCCCTGTTACACGTTTATCTATGGTAGAACAGTACTGAGAAACAAAATACATGTCAATGGAAGTTGTCAGAGACGCACAATCAATTAGAAAGCACGACACGGTTCTATTGTATGCTTTAGTGACGTAATCATATTCATAGCAGCAGAATAAGCCTGCAGCAACAAGGTTAGTGACGATTAGGGATTGCAATCCAGCAAAGCGGGATCCCGCATCATTAGACAGTCTGGCGGATCCCGCACAAAATTAAGCGGATCCGCAATCCGCAAAATCCGGCGGACACGTGTGTCAGTCTGCGTGACTCGCTGCCCCACTCGGTCTCTGTCGGATATTTTGCACTGTTTGCCTGTACCCTTCCAGTTGGTACTTGACTCGCTTGAACAAACGTTTGTTTTTGTCAACCTTCGTCATTCATAACTAAATAAATCCACTTTTACGTATTCATTAAAACTTGCGTTTCTTTTGAGTACACATATCTATAATTTGAGTTACGCTGCGTATTTAGTACGATCTTCTTACCATATAATTAGTATTTTTATGTGTCGCAGACGTCATCTATATCTGCAGATAAATTTATTGACAATTTCCTGTATTTGCGGCTGGAAATTTGCCTATTCGTTGATACCAAACTAATCCTTTCAACTCCTTGTTATTATTTCGACTAAAGACAACGATAGTTATAATGAAGTATTAATGGGTGTACCGCCGAATTGTGTTGTAAAAACACCATGTCTCCGAAGTCTTTCTCGCGTATGAAATTTCGTGTTTTAAGAACGCAATCCGGCGATACACCCGTGAGGACTTATACGCCGAGAATGTCTCCTTCTTATATAAAAATTAATATCCACTCTAAAAAAGGTGATACGCCACTTAAAGTAAAACTGAAATACTTGACAGTTTACGTCTTCGTGAGTAGCTGCTTTTAATAACAACGAGTCATCTATAAGATCAATCAAGAAATCAGGATACATAATAATGAATCCAACAAAAACAATTCTTGTAAAAAAAGGCAAAGTCTCGTGCTTGTGCAACGACAAAAAGTTACGAGATCTTGTTCTGAGGCAAGTCTACACTCTACAATCACTTTGTGAAATAAAATGCTTTCTCTCGGTGTTATAGATCGTTAATTAAAATTAAAAAAAATTGTGATGACTTGGCCATTACGGAGCGTGCACAAACTACGTGGCTCGGTCCAGGGGGAGGGGTTGGCTGGAAGGCTACGCTGGGCTACGTGGGGGGAGGGGGGGATTGCGAGCCAGGCCACGTAACTTTCCTTTCGTAACATTTTTCACAGTTAAAATGAGGAACAGAACTCACAACAGCATGTAAATATTTATTTCCCTCAATTAATTATCTCCGTATGTAATTTAGATAATCTGACAAGAGAAAGCAGTACAAATTCTAGACTCAAAAGGGGAAAAAAGCTACGTGCTACGTGGGGAGGGAGGGGGGTAGAGTTAAAAGCCACGTAGGGCTACGTGGGGGGGAGGGGTTCACAGGAGGCCAAAATGGAGCTACGTGGTTTATGCACGCTCCATAAGCATACCATTTTCTGGGATCCCGCGGGATTGCAATCCTTTGTGAGGATGTGTACGGGTGTGCAAGTTGTGGAAGGTGACGTTGTTGGCTTGTGGGCTGAGGTGTTGCTGTTACCATTTGTGTCGAGCCAGTGAGTCTGTTACGTCACTGGGCTGGCCAGACATGTGGAGCTGGTCATACGTGCTCACTCACTCGTAGTGTGTGACAGCTGTTTGTTGTGACTGCAGGTGATAAGCTCACCTTTACCTCTCTGTCACTGCTTCCTCCAGGAGACACTAGCGCTCATGTTTCCTATCTTTTACCACCTTCCCGAATATTTTAGCGTCGTCTTTGCTCATCATTGGCATATCCAAATTTGGAGCTTTGGCTTCACGGCTTAGTGACCTTGCCGGAGCCAAGCATTTTATACCTACTGCCAGGCCGAACTACCCACTAATGGAAGAAGTGAAGTGTCGCCATCTGTAGAGCTGTAAAAGTAATTACAAATTCTGTACCCGTGTGTATTCGTTACTAAACCAATCAGTACTTTTGACACAATCGAGCATTAGCATGAAGCATCTCATCGAGTCACGTCGCATACGGGATGACATTTTTTTTTATCTGCTTAACGTCTCTCTAACAGCGAGGTCTTTAGAGACGGGAAAGTATAGGGGGGGGGGGGGCAAGGAATGGGAAGGGATTTTATCATGGCCTTTTGAAGGAAGCATCCCGGCATTTGCCTGGGGTGATTTGGGAAACCATGGAAAACCCAAATCTGGATGCCCGGACGGGGATTCGAACCGCCGTCCTCCCGAATGCGAGGCCAGAACGCTCGCCGTTACACCACCACGCTCGGTGATGACTTCGTTCGTACTTTGTAAAGTTTAAGTAAATTGTTCATTTACTAAAGTAAGTTCAGGTAAAATTTGCACTGTAAAATAAAATAGAAGTTAGAATATCGCATTTCCCACCAAACAACTGAGGCCTGGAATGATATGTGGCAATCCAGAGAACAACACAAGGGAATAGACTGATGCCGCATACAACAACAAATACCGACAATACAATGGTTTCAAAAAAAATATGCCACCAAAAAGCTGTGACTATAATATCGAGATTAAAATTCAATCACGGCAGATTCCGAAGCCACTTGCACAAAATAAATTTAGCAAACTCCTCACTTTGTCAGTGCGACGGGGAATCCGAGGCCAATACAAACCACCTATTCTTCGGATGTAAGCATTACAAAGAAGAAACACACACCTTCTGGAAATACCTAAAACATTGGGACATGAGTTATCCAGTTAATGTAGGCCACCTCCTTGCTCTAAAAAATATCGCAATATACCAGAGGATGGTGCACTTCATAACAAGAAACCATATAGAAATATAACAGGGTAGAACCCACTCTACTACTCAATCTTTCAAATAATTATTGTTTACAGAGGTTACTGTTTTATTGTTAAAAAGTTTAAATGAACAATGACTCGTATGTATCTGTAATGCGTATATGTAAATGTGGGCGCATGTATGTATTTATATAAAGATACAGCACTAAACATACTGTATCTTGACTGTATGGCCAACAGGCCAAGTCTCAATGAAATATTTAAAAAAAATATCGCATTTTAGAATAAACGCATTTCATAAGTGTATGAAATTAATAAAATCTCATTCAGATATGACCAATAAAAAGGGAACAACCATCTCACATTATTAGTCAATTTTTTTTATTTACAAATTATGATCTGTGAATTTTAATGTTAAGCAAAATTCTAAACAACTCTTTGTGTTGTCAAACTTAATTTCCTCGTTAAAAATATTAACACTCAACAGTAAAGGAAATTTTTTGCATTAAAATAATGTACGCGTAACGTGTCTGTACTTAAACATTTTCCTTTGTAATGAAACGAACTCATATCAAAATTCCCAGAAATGCGCGACGCGCGATGTTTAAATGTTTATTCTGTCTTTCAGGTTCATTTAGTCGCTGGGCGAACCGTCCCAGTTCCCGCATGATGCGTCATTTTCGTTCGTTTCTCGAATCAAACTGGCATCCATACGACAAATGCGAGTAACGGAACGAATTTGCGAGTAACGTCTCGGTATTTTGAGTCAGGTGACGCATTCGCTACTGGATATTGATTTTTTTTTTTCTGCCGTCATTCTTTTAACTGATTTGATGCAATCCTCCATCCCTTCCTATCTTGTGCTAACCTTTTCATCTCTAAATACCCCTTACAGCCCACGTCCTCAATTATCTGTTTCATATTTTCTAATCTCTGTCTTCCTCTACAGTTCTTACCTTCGACTGTTCCCTCCACCAGCAAATTAACCAATCCAGCATGTCTCAAAATATGACCTACCAGGTTTACTACAGCTCCAGCCATCTGTCAGTGAAACGTGTAACTATGTTCTGTCTGTGGTGAGTGTACTTTTTGTTTGTGTAATGTATTGTTTATATGGCGGAGATTAGGCGCCATCACGGCATTCTCTTTGATGGCTGCGGAAAACCGCAGTCAGTACGGCCGGTACGCGGAGGGTAGGGTGGGGGGTTGGCTTAGACTCGCGCCCGGTCCCGTTGCATCTCCCCGATCCATTATGGCGGCGCCTCAGCGTACTGCGCCACACTGGCGGGTTGCCATGTTTCTCTTCTATTACTCCGGAACCGTTGGGTTGTTCGGTACTTTTTCCCGTAAAATTTAAACTGGGATGAGAGGGTACTGTTCTGTGTGGGTCACTGTGATCCGCGTGTGTTCGGTGTAGTGAGTCTTTTGTCTTGTAAGTGAAAGTCGGGAGAGGGTGAAGCCTGTTTCGGACCATTCAGTCGTAAAGACTCAATTAATTTACGCTTTTCGACAGAAATTGTGCCGTCTGCAGTTGAAGCTTTGATGTAAACTCGACTTTTAGCCATACTTATTGTTCTGCCTTTGTCTCTGTTAACTTGGCTGATTTATAATGGCACTTTGTATTCTTGGGTTTTGTGGTTGCAAATTTACCTAGTCTCGCTTCCAAATACCCTAATCCTTCTATCAAAACTAATACACACTAACATAAATGCGAAAGTAACTCTGCCTGTTTGTTACGTTTCTGCGGCCAAAAGGCTAAACTGACCATTAAATATGACAAGATAATATTGTGTATCATTAGGAAGGATATAAGATACTTTTTTTTCAGGATAATAAACATATTTTGCCATGAAATTTTAAAAGCTAACCCAACGGTGACAGACAGACGGATAGCGTGTGTAGTCTCTGTAATGTTATATCGGTCACTCAGGCTTTGTTTCTCTCACAGTCAGTTTGCGTATTATCTGTTCATAAATTTCATGTACGGACACAGCTTATTATAACGTAAAACACCCTGTGATGATGATTGGAATGGCAAGAGGTGATGATGCGTTGATGCCTCGAATTCGAAAATTTTTTGGAGACCTACTGTGTCACGGTCGCCATATTGGAGTGCCGAAGAGATTTTATTTATATTTATCGTGCTTTTATGCTTTTTAATAACTTCGTGATTTTGCTACGAAGTGGACCTATTTATTTTATTTTTCTGAATGTGCAGCTAAATTAAATAAATGAACTTATATTCTTGATACTCAGCACAGTTTAACTTATTTTAATAAGCTCAAAATACATCACCTTAATTACGTAATCGGGATTATTTGCAGGTTCTCCTTAGCGCTAACAACCTAGGCAATCTCCTAGTTATATCTGTATTTCTTGTTACTATGGAAACCTTTTAAAAGAGTAATACTAACAGGCCATGGAACTCTAACATTTCAAAGATATAGAATGACATTAAAATATGTATTCTGGGATAACCTGTCTATTATCCTACAAGGTCCCACCAAAATTAGCATTTGCGATGACTGTCAATAAAGCCCAGGTGAATGGCTGACGTGTATTTATCTGGGTGTCGATCATTTTTCGCAGGGAGAAGTTTAGGCTCCTGATGGACTGTGTGGACAGGACCCCTTCCCCCCCCCCCCCCGCGTTACTCACGACACCTCTGCGTGTGTCTGGAGCGGTATCGATTGACCTGGTGACCCGTCTGCCTACCGAACTTCACGCAAATCTTACACGCGTCACGCTGATGCGAGGTCGTCAGAGTGGGGACACGTGACATATCCGCGACAGTGTTTCCTGTGCAGAACACTTCCCAGTCGACACACAGGTGAAGGTAGGCTGACCTCAACCACTGTGTTTTTTTTTTTTTTTAAGTGCATCACTGTTGGAACTCTTAACGTAGATTTAAACCAAAAAATGCATTGCACAGAGTCTAAAAGTGACAAAAATTATTTTTTTTATGAACAAAAAATGAGTTTTTGTGTCAAATATCATGTTCAGGTAACCCAATCAAGTTAAAATACAAAGTTGTCGTGGACTTGAATCTAAAGATTCGCTCTGGAGAATTTGAAGAATATCTGTTGACTTTGAAAGAACTTGGAAGCATTAAAGGGAGACAGAGACAATCTGTCTCTCTCTCTCTCTCTCTCTCTCTACACACACACACACACACACATATGTATACATATATATATTATCTGCAATTGGACCCTGTCGGATCAAGCAAAGCCTTAACGATTCAGTTTTCTGAGTTTCCATATAGCTCTCATTTTTTCTCCGTGGATTCTCTTCCTTTCTTCAGTCCACTTCGTCCCTGGTCTCTTAATGACATCATTCTCTGGCGGTACTTCCCACTTGTTAATTTTTTCTCTGTATGTTTGTCTGTTTATGAGTTCTGATGAGTTTATGTGGGCTTTTTCCAGGTCTTTTTTGATCTGCTGGACCCAGGACATAGTTTTTAGCTGTTCTATGTACGTCACAATTTCATGAATGAGTCTTGTTACTGGGAGTCTGTGGATATGTCCATAAAATCTTAATCTTCGTTTCCTGATGTCTGCCGCGAGGTTTGGCAGTGTTTCTGTTGTCTTTCGAGATTTAAGTCTATATCCGTCATCTGCTTTTTTTTTTCTGGGCCAAGAATCTTTCTTATAATTTTGCGTTCTTCTTTCAAAATGCTTTCTAGGTCACCTTTCCTGTGTAGTGTTACAGTTTCGCTGGCGTACAGGGCTTCAGGTTTGATAATTGTGTTGTAATGTCTGACTTTTGTATATATATATATATATATATATATATATATATATATATATATATATATATATATATATATATATATATGTGTGTGTGTGTGTGTGTGTGTGTGTGTGTATACGAGAGGTGATCAGAAACTAAACTTACAGAGCCTGTAATGAAACGTGTTCATTTTATTTCATACAGCCAACTGATAGTATGTACGTACATTAGGTTATTTTTCGACATTCCATATCGGTTTATACACTTATTGCTCCCTCCTGGTAAAAATCCTTGTCCCTGCATGTTCAGCCACGTTTTCGCGAAGTGTTTCTCCTCCCTGCCTAAAAGGAATCGTCGGCCTCCCAGGTGCTCCTTCAAGTGATGAGAAAGGTGAAAGTCGCTTGGAGTGAGGTCCGAGCTGTAGTGAGGGTGGTCGGTGATCCTCGTCGGTCACGTTTTCTCTACCTGCCGCTAACTGTCGACACTACTCTGCGACATGGTGACGAGACATTAGAGTCTCTCCGTAAACCTCCACCAGCTGCCGGTGAATTTCAGCCGCGGTGACATGTTTCCCCCACAGAAAACAAATAACTGAGCGGATTTCTTTGAGAGACCAGTTTTCGAAACGAGTCGCCATTTGTATTTACCTACAGCTAGCGCTGTAGGTGGCTGGTGGCTGAACTATGCACAGTTGCCAACCACATGTCTTAGAAATTACCGCACACTAATAATTTTTCTACTACGGACGACACTGCCTAATCACCCGTCGCATATAAATACATATATATAATTACTTGCGAACGGACTGTATCGGATCACGCAAAGGCTAGATTCCTTTGATGACTCGTAATTAAACATTTTCCACTGGGGAGCTGGAACAACGGATTGTCAGTTCCTGGAGCGTTTTTTTTTTTTTTTTTTTTGGTGGGGGGTGCTTATGTGTTGCCATGTGTCTGCGATTCGTAAAAACTATGTTTTCTAATTGTAAGGACAGGGAAAATGACTCATCACTCACCAAAGTTGACGGCAGCGACGAGAGGAGAACATATATAAACACACAAATAAACTCAATATTTCGGTTAAACCTTAATCATGATGGAGAGAATGAGTCATGAGGCTCTGGAGGTGTACACACGCCGAGGGTTGCTACATGACTAGGTGGATTATTAAGGTTTAATAACCGAAATATTGAGTTTATTTGTGTGTTTATATATGTTCTCCTCTCGTCGCTGCCGTCAACTTTGGTGAGTGATGAGTCATTTTCCCTGTCCTTACAATTATATTGCCTAAAGCAGTTTCCTTTTTCCTTAGTTTAACTATGTTTTCTATGATACGTGTATTTTTGTTTGTGAAATGTGTAGTACATGAGGTGTCTTTGGGGACATTCCCAGCACTCGCCTAGTAGTACCGAAAACAGCGTAAACATGGTGGTCATGACGACTGGTAGGCTGTTCCCAGGACTCGATGCTAGTGGCGGGTGAGATTGTGTACTGCGAACATTATTAAGAAATGACGAAACGACATAAAAAGAAACTCGAAACATAAGGACGGAGTGGGAATATGTTGAAAAATTACTGGATCGAACAGACAGCAAATAAACCTAGTCAAAAAGATAGTAAAAATAATTAATAAAAAAAATCTAACTGAAAGGAGACATGTAATAATGGGTCTGCTGACTGACGTTTCCCCTGAATGACTGCCGAAAATCGCAATCACGAAATACTGGTGGATATGTATATATAAGGGAGCACTCATTTCCAACCTAGAGCAATACAACAATACCTTTGACAGGCATAAAACACCACTGTCAATGCTGACAAACAACTAAAAACATCTGAACGACAAAAATGACATACCAAAAGAAAAGATAGTGCAATAGAAATGATTGAAGGAAATGTCTATTGACAAACCCTTCTCTTTAACTGCTTGCAAAGTTATAGCAGAAAATGCTCTGGTGTGTGTGTGTGTGTGTGGATAGCTGTGACGGGACGGCATTTATTATAATATTTTAATACAGAAATCATGTAAGTTTGCTAAGTTTCACTGCAGCCAGACGTCGAGTAAGCACGTCCTGTTGTTCGACTTTCTGCCGATCGACAGTTCGGATTACAAGCTACACGTGCGGTGCTGAGCTTGCAAGCCGATACTTTTCCAGCAAGCTAGAATACATTGACGATCTACAAGATAACATCTAGGCCTCGGAGATAGATATTCGCTGCACCAACCTTACCGTACTCTGTTAGTTGTGAACTGTAGGGCTAAGTTTCATCCCTAGGGTAAGTATTACGGGTTACGGAATACCTCTGAATTTGTACAACATCGGCTGTGGTTGCAATTAAATGGGGTTTCCAGAGACATTGTTTTATTTCAAGTAGCTCGTAGCTGCCCGCTCCCTCTCCTAATTGCAAGTTACCTCCGATGCTCATGTTTATTTGCTAGCGCAAGAGAAGAAGAGGATAGGTTCAAGAGAGAAGAAGTCAAGAGCAGAAGATACGAAGAAAGTCGGCGCAAGTCATAGGGCATCGTAGGTTAACCATTTAGAACCCACGTGTCAGTCATCCTGGCACACCCTGTCAATAGGCATAGCACGATCCTATATATATACATATAGGGTCAGCCACACTGGCGTCAGGTGTGGGGTTCGAACCCACGCTCCCTCTCGGGAACCATATAGGGTCAGCCACATAGCCACAGTAAGTTCTGGTAGAACTAGCCATTTGAAATTAATTGCAAATAAAAACAAAATAATTTTCTGTTTTTATTTTAATCTTAAAATTAAACTGGAAACTTCTGCAGTCATATTAATTTGAAGTTGGTAATCATAACATTTTTTTAAACGAATTAAATTGAAAACAGTTTCGCCTTAATTTTTTGGTAACACAAAAGTTGTCACGTAGCCCCGGACATAGTAATAAATGGTGGCCTAATCGTTTGTTTGGTCTTACAAAAGTCACATTAATAATGGATATCAGAAGCATCTACAGTATATAAACACAATCTTCGTGGGCCCTGTCTTTGCTTCATAACACTGACTCCAGTCTTCATAAAAAAAATTCCACGTACGATGCATTCGGTCTGTTTCACTTGATTTGCTTCGGAAAGACTTTGAATACTTTTCTTTGTATTCAGCGTCCTTATAGCACCTTTCCCCTTTTTATTTTTTCGCTTCGCCCTTTTTACTGCCTTTACTTTTTTTGCGTGCTCTCCACAGTTTTTACATGGTGAAGATGTTGAAATCACGCCCTTTTCGGTTTTTCGAACCCTCGTGACTATGCGTTTATTTGACGCATCGTATTCAACAATCTGTAACGAATTTTGACAGGAGTGACGAAAAACGTCTGCCAGGAACGAAACACACACTAGTGTGGAACTCACTAAGCCGCGGCTCTTTTGCATTTGTTTTTACACTACAGGGCGCATATTTGCAGTGAAGTTTTACCAGCGCAGCGTGGTTGGTTTGCTAGAAGTTTAAAAGTCCGAGGACAATACGACCTTCCCCTGTACATATATATATATATATATATAGAGAGAGAGAGAGAGAGAGAGTGAGAGAGATTAAATAGCATGCTTGGCAAGAAATGAAAAGAAGCAAAGTGACAGGAAGATGAACAGTCTGTGGGTTGGACAAGGGTTCTGCTGGTCCAGTTGACATGGAGGATCTCAAAGCAACAGGTGTTCTGCAGCGTTTTAAGCCAGAAATGTCACTGGAGGGATACGTCATCACATTGCAGCTTACTCAATTTGGCAATGAAGCTCACTGGACAAGCAGTTATCAACAGAAGGAGAAGAGGAGTTCGTGGACAAAAGATATGGACGGGCTACAGGGAGCGTCCATAAACCACGTAGCTTTTTTCTCTGTTGATTCCACAAGACATTTTGCACTGTTTAGAAACGGAGATACTTAAATGATGAAAATAAATATTCACATGATATTGTGAGTTCTGTACCTCATTTTAACTGTGACAAAGAGTATGAATGGCTCGGAATATCCCCCCCCCCCCTCTAGACCAAGCAACGTTGTTTATGGACGCTCCAGGGATACCAATTAAAAGAAGAAGTCCAAGACGGAAAAAGCGTGAAGAGAGATGACAATGTATTTTAGTGTAGCGGTTTGAGATCTGTCGCAGGTGAACGCTAGCGACCTCGCTGACGGAGCCTTTGTGTCCGGCTGCCGATACAAAAGGCCTCGATTCGACCCCGGGTGGCTGAGTCAGCAACGGATGACGTCACCGCTAGCGTCTGATCTGCCCACTGTCAAACAGGGAACAAAGGTACAGATACAGAACAGCCAGCTCTGCTTAACAGAAACACCAAACCAGGCACTCAGATACACTGCAAGAGTATTATTATTATTAATTTAATTGCTCCGGTGGCAATACCCTTAGTCATCTAATTACTAATTTATATTTTTTAATAAAATGATCCTATATAATTAGAGTGTTAAATTGCTACCCCATCTAATTTCGTTATTAATGAATTTTAATTTCAAATTCCTTCAGCGTATTTGGTAAATAAATTATTCATCACATCACTTGGTAATTTGTTCCAATCCCTGACACCCTTAACCACAAAAGATAATTTTTCCACTCCCTTATGCATGAAATCGAGTGCCAGCTTGTGGTCATGGTCGCCTTTCCCCTTCCTATTTCTTTGACCAATATCCGTCAAAGCCCCATCACCAACACATGCCCTGTTCATTCCCAGCACTCACTTCACCCTCCTTCTTTCCTCCAATGATTCCCAATCCAGCTCCTTTATCATATCAGTTACTGACTGGATCCAGTGACAATTTGCTGCTCTTCTTTGCACACCTTCCGACTCCTGTATTTGATAACCAAAATGTGAGTCCCAAACTGTACCACCATATTCAACCAATGGTCTGACCAAAGTTCTGTAACCCAACTCCCTAACTGCTCTGGTACATCCTCTCATTACCCTCTCCAGTAAGTGAAGGATTTTGTAACCTTTCCCTACCACCTGTCCAGAGTGCCCAATTGAGTTTGTTATCAAATTTTAATGCCAAGATATTTACGCTTCAAGCCTTCAATAAGCAATTCTGACCCCACCCTATAATCATAAACAATCTTTATTTTTTTTTATCTGTGTACCTAATAAGCTGCCCCTTCTTGGCATTTACATTCATTCCATGTTGACCTGCCCATTTAGATATTCTATCCAGCTCACCAGGCAGCTGTTCACAGTCTATACCTGTTTTCATCCTATTGTATAAATTTTATCACCTGCAAAATACCTACATTCCACCGTGAGCCATCGACATATAATAGACCATTTTTTATCTAAATTTCTTTTTTGCATTTTAGATGAATTTTTATCGACAACTAGTCTCAAAAATGAGGACTGAACGAAGTGTTCTGGAAAGTCACTTCTTTGCATTTCCTACACTAAATACAATTATTTATAAAATAAAGTTCAATGCAATTCCTCGTGCTTTGCGGTTTATTTGAACGTTTCAGTTGTCATCCTGGTCCAGGTTGCATTTAAACCTAACCTCAACCTCCGCTGATGCTGCCGCTAGGAAATCAAAGCTTCGATCACAAGCGAATTAATACATTTACTCTACCTGATATTAGTGGCACCATGCGAAGCGATATAAACTTGACCCAAAATCTTCACGGGTCCTTACATATTTCTTTTTGTTGTCCGTGATTCAGATCAATATTACCACGTTTGAACGGCTGACACAGTTACAAGCAGCTGAAATAATTTAATAACATGGCGCCGTGAAAGCAAAGGAAATTAAAATAAATCTTAACAACTTATGCCACTCAATATTTAATTGCGGTCTGTGAACTACTTTCATTCAAACAAAGTAATGATTTCAGTAACAACAATTTAAATTATGAAACAATTTAAATTATTTTCTTTTAAGAAAATTTCTCGAGCCCTCTGCTGTAACGTCAAATGTCAATTGCAATTCTGATGCAGGCTAAACAACAATCTAATCAAAACTTCCGCTAACATTGCTGATCGAAAATTAAACCTTTATCTCACATATATATGGGCAAAGAATTTATCGAAAACATCTACATTGAAGGAATGCAAATAAATAATGTAACTAATAACTGATCTGTTAATTTAAATGAAATGTCTATTTTCTTTTCGGTGTCCTGGCAACTGCTATATTTACAACAGTTGTTCAAAATGGCGTCTCACAGCGTAAGTGCAGGCGTGGCATCGCCGCACAAAGTTCTGTAGTGAAGGTAGCGGCTTGTGAAACTCGTGAAGGTAAATGGAATGACTGTGCCACAGGCTCGGGAGTTTCGACCCCTCTGACATGCAATTAGGGGGCGTCCATTAATTACGTGAGGTGAAATTGGGGGGCGGAGGGGGTCCGGCGAAATCTCACTAATGGGGAGAGAGGGTCAACGGAAATCTAACGCGAGGTTTTGAAATTCTTGTAGAATGGTAGAGTTAAAAAAAAAAAATGAGGCAAAAGTAGATTTTAGGGGGGTAAAAACTGACTTTAGGGGGGCATGAAACCTAAAAAAAAGTCTCAAAAAGTTACGAGGTCTTTCATAAGGGGAAGGGGGAGGTTTCACGTCATTTTACAGGGGGGAGGGTGTCCGACCACGTATCACCAGATTGGGGGGGGGGGGCGGAATTCCGTAAAAACACCTCACGTAATTAATGGAGGTCCCCTTACGTGCGCCGTTACTACGCGATCAATAGCGGAAAATATCTGAGGGTATTGGGGAGTATTCTGTACGCCACGATCAGGGTTCGGAAGGTGGGGTCCTTAGTTTGAACGCTGCACGAGGTTAAAGCAGAACTTGAGTAGATTTTCGTTTACAAGTTCTGTTTCCTGACCAGGGTACCTTACCTCAAACTCATACATTTACCCTTCTCCAACATACCTGAAAGTCTATAACATCATCACGGGATCACTCTGTACAGTACGAGAACTGTATCAAATTTAAGTGAATAATTTTTTCTATCTCAATTTTTGTTTTGACCTCTTTAATTCGATTGGAAACATGTTTTTAATTCTTCCACATCTTACCGGATCACATGTTGATTTACTTTCTCTCTTGTTTTTTGCTCCTGCCTTTACGCCTCGTCGACGTCAAGGTCATTAGAGATGGGAAAGAACTGGATATGAGGAACGGGAAACAATTCGGCAATGGCGTTGGGAAGAAACCATCCTGGCATTCGCCTGCAGTGATTTTGGGAAACCGAGAAAAACCAAAATCTGGATGCCCGGACGGGGATTCGAATCCGCGTCCTCCCGAATGTGAGGCTAGAGCTTTATCGCCCACCCACCATGCTAAGTTCCACAGGTAGAGAATTAATATGAAATACCCTGCGGTTGCATTGCCTTCAGAACCCGTGTACTGTTGATAGTAGTGACTCAACAGTGACTGTGCAGACGAAACATAGCGATAAGCAGCGCCTCGCTGAGCTGAACGGGCGCCGGCCGGCCTTGGACAGCGTGTTGATAATATTGCATCGGCCTGGCCGCCGCGCATGCGCAGTAGGGGACGCTCCGTGCGAAATTGCGACTGTTGTAACACTGCTCTTTCGAGAACGAAACCGTTACACCTGCCACAATTCTGGTTTTTTTTTGGTGTCATCAGTCTCTCGTCCGGTTTGATGATGTTGTTTTTTTTTTTTTTTTTTTTTTTTTTTGTAAAGTTTAACGTCCCTTTTTAACAACGTGGTCTTTAGAGACGGGAAAGGATGGGGGCAAGGAATGGGAAGGAATTCGGCCATGGCCTTTTGAAGGAAGCATCCCGGCATTCGCCTGGAGTGATTTGGGGAAACCATGGAAAACCCAAATCTGGATGCCCGGACGGGGATTCGAACCGCCGTCCTCCCGAATGCGAGGCCAGAACGCTATCCGTTACACCACCACGCTCGGTGGTTTGATGATGCAATCCTCCATCCATTCATATCCTGTGCTAACCTCTTCATCTCTACATACCCCTTACAACCCACGTCCTCAATTATCACCTTCATATATTCTAACCTCTGTCTTCCTCTACAGTTCTTACCTTCTGTTCCCTCCACTAACAAATTAACCAGTCCAGCACGTCTCGAAACATGACCTACCAGCCTGTCTCTTCTTTCTTTAAGCTTCTTCCTCAAACTACTTTTCTCACCCATCATTTCCAAAACTCGTTCATTTCGTACTTTGTCTGTCCACTTAATTTTCAGCACCCTTCTGTAGCACCACATTCCAAATGCTTCCATTTTCTTTTTTCCGGTATTCCAAAAGCCTATCATACGCTAGCATAAATTACTGTGCTCCACACATAGCGTTTTAAACAATCCTTTCTAATTCTTAGATCAATATTTTAAACTAAAAGATTTCTCTTTTTCATGAAGGCTCTTTTTGCTAGTGCTATTCTGCTTTTAATATCTTTCCTGCTTCGGCCATCGGTTCCAATTTTACTTTCCAAGTAACAGAATTCACTTACTTCTCCTATTGCATCCGATCCGATTTTTAATTTAATCTACTAGTATTGGTATCATTCCTGTTACATTTAATCACTTTTGTCTTGCTGTTTTAGTTGAACTGAAATTACTCAACGCGTGTTTGTGAGTGGGCCATCCATAAAATACGTCACAGAAATTTTTGGAGTTTTCCTCCGTCCCACCAGACGTCACGGGTGTCATGGTGCGCTCCCCCCCCCCTCTTTACCAATGCCACTGGAAAAGCCACGTCATGCTACGTGGGGGGGGGGAGGGGGAGAGGTTTGGCAGAAGACCAATTTGGAGTTACGTAGGTTATGCACTCTCCCTAATGCAAGTAACCGCCATCCTCCTCTTAAGATCATCGATGCATCGCGTATTAAGTGTGATTTGCGTGCCAAATAACAGATCTCTGTTGTTACATCTTCGGCTAAATCCGACTCTCTTTTTCTTTACCCCTTTATACCTTGTCGTCAAGGAGGTGATTAGAGACTTGAAACGACTGGAGTAAGGTATGGGAAGGAATTCAGTCACGGTATTTTGAAGGAATGATCAAGGCATTTATCTGGAGTGATTTGGAGAAAAAATGGAAAACCGAAATCTGCATTGCCGAACGAGGATTCGATCCCACGTCCTCCCGAATCCGTATTTGTTTTATTTAATGTACAGTTACTACCACCGTTTCTGGTACAGTTGACTTTTGTCTTGGTTTATTCCACTTTTTGGTCAGACTGTTCAGTAATTTTCCAGTGTCTTCACTGTTCCTCATAACATGTGAATGTTTTCAGCAAAAACATGCATATTGATTGTTCTCTTAGAAGTCTCGCGTCACCTTGAAACTTTTCTTTCACTCGTTCCTCTACATACGATTTTAATATTAGTAGGGACAGATTGCAATGTTACCTCAGTCCATGAACTTCGAATCTCTTGATTCCCTACTTTTTATTGTATAGTCTCTATTATTATTGTATCTTAACTAGTATTATAAATGCAAAAGTAGTTATGTCTCTAAGGCTTTTTTTGCAAGTAAACGACAAAGGCAAACTTGATTAAACTCGACAAAGAAATACCATGTATCATTAGGAAGGATATAGGATACTTTTGAGGATAAATAACTTATTTTGTGATGAAATTTTGAGAACTAATCGAACGGTGACAGACAGATGGATAGCGTGTATGAGTCTCTGTGGTGTTATATCCGTCACTCAGGCTTCGTTTCTCTCGCAGTCAGGTTGTGTTTGATCTGTTAATGTACAGACACAACTTATTATACAGTATAAATGTAATTTTGATCTGCATTCAATCACTATCTATAAAACCCAGGAACAAGCACTGGAAGCAGCAGGGGTAGCTTGGCAGACAAATGTAGGTAGCTCACGGGTTTCCAACCCCCAAACGACAACAAAACCGAAAACGTTGTGTAGAAAATGGTATTCACGTAAGATGTGCCCAGAGAGTGACATAATTTATCACCAGGAGGAACTGTGGTTGGTTGTCCCCCCCCCCTCCCCCGCACATACACACACTTCTTTAGATTGATGATTTTTTTTTAATCATGTTGCAAATTGTTTCTCTACATGAGACAGGATTAACGGTAGAATGATATGGTCATTTCATCCCTATCATTTTATCACGACTCCACGCTTTTTGCGACACCTATTATGTAACTTACAACTTTCTATATTGAATTCTAGCAATAAACAGTTTGTAAACTATAAGGTGCAGTGACGTAATGTGTTTGTGCTCACATTGTGTGGCCTGTGTTTAGACGCGTGGCGTACGGAATGGCCTCCAATCACTCGGCGATCGATTGATGGAGCTGCTAATCCGGGCGACATATTGGCTGCCACGGCGAATTACCTTCACACCCCTTTGGGTGCGCGAGGGTAAGACGCGAGGGTGGCGGTAATCCCGTGATTGCCTCGCGTCTATCACTGGACAAGAAGCTTCATCCCCAGACCCCGAGACTCAGGTATAACACGACTACGTATTAGCCTCTTACAGCCTCACAGGTGGGATAACTCCCAGGCCACCAAGTCATTACCACACAGAGCAGTAATTTAATTTAATTAATTTACTCCGGTGGCAATTTCTCTTCGCACCCATTTTTCCCCTTTCCTTTTCTCACTTACTTTTGGCCTCTACAAATTTCAACTTTAAATTCTTTTAACGTTTTTGATAAATTATTAATCGCTTTCCCCGGTAACTTATTCTAACCCCTCACCCCCTTACCTACGACAGAAAATCTTCCCACAGCCTTGTATTGAAATCGAGTGCCAGCTTCTGGTCATGGTCATCTTTTCCTTTCCAACGACTACTCCTAATTCCTACACCAGTATCTTTTTACGCCTCATCATCAATATACGCCTTCTGCATTCCCATCACTCTCTTCACCCTCCTCTTGTCTTCCATTGAGTCACATTTCAGCTCCTTTATCATATCAGTTACGGATTGTGTTCTGCGGTAATTTCCAGAGATAAACCTAGCAGCACTTCTTTGCAACTCCTCCAACTCCTGTATTTGATAACTATAATGTGGGTCCCATATTCAAGTAATGGTCTGACCAAAGTTTTGTAAACCAACTCCCTTACTTCTCTCCAACAATTGCAGGATTTTAAAACCTGTAGCTACTACTTATGGCAATTTTCCTATTCACCTAATTACCCTACTCATTATTTTTTATTATTAACTTACGTACTTTAAGTATTAAATTTCTCCACGCATCTACTTTTTCCATTTACGAATTTTAATTTTAAATTCCTTCAGCGTTTTTGGTAAATTATTCATCAGTTCACTAGGTAATTTGTTCCAATCCCTGACACCCTTACGCACAAAAGAAATTTTCCCACTCCCTTATGCATGAAATTGAGTGCGAGCTTGTGGTCATGGTCATCTTTTCCCTTCAATGCACTATACCTAATTTTTCGACCAATATCCCTCCAAGCTCCATCACTAACATATGCCCTGTACATTCCCAGCACTCTCTTCACCTTCCTCCTGTCCTCCCTTATCATTTCAGTTGCTGACTGTCTGGTTGTTTGGGCTCCTTTAAATAAACAATCCGGCTGTACACTCGTCAATATTACGTAGAATCAATGCGTCAGGATAAATTCGAATGTCACACGAGTCAAGTTGTTGAGCGTACGTTCACCTTCCCTCAGCAGTGGTCTAGTAGTGAACATTGCACCAGAGAGTGCACAGGATGCAGGGGGGAGCGGGAGGGGGCGGCACGGTATGTAGGGGCAGCTAGGAAAGGCTGTGACGTCAACTAGACGAACCTCCAAACACCCATCTAGATACGATGTCCCGAGAAAGAAACTCAGTAGGAATGTATAAACGGCAATAAGTGCTGACTGACTTCGTGGCTGCGCTCTGTGATTACTGTCTGATGACGTCACCGCACACAAAGCCGATGCGAACAAAGGATACAAATAATTGTTGCCTTTGTTCCCGCCAGCTCTTTAGCTTCCTAACGGAGTCAAGGCCTTTGTACACCACAAGTGTTCTATTCCTCCGAGCAACCAACTATTCTATTAAAAGCCACAAGCGTGTCCACATTGGAGTTTATAAATAAAATGCCGTCTGCAAACAGCTGTTCTGTTGATTGTTTTGTATTCCCCAGCCTCGTTTCGCCCTTATGGTATGATGCATCATCAGTGTAGGTATGGTGATAATCTTCACCTGGCGCTCTAGAAAAGCACTGTATGCTCTTTCGTGCTACTGTTTTTGCCTGCGATGCTGGTTTGCAGCTGATTATCACCATACTTCCACTGATGATGACCCACACCATAAGGGCGAAACACGACTGGGAATATATATATATATATATATATATAAACATTCACTACAACAGTTGTTTCTAGAAGGCATTTTATGAACTCTATTAGTCAGCAAGTGTGAAAAATGGTCAACTACCAGATTTTTAGTGTCTACTTGGAACGACTTATTACTATTACTATTAATACAATTACTATTGTTACTACTTCGCTTTTGTGGGTCTTGATACGTTGACGAATTAGCCTACGGTAGATGTTTGGGTTTTCGAGCGGCAATATTAACCCAGACTGTTGCTATGATAAAGTGAAATCTGGACCAGAGTGGGAACTAACATTCTGTATTACAGCAAAAAACATGATGAATTTATTATTTAATAATTTAATTTGCTTTCACGTCATTAGTACTGCCAGTAGTTTTGCTCTTATTACTAGCAAAAAAAAAAAAAAAAAAAAAAAAAAAAAAAAAAAAAAAAAAAAAATCCCTAAAAGTCACGTAAGTAGTTTCGATTGCTCTAGCTCTTTTCATGCGTCGTGGTTCTTCTAGCTCTCTGAATGGTTTGATTTTCTATTTCCCTGTATTTGAAGGCACTGTATTTCGGAAAACTGAAGAAATAAATAAACGAATCAAAAGAATGTTGTGTTAATCTTCGATGTAATGCGCTCTTTGGAGCTACCTATACAGTTAACGAATAGATTATCATTTATACGTGAACAATAGCTGCGTCCATTGTTCACGTAGAGCAATGACACATAGTGCTGTTTTTAAGGTGGATCCTGGCATTTCAAAAGGAATGCGTTCGGTAAATTTGCGTGATATCTTAACACAGAAATCCCTGGAAAATGGTTCCTTTAAATACGTAGTGAAGTGAATATTGTTATAACTATTATTAATCCTGATGGATAACCTGTCCTTATAGCAAATAACCGATAACACTACTTATATTTCCGGCGTATTTTTATTTTCAATTCCTCTAGTCGTAATTTTCGAGGCAGTTTCCCGCAGGGCGTTTTTATTTTTTTCTGTGCACTTGACAGCTCGCTCGCCTGTCGCTAGAGGAAATTAACTGTCACCGTCTCTCTCTTAAACGTGTAAACTGTGATCTGCATGCTGACAATCAGCGCTGATATTGTTTGTGAGATGTTTGTGAGCGGAAACTTGGGACTCTGATAATAATATAACCGAGCGTGGTGGGTGAGTGGTTAACGCTCTGGCCTCGCTTTAGGGAGGACGGCGGTTCGAATCCCCGTCCGGGCATCCAGATTTCGGTTTTCCATGGTTTTCCCAAATCACTCCAGCCAGGCTAGGCCAGGCTTAACGTCCCCATCACCTGTGTCGTATACTACCGTCACCTCATGCACACTGTCGAGTGGTTTTGAACCTAACCCAAGTATCTAAAAAAATTTCTTTGATTTAATTGCGACCCACTTCACCTCCCTCCTGTCTTCCAATAAATCCCATTCCAGCTCCTTTATCATATCGGTTACTGATTTTACAATAGTAAAGAGAGATTAATTAAAAAATTATAAGGATTCAATATTTTCCCTTTTGGTAACGGAATCCTAAAAAAAAAGGCGTTATTTCCTAAAGCAAGCTGCTCAGGGAAGGTATAGTCAATTCGGGGACAAACGCCTTTATGCCTGAAATCGAGTGCCAGCTTGTGATCATGTTCATCTTTTCCCTTCCCTTAGTTCTTATACCAATATCTTTCGACGCGTCATATACGCCTTCTTGTTCACTACTACGACTCTCTTCATCCTCCTCCTGTCTTCCAAAGAATCCCATTCCAGCTCCTTTATCATATCAGTCACTGATTGTGTGCTGCGGTAATTTCCAGAAACAAATCTAGCAGCCCTTCTTTGTACCCCCTGCGACTACTTAACTGATACCCAAAATGTGGATCCCAATCTACACCACCATATTCAAGCAATCGTCTGACCAACGTTTTGTAAACCGATTCGCTTACTTCTCTCGTAAAATCGCCCATCATTCTTTTTCCATCACAACAGCTACAGATTGTGCTGTAATGTAATTATCACAGAAAAATCTGTCTACTCTCCCTTAAAAACTGCCAAAGTCCAGTGTTTTATAAGATAAACCTTATTTCTGAGCGTTATTTTAAACTGAATGTTTATAATTTTGGTATAACAGGTTTCATTTGAGTAACAGGCACGCAAGCGATGTGTATGAAACCAGAGTGTATGGTTAATACAGTACCAGCTTTGGTGAAACAGAATCTTTGGAATTGTGACTGGAAGGTTATGCACATTGGACAGCGGTCAGATACAGATAACATGACGAGCCACTCGACCAATGATTTGTTGGATTATATTGTAAAGTTAAAATATTATTTACCGGTTTATAATTTGACACAGCCAAAGGAATTATTATTATATATTTATGGCTTTACACCTCGTCGACGTCGAGGTCATTAGAGGCGGAATGGACTGGAGACAAGAAAAGGGAATGAATTCGGCAATGGCCTTTTCAAGGAAGCATCCCGGCATTCGCCTGGAGTGATTTGGTGGAAACCCTGGGAAACCCAAATCTGGATGCCCGGACGTGGATTCGAACCGCCGCGCCGTCCTCCCGAATGCGAGGCGAGAACGTTACCGTTACCGTTACACCACCACGCTCGGTGGAAAATTCATACTTGTTGTCAAGTGATGTGGTTTATTACTTATAATCGTTGAGATTAGGTCGATCAGACGGGTCTGTAAATAAGTCGCAGTAGTCTAATAGCACTCTGTATTTTTATTACGACGGATAATAGAGACTCCTCCACTTCTTAACTCGGTGATATGTTTGGGAGGATGAATTTCTGTAAACCGTAAAAAAAAAAGAGTGTTCCGTCAAGTGGGTTAGCACTTATACTGAAGAACCTGTCTTTCATGCGACCGAAACGATTTCAGCAATGCCTTTCAGACATCTTATTGCAGGCGCGTCCTTCCTCGCCTGTGTCACGGGTCGCATTGTCTTTAGGCGCTCAAGAGCAAAGCCTACTTAAACGGATTTCACGCATTTTTCTCTTGTCTACAACTCTTTTACAGTATTTGCAAAAAAAAAATTTAGGAAATGTAAACGAGAAGCAGAGCAATGAAAATAAAATTCGGACTATATCAGAAGAGCGTTCTAGGTGTCGATGAATAGGGGCTGAAGATACTAGAAACAGTAAGAAAGAAAAAAGGATGACAGAAAGAACAGAAAAAACACACTTACGGTACGAGCAAAACGAAATTAGTTGAAGAACATATAATACTGTTCAGTTTGTTCCTGATTTGAATTAGCACGTGGGCTAGCTTGGAGTGATTTCGGTTGCGGTTTTACAAACTTGAACATAGCGGTTTAAAACCGTCTCCACGCGGGTATTAGTCTCTACCAGAGATATTAACTGTATCAACTATGATAGTAAGGTTATTGTAAATGAGAAAATTCACTTTTAATGCAGAAATACTTTCAAAATAGACTGTTTACCGAAGTTACCAGGAAACTTCAGACGACGAAATTCTAATGACTTTCTCCTGGCAATATTCCCCACAAACCCTAGCAATTGTTATGGCGATGTTTTATAAGACAGAGATAAACTTCTCGACGAACACAAAAGTGACACTCCTTGTTTCCAGAACGCCAAACGGTGGCCTAAACAGTCCGTTACTATTACAACCAACTAAAAGTTGATTAATACTGGATGGTAATAATCTTAAATCAAGGAATTTACAACATTTTCACAGTCTATGTGCTGTTCTCTAAACAACCTGCTCGTGTGTGGGCGTAGGCAGTTGAGATGGGGGATGTTAGCCCCTCAGTGGGAACGACTGGGACTATGACAAGGTGTGGCTTACTATTGCCTTACGCAGTAGTCATACGTGTGTAGGACTGTGGTAGTTTTAGCGTGTGCAGTGTAGAGTGTTGTGCATGAGAGATGAAGAAAGGAGAGGCGAAAACACGGAACCGCTCCACTCAGGCCTACTTTTCCGAAAGACACCTCAGGGCAGCCAGAATAAACGTCCTCATTGTGGTATGCCCTCTCTCCATACGCACTGCGGAGAGGTTTAACCCAGGACTCTGGCGCACAATTTGGTGATTAGGAATCGTGCTCCATCACCTCTGCTACCCTGCCGGCCAAGTCCACCACCAGGACTGGAACCAGCTAACCCCGTGTCAGCGCCGGACACCATCACGGCACCACAACCAACTGAGACAACGGGGCATAGGTGATTAGGAATCGTGCACCACCACCTCTGCTACTCTGCCGGCCAAATCCACCACCAGGACTGGAACCAGCTAACCCCGTGTCAGCGCCGGACACCATCACGGCGCCGCAACCAACTAAGACAACGGGGCATTGGTGATTAGGAATCGTGCTCCACCACCTCTGCTACTCTGCCGGCCAAATCCACCACCAGGACTGGAACCAGCTAACCCCGTGTCAGCGCCGGACACCATCACGGCGCCGCAACCAACTGAGACAACGGGGCATTGGTGATTAGGAATCGTGCACCACCACCTCTGCTACTCTGCCGGCCAAATCCACCACCAGGACTGGAACCAGCTAACCCCGTGTCAGCGCCGGACACCATCACGGCGCCACAACCAACTGAGATAACGGGGCATTGGTGATTAGGAATCGTGCACCACCACCTCTGCTACTCTGCCGGCCAAATCCACCACCAGGACTG
Organism: Vandiemenella viatica; assembly: GCA_031002005.1. NCBI lineage: Eukaryota > Metazoa > Arthropoda > Insecta > Orthoptera > Morabidae > Vandiemenella > Vandiemenella viatica. The sequence goes on along the minus strand of CM061914.1, from coordinate 182,105,726 downwards.
GAACCAGCTAACCCCGTGTCAGCGCCGGACACCATCACGGCGCCGCAACCAACTAAGACAACGGGGCATTGGTGATTAGGAATCGTGCTCCACCACCTCTGCTACTCTGCCGGCCAAATCCACCACCAGGACTGGAACCAGCTAACCCGTGTCAGCGCCGGACACCATCACGGCGCCGCAACCAACTGAGACAACGGGGCATTGGTGATTAGGAATCGTGCACCACCACCTCTGCTACTCTGCCGGCCAAATCCACCACCAGGACTGGAACCAGCTAACCCCGTGTCAGCGCCGGACACCATCACGGCGCCGCAACCAACTAAGACAACGGGGCATTGGTGATTAGGAATCGTGCTCCACCACCTCTGCTACTCTGCCGGCCAAATCCACCACCAGGACTGGAACCAGCTAACCCCGTGTCAGCGCCGGACACCATCACGGCGCCGCAACCAACTGAGACAACGGGGCATTGGTGATTAGGAATCGTGCACCACCACCTCTGCTACTCTGCCGGCCAAATCCACCACCAGGACTGGAACCAGCTAACCCCGTGTCAGCGCCGGACACCATCACGGCGCCGCAACCAACTAAGACAACGGGGCATTGGTGATTAGGAATCGTGCTCCACCACCTCTGCTACTCTGCCGGCCAAATCCACCACCAGGACTGGAACCAGCTAACCCCGTGTCAGCGCCGGACACCATCACGGCGCCGCAACCAACTGAGACAACGGGGCATTGGTGATTAGGAATCGTGCACCACCACCTCTGCTACTCTGCCGGCCAAATCCACCACCAGGACTGGAACCAGCTAACCCCGTGTCAGCGCCGGACACCATCACGGCGCCACAACCAACTGAGATAACGGGGCATTGGTGATAAGGAATCGTGCTCCACCACCTCTGCTACCCTGCCGGCCAAGTCCACCACCAAGACTGGAACCAGCTAACCCCATGTCAGCGCCGGACACCATCACGGCGCCACAACCAACTGAGACAACGGGGCATTGGTGATTAGGAATCGTGCACCACCACCTCTGCTACCCTGGCGTCCATTAATTACGTGAGATGAAATAGGGGGGGGGGGGTCCGGCGAAATCTCACCAAGGGAGGGGGGGTCAACGGAAATCTCACGTGAGGTTATCGAAATTCTTGCTGGAGTGTAGAGCTAAAAAAAATACTCAAAAGTCTACAAATTACGCAAGTATTGATTTTAGGAGGGTATTTCGCCGAAAAGTGGGGTGCAACCGGCTTTGGAAGGGTGAGACCTAAAAAAAAGGTCCCAAAAAGTTGCGAGGGCGATTTCTAAGGGGGGAGGGCGTTTGTCACGGACCAGATCTCACCAGAAAGGGGGGGGGGGCTGCGGAAAAACACCTCACGTAATTTATGGCTGTCCCCTAACCCCGTGTCAGCACCGGACACCACAACGGCGACGCTAACAACTGAGACAACGGGGCGGGTCTGACAATGTTTGGAATAAAATAAGTTATTTAAATTAATGGAAAAGATGCTCAGGTACTGTGTGTAGCACAACATGACATCCCGTTTAATTTAAAATACACGAGAGGAGACGGAAGATTAAAATGCCGAGAACACAAATAAATTAAACACGCTTACAATGTTTGTCACACGCATTCAAACAGTTTCACGTAATACACAGACTAAAATTACACAAATATAAGAACCAGTTTCGCCTAATTACAGTTAATGAATAATTTCCTTTAGGTTACATAAACTTAATTAGTTTACAGAAGAGTAATGGAAGGTAAACGAGGTTACGGTAATGTTTTAACGGTTCCCTAATTATTTTTCTATTTAAGCCTCTTCTAAGTGAAAAAAGAAAAAGCCGACGGCCGCGGAAAGCCTGAAAAAACAAATACAAAGCTTCAAGGATAATTAGGACGGCAAGAGGTGGAGAAGGAAATACGTGAAGCGGCAAACGCCGCAGCAGAAAAACAAAGGAATAAAAATCAACGAGGCGCCTTCAGATTCGAAATTTAAACTAACGGCGGATAAAGTTGGCAGCCCTTGCTGGTATAGCGCAAAAAGTAGAGCACGTATACGGATTGTTCAGCCACAAATGTGGAACTTAGCGTGGTGCGTGCATCGGCCAACGGTTACAATTTTATGGGCAACACAAACCACCCCAAATAACTGTAAATAGCCCTCAAAACACCTATGCTTATATTAGCATTTATAATTACAACTTTCCATTAACATTTCAAACATCGTGCTGTTTTTTGATCGTATTACGCATCATTTGCTTAGTTTCCTTTCATAAAAATCAACGTTGATTCACATGAAAAAAAAATACTAATTAATATTTTGAATACTTATGCCGTTTTCCTTAGCTGCTATACTAATACTAGATTTTTTCTTATTCGTCTAGTGCAGCTAACAAATGAAAAACTTCGTTACGGCACATGCATTTCGGTTTTATTAGACCATCATCAGTGCCAATTTGTTTGTATACTACAATAATGTGTTGAACTGTTCCACATCAGTTTATGCTTTTGAGGTTTTTCACCCACTGTACAATTATGTACAAAAAACATATTTGCACACGTACATTTCGAAAGTAGCTACTGGAACAAGTTTTTGTTATCGTTTTTCCTCATGAAGTTTTTCACCCACTGCACAATTTTTTTTATAAAAAGCATAGTTTTACACATTACTTTTCAAATGTAGCTTTTGTAATTAACAATTACAAAAGCTTGTTTCAGAAGGTGCATTCGAAAAGTGATGTGCAAAAATATGCTTTTTATACAAAATTGTACAGTGGGTGAAAAATCTCAAGAGGATAAACTGATATTTTTTTTTTTAACTTCTTAACGTCTCCTATAACAACTAGGTCTTTAGAGACGGGAAAGGATGGGGGGCAAGGAATGGGAAGGAATTCGGCCATGGCCTTTAGAAGGAAGCATCCCGGCATTCACCTGGAGTGATTTGGGGAAACCATGGAAAACCCAAATCTGGATGCCCGGACGGGGATTCGAACCGCCATCCTCCCGAATGCGAGGCCAGAACGCTAGCCGTTACACCACCACGTTCGGTGATAAACTGATATGGAACAGTTCAACACATTATTGTAATATACAAAAAAAATTGGCACTGATGATGGTCTAATAAAACCAAAATGCATATGTCGTAACGAAGTTTTTCATTTGTTAGCTGCACTAGATGGATAAGGAAAAAAAATGACAAGAAACAAACAAACAAAAAACAAACAAACAAACAAACAAACAAACAAACAAAAAACAAACAAACAAACAAAAAACAAACAAAAACCAGCATACAAATTAATACTTAACCAACTTCCATCTCTATATTTAGTTCCTAAGATTAAAATTCATAAAAGGCTGGTCTGAGGTGTGTTACAAGCATCGCAGCGAAATGAAGACGGGACAGCAGCGTGAGAGGCTCGGACGGAAGTGGAGGCAGCGGAGCGGGTCCGTGGGAGAGAGAAGCCCCACACTCACAGACAACACCCACCACCAAGCCATCGGTATTGCACAGGAGCGTTCAAACAGCTAGCGGCGGGCCTTACCCTACGCTTAAACGCGGCCCTGAATCCGCATATGAAAAAATACAACCCCAATAACCACAATGTGCTTGGCAGTTTGGCACAAGCATATGACGAACACAGATGAAACGAATGGCACGTGCACTTAAGCATAAAAATATTGGGAATTTCGTCTTGCAGCCATGTTACAACGGAATTATTACACCACATAATTACACTTGCCCCATCAGATGCAAAACCCATTGAAATATATGTGACGAAGGTAAATGGTTTACAAGTAGGCAACATGGGTTCAGGCAAAAGATCTTCATGTCAGTCTCAATTGGTGGGATATATGCAAGATATTTCAGATGAAATGGATAAAGGGGGCCAAATTGATAGTGTAGCACTAGATCTGTCAAAGGCGTTTCACAGAGTGAGCCATAAAATGGTAGTAAATAAGGTAAAAACTATTGGAGTGGATGAGACAGTGATTTTCTTGGTAGAAGAATTTTTATAAGGTAGAAAACAGAAAGTTATGGTAGGAAATGCAGTATCAAAAGAAGTGGATGTAAAAATTGGAGTGCCGCAGGGTAGCGTATTGGGACCATTGCTATTCATTATTCTAATGAATAATTGTGTTGATTGTTTACTATCTGAAATCAGATTGTTTTCAGATGACATGATGCTATGTAAAAGTATCAAAGCGATAGAGGACTGTAAACAGTTGCAGGGTGATCTGGACAGAATATCTAGTTGGGTTTGTAAACATGCGATGAAGGTAAATGCAAAGAAGAGTCAGCTTATTAGATACACAAATAAAAAACAAAAGGTTAATTAGGAATATAAGGTGGGGAAAGAATTGCTTGCTGAAGACTTGAAATGTAAATACCTTGGAATTACATTTGATAACAAGCTTAACTGGGCAGGACACATAGGACAGGTGGTAGGAAAAGGTTTCAAAATTGTGCACTTGTTGGAGGGAGTGATGAGGGGATGCACGAGAGAAGTAAAGGAATTGGGTTACAAAACTTTGGTCGGATCATTGCTCGAATATGGTAGTGTAGTATGGGACCCTCATTTTGAGTATCAAATACAGGAATTGGAGTGGGTGTAAAAAAGGGCTACTAGATTTGTTTCTGGAAATTATCGTAGAATGCAATCAGTAACAGATATGATAAAAGAGCTGGAATGGGATTCATTGCAAGACAGGAGGAGGGTGGATAGGGCCATGGGAGTGTACAGGGCGTATACTGGAGATGAGTCATGTAAAGATATTGGTGTAAGAATTAAAAGTAATGCCTGGAAGGGAAAAGATGACCATGACCACAAGCTGGCACTCGATTTCAGGCACAAGGGTGTGGGAAGATTCTCTTTTTTAGGTAAGGGTGTTAGGAGTTGGAATAAGTTACCGAGGGTAAAAACGTTGAAAGAATTTTAAGTTAAAAGTTGTAGAGGGAAAATGTAGGTGGGTGCAGGAGAGGGGGAAGAGAGGTGTTTAGGGAAATAGCCACCGGATCGTGTGCTCCATTGTAATTTAATGAGCCATCTGGTGCTGTTTCTGTCGTCGATACGTGATGAACTATATTCTTATTCTTGTCAGCTACTGTCTCCGGTGACCTTCTATCGTGCGGGATATTCTTTATGGCTGCCACTGCCTGTTTAAGTTCACACGCCCACATTTTAACACAGCTGCTGATTTTTTTTATTGCTTTCCTCCCCGTTGATGTCGAGTCCATTAAAGGTGGGAGAGGAATAACCATCAGAAACGGGAAGGAATTGTGGGGAGGTACAAAGGAACCGGGCACGGGCCCAGGACGTCCTCACTGCTGTTTACTAGGTGGTTTTCCGAAACCATCAAGGCAGACGCCGGGACAATCTCCAATCTCCGACTCATAAACTACACATGACACAAACAAAAAAAACACTTATCACACGCACAACATAGTGACACTTTTCACAGACAGATGGCAGCACTTCAGTTCCTCCGCTCGTACGTAGTACGACCTGGCAGTCGGTATGAAATGCTTTACGTCAGCAAGGGCTTGCGACCGTAAAACCAAAGATACAAATTTGATCACGCCATTGATGAGCAAAATTCATTAAAAGCAAGCTACCCCTAATGTTGAGAAAAAGGTTGTGAAGAAGAAGAAAAAGAACCGGAAGGAATGCGGCAAAATCATTTTTTTAAGGTAAAGTTCCTGAGAAAGAGTGTAAAATCGAAATCTGTATATCCGGACAAGGATTCGAATCTGCGTCCTCCCGAATGCGAGGACAGAGCCCTCAGCTGGTCACACGTAATACCACCATTACGTACCAAGATATACTCACGAATACCCTTAATGGCATCTCTGTGGCCTACAGGTAGAATATTAAAAATTTAATTCTAACTGAATTAAAGGTATCATGATAAAAAATAAATTAGTAAAAATTGTTCGAGTAAGATGGATTCCTTTGCTCTTACTATAAAACGATATAAGCAAGTATTAACTACTAGCGTAAGCCCGTGACAAGGTTTTTTTTTTTTTTTTGTATTGTCACGGATTTTGAATAGTTCCAACTTTCAGTGTGGAAGATTGTGACAGGTTACCTAGGTCTGACCAAATACGATCTTAAGCTGTGTTCGAGCCTTAGTGTGAATAAAATCTTTTGAGCTTGAAGAACTCAGAAGATTTAATAGCGGTAGGTATTAAACACGGACAGGAACGGTCGCGCTTTCGTAGACTCGAACTTGCTGTCCATACTTGACTTGTATTTGAGCGTTAAAGTTCACTCTGCAAAATGTGAAGAATTCCTGTCTGCTTCAAAAAGACCCCTTTTTTTTGTTTTGTTTCTAGTGATGCTGGGCATTCACAACGTAATCTTTGGCCATAGTGTTTGTAACGGCCACAGATACCAGATTATTAAACAGTTGAGCAACTCAGAAGAAATGAATTGCGAGAATACTCGGTTTGGTAACATATTTGGTCTGGCGTCCACTTTAAACAACCTAATAACTCACGTACAGCGAACATGAACAAAGACCATTAACGAAAGCGGTCAGTAAAATACATGAAAAGCAAATAAATCGTAATGTGTAAACGTTGGTCAAGCAAACACATTAGTGAAAGTTTTAATTAAATTGAAGTTTAGCCTAGCGTGATATGACAACTGGTATTCGTAGTTACAGCAGAGACCGTGAACAATTTAAGTTTTGTATTTTGTTCTCATTAGCAACAGGTTACTGGAAAACAGTTTCATGTTTTTTCAGCCGTAAAGCTTATCGATATTTTTTAACCGTGAAACTATTAAAAGCAAACTTAATGAATGTATTATGGCAATCAATTTGGTAGCAGTTCCTTAGCTATTAAATCGTGGACATAACGTCGAATTTCTCTACTGATATCTCTGGTGGCTGTTAATTTGCGAGCGAAGGATGACACGTGACACAGTACTCCAGCCAATAGCTACCGAGGTGGGTGAGTGAGCTTAGGTTATTATATAGTGGATTAGACAGTAGTGGTCTGATGTCTCAGTGATTAAGGTGTCAAACTGAGGCTCGAAAGGTCCCCGGTTCGAATCCCTATATTGGTGGGGATTTTCAAGACGATAGAAAGTATTTGAAAGCAACTGTATATTTCAACGTCTATTTTCTCGGCAGCGGCGAAGAAGCGCATGTCACTGCTTTGCCTCATTATATCTCTGGCCATGAGGTTTTATTACACACAGAATGAATTGAATCTGAATTTTGCAGTTGGTGGCCTCCCCTCGTAAGATGGCGGCTGGATGCGGTGTGAAAGTGGTTGCGCGCTATGACGGCAGCTCGTCAATGTCCCCGCAATCTGCTGATGGACCGCACCCCCCCCCTCTCTCCCTGGGGGGCCCGAGGCAACTTGTCTCGGGTCTCGCGACGGCCCCTGGGGCCGGCGGTCCCGACCACTTTGCTGCGCACTTTGTTTCTGAGATGGCTTCGGGCTCGGCACCTGGGAACCACAGCACAAAGCCCTAGAAACAGCGCACTCACCACGAACACAAGCAACAAACAGCAAAGCACACGAAAAGAAGATACTCCACTTTTATTATTATTACTAGATGGCAACCACAACTTTGTGTTTGTAAAAAAATTTGATTGATAACTACCGACATGCAACCACCTTAGTGCAAGATGGGATAATACCACACACAAACACCAGTGGTCTGCGCAGGGTATTTACGGCTGCAAAGTGAAATATAGGGACACATTGGTGGAAATATGAAAATGCCCTCGGTTGACTAATTTCAACTTTTATATTTCCTACACATCCACAGCAACCACCATAGTGGACGGTGGCAATCTTGAGGCAGCTACCAAATACAAGCACCTGCGCTAGGTAGTTTTAGCTGAAAAGTGAAATATGAGGACACACTCGTCTTAGGTCGAAATATGAAAGTGCCTCAAGGTCGACAAATTCCAACCACCATATCTTTCATACCCCCATAGCTACCGACATACAATCACCATAGTGCACGATGGGAAACTCGATGCTACTAGCACACACAAACATCGGTGGTCTGCGCTATGTAGTTGTGGCGGCAAAGAGAAATATATGGCACATGTTTTTCGTCGAAATACGAAAATGTTCTTGATCGGCCACTTTAAACCACCATATCTCCCACACTCCAACAGCTACCGGCATTCGGCCAAAGGTGTGCACGATGGGAAACTCGATGCTACGACCACACACAAACACCAGTGGTCTGCGCTAGGTAGCGGTGGTTGCAGGTCGAAATAGAGGGAGACAGACGTCCATTATATATATATATATATATATATGTCGGATTCATCCGGGGAAGATCAGAAGTCGGGCGGGTTGAATGGAGTTCCTAGCTCAGGGTAGATGGCTCACTAGCGGAGGTAGACTGTGGATATTCCTCGGACAGTTTAGAGTAACTACGAGAACACAGCGGATACAAGGATCCGGTTTATTAGACTCAGTCTCACATTACACAATGACAGATGGCGGAGTGATGATGCCTCGGTGGTCGGGCGTGAAGAGAGCCAGTCTGCTGTGTGCTGCGGTTAAATAGCTCCTCGTAGGTCACTCTGCAGTCGCTGTGGCGCTGGTATCCTGCTCGCTACGTCTGTGGCGCCATCTAGTAGCGTAGCCCCATATTCCCGGTCCGACACACACACACACACACACACACACACACACACATATATATATATATATAAAGATTTAAAATTGCTACCCCTAGAAATGAGCGGTCTGGTAGCTCAGTGGTTAAGGCGCTTGCTTTCAAAAAGTTGGTTGCTCTGCAAAACTTAAAGAATTTCTGTTGATTCTGAAGAGACTTGGAAGCAATAAAGAAGGGCACAGACATATCAGTGCGCAAATACTTCAATATTCATTTTGAAAATATTTAAATTTCTGAGCTATTATCGCTAGAATACTTTTTTCCCCATTACAGCAGGCAGATACACGTTTATAGACACTTTTTATTTGATAGATATTTAAAACTATCGTAGATACACTTACGGAAGAATTTCCCGCGATCAGCAAGTGTTAGTTATGTACAACTTGTTGTTACCCGCGACTTTGCAAGGCGTGTAATTAAAATTTTATTGCTACATTAGGATATTCATAGCTGCAAGTTACGTGAAAGGCATAGTAAAAAGTACGGAGTGTGTATAATGAGACGGGGAAGCTTTGCTAAGTGCACTTCTGCTACTTTAAGTGCGTGTCCCTGGGCTTTATTGGTAGTCATCGCAAGCAACGCAAATCCATATCTATACTATAATACATTGTGTTTTTCTTATAGGTTTATACCTCGTCGACGTCATAATTAGAAGCGGGAAAGGATTAGTGACAAGGAACGGGAAGCAATTTGGCAATGACCTTTTTGAAGGAACCATCCTGGCATTCACCTGGAGTGATTTGGGGAAATCAAAATCAAAATCTGGATGCCCGGACGGGGATTCGAACCCACGTCCTCCCGAATGCGAGGCCAGAGCGTTAACCACTCACCCACCACGCTCGATGACAGATCATACACAAACTGACTGCGAGAGAAACAAGGCCTGTGTGACCGATACAACACTACAGAGACTCACACACGCTATCCGTCTGTCAGTCACCTTTTAGTTAGTTTTCAAAATTTCATCACGAAAATGTTATTTACCACGAAAAAAATATCCTATGTCCTTCCTAACGGTACATAATATTTCATTGTGAATTTTTATCAAGATACTTTAAGCCGTCTCGTCATGAGACAAACAGAGATAATTACTATTGCGTTATGATATTAGTGTAACGAGACGAAACTGATCATTGTGTTCGGGGTGAATTGCAGGTCGTATTGACTGCGGTGTTTATAGCACATTGCGTTTGACAGGTCACGGCTATCACATCAAACAGACGCGCCAGTGGGCAGAGTAATTACTGGCTAAGGTAATCATCACGCTAATTTGACACATTTCACCCGCATTAAGCAAACAGAACCGAAATACACGCTCAGAGAGAAACTCGTTTATTTAGTTTCACACAGCTGTTATTTCCGTCCCCTGCATAGTAAACTCAACACCGTGTATCATTTGCGCTGATCGAATTCCAATACTCTCCTCTAAACATATAATGGCTTCTTTTAATTTTTATTATTATGCTGTACATTACTTTCGTTTCTCAACATCACTTTTTTATCTACTAATAAAAAAACCTACATCGATAAATAATGTATTAGTGGGCAGGAATTTTTATCGACTTTTGACATACCTTTACTTTAAAGCAGGCCGTTTGTTTAAAATTTAAGTTAAAAGTGGTGGCTGGGACGCAGTTCACCTCACCGCAGTGCCTGCGTCAGTGAGACGCAACCCACCACGCACTGCAGTCGCCTTAGTAGCGGCAGCTTTAGGGGTTATACGCTGTACCCACTGAAAGTTGCCTTACAATGACTGTCAGGGACCAGGGCTTCACAGGGCTGCACTATACTCACCAAATGCTGTTTTTACTCACAGATAACTGTATTAAGCCTTTTCAAGAGTCACCAAATCTAACGATAATTTTGCACCACCGAGGATGAAGAACATATAATTCGAGATGATTGCATTCCGACATCTAATATTGTGAATGTGTTATCTGCGACTTTGTAAACGTGGACTTAGAATTTCATTCTCCTTAGAATTGGCTACAGAAACCAGAAAGTGTCCCAAACAGCACGGAGTCTTGTAATAGCCCTCAAACCTAAACTTAAATGGAATTGTATTTTATGAAGCACTTAGAGTAAGCTAGAGTTTGGTTGAATATGACCTTGTATGTTTGTTTCGCAATTTACCGTAAATCAATGTATATAGACTTTGTCCTATGAAAAGAAATTATTTAGAGGCCATTTAATATGTTTAAGGACAGAATTGTGCAAGAGAATTGCTTAAATGTTTGTAATTCCAAGTATTAATGCAAGTTACGATGTGTAAAGGACAATTTGCTACAGTTAAAATGATTTCTGCGAATAATTTTGTGATTAAGTATCTTTAATTTTCATTTCTGACCATTTTTCAATGATTGCAAATGATTATGTATTAATTCTGATTGTTTTTAATATGTTTCAATGTTTTAATGTTCGAGAAATATCTGTCGATATCTTTTAATGTGTTCTAGAAATTTCGGTGGAGTTTATATAAAGCAAACACCCGAGACAGAGAAACAGTTTTCAACGAATCAATTTACGACGGCCAAGAACTGTGTTGCCTGAGGAAGAAGTGTTGTATGCAATCTCTGGATTGTATGTATGCATGTAAACAGTAGCGCTGACGTCGTGTTTATGAAAATAAAAGCAAGTTTAAACTTAACAGTATGGTGGACTAGTTATTTATCATATTAATTAAACCACGAACAATCTATTAGTCTGGATAATATGACGGGAAAGTCATCGCGTACACTCTGCCACTGAACCTCTCACATCAAGAGAAACGAAGCCTGAGTGACCAATACAACATTACATAGACTCACACACGCTATCCGTCTGTCTGTCACCATTCGATTAGTTTTCAAAATTTCATGAAAAAATGTGTTACTTATCCCGAAAAAAAGTATTAATGATTTGGGGAAACCCAAATCTGGATGGCTGGATATGGATTCTAACCCGCAACATCCCGAATGCGAGGCCAGCGTTCACCCGCCAAGCTTTTACAGCTATAAAAGAGGGCATAGACGATCTCTCTGTGTAGTAGAGTCTTGAAGCATACATGATGCAAACTCCAAGACTTTCCCAGGCTCCACGTGCGTAGTGGAATTCTCCCTCCCGTGTTGTTAGAGCCTCGCGTGGTTGTTACTTTCCGTGTTTACGATTAACCCGCGGCGGTCAATCCACTGGACTGGTTACGCGGCTTGTAATGCCATCACGTATTGATGAGACCGGAGACGCAGCCGTGATAAAAGTTAGCACATAGTACGAAATATCACCGCTAGCAGCGCTACCTCAAGCCACAGGACAATACCAAACATCAAATTCAGTAAGATGTGTAAAACCAATAACGTAATTCCCAGATACATCAATGTGAAGGTAAGTGGGGCGCTCAGCTTCTGCAATTAACACAAAGCATGTCGCCGAAAAGTTGTGGTTAAATAATAAAATAAAATCCCTGTATGTAAAGACAATCTAAACAATATCTTGTACAAGACGCATTTAGAACTGGCCAAATCATTGAACAGCACTTCAATTCTTGTATATTTAATAGAAAAAGTGGAAAATTTTACAGCTCAGACACTAAAAGAAACAAAATAAAATCATAACAAAAAACTAAATCAGTTAATAAACAGGCAAAAACACGGCGAAACAAACACTAACAAAGGAAATACAGCACATTGATCTTATCATTTCTACCCAACACTCATAAACCTATCACAAACAACAATCAACAAAAAAGAAAAAGAAATTTCAGAGAAAGGACTCAAACACAACAAGTGCTACACTTCAATAGAAAAATTTGTTGGGAAAACTGTAGTTGAAGCCGAATACATCCTGTCTCAAGAACAAAAAACTGAAAGCACATTAAATAAAGGCTTAAGAAGGGAAACTGATCGCTAAGGAATTAAAAGATGTCACCTCCAAAAGTAGTAAAAACAGCAAAACAGAGAAGCAAAACCACTTAAAGCTATAAAAGAAAAACTTAGTGCTCAAAACACAATAATTACAAAAGCTGACAAGAGCAATGCAGTTGTCTTGACGGACAAAACAGAATATATCAGCAAAACAGAGAAATTCATACAAAAAAATAATATCAGCAACTAAAATCAGACCCAACAAACCGATATCAGGCAGAACTAAAGAAATCACTGAAAAATACAAATTTCACTGTCACAGAACAAAAAAACAACACATCACACAGACAAACCCTTCTGCTCCAACACTGAGAACTCAACCAAAATCACACAAGCCACAAATTCCAGTAAGACCTATAATTAATTTTAGAAAAGCCCCAACATATCTCTTAGCCAAACACACAAACATCCTTCTTAACCAATACTACACATTCATGAGACATGTTGGATGGTAGAATGGTGATGTTATCCCGACTCCCTGCCTTCTGGGACACCCTTTATGCAACCTACAGCATTCTATATCAAATTCTAGCAACAAAGTTGTAAGTCCACGCGTGCGAAGCCGCTGGTGACAGCTGGTACCAGCTTGAGGGTCGCGTCTTTAACGCTAGATTAAGTATTGCGGGTGCAACAAGCCTGGTTCCATTGCTGGGAAGACACAAATGTTTCCTCCCGTCTCATGGTTCACACTGGTCACCTGTATAGAACAGGTGGCCGGTGGCACACGGTACTTAGATTCAGGGGCGTAGCTACTATAGGGCTAGGCGGTGCAGTGCACCGGGGCCCCTACACTCAGGGGGCCCCCAAGCGTAGTTCAGAGGCCTACGAGCCTTCATGGCAATCTGGCTGGCGACCTTTTTTTTTAGCTCTACAGTCGTCTAAGGGGGCCACTGAGACACAGGAAACCCCTCACTAAGGGCCCTCTCAATGCTCAGAGGGGCCCCCAACCACAGCTCAGGGGGGCCCTAAGCACAACTCAAGGGCCCCGTCCTCAGCTCAGGGGCGCTTACCAGCAACAAAAAAGCAAAAAAAAAGGTCACCCATCTGGCCTAAGGGCCTAAAATAAATTTTTTGCACCGGGGCCCTTGTTGACCTAGCTACGCCACTGCTTAGATTGCCGGATCGAAACAAACGTACACAGAAAAAACTAGCAGAGTTCCCGGCGTTGCCCGGTCGAGTTCGCGTTGATTGGCCCATATACTATTTTTATTCACGCAATGGGAATCGTGTACCAAGTTTCATAAAATTCGCGCTATTCATATCCGGAATTAAAGCAAACCTAGATTCACCGTACCGTACCGAAAATGAGTGGGTTGAAGTTGATTTAACCCTACACTATTTTTATTCGTCCGAAAAGATTCATGCGTACCAAGCTTCATTGATTTTACCGGCCATTAACGGTACTAAACTAGACGGTGATTTGGCAGCAGAGTTCTAGGAATGGGGTGGTTTGGATACTTTGATACAGAAAGTCAGTTTTCATTTTGGTCCAGGTTACATTTCAACATAATTACATCTGCTGCTCGAAATACAAAACAGCACGCGCATTATTACATAAAAATGTAGTTGGAATGTATCTGTTTATTCCGGCATCACGGAGAAAATAGAGATTTTGATTGGATTTACAGAATTTGAAAGCTTGGGTTCAAAGTTAAAATTAAACATACGTCTTAAAAAGTTACGATATATTTATTTTATTACCTGAAAACTGCTGAATCGCTTTTGGCCGAGTTTTCACGGTATCAAACATTATACATGTCTCATTATGCTGACTAATCTGCAGCAGAAGATAAAAATTTTCTCATTAAGCTACTTCATCTGCCACTGGAGCTCAAAATCGAAATATGTTCCTTACACATGTGCAGTTGAATTGTATATCAAGTATTCAGAGCTAAGCAAAATATGAAAAAAAATCGTTACTTTCGATTTGTTTCAGGGAGTTACAAACTGCGGCGCCATTTTATTGTGAAGAGAACACTAAAGATGATAGCCAGAGACATTGTAGTTGTGCTGACAGAGATTGTGATCAAAGAAAATCTGTTGTTTTTTCGTTATTAGTTTCTCGCATTCAATACAGGCCACCCACGGCGATTAAAAACTGAATATCCCGAATTAAAGGAAACAATATTTCAAGTTTCGTTTAGTGCGCAAAATAGTTCTAATTGTAAACTGCTTTTATTACTTTCTATAAAGCTATGAACAGGGACATTGTAGTTGTGTGTTTAGTCGGGAGTATGCAACATCTAGTCGTTCCATCTTTGGTATTTGTCACCATACGTTCAGAATTTCATCTAATGCTCCGGTGCTATGTAACGTTGAAACATAAGCCACACCAAGCAGATCAACTAAGATTCTAAGCTTTAAAACGGTGAAAACCTCATCGAAATTTGCTCAGTAGTTTTTGAGTTTATTCTAGCACAAACGTATGCGATTTTCGTTTTATATACTGACTTACAATATAAAAAAAAATATTGTATCAAAATTAGACGAAATATGGTTTTGACCGATTTTAATTATTTATTTAGCTTATGTCAATAACACTACTGTTAGAGTACAAATAATGAGTCGCTCTAAGACAAACAACAATGCACCTGAAATCGAGTTTAAAGTTGTGAATCTAGTTTTTCCAGCCGCTCCTTAGAATTGTTAGGTGCTTTAACAGAGTCTCGCAGTGAACCTGTGTACGCCTTCTGACTTCGCTCAGTCACTGTATTCTTACTTTCAATCTTACTCAAAAAAGTTATACTGAATTGTGGGACATTCTAGCGCTGTTGAGCATAATTTTTATGTTTAAAGCTTATTTATGCATAAGATGCTGGTGTTCGCAGCGTCTGTTGACTGGGATGAGTCTAATTATGAGGCAGTGTAGTCGGCTTAGTTACTCAGGCGTCGCAATTAAGAGCGGCTCTCTCTGCACTCGCGTTTGCTTTTGTCGGAATTAATTAGAAGCGAGACGCTGTAAGAGGTACGACGAAATCGGAGAGAGACGTTAAGAAGGGCGGTGAAAGTCGGAAACGGAACAGGTGTTAAAGGAGAATCACACCATCGTCCATCGTCACAGTCCTCTCCAGCACCTCCTCTCTACTACACACAATTTTCATTTCCCTTAGTCCATTTTTTTTGTTTCATTGGTTTTTTGTTTTATTGTTTTTTGGGTTTTTTTTGTTTCTGGCTTTGGATCTCGTCCACATCGACGTCATCAGAGGCGAGAAAACGCTGTGGGCGAACAATGGGAAGGAATCTGGCCATGGCCTTTTTGAAGAAACCATCCCGTCATTCGCGGGCAGCGATTTACAAACATAATGGAAACTCAAATCTGCATGGTCAGACGGGGATTCGAACCAGCGCACTGCGAGGAGACAGCATTAGAGCCAACCAACCAAGTTCGGATTAATCCATGTATCCCGCGTTATCCGTTTAGGTGTTTTCCCTTCCAGCTACAAATAATCCATATTCTTTGGCACACTTTCATCACTCGTTTTATAAAGGACATAGGCCTTGTCACATAACCGTGTGATTTGTTCGAGTTATAACTATTAAAGAATTCAGTCCTTTTGCAAACTTTTAAGAGTTTATAACTGTACTTCCTCTACTCTTCCAGGAACTACATTGAAATTATGTAATATCCGAAGAAGCAAGATTCTTTCGGCAATGACTATTTTAAGCAACCGATCTATGCGTCTATGCCGTTAGCCTCTCTCTTGATCTATCTCCATAGCAACCTACACTGTCCTATTCTTTTCTCGCTGAGTAAATATTATTGATTTCGTCCACGCTCAAGGAACAAAATATAATTTTCTTATAAAAACTATTTCTGTTATGTCACAGCCTACGTTACTAGTACCACCAGCCTCCAAGTGTATGCAAATGAGTTATATTACCTATATTAATTGTAATAAATACCAATAATAATAGAATTTTCATGAGTACCAATAGTAGCAGTGCTGTTTTGGAGCGACCTTGACAGCAAAGAATAAAAGGCCACAGGAGATGCGATGAAAAGGAGAAGTTATATATAACAAGAGATGGAATTAACAAGAGAGAGAGAGAGAGAGATGTACTTGAAGCGACAAGAGATGAGCTGCAAAAGATGTTATGTCGAATTGTTGGACTTAATGATCTCAGAAAGATTAATTTCAAGTCCACAAAATGGCTTTCCGCAAGGGTATTCATAAGAAGCTAAGTTAGTATATTATATGCAAGATACTTCGCAGAAATGGACAAGAAATGCCAGATTGACAGTGTAGCTCTAGACCTTTCAAAGGCTTTTGACAGAGTGATCCATAAAATGTTGGTAAATAAGGTAAAAACTATTACAAAGTGATTACAAAGTGATTTGCTGGGTAGAAGAATTCTTAAAAGGTAGAAATCAAAAAGGTATGTTAGGAAATGCAACATCAAAAGAAGTGAACGTGAAAATTGGAGTGCCGCAGGGTAGCGTATTGGGACCATTACAGTTACTGAATGATCGAGTTGGTGTTATGCTACCAGAAGTTAGATTGTTGGCAGATGACATAATGCTATAAAAAACGGTAGAAGATTATGAACAGTTGCAGGGTGATCAGGACAGGATATCTACATCTGCATCCATACTCTGCAAATCACAAACATTGTGGGTGGCAGAGGATGCTAACCACCAAATCCTAAACCCGTACATTCCAATCCCGAATAGCACGAGGAAAGAAGGAATACATAAAAGCATCAGTACGGCATCTTATTTCTCGAATCTTATCCTTCCGGTCATTGCGACCTAAATAGGTTGGCGGAAGAAGTATTTCATTGCACTCGAAATTTGAAGATTTTCGCATATTCTCCAATAATTTCAAACGCAAACTACGTCGTCTGTCTTCCAAACTATCCCAATCCAATCTATGTATCAATTCTGTGATGCTGGGTAGATCAACATGGGATGAAAAAAAAATGCAAATAAGTCAGTTTATTAGATACACAGATAAAATACTAAAGGTTTATTACGATTGTGGGGAAATAATTGCTTGTTAAAGACTTGGCATAACATTTGATAACAAACTGAACTGGGCAGGACACATTGGACAGGTAGCAGGAAAAGGTTTCCAAATCTTTCACTTGGAGGGAGTGATTAGGGGATGTTCGAGAAGTAAGGGAACTGGATTACAAAACTTTGGTCAGACCGTTGTTTGAATATGGCGGTATAGTGTGGGACCCACATTTTGCGTATCAAATACAGGAGTTGGAGGCGGAACAAAGAAGTCCTGTTAGATTTGTCTCTGGAAATTACCACAGTACACAATCAGAAACTGATATTATAAAGGAGCTGGAATGGGATTCATTGGGAGATCGGAGGATGGTGAAGAGATTCATGGAAGTGTACAAGGTGTATATCGATGATGAGGCGTGGAAAGACATTGGTGGAAGAATTAGGACAGGCACATGGAAGGCAAAAGATGATCATGACCACAAGCTGACAGTCGATTGCAGGTACAAGAATGTGGAAAGATTTTCTTTGGTAGGTAAGGGGGTGAGGGATTGGAATAAATTACCATGAGAGATGATGACTAATTTACTAAAAACGCTGAAAAAATTTTAAGTTGAAATTTGTGGAGGGCAAAGGTAGGTGGGTACAGGAAAGGTGAATAGTGTGTGTGTACGGAAATGGCCATTTCAGTCAAATGAAATTAAATTGAATAAAGATTGTTATGGCTGTGGAAATAAAAAAAAAGATCCAAACTGACAACTATTACGGCTGATTTAAAAAAAAAAATTATCTTTTTTACGAGCCTAACGTCGATATCCTCCTAGAAAATAAATTTACAAAATTTTAGATGTAATATTCGGATTTGGGTTAACGAAATAAAAATGTGAAGTATCGAAACTATTTCGTTAGCGAGCTAGAGGCCAGTAAACGACACGAACAGAGCTCTGTTTCCATTTGGGAATGAAACTCTTTAAAATGACCGGTGTTGATAAGTATCAGTGTGACTGAGTGTGGAGGGGTTGGTAGCCCTGATTACCATAACAAACAGCGCGCCAGGTGGCAGCCCCTCACACCTCTTGCTACAGGCAACAACGCTCAAACCACTCTCACACCACTAAGTCTGCAATCGCTTACACCGTCTGTCCACGAACGTTTGGCTGAATTATTTACTGACTATGTCATTAAAAAATATTAAATAAAATAATATCAAGAAATGAAAAGCCACATAACACTTTACACAAGACCAGCGTAATTAGCGATCTATACCGAAGGAAATAAGGCAAATTCACTGGAAACACATACAAACATACTCACACACACACACACAGTCATATGCACACACACTTATACACAAACATACCCATACGAACGCGTACACACACACACACAAACTCACAGACAAACACACAATATCACGCACTCACACAAACACACACGCATGCATAAACACAAACACAGAAACACAATCATACAATCATACACTCATACGCACACACACAATACACACATACACACATATAAAATGCGTACACCACGTAGACATAAATAACACATTAAGAAAGTAAAAAAAAAATGCAGAAAAATCCTGTAATAATTACTAAAGCAGACAAATGTGTCTGGGAATAATAAACAGCTGATAATAACAGTTGTTTACAGACGCTGTTTAATTTACAAACACCTGAAAATCAACTGCGGAAGAGCGGCC
This sequence comes from Vandiemenella viatica, assembly GCA_031002005.1. Lineage (NCBI taxonomy): Eukaryota > Metazoa > Arthropoda > Insecta > Orthoptera > Morabidae > Vandiemenella > Vandiemenella viatica. The sequence goes on along the minus strand of CM061914.1, from coordinate 182,086,511 downwards.
AACAACGAATGGCGAGTGTGTTTCGGTGTACGCACACGAATCTTTCCTAATACATCCATCACATTTCGCCAATACGACGCAGTTTCGAGAAAAAGTAAAGACGGATTCCACTGCTTGAGATCAGGAAATGTCTTCGAGCAGTTGTACGCCAAGATATGAATCGAAATGGCGACGTTTTGTGCTGTTCCCCAAAAATCCGGATTCTGAAATCTTTCCAAACCGTACAACACAAACAATTTGCATCCGTGTGGACGTAGTGTAGAGTCCCATATTTAGCACGTGCAAATTTTAGGTTTGCACACATTCTCAATATTTTTTTAACTGCTTAACGTCTCTTAACAGCGAGGTCTTTAGAGACGAAAAAGTATGTGGGGCAAGGAATGGGAAGGAATTCGGCCATGGCCTTTTGAAGGAAGCATCCCGGCATTTGCCTGGAGTGATTTGGGAAACCATGGAAAACCCAAATCTGGATGCCCGGACGGGGATTCGAACCGGCGTCCTCTCGTATACGAGGCCAGAACGCTAACCGTTTCACCACTACATTGTCAATAAAAGACGGAACCCTTATAAAGTAACCCTTAAGACGGAACACTTAAGACGGATCCCTTAAGACTGAACCCTTAAGACGGAACCCTTATGACGGAACCCTTATGACGGATCCCTTATGACGGAACCCTTATGACGGAACCCTTAAGACCGAACCATTATGCAATCAAACTCAGTCCCACAACTTGCTATCCCATTGATATAGATATTAATGAATTAACGTCTCGCTATCCCAAACACGACAAAATGTCAAGTTTGAAAATACAGCGGGCGTGAATATAGTTATAGTGATTTACTGGGTTTTTTTTAGTGTAAGTTGGCAACATTTCATGTCAGAGAATGTTGAGATCTCTTTCTTTAATCCACAACATGTAAGAAAGTTTTGTCAATAATAATAATAATTTCCAGAATAACTGAAACAAAAATATTCTTGTTTACAGGGGTACATTGTAGCCTTCTAGAGATTAAGGGAAAAACTACAGCGATAAATCTGTAGTTTATGGTTTCTGAAAAATAACTAAATGAATAAATTTAACAAATTTGACTCTTCAATTATTATTATTATTACTATTATTTTATAAATGTTTATATAATTAATTCATTTGAGAATCTCACACATCGCATAAGAAATACGTAGAGAATAAAAACATTTTCGAAAAATTCAAAACGAAACGAAACATTAATTCCGTTAAAAATTACTTATTGGTTTTTTAAACTTTCATGGCATTTGTTGATTTAGAAAAAGGTTTTGATAATATTAAGTGGGACTAGACGTACAAAAAAATTAAAGGAGACGTGTCTAAAATATCGAGACAGAAGAATGTTTCAGAATTTATAAATGAATCATGTGGCTATAATGAAAGTAGAGAATCGTGCGAGACATACATCAGTTAAAAAACGGTGTGACCCAAGATTGTAGTCTGTAACCATTGATATTCAAGTTGTTTGTAGAAGATGTAAGAAAGGAAGTAAAAGAAAAACCGTAATGTAACATAAGTGTTCAAGGAGTAAAAAAATCAGTATGTTACGATTTGCTGATGACATTGTCTTGTTAGAAAATAGGCTAAGGATATTGAGAAGTTACTAACTGCCATGAGCAAAATACTGAAGAAAGATATTCGACTAAATATAAGAAATGATAGCAATAATATGGTACATTAAATATAAAAATAGAATCAGATGCAATTTGAAAAAATAAGTAAATTCTGTTAGTTAGGAAGTAAAATTACAACTAATGGCTGAAGAAGGAATGATGTCAAAAGCAGAATAACACTAGCAAAAAGACACTTCTCGAAAAAGAGAAATCTTTTAGTTTCAAATATTGACTTTGAGCCAAGAAAGAACAGCGCTTTATGATAGCAAATCGTAGAATTTAGGATACCAAAAAGAAAGAAATTTGAAGTGTAGTGCTACAGACAAGGGTTGAAAATAAAATGGACAGATAAACTACGAAATGAACGTGTTTTCGAAATAATGTGAGAGGAGATAAGTTTTTGAAAGTCTTACAGAAGGTAAAGACAAGACATGCGAGATTGGTTAAATTGTTAGCGGAAGAAACAGTCGAAGGAAAGAACTGTAGAGGAAGACAGAGATTAGAATATATGAAACAGATAATTGAGAACGTGGGTTGTAAGGGGAATGTTGAGATGAAGGGGTTAGCACAGGATAGGAAGGGATGGAATAGAAGATTGCATCAAACCAGTCGAAAGACATGATAGAAAAACTATCTTTCTTCGTTTTTAGTGGATGAAAGTTATCACACGAGATTAATATTATATCTTTAAACGAACAATTCTTATTTATACATATATATATATGTATATTTGAAATCTCGGAAATGATTCTAACTATTTGGATGAAATTTCATATTTAGATAACGTTTTGCTTTATAAGTTTATCGAAACAGGTGTCTTCGCTGCAAAGACGCGATTGAAAAAAAAAAAAATTGGATTTGGTATCTCAGAAACAGCTCTAACGCCATTTCGTAGACGTTTCAGGTACAAGAAAGCCTAATGATAGTTAGTTTCTCTTTGGACCGAGATAGGAGGAGGGCTTATTTGCCCTCCTACCTACCATTCGGGAGGACGGGGGTCAAATCCCGTTCGGCCATCCTGACTGGGGTTTTCCGTGGTTTTTCTCAGTCACACAAGGAGAATGCTGGGATGGTTCCCTACAAGGCCACGGCCGATTTCCATCCCCCTCCCTCCCCCTTTAGGTTAGTCGGCTGAAAAGGGTCCTCGAGACCCACCAGCAGCCCACCTGCCAGGATTTACCTGGGAGGAATTAAAATAGTAAAAAAAAAAAAATAGATTCTCTATGCTTAAAGCAAGGAACTGATATATTTTCAAAAGAAGTAATTTTGTGTCCTCGCTGACCCGTGCGAGTAGTATTGTGGTCATTCCCCGAATGGTAATGTAATAATGTGGAAATGAGTAAATGCAAGTATTTTTATTAAAGAAAATAATTTTATTTTGAAGACCAGTAATAAATATCATTTTGATTGTAAAAAGTCGTTATCGTTAAATACAACATGTTTAATTGTAAAACATTTAAAAAGTAGATGTTTATAAAATAGATATGGATTTTACAAAAGTAAGAGCAATGCTTGTATCTGGTATCTCTGAAACGGCTGTAACCTCATCTGGTGGCTGAGCAAGCAACTGTGCACTTCAAAATTCTTATAAACTATTTTTAAAAAAATAACTTTAGTCAAACTTCACACAAAATCTTCCATATTGAACAGAAATCGAAAGTTGCCGAGCGAAGATCGGTCTCCCAGGTTATAATGTGCTGACCTGTTCAAGCGACACAGTACAGCGGGGGCTAGTCACTGCTGACCATATCAGCAATCAGCAAGTCGCACGACGCGGACGAGTTGATTGGGACCCGCGGAATACGCCCTCACGGCACTCCGCCTGATTAAAAAACACGCGTCACATAACCTCACGCGTCATCAGTCAATGCGAAACAGTCGTTTGTCCCCGAATTGACTATACCTTCCCTGAGCAGCTTGCTTTGGGAAATAACGCCTTTTTTTGCGATTCCATAGCCAAAAGGAAAAATATTGAATCCTTATAATTTTTTAATTAATCTCTCTTTACTATTCTAAATCTGTAACCGATATGATGAAAGAGCTGGAATGGGATTTATTGGAAGACAGGAGGAGGGTGAAGAGGGTCATGGGAGTGTACAAGGTGTATACTGGTGATGAGGCATGGAAAGATATTGGTGTAAGAATTAAAAGTAATGCATGGAAGTGAAAAGATGACCATGACCACAAGCTGGCACTCGATTTTTCAGGCACAGGGGTGTGGGAAGATTTTCTAATGGGTGACTAGAGAAATTGCCACCGGAGCCTGCGCTCCATCGAAATTAAATTAAATTTCAACCAATGCATTGTGTTAACACCGTCGTTTTTATTATTATTTTTTTCTGCGTAACTTTAGTTTTTTATTTCTTCAGTTTTCAGGAATATAATACGTTAGAATACAAGTAAAACATAAATCAAACCAGTGCATCAAAGTTTTCACTCTAATAAGCGTAACGAAATTGTGGAATTTAATTTACGTTTTAGATTTCAAAGATACTGCATTAAAATGTTTATCCTTTACCATTAGAAGAAAAATAAAAGGCAAACACATTGTTAAGCGAATGCGAAGTGCCCTAGGGAAGAACCGGGAAAATGTTAGTTATTAATAAAGAACGATAATGCAACTGTTTTTGGATCTGGTGAAGATGGCGACGGAGTTTCAGTTCGCCGAAATGTCGTGTGGAAACACCTTGATTACTCGGCTAGTCTCCCAAGAATATATGAATTCTCAACGCCGAGATAAACTTCGTTCTTATCTTTTTTGTTTAGTTGTTGCCACACGCGTTTCACCTCACACTTAGGTTTTACAACTTAGTGAATCATACTTGACGTAATGCTCAAATTGCAAAAATTGTGCTGAAATTTCGCTTCAAGATGTATTCTATTGACCACAAAACAGACCCCTCGACAAATAGCTGTTAAAATGAATTAGGATACTCCCTGCCTCTCGCCCGCCCCCGCCTCTCCCCAAAAAAATACTTTTTTGTTTACCATCAAGTATCGTATTGAATTAAAAAAACACAACCAGAGCCGTTCAGAGACATTCTTATCTAGTTTACCTCACGCGAAACGAACTCCCGAAGGCCTTAAAATGATTCCTCCAGATAATGTTCAAACTGTATGACTGATAAATCAAGATGGTGACACTTAGACCAGAAGTATGGACAAGATACACTGTAAGTATCGCAGAGTTAAGCTTGTCAGTAAACCTACATTTTATCAGGATTTACGCCTCGTCGACATCAAGGTCGTTATAGCCGGAAAAGGACCGGGCGCAACGAACGAGAAGGAATTCGACCATGGCATTACCAAGGAACTATCTCGGAGTTCTCCTGGAGTGATTTGGAGAAACCATGGAAGACCCGAGTCTGGATGGCCGGACGGGTTACCGCTCTCTCGCTCAGTAGTATAAGGTGACACGTGGCTCGCCTTCGTACAGCCGACTAAACGCCGAGTTGGTAACACTGGCCGCACAGTAGTTTTGCTAGCGCTATCTCTTTCTCACCGCAAACGGGAAATGACTGTGTACGGTATTCTTGTAATGCGAGACCGCATTGCTGACGCGAGAGTTCTCGGTACGATAACAAAGTACTCTTTATCACACTAGTTGTTGTTCCACATATTCTGCACTGCTCCTTCGCTCGATTCACTCAACACTTCAACACCTACGAAGTAGCAACGAGCGTGGTGGGTTAGCGGTAACGCTCTGGCCTCGCATTCGAATATCCATCCGACTATCCGGATATTGGATTCGATGGTTTCCCAAAATCACTCCAGCAGAATTCTGGAATAGTTCACTCAAACGGCCACGGGCGAAATCCTTGGCCTCAGATCTCTTTCGTCACTAACGATGTCGAAGAGCCGTAAAGCCGTAAGAAAAATGATTAGGGTACTGCACGTCTTTCCCCACCTACGTGAAAATGGTACTAACCTGTTAAAATTTGTTCTAACTTCTTGAATGTAATGTCCTCTTTATGTTAAATCTCTTTTTACAGAAAAATCGCCACAAATTCAAAATGGCGAAATATGAGACGCGGCGGAATTGAAAAATGCCACCAGCACTGCAAAAATACACAAAAATTATCGGTAAGGGGTGATGTCAACCTAAACCGTTTCTTTTGTTATAGAGGTTGTGGTTAGGTTGAAATGCGGCTTATACCAAAAAATTTTTTAAAAAAATCGTTCGGCAGCAGCCATCTCGGAAATGCTGTATTATATGGTTACAACTGAAACAATCGATTGTTTCTGAGTGCGTCTTATCGATATAACATTGCGAGTATCACTCGAATACAGACAGGTCGTACGTATATTTTCTGTGTGAACATTTCGGGAGAGTTTTTACAACGGAGAGAAGTTAAATCGCCAAGAAAACTTTACAACAAAACATTTCGAGAGATTTTAATTATTTAATTAATTTTTCAGTAACGTAGCATCTCATATTTCGACATTTTTAATTTAATTTTTGGCTACTTTTCTGTAAAAAGAAAGTGGGGAACGTGAAGAGGGCAATATATCGAAGAAGTTAAAAGATATTTCAACAGGTCACTTCCATTTCGTAGGTAGTGAAAGTGGTGCAGTCCCCAATAATAATTTGGATATCGGCGATGTCTCACAGTTGCTTCATTAATGCTTTAAATGAAACACCGTCATTTAAACAGCTATTTTACTCATGTTTTCCCCAGACACGTTTCGGTCTTGTGGTACGGGTCATCATCAGTGGCTGTAAATGTACGTAGTGTTATTGCAATATCTGTATAACTGGGATTGGAACAAGTTACCAAGAGACTTGATGAACAATTTACCAAAAACTATGAAACAATTTATATTTGAAATTTGTAGAGGGAAAAAATAGGAAAGGGTATAAAATGGGTGTGTGGGGAAACTGCCACCGAAGCGTGCGTTCCATTGCAATTAAATTAAATTAAACATTATATAGACTCACTCTACTTACGACAGTATGGACAACACTTTGTAGCTTCTCTGGATGTTATAATACATTAAATCTTGAATTGTTCATGATGGAATACACATTAAAATGACAAATAATTTTTCTATTTGGTTTCGACGTTAGAAGTAAATGGAAAATCCAACACTGAAATTAATAAAAGAATTACTAGTCGACGGAAAGTAATTTGGAAGCTCAGTTCAGTCTTATGGATCAGGGATGTTAAGTATAGAACAAAAATAATTATATCTAAGAACTTATTAGAGAGTATAGTCTTATAATGATCAGAAACCTGGACACTTTAAATAAAAACATATTAAGAAATGAATTTCTAAAGAAGATCAACAAGACTTTCAAGGAAATAAAAAGTAAGGAATGCCGAAATATTAAGGCTAATTGAAGTGGGATAAGTAATGTATGAAGCTATAGAACGAAAAAGATTGGCATGGTATGGCCATGTAAGAAGAAAGGAAAATACTGAATACAAACACTTGTGCAGTCATGAAAAGCTGAAGGAAGGAATAGAACAAGATGTTCCGTGATTAACTGGCTCCAAGATATGAAGGAAGCAATGAAAAGACTTGCTGCACGAGAGAAAGATAAACAAGACAGAAATATCCGGAGAAATATTTAGAGAAGATAATGTGGAGTTGTGGGTTTCAAATTTTTTGTTATGTTGGAAGAAAACCTGTGTAGTGAGAGAAATTTCTTAAATAAATTAAAAAAAGGATATTTGAATAACACAATAAACAATTACAGCCACTGAAGACGCCTAATACCACAAAGAAGTAACGCGTCTGATGAATAAGTATTAATAAAACGATTGTTCGGAGATGTTGTTTAATTTAAAACCATGAGAAAAAGAAATGTGAAAGCGGTATAGGTCCGAAAGCGATTCCATGTGCTTACGGAGGCGCTGATAAGGTCAGATAAAATACATGAAGAAAACAGCATTTGCCCGAAACTATTTCGCAGAACCCTTGAACGATGATATCTGGATGGGTGATCCAGCATTTGAACCCTGCTCCATGAGAATAACTGCTCCTCGACTGAAAAATGCCGCTGAAGAGGTGAGGGAAAATACAATCTCAAAGATTTGGTTTTTCCATGGTTTCTCCAAATCACTCCAGGCGAATGCCGGGATGCTTCCTTCAAAAAGGCCATGGGCGAATTCTTTCCCGTTCCTTGTACCCAGTCCCATCCCACCTCTAATGACCTCGCTGTCGACAAGGCGTAAAACCCAAGCAAAAAAAAATCTCGAATGTATACCTCTGGTTGGTTTTCGTTCGGTTGTAAATAGAATGGAAAAAATCTCCTCTGGACTTGTCAGTGTTTATTAAAGCGTCTTATCGTAACGGGGGATTCTACGATAACCGTGGCATCGCAGTTTGATGATGGACCCTTATATAACTCGACGAGTCAAATCGAAAGTGAGGAATAATTTTTTTAAAATCTAGCTTAGTTCGAGAAATATACTGCCTCAAAAGTAAGGTGTGACATAAACGAGAAAAAAAAAAACAATAGTCATAGCCACATTTGATGATGGATTCTTATGAATCTCGACGAGACAAATCGAAAGTAAAGAATTTTTCGTGGTCTTTGATGTTGTTAGGCTGAGATTCGTCCTAGATCAGTAAAACATGGAACTAAACGATGGATAATATGTGTTTTGTTTTCTTCCTGGCTGCTACGGCGTCTAAATATTATTAATAATATTTTATCCATGATGGATTAGTGGAACTCAGCGACTGTGATATCAAATTTCTTGATATTAAAAACAGCAACCAGTCACAGTTTGTTTGATGTTGGATATTTATTAACCATTACCGGTTTCGAACAAATTGTTCATCATCAGATGGTTTGCATTTATTTTTATAATGTAATCAAATATGCAGTTGCAAAATACAAGCGTGCATCCTGTAACAATAGAAAGTAGCATTTGTTGAATCAAATCAAATTTAATTTTGAATTGATAAAGATAATCTCAGTTATATTACTTACATTAAATAGTTGAATGTTTTAAAACTGAATTCTTCTTGTTGGCGAAAGGATTATTAATACTATTTTGGCAGGAAAGTGCATTGTGTTTAGATCTCAATTATGTAGATTTATTTCTGGAGCAGAAGGCAAATATCACCAAAAGAACAAGGAACTATGCCTGAATTTTTTGACATTCGGTATCTCGAGAACTAAGAGAGATATCAGAAAATTTTATTGTTTAGTTTCGAGTTGTCTCGTGATGAGATCGCGGCGCCACTGCGAAGCTGTTGCTAGGACTGGAACCGCTGGACAGGTGAGCGGCGAAACCAGGCCACTCAGGCCTTGACAGCGCTCCAGTACCCTCCACGACACTCCCAGCTGTTCATATCCTGGATGCTGTAAGCGTTTCGTTTTACATCCTGAGGATTGAAATTTGCCGACGACGAATTCCGTACATGTGACTGCTATCCATGCACACGCTGACGTGATCTTCTTTGGTTTTATCTTTACCTGTTTTCTTTTTCCACTTAACAGATATTAACTAGTTACTTTAATTCTTTCTATCTGACCTCCTATGCTTTAGCACCTGCAATCGCGATCTCAATCCTTTTAAGTAACTATCAGGTACACTTCTCTTAAATGACTCATTGACGTTACCTTTGGCATATTAATATTACAATTTATTTTACAGTCTTACAACATTATTGAGGGTAACAATTATGTTTCACGATGCTGACACCCAATAATTACAGATCACATAGTTAAACATTTCTCATTGCCCTTAAGATAGTTGCATACCATACATAAACATTACTTCAATCGACCAATATCTTCCATACATTATCCTTCCTTCTTTATTTGTTCACAACTTCGCGTTTGTGAAGAATTATGATTGATAGCTACCAACATGGAACCACCATGGTACACAATGGGAGAATCGAGGCTTCTACACATTCCACACGATATGTAGTTGTGTTTGAAAATTGAAAAATAAAAACACACACACGTATCTGCCCGAAATAAACAAATATCCTCGGTCGACCACTTTGAACCATCATACCTCTGACACTTCACAGCTACCGACAACCAACCATTATAGTGTACAATGGGAAACTCCATGCTACTACCACACACAAACACCAGTGATCTGCGCTACGTAGTGGAGGCTAACCAAAGATACTGCTTTACGCCTCTGGTGACATCTCAGACCCTTTTAACAATGGAGTCGAAAGAAAACTGCGAAATATAAAATAAAATTCGGAGGCTATCTGGATGAGATACTTAAAGACAGACAGAACACCACTAAAGTAACAAGACAATAAAAAAAAAAATAAAATAATACCCTCAGCGTCGATACAGCCGGTTACATAATTAAATACTGAAAAAAATTATTCCTAATAAATGAATGACACTAATATATTTTCATGTTCTCGACCAATGAATGATTGTGGATTCGCCACGACATCGGAAGAGGGAGAGAAACAAGAGCTGACCAGCGGATGAAGGTTCTGGGTTCCCGTTAGTAAGAGACGCCTGTTTGGAAATGGTCGACATTGGTTGAGGATGATGGTGGTATGTGTTTATAACGGAAGGGGGAATGAACTGTCGTTGTTAATTTTATCGATGAAGTTTTATTATATATATTGTTATTGTCTTATGCTGGTTTTCATATCTATGTTTTTTCTCATGTTGGAACTATTAATGAATTATAATAAAGTTTTGTTGGAAAAAAAAATAGGGATCCCAGAGTTAATATTGCATTTCATTCTTCTTCTTTCGATTTTGGTTACTTTGGACCACGAGAAGCAACTGCTTTACTGATGCACCCCTTCTTCTCCTCCCAGACTTTTTTCATTCCTTCACTGAGGTTAGTTACTCTTTTTATATATATATATATATATATACACGAGGTGGTCTTGACTTTAGAATCTGCTGAGTTTATTAATTTGAATTTGAAACTCTCTTTGGTCCTCTATCTCACCTGGACAGATTCCCACTTTTTTCCATATCTTTTCTCGTCTCCACAACCCATTTTGCTGTCACCTTTAATTTAGTGGTGTAGCTAAAAAAAATTTTGTTAACCTGCCCTTACTCATTTGCGTAAGATGTACGCAAATATCTTCAGAACAATGATCTTAATTCTAAGTAAGAACTATGTTCCTTACAATATCCTCTGGATAACACTGCAGCACATTGAGAAAGGGCCCTCTGTTGCGTGAATTAGTGATTAGACTCATTCGTTCCAAAAAAAATTTAAAGGATGTCAGAGGATCTTAACAGGCAGCAATTACGACCGTAGTTCATAAAGAATTTTAAACCATTGGCATATTGAAATCACCACGTATCCATGACAACACATCTCTAACCATAGAACATAACTCTCAGAGAAATAAATACCATCACACACAACACCGCATTTATTCTCTGGTTCACAGGCACATATGCTATGTGTAGCAAATGGAAGCTCATACAAATTAGTAATAAATGAACTTTTTAGTGGACTAAAAATTATTTTTTTCGTACCTGATCTGAGGTATTCCTTGAGTGTGATAATTACTGGACATCTTAAGAGCGATTTACACCAAAATTTGTATGCACACAGTCTAAAAGTGACAAGAATGAATTCTTAAAAAGGTTTTTTAGGGTCAACGTTAATATGATGTGCTGTTAGAATACCTTCTTCATACGAGATCGAAGAAATTTTATGAATAATCAATTTGTATGAATAATTAATACAACGCCAATGCAACTGATTTTGTTTAGTTATAATTTATTTTCCTGGACGCGTTTTACTTCATTTTCTGAAGTATCTTCATCGCTTCTATTTTTTTTTTTTTTTTAGCTGCAATTATCTGTACTGTATCTTTATTTTTTACTATCGCTGCATTGGAATAAATAAAAACATAAGACTATTACTCAGCGCTACACATTGTAAAGTAAACTTTTAAAATTCAGAGAGTACAATGGTTTTCAAAGTAATTTCTCAAATAATCATAGAACGCTAATGACCACATTATCGATGCGGCCAAGAACCAAAACAACAATTAATAATCAAGCGCGACAAGGGGTGTGATAACAAACTCTCTGACAATAGGTTTCGATGTATCGCTGTGTGGCCGATATAACAGCGATTGTAGCTCTCTCCAGAGAGTTCCTATCAATGGTTATTACTTTTTTCACCGACCCCCCCCCCTCAATCCGTCTGACAGGCTTTGACGTAGGCACGATCGGAAACAGAAAGCTTTGCACCGGAAATCGAAACGCCCGAATGAAAGGATTTGAGAGACAAGAGAATATCGCACCGCGCTCCCTTCTGCGTTTTATTACCACCAGCATGGGCACGTTAAAACAGATTCCACAACATAACCAAGGCAGAATCTAAATTTATTTTATGAGGGAGTTATAACCCAGAATTATAACCGAAAAGAAAAACGGTTTGGATTTTAGAAATATTTAATTACTAGCTGGTACCCACGACTTCGTTCGTGTTTGTAAAGAATTTGGATTTACAGCTACCGACATCTAACAACCATAGTGCACGATGGGAGACTCGATGCTATTACCACACACAAACGCCAGTCATCTGCGCTATGTAGTTCAGGCAGCAAAGTAAAATATACGGAGACACATGTCTTTGGTCGAAAAACGAAAATATCATTGATCGGCCAATTTCAACCACCATATCTCATACACTCTCACAGTTACCGAAATTCATCCAATTGTGATCGACGGGTGACTCTGTGCTACTACCACACACAAACACCGGTGATCTGCGATAGATAGTTTTGGCTGAAAAGTGATACACCATGACACATACGTTTTTGGTAGAAATATGAAAGTGCCACAGGTCGACCACTTTCAACCACCATAACTCCCGCACCCCCATAGCTACCGACATCTAACCACCATGGTACACGATAGGAGACACGATACCACTACCACACTCAAACACCAATGGTCTATGCTTTGCAGTTGTGGCAGCAGAGTGACATATACGGAGACACATGTCTTTGGTCGAAATACGAAAATGCCATGCATCGACCACTTTTAACCATCATATCTGCCACATCCCCACAGCTATCGACATTCGGCCAACGTTGCGCATGATAGAAAACTCCATGCTACTTCCACACACAAACACCAGTGATCTGTGCTAGGTAGTGGTAACTGAAAAGTGAAATATAGGAAAACACACGACGATTTTTATATATATATAAGATTTAATTTTTCCGTAACAGCAATAGCGAAGGATTTCGAATGTCGTATTAAACGAGACAGTTGGAAATACTTAATGTTAAATTTTCTTAAAGAAATATCGTTAAGACCCAAAAGTCGTAACATAGACGAGACAGGAACGAAACGTTCCATTTAAAAATGTTTTCATATTATTTGGCAACCGAAAAGGATTGTGTTGCAAAACGAACGATCGATAAATAGATGAACAAGCAAAAATAAAAATAAGTGCAGCTCCTCTGAGATTTCCTATCCAGTTTGAAGTTTGCGCAGTTTATTATTTAAGTCATAACATCCAACAATTAGACAGGTTGTTGACAGGTATATATAGCTGGTAGGAAGCGAAGTGCGATGTTGAAAGAGTTGTGTTGCGAAGACCTGGAACACCGGAGGCGTTGCCCCCGTGAGAAGCTAATTAGGAAGTTCACGACAGATTTATTTCAGGACGACACAATAAACATTTTGTTACGAGCATCATTCATAGCCAGGATGACCGAGAACATAAGAGAAATTATGTCCAGAAGCCATGCAGAGAAGAGATACGCCATTGGTGACTGCTCGTCACAGAGTTAATACAGAGGTTAGACTGGTGTTTAAGTTTATTCAATTGCGGTTGAGAACTTGCTCTGGTGGCGATTTCCCCACACACCCAATTGTTGCTTCCTGTTCAGTACTCACCTACTACTGCACACTGTAAATTTCAACCTTAGATTCTTTAAATGTTTTTGGTGAATTATTCATCTTTTCTCATGATAACATTCCAATCGCTGACACCCTTACCAACGAAAGACAATCTTCCTACGCCCTTGTGTCTGAAATCGGATGCTACCTTGTGATCAATGGCTTTTTTTTCTTACATGCACTACTACTAATTCTTACGCCAATATATTTTCGCGCCTCATCACTAACATACGCCTCGTTACTGTCTGGCAGACAGACAGACGAAGTAGTTTCCGCTCGACTTCACTGGGTCATAATATGCAAACGTGCATTACTGCGGTAAAACACTTCTACGGTCAGTGTTTGGGTTGCAGTGACAGCAGAAATAACATCAGGCCTCTTTCTCCGTGCCATTACGGACTGCAATACAGAGATAACACTTTCGGTTGTAACGTACCCTTTTCGTTACCTTTTTATTTTTGTAGTGAACGCATGTGAGTGTTACTTTACCATACTTTGAAATTAATACTTTTACTTATATTTCCTGCACCAGACTAGTACATAAGGATTTCCTTGATCCCTCTTTGTCCGTTGCTGGTTTCATTCCGATACTCACGCTGTAAATCAAATTATTATTAATCGAATTCTTATATTACAAACTTAAAATCAACTCCTTTGTTTATATCTATATTTCAATCTCAAATAAAACACTTTCTACTTACCTCACAACTTTTATATTTTCCATTCAACAGACGATTATCTTTTTCAAAGTCATATTACATCATCTTTATTAAACCCTAATTTCCTTGCCCTCGGGCTATTATTTTCTTGTTATTAATCCCGCCAGGATTCTTCGTGGCTTCCATCTAGCCATTCTGTTTTATCTTTTCTTTAAAACTTATTCTTTCCTCAACCAACACGTCCTCTTCCTTCCAAATCTTTTCTTCAACTTTTTCGACTGTTATTTATTTTCCAAAGATCTCATTATATCCAGCTTGACATGCTTTGACCTTGGAACTTAAAATTCAGAGTTAGTAACTTATATACAATTACAATTATTAAATAAAAAATAGCTTTAATAATGTCAAAATCACAAAATGTGAGGTTATGTACCTCACACGGTGAAACACTATGAATTCCAGAGTATAACTGTAGATCTTGACGCCTGGTATTCTGTGAAAAGGCAGATACCAGCGGATAATAAACATTCATTACACAATTGGTAGATCATCCTGATCACCACACATAGAATATCTTAAACAGCCGGGTCCCTCTAATGAAACAAATACTAGGGGTGATCTGAAACTAAAGTTACAGGCAGATATTCCTTGAGTGTCATCCGTTGTAGAGAAATTAGTACTGTGCGGTAATTCCAAGACATGCGGATGACAACTGTGCAGAGTTTCAGCCACCCATCACCTACAGCGCTGGTTGTAGGTAAACACCAAAGGCGACTCGTATTGAAAACTGGTCTCGCGAATAAATCAGCTCAGTTATTCAATTTCTGTGTGGCGAAACATGTAACGGCGACTGAAATTCACCGGCAGCTAGTGGAGGTTTACGGAGAGACTGTAATGTCTCGTCATCATGTCGCAGAATGGCGTCGAAAGTTTGAGGCCGGTAGAGAAAACGTAACCGACGAGGATCATCGACCATCCTCCCTACAGCCCCGACCTCACTTGAAGAATTACGAGGCCGACGATTCGCTTCAGGTGAGGAGGTGAAACAATTGGCTCAACACGCAACTACAGGATGCTGGAATATAATCTTCACGGATTCTCCGACAGATGGTGTTGAAGAAACATGAGCAGCGCTGGTACTCCCTGCAGCACACATCTAACCTGAAGATGGCGGCAGAGCCAGCCGCCGAGAGCTCGTTGTTGTCTCTCTTCAACAACATACGGCGGAAAACCCGCGAAGACTATATTTCAGGTAGAGCTAATTCTAGGTTGCGATTCATAGGTCGCATCTTGAAAAATTGTAATGAACAAACAAAGAAGATAGCGTACAAATCTCTTGTGCGTCCACATTTGGACTACTGTTGTGCCATTTTGGATCCGTTTCGTAAGGGGTTGATCGAAAGTACAGAGAAGAGCCGCTCGATTCGTGACCGCTTGCTACAGTCCTTATGAAAGCGTCACAGAAGTGATTAGTAGACTAGGCTGGTAGTCTCTGGTAGATAGACGACGCACGTTTCGTTTAAACTTATTGGTAAACATGTGTACTCCCACTTTCACTTACTTCGTCCACCAACGTTGAGTCGAAATGGCAGGAAAGATAAGATTAGAGAAATAAGGTGCCGCACTGATTCTTATATGAATTCTTTTTTCCCTCGTACCATTAGGGATTGGTATGCACAACAAAGGTATTAGCTTTGGTGCTGAGCACCCTCTGCCACCCACAATTTTGGGAATTGCAGAGTATATACTGTATGTAGATGTAGATTCAAGCAATGATCAGACCAAAGTGTTGTATCCCAGTTCCCACATCACCTTCTCCAGTAAATTAAGGATTTTGTAACGTTTTCGTACCACATGCACACTGTATCCTGCCCTTTTGAGTTTATTATCAAATTTATGCCAGTTCATTTACACGTCATGTCTTTAATAAGGTATTCTGTGCATTTATCTCCATCCCATATGGACTCACCCAGCTAGTTGTCCTGTCAGGTCATCCTGCAGCTCTTCACAGTCTACTACCGTTTTGATCTTATCATATAACAATATGTCATCTGCAAACAATGATTTGATGCAGCGCTCCATTTTTTGAACATACTCATCGACGACCTGCATCCCCTGATACCTGCTCCCAGTTTTATTAGTTGCCAGGATCCAACGAATCAACAGAAGTATTGGAAGTGTTGAGGCGAGACGATGACCTTGGCCCAGACTGGAAGGTCAGCGGAGTTAGCCGCGGTCCAGTGGGCTGGAGCTGGAGCTTTAAACTTGCCTCGCTGACCTTCACAGCGCCTCGCACCGCTGCCAACCCACGCACACGAAAATAGTTTAATATGGTCAGCGCTCCAGTGTACTGAACGGATCTCACGCCATTTTAGTGCCTTTTCCTTTTCGGCCCGCGCAACCTATTGGGACCAAAGACTCGATCTATCTGTATAGTATTATATTAATCTGGTGATAGGTCATATTTCCGCAGTTGTTGAACAATAATTTTATAAATAATTCCGTCAAAAACAACTGTTTTGGTGGATTTTGTTTTTTATTTGATTCCCAAGATGCGTTTCACCCTTGTGGTGTAGGGCATCTTCAGTGGAGATATAGTGGTAATACTCACTTGCCGGTCTGGAACGGCACTTCAAACGATTTCACATCACTATTCATTGCAGTTTCATTTGAGCATTACAAAAAAAAAAAAGTGTAATATATATATAATGCTCAAATGAAACTGCAATGAATAGAGATGTGAAAGTGTATTAAGTGCTGTTCCAGACCGGCATGTGAGTATTACCACTATATTTCTCCGCTGAAGATGCCCTACACCACAAGGGCGAAACGCATCTTGGGAATCAAATAAAAAACAAAATTCACCAAAACAGTTGTTTTTGACGGAATTATTCATAAAACTATCTCTATAGTGCTCTGTCGTTTGGTGTTCTTATCCAGAAAGAATCCAGGATTCCAGAATATCTCACAGATGGCGTCGTCTTGTTCGGTGTTGGTATCTTGGGAACAATTCTGTCTCTGATCATTACGTTGCATCCAGCTTGATCACGTGCCTATTTCTGAGTCCATACCTCCCCTTACAAACATCTTGCATGCCAGTTCGTTTCTTTGTGTGTATTTTCTTTTCTTTTTTCTTGTTTTGTTTTTGCCTTCTTTCTCATCCCTTCCCTTTCAAACAGATACTAGCATGTTTTCTGCGTTCCTCCGCAACTTTCCAGTTTATTCGTGTTTTTATCGCGTTTGTGAATGTGAGACGGAGCGTAGTGGGTGATGGGTTAACACCCTGGCCTCGCATTCGGGAGGACGCGGGTTCGAATCCCCGTCCGGGCATCCAGATTTGGGTTTCGCATGATTTCCCCGAATCACTCCAGGCGAATGCCGGGACGGTACCTTCAAAAGGCACTGGCCGAATTCCTTCCCGTTCCTTGTCCCCATCCTTTCCCGCCTCTAATAACCTCGACGTCGACGAGGTGTAAAAGCATAGGCAAAAAAAAAGTGATATCGTGGGTAACAGAAGCTCTTATTAATGACTATGGCATTATTGGGCAGGAAATCCTGTTGGGTATTTAGACCGCCGGTTTGAAAGATATTCCACTCACCGCACATGGGTTTCTGTTGAGGCTAAACAACCTAACCTACAGTTCAACGTGTTAATTCGAACCACGGAAGCGTTCTGGCGTACTTCACATTGCACAGCAAGTTGTGCTACAGGTGAAAGTCCGGTTAATGGCCGTTGAAAATCCTCGCCGAAACAGGGATTCGAACCGGGGACCTTTGGAATTCTAACAAGATCCCTGTAGCAGCGTTCCTCAACCTTTTCCCACCCGAGGACCAGTAAACAGACAGAAATAATACTGCCGACCACTGACTCATGTCGATCTGTATTTTTTACCTATGTGTATATTAGTAACGTCTGAGATATATACACTTTATGTATCAATGCGCTTGCGATAAAAGCTTTAACTTTCGAGCAGAAATATTATTGTTTATGACGGGCTTAGAAGCTAGTTATTAACCATTTTTTAAAAATTAATTTTATAACATTTCCACTTCTTGCGTGTGTACAGAGCGATACATTCACCAGTCTTTTGTTTTATTAATAAATAAATTACGCCACAGCAATTGACCTTTTTTTTGTATTTATTGGTCTCGCGTACGCGTTTCACTTCTTTAGCAGAAGCATCTTCAACGGTTTTTTCTGTTAATTACGTACAAAAGTTGTAAACAGGTTATGTTGTGTTTGGTACAGTGGAATGAATTATTATCTAACTTATAATCTACTTACATTTTGTGGTCTATTGCATTTCTTTTAGCTCCATTCCCAGCATCAGTGCATTTTTGGTGAGATGTGTCTTCATTATTCAGATTCACAACACTGCACTTTATTGCTCTGCACTGTGTGTTTTATCTTGCGAATGGTCGTTCTGTTTTGTTTAGTAAGTATCGAGTTTGTTTAGTTGCGCGGTGTTGTTTTGTTTTTTACTTGCTTCATGTTTATTTATATTTTCTCGATGTAGATGGTTTCACTGTACTTATCGCAGTTATAGTGAGGAAGGAAGGAGAGTTTCTCTTCTTGTGCTAGTACGCACACAGCTTTTTTTATTTTTTTATTTTTTTACTGTAGTGTGTTTGGTAGCGTACCAATCTCTCAAACACCACGCGAGCCGAGTGGATCAACAGGTGGACGCGGCAATCTCAAGATGGAGGCTTCGGCCGCGCTCTCTCCGTAACTCACGACACAGGTGTATGGATCACTCACTCTGCGTGGACCTGTCCCATAAACCTCCTGTACACCAGCGCATGCCCGCAGCTTCGGCAATTGGATATAGCTGTGTTAATCAATTTTTTAAAGTTTGTCCGGTACAGGTCCAAATTATCGGAGGAAAGTAAATGGAATATGAGAGGTAATCACACAAATGAAATGCACTTTCATCAAATTTTCCTGGTGTAGAGGTAAATTACTATTCAGGAGAATTTTAATAAAACAAATTTTTAATGCTAGAAACAGCATTCGCTTTTAAACAAAGCACAAGTAAAAAAATAAATAATAATAATAAAAAAAAAGGCAGTCATTGTGGACTGCCGACAAAAGTGAAAACTTAAAACTATGAATATCATACGAACAACACGTCATACTTACAGCTACAGATATGTTAAACTAGCTGGTACCCACGACTTCGTTCGTGTTTGTTAAGAATTTGGATTGACAGCTACCGACACATAACCACCATAGTGCACGATGGGAGACTCGAAGCTATTACCAAACACAAACGCCAGTCATCTGCGCTATGTAGTTCAGGCAGCAAAGTAAAATATACGGACACCCATGTCTTTGGTCGAAATACGAAAATATCCTTGATCGAACAATTTCAACCACCATATCTTCCACTCAACCACAGTTACCGAAATTCGGCCAACGTTGTTATAGACGGGGGACTCTGTGTTACTACCACACACAAACACCAGTGATCTGCGATAGATAGTTTTGGCTGAAAAGTGATACACCATGACACATACGTTTTTGGTAGAAATATGAAAGTGCCGCAGGTGGACCACTTTCAACCACCATATCTCCCACACCCCCAGGGCTACCGACATTTAACCACCATGGTACACGATAGGAGACACGATACCACTACCACACACAAACACCATTGGTGTATGCTATGTAGTTGTGGCAGCAGTGTGACATATACGGAGACACATGTCTTTGGTTGAAATACGAAAATGGCCTGCATCGACCACTTTTAACCACATATCTCCCACATCCCCACAGCTATGGATATTCGGCCAATGTTGTGCACGACAGGAAACTCCATGCTACAAAGACCAGTGATCTGTGATAGTTAGTGGTGGCTAAAAAGTGAAATATAGGAAAATACCCGTCTATTTTTATATATATGTATAATTGTATATATATAAGATTATAATAACTGCGTAGTCGTAATGACTGCGCATTCCGCCCCTGTCTTAGCCGCCTTAACCTAAGCCAATAGAACTGCTAGGTACAGGGGACCTACAGTTAAACGTGGAATCCGAACCACGGAAGCGTTCTGGCGTACTTCACATTACACGGCAAGCTGTGCCAGAGGTGAATGAAGGGTTAAGGGTCTATGAAAATACCCGCCGAGACAGGGATTCGAACCAGGTACCTTTCGATCTCCAGTCTGACACCTAAACCACTGAGCCACCAGAACGCTCCTGCTCATAAAAAATCCAGACACTATTAAATGGATGACTTACGAGAGACGTAAATTATTTGCGGAGATTCACACTGATAATATCCGCCTTTCTCTTAATTTTGTTGTTGTCATATGGGCATATAGAGTGTGTGTTGGTAGGTGCTGTCCCGTTACAGAGGCTGTGCACCTGCGAGTCTGGGTCACTCACCCCACCAGCCACACTCCACCTCTCGTAAGGTTACTCAGCGTGATTAAACTACAGAGAGGCCTCAGTCGGCAAACACTAATTTGCTTTAATGGAAATCCAAGGAAAGGGATTTCTCGTTTCGTTTAGAGTCGAAAGCCGCTTTACTCCTGTCTCCACCGTTTTGTCGTCTACCTTGTGGCCTCTTGGGGTATGTATAACTTGGGCGGGACAGTCCCGCTTTCAGGTTGTCTTTCCCGCTGTCCCAAGCGACATTAAAAATGTCCCGCTTTCGCTAGCAAAACGACAATTTAATATACGTAATAATACGTTGCGGTTTTTGCCGCGCTGAGAATGTTGCTGCTGAAGAACGTTGGGCGGAATTATTTCAACACATCCGATTTTTTTTTTTTTTTTTTTTTTTTTTGCAAGGGCTTTACGCCTCGTCAACAGCGAGGCACCGAGCGTGGTGGTGTAACGGCTAGCGTTCTGGTTTCGCATTCGGGAGGACGGCGGTTCGAATCCCCGTCCGGACATCGTCATTCGGGTTTTCCATGGTATCCCAAATCACTCCAGGCAAATGCCAGGATGCTTTCTTCAAAAAGGCCATGGCTGAATTCCTTCCCATTCCTTTCCCCCCATCCTTTCCCGTCTCTAAATACCTCGCTGTTAGAGAGACATTAAGCAGTTAAAAAAAAGCGAGGTCATTAGAGGCGGCAAGGGATTCCGGCAAGGAACGGGAAGGAATTCGGCCATGTCCTTTTTGAAGGAAGCATCCCGGCATTCGCCTGGAGTGATTTGGGGATACCATGGAAAACCCAAATCTGGATGCCCGGAAGGGGATTCGAACCCGCGTCCTCCCGAATGCGAGGCCAGAACTCTAACCGTTCACCCACCACGCTCGGTAACACTATCAACTTCACGAACTTTCGTTTAACTGTTTAGTACGTTAAGTGTCTGCCTGGAAGTAACGCACCTGTCGAAAAAGTTTTTTCTCTAATAAATGAAATATGGACAAGTGACAAAAACCATTTATGTGTCGCAGTTTTGAAAGATGAGATTAAATCAACAAATCATGTAATGAGCTCCATTCCTACTTGAAAACAAGACCCGATATTTTAAAACTGATTTGTTTCGCCGATAAATACAAAACATCTGCCTAGATATATAAGAATCAACCAAAAAAAACTCTAAAATTATTTGAGACAAGTAAAGGGGGAATTTCTCCCCTTCCCTCCCTCTTAGCGCTACATGTGATGTTATAACATCATGTGTGATATTTACTACTTCTACGATCATTAACTGAATAAACTACCTCCTTTGATATAGAATTCAATAAGTAGTATCACTATGTCACGTAAATATGATTTCATTTAATATCGTATTCCAAACAAACCAAATCTGAGCTAAACATATGACCATGACCACAAGCTGGCACTCGATTTCAGGCACAAGGGTGTGGGAAGATTCTCTTTTTCAGGTAAGGGTGTCAGGGATTGGAATGAGTTACCAAGAGAAATGATGAATAATTTACCGAAAACGTTGAAAGAATTTAAAGATAAAATTTGTAGAGGGCAAATGTAGGTGGCTGCAGGATAGGGGGAAGATAGGGGTGTAGGGAAATTGTCACCGGAGGCTGTGTTCCATTGCAATTAAATTAAATTAAATCTTATTATTACATAACTAGCTGGTTGGTGTCCACAAATTTGAGTTTTGAAGGTTTTGAATATTTTCAGGACAAAAAGTAGCTTATGTCACTGTCTGCCGAATCAGCTACCCTCCAGTGAAATCCCATTAAAATCGGTTCACACACAAAATATGTTGCGTATAAATTATTTATGTTTGTTAATACCTGAAAATGTGTCGTATTCAAGAATAATATTCAAGAACGTTCAAGAATATTCTAGTACATTCTAAAAAATTCCAAAGATTTTTAAAACAGTTTGGTCGAAATATGAAAATGCCATAGTTCGGCCACTTTCAACCACCACATCTCCCACATACCCATAGCACCGACATGAAACCACCATAGGGCACAATGTGAGACTCGATGCTACTACCACACACAGACACCAGCAGTCTACGTAGGATAGTTGCATATGGAAAGTGAAATACAGGGACACAAATTATACAAATGTTTACAGATCTCATTGATGCGATGTGGGAACAAACACAGTTTCAACGATATTAGAAAATCTTGCAGGTACAAACACGCCATCAGCAAGGAAGACAAATCGACTGTAACTGCGTATAGTAACTGCTTATGTGGTGGTTAAGAGGCTTAAGTGGTGTCGCATCCGATTGACGTATGAAGCAGCGAGCACAAAGGCCAAGAAAAGTGCCTGCTTTCTACTCTCCACACATGGCTGTGCTTTCTCTGACAGCTCTCCAAACTGGTCCGCAGAGGACGGGACTACTTTCCTCCGCACGCAACGATGACGTCATTGCTGACTTTCAGTTGTTCATATTAAGTAAAATCACAGCTGGGCAGAAAATCGTTAATCCGTTAATCGTTAATTAACGAAGTTAACAAAATTGCAAAAATTTAACTTTTAAGTTAACCTAAAAAATTGTTAACGGTCTTATTAACTTCCGTTAAATTGAACTACCGTTAACTTTAGTCCGTTACATTGTTATTCGACTCATTTGGTATGTTTGAATTGCGCGGCACGCCACGCTCGAACGTTCGACGAGTCGGATGGCGAACGAATTAGGTAATACGAAGTGCAAGTGTAATGCATATACAACTATTATCCTAGGCATGGCGTGGGTGTGAGCAGGAAACTTACAGTTTTTGGATTGTTTTTTATGTCTGCAAACCGGCGCTCACTACTCGTTTGGTATTTTCATAATCTAAATTTTTTTACTGCCAGGAAAATGTCACTTTTTAGTTGGTATTGGTTTGGTGTTCTTTAGTGAAATAAGTTAATCTGACATTCATTAAACGATTACGTCTTTAAAACCGAAGCTTTTCAATCCGTTACTGAAAGCAGCAACGCTGACAATAGCAACGGGAATATTAAAAATCCTTGGCCTCATTAGCATTTAAATCTAGACTGGGAGAACAGATGATTTATGAATGCAAACCGTGTTTGCCTAAACTTTCTACAATCAAGGCTTACGTGTCTAGCCCTAATAATCCTAAACAAGATATGAAGAGGATGCATATATCCAAATATGGACAATTTGAAGAAAAAATAAAAGCAGGGTCAACTCGTGGGAAGAAAGAAAAACAATTCAAAGCCTTTTTTAAGTGCTGTGGCTTCTGATGTAAATAGCAGCAGAATGGATTTGTTTTCATTGTCATCTGATAATAAAAGTTTACGTCAGTAAAACATTTGGCATCGTAGCTACCGAAACCGTCGTATTCCAAGCTGGTGTGGACCGATGTATTTATTATAAACCTTTTCGTTGTCAGCATGATTCCACTATATGCTGAAGAATCCGATACGTTTGAGAAACTGGTGAAAACCAGTAAAAACCTAATATCCAGAAGGACGTATCATTGATTCACATCATAGTATATAGCACCTTGGTATTGCTTGCAGTAATACCTATTGCAATACATAAACATCAGTTCCACTTTTGGATGGTTAACTTTTAACGGTTAACTTTAACTTGCGTTAAATTTGCAAAAAAATGTAACGCTTTAACGATTAAATTTTTAAGTAACGGATTAACGGTTAACGAAGTTAACTTTTCGATTAACTGTGCCCACCTATGAGTAAAATATATATATATATATATATATATATAAGAGAATTCTGTTGTATAAAAAGAGAAAAAAAAGGAGAATTATGTTATGTAGGAAGTAAATTTACAACTGATTGCTGAAGCAAGAACGATGAAGCAGAATAGCGCTACCAAAAAGATCTTTCTACAAAAAGAGAAATCTGTAGAGCTGGGACCTTTACCGTACAACTTTGTCCAAAGTTTTCTTCTTGTGCTGCCCGCATTTCGACAATCACAACCACCAGGAGGTAAACAAAACAGTTTGAGTTGATATGATCCGAGAACCGACCATGTTTGTGGTATTTTTACTTACTGTCGCAGTATTTATTTAATTATTTTCATATTTCGGCATTTTTTTAAGTTAATTTGAGGTCGCTCTGCGGTATTTATTGTTGTTTAATAATCGTTTACTTAGCAGTATAAAGTTAGAAATATCTTTGAAACAGAACAATGTAAACTTAGGTCCATATAATACCAAAGTACGAAATCTTCTAGTTAACCATTTACCTAGGACTCGGAAAGAATTTTCTAGAACTGCGTGAATAGAGCAGAGAACTTTATTAAAGTGAACCTAGAACTTAAGGAATACCAGGAAAAAGGAACATTTAAGTATTTGGAACACGGTGTTATAGAAGTAAAGGTGTAAGATAGTTAACATGTCACAGATCTAGAATAATTCCCAGGTCACGATTCTGGTGCTGCAGCAAGGCGTTTTATAAAGGTTTATTCTGCCAGACTAAACGAAAGTCAGACATAAAGTATTTGGTAAGTAATTATAATTATTTACTTTAACTTGTTGCAACTGTGCTTTATAAATTGTATAAAGTTACTTCCCTACTTTATAAATCATTATTACTGTATAAGTGGTGGAAGGTTAGAAAATATTACTACTAACAGAGATACAAAAGTGTGCGGTCGGTAGAAAAGATTATCTACCGATGCGCTAGATAGTAGACGCTGGAAATTAAGTGGACGGTTGAGCTGTGAAACGAACGTGTTTTGTTTGTTTGTAAGTGTTGAGCAAAGACAGAGGTTTGTGACAGAGTAGCAAAAAATAAAATAAAAATGACGGGCCATATTTTAGGACACGCGGGAGGCTGGTTAACTCGTTAGTGGAGGCAATAGTTGAAGGAAGGAATGAAACAGGGAGACAAGGATTAGCGCAGAGATGGCGAACCTTTATTGACCTAAGTGCCATTTTTTCTAAAGAAATATTGAATAAATACATTACGTGCCATCAAACAATCATGACTTAGTGATTGATGGGAAAAAAAAATAAAATTACATATTACCGCCTTAAAACTTTATATTTGAACCACAAATATACGGTTTTTAAACTAATAAATAATAACGTCAACTGTTTTGTGTTTATTAAGTAGACGAAACAAGTCCAACTTCTGTTGTGAATTGGATGCCAGATAACTTATATTAGGTTCATACTTTGTTTCTTTTGTCAGAATGTTAGCTAATCTAACAAACGGTTTCGAAGCGCGTCTTTAATGTTATTAATTTCTTAAAATAATGAGTTACATGCAAAGGAAGATGAAAGTATTGTTTAGGTAGCAAACGCCAGTTTCTTAAGCCAACTAAATATGAATGGAATTGAATGGAATTCCAAGTTTCCATTATTGATGGTATTGGCAGTTCTACTCATACTGCTTGATAGTCTTGCTAATTCGTTTAATGGCAACTCCTTGCTTATTACGATGAATTTTTGAATCCATATTGAACTACACTGGAACTCAATCAGATGTTTCTTCAATTTTCAATCAATCAAATTTATACAAGTTTAACAGACATCAGGATACATAATAAACTTGAGTCTTTCCGATAATTCTTTGAACCGAGAAAATCTAGGTGAAAATTCTTCGAGTGAAGAATTAATTACTGAAGATAACTATTCAGTGAGTTCTAATTAGTCTGGATTTTCATGTACATCCAAATCTCTGGTGACGTTTTTCAAATTTGGGAAATACTTGTAAATATTGCAAATAATATCGCTCCATAAAACTTGCAAAAGCACGAATGATATTTATTATAACGATATTTGTTTTGTTTGCGCCTTGAAGCTTCACGTTTAATTCACTGAAATGCTGCCACATGTCCGTAAAAAGACAATTTTGAAAGCCACATAACAACCATCAATTATGAGTATTGTTCCATTTTCCCTTCATTTTGTAAAAAAAAAAAAAAAACAATCTGATTTTTTCAAAACAATTAACAAATCTTTGAAATCTACTTCTTTTTGCGGTATCTGTAGACGTTGCGGCATAGCGCTGAACTTTGTTACTATGATCTTAAAGTATGTAGACGAAGAACTAAATTACTTATGTCGATTAGGTACCCAGTTAATGCCGTGCCCAAATTTGGTTCGCCATCCCTGGATTAGAATATATGAAGCAGGTATTAATTGAAGGCGTAGCTTGCAGCAATATTTAAACAAAAATTAAATATGTTGATGTTATCCCTGGAGCAATAATATTTGCAACGCAGTAGTTTGGATACTAAAAACAAAATTTTTGAAGTGTATTTTCGTCTTATCTACAGTAAGATGTCAGGGGCGCGGTGTTTGCGACTTGCGCGCCGCAATGTAGTGTCAGCGATATCGCTGAGCTAGACGGGTAGCAACAGGTATACACGGGTCTGCTCACTCAACAATACAGGGCACAGCACGCAGCGACGTGTTGCGTAATTGGACCAGCCTTGCCTACGCCTTCCTTCACGGCATCCCCGTAAAATCACTCACCAGCTGCAACTCGACATACAAGATCTGAAACGCTGGCAGACTGGATTGTGGCAAGCGGTTTTTCTTTTCAAAAAATTATATATAATCCCTGAAATATATAGATTTTTTTTTTTTGGTAACTGCTTTACGTCTCTTTTTAACATCGAGGTCTTTAGAGACGGGAAAGGATGGGGGGCAAGGATGGGGGCAAGGAATGGGAAGGAATTCAGCCATGGCCTTTTGAAGGAAGCATCCCGGCATTTGCCTGGAGTGATTTGGGGAAACCATGGAAAACCCAAATCTGGATGCCCGGACGGGGATTCGAACCGCCGTCCTCCCGAATGCGAGGCGATATAGCTCATATCAACAAACACAGGTCTTATAAATTCCTATGCCCACCGGGATTTAGGCCCGTGACCTTGAATTTTTTTTACTTATGGCTATACGCCTTGTCGACCTCGAGGTCATTAGAGGTGGGATGGGATTGGGGACAAGGAACAGAAAGGAATTCGGCCATGGCCTTTTAAAGTAAGCATTCCGGCATTCGCCTGGAGTGATTTCAGGAAACCATGGAAAACTCAAATCTGGATCCCCGGATGAGGATTCGAACCGGCGTCCTCATGAATGCGAGGCCAGAACGCTAAACCGTTTACCCACAACGTTTGGTGCCGTGACCTTGAACTGTAAGACCAAGCGCCTTAACAATTGAGCTACCGTTGAGCTATGTTTAATTTTCTTTATCTTTTCTTTTAAATTACCGTCGGCCTCCTCCACTCCTTTTTTCTCTCCTTTTCACCTTTTTCCGGTTATGACTACACAAATTTCTTCCCTGGCGTGTTTGCCATTTTTATTTAAATATATGTCTAAATATGTAAGTAATTTTAAAACAAAAGATTGTTTAAATAAAATAAAGTGACCTGGTGGCTCAGTAATTAAGATGAGTGACTGGTGATCGAAAGGTCCCCGGTTCGAGTCCCTGTCTCGGTGGGGATTTTCAAAGGTCATTAACGCGACCTTCACCTCTGGCACAGCTTGCTGTATAATGTTAAGTACCTCACAAAGCTTGAGTGGTTCGGATTCCACGTTAAACTGTAGGTCCCCTCCAGGGCTGACAACCCTAGCTGTAACAGGGGTGTGTACGCATCCGAAAGCAAATTCAATCCAAACGATGGCTTAAAGTGGTCATGATTTGTCCAGACGGACGCATGAAATAATTTTCCATTTTCAAAGTAGCATTATACTCGTATCAATAATTTCGGATCCCAAAGTAAAAAAATAAGAACTCTCTCATGACATAAGTAGGTAATCAAACAATTATGAAAAGTTTTAACATTAACTGAAAAGTGTTCTAAATAAGGTACAGGCAAAAATGATTTTGTAACTATCGGAACTTCATTTAATTATACGTTTAACTGAAAATCAAATGCAAGTTAATACTATATTGTAAAACTGTTTTTTAGTTTTTATTTGAATCCGTACAACATTAAATCCTTCTTTCTCAAACTGATCTTGTACTTCAGGGAATAAGAAAGTTTTCTTTCGTTTGTGAGCCAGGGACGGGAATAAATTACCGAGGAAAATAATGGACAGTTTACCAAAAACATCGAAGGACTTTAAGATAAAAATTCACGAATCGCGTATGTAGGTGAGGAGGGAAATTGCCATTGGGGCATGCGATTAATTGCAATTAAAATTACTTAATTAAGTAGTTAATTCCTTTTCTCTTCTCTCGACACTCGTCGAGGATCTGTCCCCTGTTTTACATCTTGATATTTCTTTCGCACTTCGTGACGAAAATACACACTAGGTGATCTACAGAGAACAGTTACAGGCATCCTGAATATTGCCTGGTGTATTGACTGACCGAACAATTAGTCGCGAATTACGGTGACACGATCTCTCTCAGCCTTCACCAAAGCCAAACAATTCGGCAATTTTCCGCAGTTCCTTACAGCTGATACTGGTAGCAATTCATATAATTGTACAGTGCTGCCATTTCTACGGATTTATCCGTAGATCTACGGATTTTTATGAAAAGTTAGGATTTTCGGATTTTGTTCGGATACCTACGGATTTTTTACAAGTTTTATCATTTGTTGATTTTTCCTTATATTGGTGTTTTGTTAAACTTTGAGCGTATAGTGTTAATGCATTACAGAATTGTTAACAACGGTGAATCGTTTCCTTGCAACCGTTCGTGTGAACCAACGATTGAAATAAAGCTCACATTTTTTATGGTTACAATTTTTTATAGATCTTAAAAGACCGTATCACAAAACTATCGGCGCACTCTTTATGCACGGTGACATGCTCGCTGGCACGGCTTACAAAGCAGTGCCTTCCGAGACTTAACCAGTATCCGGGAGTCAAAGGGCTCGCAGTTTTTAACATTTCCTGTTACAGAAGATATGCTAAATTTTATGTCAACGAAGAAAATGAAAGGTCACTAGGGAAAAATAAAAAACTACTAGGCATAGCAGCAGCAGTGATGAAAGTGACGATGTATAAAATATGTTCAGAGATATTTTTTACTTTCAATGTAGAATATTATTTTTGTAATTTTAAAGATCTGGAAATAAAAAATATTCTTAATTTTGACTCTTTCTTACAACTAATTATTGTTTCAGTCTTTCAGTTAGCGAGTCTCCAGATTTTTGTACCCAATCTACGGAAATTTTAGCGCCCATCTACGGATATTCAAAGCCGAGAGGTTGGCAGCACTGTAATTGTAGCCGTTGCTGTAGAACAATTGAATCATTTTACGCTAAGGAGCGTCCTTAAACTACGTAGCTCCATTTTGGCCTCCTGTGAACCCTCCCTCTCCCCCATGTAACCTGACGTGACATTTGCCTCTACACCCCCCCCCCCCCCTCCTCATAGCGGGGCACGTAGCTTTTTTTCCCTGTTAATACCGTAAACATTTTGTATTGTTTTCTCTTGTCAGACTATCGTAAATTACATACGGAGATAAAATAATGACGGAAATAAATATTTAGATGTTGTTGTGTATCTTATTTTAATTGTGGCAAATTATATTAATAAAAAGCTACGTGGCTTGGCTCGGAAACCCCCTCCCCCCCCCCCCCCACACACATAGTCAAGCATAGATTTCCAGGTAATTTCCCCCCCCCCCCCCAATCCACTGGACTGAACCGCGTAGTTAATGAACGCTGCCTTAAATGTGATATTGTTTGTTTAAAATGTTGGTAATTAGGAAGTGCACATTACTGTAGAGAATCCTAGAGTACTCACCAATCTAATGTACGAGTCTTAAAAAATATTCTCGCATCAATGGTCTTCCAGTCGAGCTAATTAACACGCGTTACAGAAAGAAAGCAATTTTCATTGAAATATATTTATTTGCACAAACACGTGTGTGCAAACCAAATCCCCGTTGTTTCAAACACGATGAGAAATAACGAGGCTTCGAAATTATTCGTGACAGCGAGTTGACTGTTGCTATAACAAACAAAACAAAAATGTGAGAACAATTTATATCCGACAGCTAAAAAAGCAAGCATTATCACTTTCAAACAAACGATTTGTTGGACAGAGACTTCGTTCACTCCTGCTGCACAAACTTTCCCAAATATCCGTAGCGATCGCAATTCCCTAACACCGGCGCCCGAGCAGTTAACTTTGAAGTCTGTGATGTATGCAGCCCGCTGGACAGCGGCGTGGTCCTGCCACAGCTGTCTTTTAACGACCTTCGCTGGTCGGATGGCTTCGATTCCAGAACAGGTTGCTACAGATCACAGACTGAACAACTGGTCCTCGAGCTACTCCCTACCGTCTACTAGAGGGCGTTTCAGTTTTCAAGGTGGGCGGTACGGGTTTTGTCCGGTACTGCAGCACCTTCAGTTATTTTATCAACTTTTTTAAAAAAATCATAGCATTATTTAAATACAACCTTGGACCAGTTTTCCAGTATTTACTTTCACAGCATTAGCCTCATCATCATCAGTTTTCTTCCCTCGGGCAGGTTTTCACTTGCCTGCTCTCCATTCTCTTCTATCGTCTGCCTGTCTCTTAAGAACCATGTAGTTGCCCTCTTCCTTGATGTTGTCTATAATTTTGTACCTCCTTCTTTCTCTTATTCTCCTCCCACAAACTAGACCTTCCAAGGCGTCTTTTATCAGCCAAAGTCTGACATATTGTTTGGTAAATAATTATTATTTTATGTTTTAACTTGCTGTAATTCTGCTTTTTTTAAATTTTATTTAGTCCGGTGTGGAACGTTTGCGGTTATAAAATTTTACTATTAACAGAGATACAAAAGTGGGTGGTAGGTAAAAAAAAGTTTGACTACCCCTGGACTAAATTATAAACGGGCAGTCAACTATCCATGACTGAAGGGGGCAGGTTCTGCAACACTGCGAAAGAAATTCTATACTACGAAGCAAGTTTTACAAAAAGAAAAAAAAATCCTCGCGTCTATTTATAAACTAATTAGACTAGAATAAAGCATACACCTAATCAAAACTCACATTAACGAAGAACAAAAACAGGACAACATAAATCCATTAACACAATACAAGAAAGTAATGATGGTTATCTGAATTCTTGCTTTTATTCTCTACAGTAATATGTAATTCCTAATTACCAACATTTTAAACAAACAATCTTCCATTTAAGGCAGGGTTCATAAACTACGTGACTCAGTCCAGGGGGGTGGTTGGGGGGGGTAGCTGGAAATCTATGCTGGGCTACGTGGGGGGAAGAAGAGGGTTTTCCGAGCTAAGCCACGTAGGAATACGTGACGAATACCAGAAAGAAGGAAAATGGAAGCATTTGAAATGTGGTACTAGAGAAGCATGCTGAAAATTGAATGGACAGATAAATTACGAAATGAACGAATTTTGGAGATGGAGGGTGACGAGAGAATTTTGTGGCAGAGTTTTACAGAAAGAAGAGAGAGGGTGGAGGGTCACATTTTAAGAGATGTAGGATCGGTTAATTTGTTAGTGGAGGGAACAGTCGAAGGTAAGAACTGTAGAAGTAGACAAAGATTGGAATATTTGAAGCAGATAATTGAGGACGTGGATTGTAAGGGGTATATTGAGATGAAGAGGTTGGCGCAAGATAGGAAGGGATGGAGGATTGCATCAAACTGATGACGGCAAAAAAATATATATATCTCAATTAAGAATTCTTTCATAAATGTCCCGCCAGATTCAAATACAGCATTTGGTTGATGGGAAAATTTTTCTGTAGATTGTTGTGGTCTTAGAAAGATGATGGGGGTGATGCCGACTGTGTTTAGCGGCGCGTCCTTTAATTACGTAACGTGTTTGCGGACCCCCTCCCCCCTTTCCGTGGCGAGACTCGACTAGCATCGGTATCGGCGCCGTTTGTACTGTCCTTCAAGATTTTGAACATGGCTGCTTTTCACCCAGTGGCGTAGCTAGGTCAACAAGGGCCCCGGTGCAAAAAAATTATTTTGGGCCCTCGGGCCAGATGGGTGACCTTCTTTTTTGTATTGTGTTGCTGGTAGGGGCCCCCTGAGCTGAGGTTGGGGGCCCCTGGGCATCGAGGGCCCTTAGTGAGGGGCGCCCTATGTCTCAGGGGCCCCTTAGACGACGGTAGAGCTATAGAAAAAAAAGGGTCGCCAGTTTGCCGTGAAGGCTCGTGGACCCTCTGAACTGCGCTTGGGGCTCCCAGAGGAGCGCTTGGGGGCCCCCTGAGCGTAGGGGCCCCGGTGCACTGCACCGCCTAGCCCTATGGTAGCTACGCCCCTGTTTCACCTGAACCTGTTCTTCAAGAAATTAAAAACGTTACGTGAGATTTCCGTTGACCTCCCGATTAGTGAGATTTCTCCGGACCCCCTCTCGCGTATTTTACCACACGTAATTAAAGGACATCCCCTAACAAGGTAAGCAGTGATTAGCAAAGGGTACAGAGTGAATATGAGGAATGTATTCGGAATTTGACATAATCACAGTATAATCGCAACTTGAGGTTTAACCAGTTGAGAGACTGATGACAAGGTTGCGTGGTGGTTGTATTCGCGGGTACTCACCGTTGTAGTTGTCGAAGGCGGTGGGCGCGTAGTCGGCGGGGAAGCCGTTGGTGGAGTAGCTGACGACGAGCGACGTCTTGCCGACGGCCCCGTCTCCGACCAGCACGCACTTGATGCGCCTGGCGGCGGCCTCCGTCTGCTTGGAGTCCGCCGAGGGCCCAGAGGAGCTCTGCGGCGGCGAGGACGCGTCCCCGGTCGCTGCGGGCGGCGGCGGCGGCTGGTGGCGTCGCGACGGCTTCAGCAGCGGGCTGGTGCAGCCCATGGCGGACGGCGGCATGCTCGTCCGCCCGGCAACGCGACAGCTCCACTCCGCGATCCGAACTCGCTGACGGTCCGCGCGCGACTGGCGGCCGGCCGGCTGCGCGCCGCCGCCGGAGATGATAGTTCAGCCGAGCGCCGCGCGGCGGCAGCACCGGCGACCGGCCCGCTACAGTCCTACTACAACACGACGTCAGATACGCGGGGGTCCACTAATTACGTGAGGTGTAGGGGTGTCCATTTAGCAGTCCTGCCAGGCACTTTAATTTAATTGCAATGGAGCACAGGCTCCGGTGGCAATTTCCCTACACACCCATCTTCCCCCTATCCTACACTCACCTACATTTGCCCTCTACAAATTTTATATTTAAATTCTTTTAACGTTTTCGGTAGGTTATTCATCATTCCCCTTGGTAACTCATTCCAATCCCTGACACCCTTACCTAAAAATGAAAATCTTCCCACACCCTTGTGCCTGAATTCGAGTGCCAGCTTGTGGTCATGGTCATCTTTTCCCTTCCATGAACTACTTTTCATACCTACTGCAATATCTTTCCATACCTCATCGCCAGTATACGCCCTGTACACTCCCATTATCCTCCTCATCCTCCTCCTGTCTTGCAATGAATCCCAATCCAGCTCCTTTATCATATCTGTCACTGATTGCATTCTGCGATAATTTCCAGAAACAAATCTAGTAGCCCTTCTTTGCACCTTCTCCAACACCTGTATTTGATACTCAAAATGTGGGTCCCATACTACACTACCGTATTCGAGCAATGGTCTGACCAAAGTTTTGTAACCCAATTCCTTTACTTTTCTCGTACATCCCCTCATCACTCTTTAAGTAGTGCCACCTTCGCAATACGAACACTTTCTCTAACAGCAGATCTAGAATTAATGAAACAGATGTACTCCTCATATTTTCATTCAGTAATGTCATATGGCATAATTTTTTGGGGGAACTCTTCACAAAGTAAAAAAGTTTTCATAGCACAGAAAAGAGCTATTAGGTTTCTGTGTAGGGTAAAACCAAGAACTTCTTGCAGACAACTCTTTAAGAAACTCAATATTCTTACAATGTATTCTCAGTATATATATTCTCTCATGAGCTTTGTCATAGAAAATTTTAACCTGTTCACACCTAATTCACAGGTACACAGTTTCAATACAAGAAACAGAAATAACTTGCATAAAACTCAAACATCTCTGTCATTAGTTCAAAGAGGAGTTAATTATTCTGGGATACATCTGTTTAATAAACTACCTAATCGTATAAAACAGCTTTCAGATAATAAAGATGTATTCAAACAAAAACTTAGAGATTATCTTATTGGAAACTCCTTCTACTCCATTCAATAATTTGAAGAAAATAATTAATTGTACTCATTATGACGTTTGCAAAACTCAGTTGCAAAAATGTATGTTTATTATTATTTCTTGTATTTGTAAAATATGTATATATATATATTTACTATGATATGACTCATATTATGTGTATATGTATCAACAATGACATGTTTCACATCCCAGAGGTACTTCCTCAGCAGGGATCCATGGAACAAGATTGATAAATAAATAAATAAAATAAATAAATCCTACAAGTGCAGAATTTTGAAACTTTTTCCTACCGCCTGTCCAATGTGTCCTGCCCAGTTAAGCTTGTTATCAAATGTAATGCCAAGATGTTTACATTTCAAGTCTTCAGCAAGCAATTCTTTCACCATCTTATATTCATAATTAACCTTTTGTTTTTTATTTGTGTATTTAATTAGCTGACTCTTCTTTGCATTTATCTTCATCCCATGTTTACCAACCCAACTAGATATCCTGTCCAGATCACACTTGGCTTTGGACATCCGTAGATGGCAACTAAAATTTCCGTAGATATGGTACAAAAATCCGGAGACCTGCTAAATGAAAGGCTGAAACAATAATTATTGAAGAGAGAGTCAAAATTAAGAATACTTTTTATTTCCAGGTATTTAAAATTACAAAGATCATATTCTACATTGAAAGTAAGAAATATCTCTGAACATATTTTTTGCATCGTCATTTTCATCACTGCTGCTGCTATGCCTAGTAGTTTTTTTTTTATTTCTCCCTAGTGACCATACATTCTCTTTGTTGACATTATATTTAGCATATCTTCTATAACAGGAAATGTTAAAAACTGCGACCCCTCTGACTCTCAGATATTGGTTAGGCCTTCTCGGAAGGCACTGCTCTGTAAGCCGTGCCAACGAGCGTGTCACCGTGCATAAAGAGTGCGCTCCTAGTTTTGTGGTACGGTCTCTTAAGATCTATAAAAATTGTAACCAAACAAAATATGAGCTTCATTTCAATTGTTGGTTCAAACTAGCGGTTGCAAGGAAACGATTCACAGTTATTAACAATTCTGTAATGCAGCGGTCGGCAACGCGCGGCCCGCGGGCCGCATGCGGCCCGTGACCTCTCTATTTGCGGCCCGTGTCCGTCTTAATAAATCATATCGAAAGCCCATATTATAAAATAATAAAATATAAATGCATAGAAGAGTGAACGCGATCTAACAGCGCAGCGAATGAACTACGCAGAGTGCGAGCGGGAACAATTCCCGCACTCTTTCCTATGATTGAAACAATTGGTCAGCGTTGACAATAATCTTCTCTCGCTCGCCCGCCGTCCGTCCGCGCTGGCTGTCTCATTGAGCGAAACAAGTTACTTCATGTGTCGCCGATTCGAGTCCGGCCGCGGGCATGTGTGTTTATGTGTTGTGTGTCCTGTCCATCCTGTGGTGTCCATACTTAGAAGATACAATATATAAAACACTGGATGACGACTGATTCACTGGAAACTATAATAATCACATTGATCTGGCTGTATGGCCTCAGCTGCCGAAAGCCATTAAACTTAAAAAAAAAGTTATTTCATGTGCGCCCGCCACCGCCGCGGCCCTGTACCTACGATTTAGTTATTGTTCTGTGACCTACGAGTACTTACTACTTTGTTTACGGTTCGGTAAGTGTGAGATATTGATAGTTCATACAATTACATAGCGAAATTAAGTGACATGTTTTCAACGCGGTTTTTATTCATACAGCGGGTATTTGGCATTGATGGTTATAAGTTTTACTGATGGCTACAAAAAAGAGGAACTTAATTGAAGAAAATAGAGTGTTTAACGATGCATGGACAGATTTATACTTTTTTATTAATTGCAATGGAAAGCCGCTATGCTTAATATGCCAAAAAAACCTTGCTATACAAAAGGAATATAACGTCAAACGTCACTATGATATTGTGTGCCTAATTGGTGATTCCTGGAAAAACAAAATCAACTCACTCAAATCTTCATTCAAGAACCAAAAAAGTGTTTTTATGGTGCAAATTCAAACCGAGCGTGGTGGTGTAACGGCTAGAGTTCTGGCCTCGCATTCGGGAGGAAGGCTGTTCGAATCCACGTCCGGGCATCCAGATTTGGGTTTTCCATGGTTTCCCAAATCACTCCAGGCAATTGCTGGGATGCTTCCTTCAAAAGGCCATGGCCGAATTCCTTCCCATTCCTTGCCCCCCATTCCTTGCCCCCCCATCCTTTCCCGTCTCTAAAGACCTCGCTGTTAGAAAGACGTTAAGCAGATAAAAAAAATAAAAAAATAAAAAATGCAAATTCAAAGTAACGAGTCAAATATACGTGCGTGTTTATGGGTGGTGGAAATACTTGCCAAGTCTGGGTGACCGTTTACCAACAGGGAATTAATAAAACAATGTGCCTTAGCTGTGGCTGAAGAGGATTGCCCAGATCAAAAAAAGAAATTTTAAAATATAAGCTTATCTGCCAAACTTGTACCCGGCGCACTGATGATTTGGGCGCTAATTTATGCGAAAAACCTCTGGAAAAAGCACAACAATTTGAATGGTTCTCCTTAGCTACTGATGAAAGTAATGATGTGTCAGATACTGATCAGCTTCTAAAATTTGTTCGTGGGATTGATAAGTACTACAACGTGTGTGAGGAATTTTTACAGTTATGTAGTTTGAAGGGAACGACTACGGGGAAAGATTTGTTTTGTTACTTAGAACAGGCAATGACGTCAATGCAATTAGCGTGGGAAAAATTGGTAAATCTAACAAACTGAGGGGAGGTAGAAACATGAGAGGGCAAAAAAAAGGGCCTGGTGGGTAAAATTTAAAACAAAATTGGCAGAGATAGGATGTTAAATCCCGTTATTTTTTCATTGTATTATCCACCAAGAAGCGTTATGTTCCAAAGTCGTTTCATGGAGAAAAGCAATGGACATCATGATATCCACTGTAAACTATATCAGAAATAATGGGTTGACACATCGTCAATTCCGAGAGTTTCTATCCAAAATGGAAGCAGATCATCAAGATGTCATTTATTATTCAGAAGTAAGATGGTTGAGTAAAGGTGCAGGACTGAAAAGATTTTTCGATCTCAGAAAAGAAATCAGTCCTTTTATGAATCAGAAAGGTAAATCTGTTCCAGAGCTAACAGACCCTCAACGGTTAATAGATCAGGAATTTTTGACAGATTTAACTCATGAATTAAATACGCTGACTGTCAAGCTTCAAGGGAAATCAAATTAAAATCTGATATGCATACAGACATAAAGGCGTTCCAAACTAAAAACCGACTCTCCATAAAACATATTGATGAAAAAATTAGATCACTTCCCGAATTGACTAAATGCTGTCGAGGAAGCTGGCATTGATTTTAATTGGGATAGTGAGAAAATGAAAGACATTTAATGGAGTTACAAGGTCAATTCAGTGACAGATTTGGTGATTTCGAGAAGGTTTCGAACAAACTGAAGATTTTTGCTAACCCCTTTTCATGCGATGTTGACGATGCACCCAGTAATTTACAAATGAATTTGTTTGAACTTCAATCCAATGAGATTCTAAAAAGCGCCTTTTACGAGATGAATGATTTGGTCAAAATTTATGGTAAGCTTGCCGTCTGATTTTGTCGAATCGAAAAAGTTTTTCTCAGCAGTTTATTTGAATTTTTGGAAGCACTTATTTATGCGAGCAGACCTTTTTCAATGGTCAATTATCGAAAAAATAAGTACGCTTCTCATCTCACAGATGAGCATTCTGAGAGATATATTACGTATTTCAACTTCTAACCTGAAAGCTGACATACAAAAAATAGCCAGTCAAATGCAACCTCTAACGTCACACTGAATTTAGTATGTAAAATCAAATTTTTAACTTTTCTTCATTTGTAATCCTCATTTGTATTAATAAAATTTTAAACTGAGCTTTCTCATTTTTACTGTGTATGTGCGGCCCCCCTTTACTTTGTTTTGCCACCTTGTGGCCCTTGCCTACTAAAGGTTGCCGACCGCTGTTTTAGGCTATTATTTTAACTATCTTTATAGTGAGATCAGGCCTCTAATCTTTGTGATTTGCTAGCTGAAATTATATTTAAGCTACTGCTGAAGTGTTTACATCAGATAAAATAATCAATTTAAGAAACTTTAAAATAAATGTTATATCTATAATATAAAAATGATCGCAAAATGTGTTGGTAAGCGCATAACTCA
Source organism: Vandiemenella viatica (assembly GCA_031002005.1). Taxonomy (NCBI): domain Eukaryota; kingdom Metazoa; phylum Arthropoda; class Insecta; order Orthoptera; family Morabidae; genus Vandiemenella; species Vandiemenella viatica. The sequence goes on along the minus strand of CM061914.1, from coordinate 182,047,725 downwards.
ACAACGCCTGGACCAATTTGGCCAATTTTTTTTTTTAAATGTTCGTTGGAGTTCAAGGATGGTTTTTACGGCGAGAAAAATTCGAATAATTGCCGGAAAAACCCTTAAAACAGCCCTTTTCTTTTTCAACCCTTAAACAGCCCTTTTCTTTTTCCATATAACGTTTCCTATACCATTTATCAGATTGCAATGAAACTTTGGAGAGTTTTCGAGTGTGCGTTGCAAGGTTTGTGAAAAAAAATTTCCAAAAAGTCAGCCCTATTCCCCATAACACCCCATAATTTAGGCAAAACCATATTTTTTATTCGATTTAGATAGGAATTTGTACACTTATACTTTAAAACAAACAGAAAAATACTGCCAACATAGATTTCCGAATATTCATCCCCTCTCCCCCTTTCCACCCCCATTACGTTTTTACCCCATAATTTAGGCAAACCACATTTTTTATTCGATTTAGATAGGAATTTGTACACTTATACTTTAAAACAAACAGAAAAATACTGCCACATATGATTTCCGAATATTCACCTCTCCCCCTTTCCACCCCATTACGTTTTTACCCCATAATTTAGGCAAACCACATTTTTTCCGATTTAGATAGAATTTGTACACTTATACTTTAAAACAAACAGAAAAATACTGCCTACGTATGGTTTCCGAATATTCATCCCCTCTCCCCCTTTCCAACCCCATTACGTTTTCACCCCATAATTTAGGCAAACCACATTTTTATCGATTTAGATAAGAATTTGTACACGTATACTTTAAAAAGAGAGAGAAATACTGTACACATTAATTTCACAAAAACCCAATCCCTCTCCTCTCTTTCCACCACCTTAATTACACCCTCTGTCTGTCTATCTGTTTGTCCTCTATGCGCTCCTAAACCGTTCGTCCGATTATGGTGAAACTTTGGTGAGTTGTCGAGTGCGCATCCGGGGTGGTTCCTAAGAAATAAAATTTCCAAAAAACCACCTCCTCTTCCCCATAACACCCCATAACTTAACAAAACCTACGGATTTTATCCGATTTGTACGGAAATTTGCATACATATACTTTAAAATAAACAGAAAAACACTGTCTACATTTGGATTCCAAAAACGCACCCCTTTCCCCTTCCCCTTCCCGCCCCTTAATTTTTACACAAACCTACACTTTTTATCAGATTTCGATGGAACTTTGCACGCATATACTATTAATAAAATAGAAAAATGCTGTAGACATTAATTTTACAAAAACACAATCCCTCTCACCCTTTCTACCCCAAAACCACCCCCTCTTCCCCCTTGCATCCCATAATTTAAAAAAACCCACAGATTTTATCTGATTTTGATGGAAATTGGCACACAGAAAAACACTATAGACATTATTTTTACCAAAACCTAATCCCTCTCCCCTTTTCCACCCAAAAACCACCTCCTCTTCCCTCCTACTCCCCATAAATTAAGAAAACCTACAGATTTTAACCAATTCTTTAAAACAAATTGAAAAATATTGCTTACGTAGGGTTTCCAAAAACGCCATCCCTCATACCCCTTCACATCCCCCTAATTTAAACAAATACACAGATTTTATCCTATTTCTATAGAAATTTGCACACGTATACTTTAAAACAAACAGGAAAATACTGTCTACATGTGGATTCCAAAAAGGCAACCCCTTCGTCCCCTTTACATCCCCTTAATTTTTTGCCACTGTGTCATATATAAAGGTACAGTTTTTACCCGATTTTGAAGGAATTTTAACACAGGTATACTTTAAAACAAGCAGAAAAATACTATGTAAATTTGGTTAGCCTAATCCCACCCTCTTCCCTTTTACCCCCTTCCTTCTTAATTTCCAATTATATTTATCAAAACCCACAAATTTTTATCCGATTATGATGAAACTCTGTTGAGTTGTAGAGAGTACGTCTGGGAAGGTTCCTGATTTTTTTTTTAAACCCTCCACCCCTTAATTTAAACAAACCCATAGAATTAATCAGATTTCCACCAAAATTTGCAACATATGGTATCCAAAATTGCAACCCCTTTTCCCCTTTAAACCCCTTAATTTTTGCCAATACCTTATATAAAGCCAGTTTTTTTCCAACTTTTTAAGGAACTTTGCACACACATACTTTAAAATAAACTGAAAAATACTGTCTACATTTGGTTTGCCTAAGCCAAGTCAAGCAATAGCGAAGCATTGCCGGGTCAGCTAGTTTAATATTAATTTTGGCAAATTGTACTTCAAAAAGAGTAATTGGCAGTTTTGTTACGATGAGCATCATCATATATATTATTTCTATAAGGTATTTTTTTGTCACAAGCCTATATCTTCCTTCATACTTAACCGAAATCAATGAATGAGGTGTCATTTTAAAGCTTATGGTCTCCACTTTGGTTAAATCGTATTTTAAGCAAGGAAGTTTTCGGAATTCGACCCTTAAAGGGCAAAAATGTAAATTTTTCTAAAATGCTGTTTTCTGTGTTACGAGTCACTTATCTCCCTGGATACCTATCTGAAACCGTTTTATGAAGTATCGTTTTAAAGATTAAGATCTCCGCTTTAGTGACGTCATATATTAAGCCAGAAAGTTTTCGGAATTCGACCCTTAAAGGGCAAAAGTATCAATATTTTTGCAATGCTTTTTGTGTCACGAGCGATTTATCTCCCTTAATATCAACCGATATAGATAAATGAGGTATCATATTAAAGAATAAGGTCTCCGCCATGGTAACATTATATTTTAAGAAAGGAATTTTTCGTAATTCGACCCTTATAGGGCAAAAATATCACTTTTTTAAAATGCGTTTTTTGTATCTCGAGCCATTTATCACCCTGGATATCTAACCAAAATCGATAAATGAGGTAGGATTATAGGAGTAATGTCTCAGCTTTGTGACATCATATTTTAAGAAAGAATGTTTTTGGAATTCAACCCTTAAAGGAAAAAAGTATAAATTTTTCTATAACGCATTTTTGTGTCACGAGCGATTTATCTCCCTTAATATCTAATCAATATAGATAAATGAGGCATCATATTAATGAATAAGGTCTCCGTCCATGGTAACATTATATTTTAAGAAAGGAATTTTTCGTAATTCAACCCTTATAGGGCAAAAATGTCACTTTTTCTAAAATGCGTTTTTTGTATCTCGAGCCATTTATCACCCTGGATATCTAACCAAAATCGATAAATGAGGTAGGATTATAAGGAGTAATGTCTCAGCTTTGTGACATCATATTTTAAGAAAGAATGTTTTTGGAATTCAACCCTTAAAGGAAAAAAGTATAAATTTTTCTATTACCGATTTTTGTGTCACGGGCGATTTATCTCCCTTGATATCTAACCGATATAGATAAATGAGGTATCATATTAATGAATAAGGTCTCCGCCGTGGTAACATTATATTTTAACAAAGGAATTTTTCGTAATTCGACCCTTAAAAGGCAAAAATGTCAATTTTTCTAAAATTCGTTTTTTGTATCTCGAGCCATTTATCTCCCTGGATATCTAACCAAAATCGATAAATGAAGTAGGAATATAAGGAGTAATGTATCAGCTTTGTGAAATCATATTTTAAGAAAGAACATTTTTGGAATTCAACCGTTAAAGGAAAAAAGTATAAATTTTTCTATAACCGATTTTTGTGTCACGAGCGATTCATCTCCCTTGATATCTAGCCGATATAGATAAATGAGGTATCATATTAAAGAATAAGGTCTCCGCCGTGGTAACATTATATTTTAACAAAGGAATTTTTCGTAATTCGACCCATAAAAGGCAAAAAAGTCAATTTTTCTAAAATGCGTTTTTTGTGTCTCGAGCCACTTATCTCCCTTGATATCTATCCAAAATCGATAAATGCAGTAGGAGTATGAAGAGTAATGACTGAACTTGGTGAAATTATATTCAACCTCACTATTCATCTGATTTTATTCGCGAAATTTTCGCACGGGTCGTCTAGTCATAAATTATTCCTGCTGCACTGAAAACTGCTCACTTGGAACGCTTGTTACAGGTGAGATAAATATGTGCAACCCATGTGTCATAGACCTCCAAATGTTTTACTATTATTGTTAACAGCGTTTTTAACAATCGGGTGCAGCTGATGTGCTGCACAATCAATATTATCTACGTCAGATAAAGTGCAGGAACTCTTCATGTTGGATCCCCCATCTCTTACCCAGCGGCGGATCTAGGATTTTTTCGAACCGGGGCAAAAACTTCACGCGGCGCCCCCCCCCCCCCAAAATGAAAACACCACATTCAGTTGGGTACTATTAAACTAACGTGATAAAAAAGACAAAAGACATTTTATTGCTTGTATTATATATAATACACATAATCATAAAATGTAACGCAAGAGCCAGTCCTTAGCAGGTCCTAGCAAAATCTGCACTAAATGTTCCTACAACTTCACTCGTCGACAGGGGCGTAGCTACTATGGGGCTAAGCGGTGCAGAGCACCGGGGCCCCTACGCTCAGGGGGCCCCAAAACATACCTCAGGGGGCCCCAAAACATACCTCAGGGGGCCCCCAAGCGCACCTCTGGAGGCCCCAAGCTCAGTTCAGAGGGTTCACGGACCTTCACGCAAACTAGCGACCTTTTTTTAGCTCTACCGTCGCCTAAGGGGGCCCCTGAGACATAGGGAGCCCTCACTAAGGGCCCTCACTGCTCAGGGCGCCCCCAACCACTGCTCAGGGGGCCTCTACCAGCAACACAAACCAAAAAAAAGGTCACCCATCTGGCCTGAGGGCCCAAAATAATTTTTTGCACCGGGACCCTTGTTGACCTACCTACGCCACTGCTCGTCGAACTTTCATTTCCGCGAAAGGGTCTATAACTTCAACATAATTCGTCTCATAAGCTGTTCTATTTTCGATTGATAAGATCGTGAGGTTAGAAAGACGTTCCTGGCTCATTGTTGATCTCACATACGTTTTTATAATTTTTACTTTACTAAAACTTCGCTGGCAGCTTGCGGACGTCGTTGGTAACGTGCAGTATATTCTCAGAGCTATACAAATATTAGGAAAGGCTTCCTGCAAGTCATTTTTACACACGTGTCAAATACAACTTTTATATCTTTGGACAACAGCTGTGTGGGGTTTAATGCTCTTGATTCGTCCTCGCAGATTTCGTCGTGTTGCCTCTTTCGTTTGGAAATTCGTTTACTTTCGAGTATCGGAACGGTTCCCAATTTTTGTGCTACAGGTGTAGCTTCCTTGATCCAATATTCTGTCGGCTTTAGTCTCATTTCTTGCAATATCTTAATAAGCCCTTTCATTAGTGACACAGTTCGCGAAAGGATTATGTCCTCCTTTTGTATTTCCACATTTACTCTATTAATTTCTCGAAGAAGGTTAGCCCAAATTGTTAATTTGAGGATAAATTTAAAAGCCAATATATCATGTAAGAGATGAGCGGATTCATACGTACATTCTGCAGCCAGAGAAGATTCTTCATTTTCGTCCACTGCTTTGACAACTTCAGGTAAATTATTCAATAGGGCTGTAACAGGAAGGTGTTTGGTCGACCATCTTGTCTGGCTACTACCTTTTAAGTTGGTTTTTGTACATTTTTTCATTATTTCCCACCGTGTAGTGGATCTAACGAAGAAGGTCCTCCGATTGACAAAGGATGAGAAACGCTGAGATATTTGATAATGATAGATTCTTCCTTACCTGTTAATGTTTCGTTTCCAGTAATAAATATTTAAACTCGTTCAGCACAAAAGTAGATATTAAAACAGAACTGGGCTAATCTCTCGAACGCAGCTGCAAGAATGTGAACATCAGATGGCAAAATTTATAAATCCAAGAATATCGCGAGATCCGGCTAACAATGACGGAATGAATTTGTTTTAAGGCCACTCTGTCACAGAACAATGAATTTTCCGTCCTTTCAAGTTGCCGCCGCGGTCAGTGTATCACGGCGCTTTACTAAAAAAAAAAGGTTGGCAGCACATGAGTATTTCGCCATGGCGCTTATAAAAAGATTCCACCAGCACATGATTTTAGCGCCCCCCTGAAGTTGTCGCCCGGGGCAAGAGCCCCGGTTTGACCCCCCCTAGATCCGGCACTGCTCTTACCATGAAGTGCACATTCTGTTTGGGAATCCCCACCCTTCAAACATATTTTGAAATATTTTCAAAATGTAATCTCCCGTTTGGCGTTCTTCAAGTATCTCCGCTTTTAAAACGATATTTTCCCTTATAAATCTTTTGTAATGTTCAGGATAGCAATGAAACACCTTACCAAAAAGCCAACCAGATATAGGATGTGAAGGAAACTCTCTCAAAATCCTTCAACATGTCTTTATTTTCGATCCTAAAGTTCGTTGCAGATAAATTCCGTAAAACATTTCCTGCCTTTTAGAACATAATTTGCAATAACATTATCCAGCAATCGTCGGAACCCAAAATCTTCTACGTGTTGAAAAGGCAATCCAGATAAAGCTATCATTTCTGCAATTATATAGTTTTAAATAATTTTTTTTTTTACTATCCCACATTTTGATTTTTTCTATGTATTCGTAAAAAAATGTTTTTTCTAAATTCTCTTTTACCTTTTTTTAAAGACGTTCCTTGATTAATGTGTTCGCCGGCAATCTTCTTAGCGGAGTCTTCTTTTAAGAATAACTCATATTTTTGTGGGTGTTTCGTCTGAAGATGAATTTTTAGAAAGTTGTACCTTTATGGTAATACATTCCTTCAGAGTTTGTC
>CM061914.1:182012478-182040008 GCA_031002005.1 Vandiemenella viatica | reverse complement strand
AACCATCCGCCTTGTCGGTCTTTCCTGTATGGTGACAGCGTGTGTTAGAGACGGTAGGAAGGTTGCCACTCCATTCTGCACTGTAGGCCGAACTTCAGCGAGGTCTCTAACATATTAACGACCCCGTCCCGGCTACCTGCCGCACTATATTATTCAGCGCGCTCACCCGAGACCAGACACAATGCCCTGACCCACATATCGCTCCGCCGCCGCAAGCCATTCCTCTCACACCGCTCTATATTCTGGACCACCTCGCCAATGAGACGACACAGCTATTTCGCCAGTGACAACAAGAGGTCAATACGTATAAATCACAGGTACACAACCTTTATTGGCCAACCGCCCCCTTCTCTCTCTCTCTCTCTCTCTCTCTCTCTATATATATATATATATATATATACTAGCGGAGTTCCCGGCGTTGCCCGGTATAGTTGGCGTAGATTTAACCGTACCCTATTTTTATTCCCGCAAAACATTTGTACAAAGTTTCATAAAACACCCGCCAACTTTTTCGGAATTAAAGCACACTTACATTCACCCACCCCCTACCAAGAAACTGGTGGGCTGAAGTTTATTTGCACGTATACTATTTTCATTCGTCCGAAAAGATTCATGTATATCAAGCTTCGATAATTTGGTTAAGAAATTTCATTACTACATTACTGAACAACCCTAGATTATGTTAAAAACTCACATTTGATTCAATTGCGAAGTGGCTCGAAACGCCAGATCCTTTAACTCTGCAGATAAAATATCAAAAGTGAATCCGGAATAATATTATCGTAAACAGAAGACTAATGCTGAAGGCCAGAGATATTGTCCAGAGATCGTGCTTAAAGAAAATTTCTGTTGTTTTTACGGCTACCTGTGTCGTTTAAAAATTGATATCCAGAGTTAAAGGAAAGAATACTTCAAGCTATGGCTTTTAAAAATTGAATATATCGAATTAAAAGAAAGAATACTTGAAGTTTTGTTTAGTGTGCAAAATAGTTATTACTATAAGTTATCTTATTACTTTAATTAAAGGCTATGGTCAGAGACATTGTTGTGTGTTTAGTGCGGAGTATGCAGCATCTAGTGATTCCTCCTGTGGAATTTCCCACCATACGTTCAGAATTTCATTTAATGCTCCTACATTATTTAACGTTGAAACATAAGACATGCCAGACAAGTGAATTAAGATTCTAAGCTTTAAAACGGTGAAAACTCCATCGAAATCTGCCCCGTAGTTTCCGAGTTTTTATACGACCAATATGTCCGGTTTTAGTTTTATATATATATATATATATATATATATATATATATATATATATATATATATATATATATATATACTCACCTACCATTTTCAGAAGAAAAACGCCGACTTCCCTTTTATGTCGAAATGTAGCCTGGACCAAAATGAAAACTGATATTTTGTATGGAAGCATCCAACCCTACCTGTGTAGGGAGCCGCTGACTCTAGCTTTGCTTTATTTCGGCAAATGGCTGACCACTCCCTCCCTTTAAATTAGATTTGGTGAGATCGAGCCGAATACCCTTATCCTCCCCCCATCACCCCTATTTCGAACTCACGTAATCAATGGACGTCCCCTAACAGTTCTATTTAGCTAAGAATTGCCAAAACACGGAGTCAGGAGTATGTATTGCGTTTAAATTAATGTATTAATCATTAGTCGCTTTACATTAATTTAAATTCCTTCGGTGTTCATGTTTTCGCTATTTATTTAAAATCATAGATATACAAGATAATTTTTTTTTATTTCCGAGCAGCGATGTCAGCGGAATGTTTGTTTACATTGAAATTTACCCCTGGTCAGAATGTTAAATCGCATTTGACGTTACAGTAACGGGCATGAGTATTTTTTTAATTTAACTTGTTTTCATGAGAACCCTGTTACTGAAAATACTACTTCATTCGAATGAAAGTAGTCCTACGTTTATCGCGTTATATGTGACCTGGACCAGGACTAAAATACAAGTTGTTTGTATTTATTTTGGTTTGGTTTCACTGACGCAATGTTACTGACGACATTATTTCAGACGCGTGTAAATAATTCCGATTCTATCGCGATGAAAACTACAATCGAAATATATACAACGTTACGAAATCAGGGTTGCAAGAGTTATTTATCTACTAACAATTCTATTTAGTTAAGAGAATCGGAAGAAGTGATTTGCCAGAACACACCTCGCAACCAGTACTTTTTTACGGTATTGGAAGCTAGTTTCTAAAATAAGTGTGAGACATTATGAAAAATAATGTTCGTCCAGACACGAGGTTCTGCTCAATTCCCCGGGGACCCGCGAGCAGTATTACTGGGGTGTATTGTGCGGACTTCCCTCATACACTCGCAGCCGATATCAGCTTACACGTCTGTCTGTACCAGAGACCACCACTTTGTTCCCGGACAAAGAGCAAAGGCTGGAAAAAAGACACGCTTCGTGCAGCCGCAGTACCGTCTGTCCAGCTATAGGACCCGGGGCTCTATACACAACAGTGCTCTCAGAGTCTACATGCCCACACTATCAGCTCTAGGAGGAAGTTTTGCGCTTGTTGGTATTACTTTCATTAAAGCCAATCTATATATATAAAGATGAATGAATGTATGTTTGTTTGTTTGTTCTTCATACAAATCCACAGTTTTCATCCGATCTCGATGAAACTTTGCATACTTATGCTTTGAAACAAGGAGAAAAATACTGTCTACATTTGGTTGAAAAATTATCAGTATAGATAATACATGTTGTCTTATAATTTCGAAAAATTACTGAACGGCGATAGACAGACGCGTTGGATGTCTAGGTCTCTGTACTGCCTTTCGATACAGCGGTCAGGTAGCTCAGTTGCTAGAGCACTTGCTTACTGGTGTTTGTATCGTGGTCTCCGGTTCAAATCACCGTGGAGGCAAAGATTTTTAAAAATTGTTTTTGATCGTAAGAGTCACGCCTGGACGGCCGGTTATTCGGATTGAATGTTAAACTGTAGATATCACAAAGTTGGGGGTGCAATGCGAGGCAAATCGTAGGTAGTCTTGCAATGCTGTAGGTGTACACTTTTTTACGTTATAATGATCCCTCAGGAGTGAATCGCAGTCAGTGTGTGTGTGATCTGCAGTAATAATACTATAAATGCGGAAGTAAGTTTCTGTCTTTTTGTTACGTTTTAACGACTAAATGCCTATACCAATATTGACGGAATTTGACAAGAATATCTGTAGGGAGGGCACAGGACATTTTTTTTTTTCGGTATGATTAACTGTTGTAGTCACGAAAATTTGAGAACTTATCGAATGGTGACAGAGTGACGGATGTGTGTGTTAGTCTATAATGTTACGTCGGTTTCTCAAGCTGTTCTTCTCGCGAATTATATTGGTGTATAATTTGTTAGTAAATTTCGTTTAGAGAAAAAACGTATTATTTAGTATAGATGTCGATTTTTTCTGTCCTGTTACTTTATGTCTGCTTAAATGTTTCTGGCACCAATTTATTTTGCCTTCTTTTTTGACATGCCTTGCGGGCGTAAACTGGCCTAAGTTGTAGCTCTAGCAGAGCACGAGCAGCTAAAGTTATTAGAACCCAAGAATCGGATGCTCATGCTGAATAAAGAAGAAAAGTCCAAGCTGAAATAAACCTGCCCTTAGTTAACACCCCCCCCCCTTTTCCCACATCCCTTCACCTTCGTTTGTTTATCTGTTTTTAAATATATTAGAAATTGATTCTCTTCAAGAGACAGGTTCGACGGTAGAATGATATATTGATAGCTTTTCTGTCATATAATGCCAACTCGGTGTTGTTTGGGACCAATGCTTCGTTACCACAACTTTCTATATTCAATTCTGGCAAAGAAATTCTTAATCCACGCGTACGATGTCGCGGGTATCAGCTAGTTACTAGATAAAAGCCGCCCAATACTCATGTTCTACTGCAGTGGTTCCCAATAAGTGGTACTTATTAACCTTGGTGCACAGTGCGGCGATCCTCCCTCATGCTGGATTCACGTGGCCGACTGTAACCTTGACAAGTGGTGACGCGTTGTCGTAGTAGCATTATCGTCTGCATCTTTATGAAAGTGCTGAGCTGTCCGCTCCCTTAAGGACGCCGAGGGTCCAGTGTTCGACCATAGGCACTCAGGTCACCGTGGTCTACCTTCATTCCATGACATTCAGCATTGTAAAATATACCAACTTTTTATTCTTTTTATGAACCAAGGCCCGATACCGGCAGTACACGATTGACATGTGGGATGTACCCGACAACCCTGTCGGGAGACTGGCGACAGGAACGTGTTGCTCATTTCTGAGGCGGTGGGGTTTCCTGATGCGTGAGGGACAGTTCCGATAAGGCGCATCAACTCTACAATACTCCCCCCTGCGAGTCGAGACAAAGCACGGGAAATACGAGGCGTGGCAGTGTGCACCAACCACAATCAAGCGGGAAACTCGCGGGCTCAGCCAGCTTCAGCTGGACCAAATGAGACGATATTTCGTTGGTAATGAGATGCGTAAGTAAGTGCGTCAAAGTATACAAAAGCGGTAATTTCTTGAGTGGGTTTCTGATTTATACATTAAGACATAAATTGGCCAAAGAAAATTCGCAAAAACAAAATTTATCTGCGAGTGAAGAATGAAACTGGACTGCCAAGTCACGTGATACACCAACGATAACATTTAGGAGCATTGTAAAAAGATCTGTAAGCATTTAAGGAAACAAAGAAACAAATACTAGAGGGTTGTAAACAAATCTGTAAAATACATGTCCAATTTTTGACCTTGCGTCAAGGTATAAAAAATGAGGCTCTAATATGGACAGTTGGATCACGCTCTATTATTTGTCTATAGATGTAGCTGTAAATAAGCAGAGAAGGTTCACTCATATCACGAAACATATTAGTGGGGTTCGGATCTGTATGACCAAAAAAAGAAGAGAAATATGCATCCAAATATGTTCTAAACATAAGTAAATATGACCGAAAAATAACAAAATATCACCAAACATTTCAATGTACTATACATTAAAATATGCTCAATTATACATCATTTATTTTATCTAGTCGTGTCACTTTCGTGTAGACAGCATAATTTGCTTCAGTCCACTCACTGCACCATTGGGAAATTAATTTTTTTTCGAACATTATTTTCATTTTCCTTTAAAATAATAGATTTTTTGTTGAAAAATTGGAATTTACTACATATTTTGTTTTTGGTATGGTGGTACTCAATGATCCACTGCAGATTTAACGCTGACAGGATTATTTTTAAAAGGATTGGCGACAATTTAATTTAATTTTTTTTAAATTTAATTTAATTGCAATGGAGCACATCCTCCGGTGGCAATTCCCCTACACCTTCCTCCTATCCTGCACCCACCTACATTTGCCGTCTAAAAATTTTATCTTTAATTTCTTTCAACGTTTTCGACAAATTATTCATCATTTCTCTTGGTAACCTTTTCCAATCCCTGACACCCTTACCTAAAAAAGAGAATCTTCCCAAACCCTTGTGCCTGAAATCAAGTGTCAGCTTGAGGTCATGGTCATCTTTTCCCTTCCATGCACTACTTTTCATACATACTCCAATATCTTTCCACGCCTCATCACCAGTATACGCCCTGTACACTCCCATATCCCTCCTCCTGTCTTGCAATGAATCCCATTCCAGCTCCTTTATCATATCCGTCACTGATTGCATTCTGCGATAATTTCCAGAAACAAATCTAGGAGACATTGATTGAAGCGGCTTGACATTAAAAGGCGGGCGGAACATTAAGGTTTAGAGAGTAACAATAATGTATAACGTTAATTGTTGACGGGTGAATTCTGACCTGATCAGTGACAATTTGTATTGTTTTTCTCTAATGTATAATAGAAATAGTAATATAATATAAGATGACCCGTGGGAAAATTTCGCGAGTAAGGTTGATTATCAGGTAACGTGTAGGTGACGTCACAACCAGAGGGGCTGTTTGAGGGTCGTGTACCTTGACTGTAGTTTCACAAGCTCCACTGCTAGCTACCCCGTAGTTTTCATTTTCTCTGCGAATCCCCAAAAGATATTATTGCTCAATACACACTCCAGTGTTGCCACCTTACGAAAACAAAAGACGCTATACCTGGTCTCAAAACTCACTAGATTGCGGGATATTTAGAACTAAAAGATTCGCTAGAAATCACTAAATGAAATAAAGAAAACTGGTGAGGTAAGTAATAAAAAATATTTTAATATTTAACATTTTAATTAAACTAAACATAACATTATATTAAAAACCAACATCAAATTTCTTCAATCGACATTTCTTCATCTTGGTATATCGTTGGAGTTGCAGAACTTGCAGATGTGGAAGGATGAGATGAACCGTCAGTCTTAGATTTAAAAGAGAATTTAGCATCTTTACGAATTGAAGCAATCACATTAGCCGGAAGCTCGTAACTGTAGCAGTTTTTTCCCAATTTTTAACTGATTCCTTATAAAAAAATGCTAATAAGAGTATTTACAGCTATCCTATTTCTCAACTTGTTTTTAAGAATGTTCATTTTACCGAAAATCCTTTCTACTGCGGCATTCGAGTGAGAAAGTGATAGGATATGGCTAAATCAAATAACTCCAGAAATACATTTATTCCAGCAGCATTCCTGTATTGGGTAAGCTATATTCCGTTTTCAATATATTACGTACGCCATTATTTATCAGAGTCATGACAGAGGCATTACCTTCCCCAATCCCAATCAAGTTTTTTGAAACTCTGCAAGGTTGAATATCACTAAAAATCACCAAATACTTTTTTAGCGATAACATATTTAAGAATATCGCTTTCTAGCTTCGAAATTCACCAAATCTAGCGACAAAATCGCTAAGGTGGCAAGACTGACACACTGCCTGCTCTGTAGATTCTTGTGCTACACAATTCCTCAGTGCTTATGGAGTGTGGGCATGTGCGATGTCTGCTGACCTGCGATGTTAGGTCCCTTCTTCTGATTTACGCCCGGCCTCTCGCATTCAGAGTGTCGCGTCTTCTCCGTGGAACGCCAATATTCATAAATCTCCCGCCTCCCCGTGCAGTACGGGCGACTAAATTGGATTCCTTAATGGCTCGCAAACAAAGCGCCTGCTCTTCCCCGGCGGCTTTTGCCAACAAGCCGCGCGTTATGTGACCGACGTCACTTTACCTGTCGTAAATTCCAGCGTCTCCAGTTAGCAGAGGACGCGCCTTCTCGGTTCGTAGTAAATTTTATTCGACATTCAGCGTCAAGCCTACACATTCCAACCATGCTTCAAAGCCGTAGCTAATTCTTCCGCAATTTAATGTATAGGCCCACAGAGAATAAAACCTTTACGGGGAAAAACACCTGTACTCTTCAGATAATTTAAAAATAGGTTTACGGAGCTATTACAAGAAGTCAGGTCTAAAATATCGAGATAGAAGAATACTTTATATGAACTATATAAGAATCAAGTGGCTGTAATAAAAGAAGAGAATCATGAGAGGCAAACATCAGTTAAAAAGGGTGTGAGACAAAGTTGTAGTCTATCCGCGTTAATATTCAACTTGTATGTAGAGGACGCAATAAAGAAAGTAAAAGAAAAATTTCCAAATGACATAAGTGTTCAGGGAGAAAAAATCAGTATGCTACGATTTGCTGATGACATTGTCTTGTTAACAGAAAGGGCTGAGGATATTGACAAATTACTGAATGGCATGAACAAAATACTGAAGCAATATTTTGGATTGAATATAAATCAAAGCAAGAATAAAGTGATGAAATGTAGCAGAAATGATACCTGTATTAGTGGATTAAATAAAAAAAAAAGGATCGAATGCAATTGGAGAAGTAAGTGAATTCTGTTACTTGGGAAGCAAAATTGCAACCGATGGTCGAAGCAGGGATGATGTTAAAAGCAGAATAGCACTAGCAAAAAGAGCCTTCATGAAAAAGAGAAATCTTTTAGTTTTCAATAAATTAGAAAAAACTTTTTAAAACTATATGTGTTTTCGCACTTAACGGTAGCGAAACAAGGACTTTAGGAATACCGGAAAGAAGATTGAAGCATTTGAAATGTGGTGCTACAGAAGAATGCTGAAAATTAAGTGGAAGAAATGAACGAGTTTTGGAAATGATGGGTGAGGAAAGAAGTTTGTGTAAGAAGCATACAGAAAGAAGAGACAGGCTGGTAGGTCATACATGCTGGATTGGTTAATTTGCTGATGGGGGGAACCGTCGAAGGTAGGGACTGTGGAAGGAAGGGATGGAGGATAGCATCAAGCTAGTCGAATGACTGATGAAACAAAACAAAAAAAACCTACAAGAAGGATTTAATTTTTTTTTTTAATGTGAATACTTGAGTAATCATGCACAATACATGTGATTAGAAGGCGGTAGGTCAACAAGGTATTGAATCGTCATGTATCCGGCCTGTTATGAGTTTATGAACCGTTTAAGTTGTAATGTTGCCCGGACCACAATAATAGGACATTAAACTAAGGCATCCGCGAATCGAGTGCCACCGTGACGTTTTAAAGTGTGGTCCAGGCTTCAAACTCCAACCACGATAGAGTAGCGACTGGTTTACAGGTAGCACCGCTGAGAGAGTTGTTGGGCCAGCGACCTCTCTGCAGGTGTCTGCTCAAGGTCACCTCTGGCACCAGCTGACGCTCTCCACACTACAGCGCCGATACAACGTACCGCACAAAGCTATCACGTGCACACGGATGCCGGGTATTCTAGCGCAAACATTTATTTGGTTTTGGTTCCATGGGAGCCATTTATAATTGTTTACAATTGAAGTAATTTTGCTGTACGCGATTTCCCCGCAGTTGCTCAGTAAATCAATTCTGGCAGTTCTGTCATTACGACGGCGCCACAACCTGATGATGAATTCTTGTAGAACTCAACGAAACAAATCGAAAATAAAGAATAAGATTTTTTGATATCTCGTTTAGTTTTCGAGATATAGCATGTTAAAAATCAGTTATCTATATATTAATACGCAAAGCGAAAACTTATGTTACATTTTTAAGAATATTGCGCGCACGGAGAAGTGTGAGATTTGGCATAGTTAAAGATTATATGGAGAAGAAGTGAAGGAAGCTAAAATCTATATGTAATATGCGTTACAAATACATTAAATTAAGTAAAATAAAACGCTCGCTCGCCTACGTAGTTCGCTCATATGGCTGGTAGATAGCGCAGGTAGCGGCCAGAATATTGGGCGAACAGAGGAACTTAAAGAAAAACAGAAAGCTAAAATTATATATAATATATTTTACAAACCTTGGAATCGATATAAGCAGTCAGAGATAATCGATTGCTTCAGTTGTAAACAAATGCGCAGTTTGTCTCTGGTTTGCGACATGGGCTGCGCAGAACGAATTTCCCGTAAACTTTTTACTCTTGGTCCAGGCCGAATTTCAACCTAACCATGATCACTATGACAAAACGAACCTATTTAGGTTGATATGATCCCTGTACCGATAATTTTTGTCCCATTTTGACAGTGCTGCTAACATTTAGCGGTTGCGGAGCATCCCATATTTCGGCATTTTTAATTTAATTCGTGGCGACTTTTCCGGAAAAGGAGAGTGCTAAACGTGAAGAGGACACTATAAGGAAACAGTTAATCCAAATTTCAACAGGTTAGTAACAGTTTATCACTGGTGGAGAATGTCCCACCCCACCCAAAAATATAATAAGCATAGTTAAACATGTTACATATAGATTATTAAAATAAAAAATAATTTGCGAACGTGTGTGTGCGCGTGAAATAGGATCGGAGCCAACGTTCTTACGTGAATTCCCCGCATTGAGACACTCTGTGGCCTTTGGTAAAACGAAAGACTCGGATAAAGCAGAGATTGATGTTTAAAGTTATGAAAGGAATACTTATGAAAAGAATGTAGCGATTCTGCCAGATACTATACGGTCATTTGATTATTTAAAATGTTAAACTTCGGTTAAGTGTCATTTGATTTTTTAAATTTCATTAGAGAGAGAGAGAGAGACAAGAAATAAGGAATACTTATTTGCGTGAAATTCAAAATGATAATAGACCAAATTTTAATAGCGAACACACAAAATGACGAAATTATTTTGATAGATACATTTAAATGCGCATGTTTCATAAAACTAAAGCAGTTTTCCGGCCTAAATGAACCATCGATAAATACATTTAATCATTTGCTATGGTTAGATTAGAAGCTAAAATTTAGCATACAGTCACGGGTGGAGTGTATCGTTTTAATTTTATAGGTAATGCAGAGAATTACTAGATTATTACTCTTTCATGAAAGAAACTAAACAACTTAATGAATTACGGTCGAATTTCGATCGCTGGGCGATCACTAGTAGGTATAGTTCCTTGTACTTTTGGTGAGATTTCTTCTGGTCCAGGCCGTATTTCAACCTAACAACAACTACTAGGAATAAAATAAAACACCTATAGGTCATTTTGTCAGTGTAGATACAGTAGTTATGGTGAAAAAAAATTCTGTGTAGGCCCGATCTCACCCTAAGCTCCTCATGTTTGAGATACAATATCTCGAGAAATAAGCGAGATATATATAAAAAAATCTTTATTTTCGATTTGTCTCGTCCAGTTACAGACGAATGCATCATCAAATTTGGCTATAACAAAATTTTGCTTCTGGTCCAGGCCGCATTTCAACCTAACCACGTCAATTTTGCGATACAATATCTCGAGAACTAAGCGAGATATCAAAAATTTTATTTTGTTTTTTACATTCAATTTGTTTCGTCCAGTTACTTAAGAATCCATCATAAAATCGCGGCGCCACGGTTATCGTAGAATCCCCTTAATTTTTAATAAACAACGCCTGCTTTTATACAGTTTAATGCCGCACAGAGAAATTTAGTTTAATGGCGACAGAGCGCTTGCTCCGGTGGCAATTACCCTACATACCTATTTTTTCTCTTTCCTTTTTCCCACCTACTTTTTGCTTTTTAATAATTTCAACCTGAATTCTGCTCTTTCAAACATCTACAGTTTTTTTAAAAAAAATAAACATTTTATTTATGGTACCTATGGCCCTGTGAGTATGAATTCCCAGGTATTTTCTATTCTGAAGAAGCACTATAACAACAATACAGAAAATTGCAGATCAGTTTGAATAGCATGAGACAATTTGGTTAAAAATATCATCAAAAAGGGAGAAGGAAGTGAAAAATACTTTTTTTCTTTTATAAAACATATTTTAAATACAAATTAATAATCATAATTTGATGTTATCTTTTTCAATTATCAGAAATGACGGGCGCTGTGCAAAGTACGGCCAGTAGAAAAAATGGTTAATTCCGGTTGAAAATGTGATTAACGCATTCCTTAGGCATTTCTTTTTAAGAAAAAGTGTACGCGAAGTCGATAAAACAGGTAGGAGAGAAGTAATATAGTGAAAATCGTCGGGTTATGTGCGGTATTGCCGATATGCAGCAACCATCTTTGCCGCCAATGTGCTCTTCCTCAAGCTGTACGCATGTTGATTTTCAATGAGCTGTATTAGTGGATGGTGTGGTTAGGTTGTGATGCAGCCTGGACCAGAATTACGATGAATATTCCGTGGTGTATAGTGGATTTTGAACGGATAAGGTGGCCACCATGTCAAATTCTGACTATAATGACGTCACAACCTTTCTACTGGCCGTACTTTGTACAGTAACCGAAATGACTTTGGCTGGAAAAAGCAGAGATGTGTGGTTACGAACCTGAGAACACTAATGTAAATAATTCGTTGCTGATGATGTTTCAATGAGAGGCGAAACGCGTACGGCATTAAACCACAGAAAAAAGTTGCATTGGCGTTATTAATTTACATTTATACCAACGCTATTTAAATATCGTACCCTTCCCGTTTTACTTCTTGATTTTATAATCTTTACACACCGGTATACTCTCACTTCAATAAAATGAGAGAACTTAAGCAAACAAAATTCACACTGGCTTTATTTGTAAATCGTGTATTTAGACAACTATAAAAGTACAAGTCCGCCATTCTTTTTAAAACACAGCTAGAACCGTGGAGGAACGAATATTCATTCCTCCAAGGCCAGAACCAGTGTAACAACCAAAGACACTGAATTGTTTGCTCTTAACATTAATACAAAGAAATTCTTATATTCAAACATCAGAGACAATAATATATGCTGCGTTTCTGCAACCTCTGTGGCATAAGCCTCAATTAAAAACTTCAGATGTGTTTAAATTTATATTTTTATATAATTCGCAATACCTGGCGTCATGGTATTTGCCAGCGAAGCGGTATTGTTTAAAAACAAGGTGTATACCCGTGGCCGTATTTTGTTTATGGTAAGGGGTCTATCATAGTTCCCAGCTAGTAGACACTTCCTGGTAGGTAAATGCCTATTTTGTGCATGGTCTTTTGAGCTTAGCCAATTAGAGCGGTCAATTGGCTGATTTCAGCAACCAGCCCAGCCCACGCAAAATCAGACTGTATATTAGCATTTACACTCTACAGGAAGAGCAGCGTGTATGGACGAGAAGGCCCATCTCAGCTCAACACATTTAAGCTACTGCTCGTTTAATTTCCAAGTTAAAACACCGTTTATTAATATCATCATGCAATAATTATGCGAACTATTGTTACGAAGAAATTATAATCACCGTTCCAAAAACACTCGATTTATTCAGTAAATGCATCTAATAGCGAAACCAATATTCACACATGCGAAATATCATTCATCGATTTAATTTAAGACACAAATTACCAACATATTAATGTCTCCCTATTACGGAACCGTGCGTTAATAAGACTTTGCTCTGCTGTCAGCTGTTAACAGTCACTACCACCAAAGATCCTAACACTACTTAACGATACTAGGTTACTCTACCCCAAAGATTACACACACTACTGCTTGTGGAACCCTACGAAACAATTAATTAATTCACACACATTGGTACACTTATTTATAAGCATATACAATTAATCTTTGATCACTACAACATTTTACAAACCTTTTTCTTTTTCCTTTCGGTATCTCTATATGTATTCTATTATAATTTCTACATAGTACGTGAAGCAGGCAACATATTTCCTCATGTTTATCATTCTCTTCAGATTCCACTCCACAACAGCAGGTGTACGTCCATTTTACTTTCTATTCTTCTTCCTAGTACTTTTCTTCTTTTTTATGATTTCAAACGTCTGTGTTCCACGTGATATCACAACCTGTTTCTGAAATCAGTCGCTATGTTTTTGCTGCTAACAATCCTTTTTCTTTGCCGAAAATAGTAATAACCGAAATGTAAACTAAAATGATTCCTCGGAACGTGCGAGAGCGGCTGTATAGTTTATGTGAGAGACTATCATGACTGATGAGTTTTCCGCCAAACTTTAGACAGGATCTGATTCGAACACACAGCACTGCACTAATCCGTATTCTAGATTTGACTCCAGCTACAGAAAAATGCATTTACTGCTCTCCTTTGCCTCTGGCTTTACGCGACGTCGACACCGTTGTCATTAGAGGTGAGAGAGGATTGGTGACAAGGAACGGGGAGGATATCAGCCATTGCATTTGAAGGATCCGTAGAAACATTCGCCTAGGGTAATTTGAGCAAACCATGGAAACGGGAATCGGGATGGCCGCAGGCCCGAGGACTCACCACCCTATATGTTAAAATTGAACTGATGCTTCTGTAATCAAAATTATGTTGCTGTTCACCGAAGCCATTTCCCTGAATGCCAATTCTAAATAACGTAAAGGGCTTAAAACCCAACGAGGATCTTCTCAGAACTGTGGAACTTGAAGAGATCTCGTTGAACTATTAGCAGGTTGCTCTACCTAGCTGCTACTGTGTTTGCAGGTAACATCTACCTGTGATGCCTTCATACAAAGCGCCATGATAAAGTGAATTACAGTTGTCTAACTATATTTCTATTGCTTTATAAATATATTTCTAACACTTTTTGAAGGATGCTTTTAAAAATTGAAAGTTGTCAACATGCCCTATAATGGTGTTAGAGTATCTAGTAAAACGAGTACGAACCTATATATAAAAGTAAGACAGTTAGATATCTATACACTGCCATTTTATTCAGTCCATGGTTGGTATGGTTATCCTGTAGGCAGTGGACGAGGCCTGATTACAGATGCAAGAAGATCAGTTCCTTTCCTCAGCGTTTCCAAGTGTCGTCACATTCAGACCTGCTCTTCCTAAGTACACCAATCTGGCCGCCAGGATTAATGTCCCCATCCAACGAACTAAACCCCATCAACAGTATCTTTTGCCCTCACTCCATAAGGACTACAGATACGTATGGGATAAACCCAGGACTTTGTTGCACAATCTGGTGATTAGGAATCGTGCACCACCACCTCTGCTACCCTGCAGGCCAAGTCCACCACCAGGACTGGACCCAGCTAACCCCGTGTCAGCGCCGGACACCATCACGGCGCCGCAACCAACTGAGACAACGGGGCATTGGTGATTAAGAATCGTGCACCACCACCTCTGCTACCCTGCCGGCCAAGTCCACCACCAGGACTGGAACCAGCTAACCCCGCGTCAGCGCCGGACAACATCACGGCGCCACAACCAACTCAGACAACGGGGCATTGGTGATTAGGAATCGTGCACCATCACCTCTGCTACCCTGCCGGCCAAGTCCACCACCAGGACTGGAACCAACAAACCCCGTGTCAGCGCCGGACACCATCACGGCGCCACAACCAACTCAGACAACGGGGCATTGGTGATTAGGAATCGTGCACCATCACCTCTGCTACCCTGCCGGCCAAGTCCACCACCAGGACTGGAACCAACTAACCCCGTGTCAGCGCCGGACACCATCACGGCGCCACAACCAACTCAGACAACGGGGCATTGGTGATTAAGAATCGTGCACCACCACCTCTGCTACCCTGCCGGCCAAGTCCACCACCAGGACTGGAACCAGCTAACCCCGTGTCAGCGCCGGACACCATCACGGCGCCACAACCAACTGAGACAACGGGGCATTGGTGATTAGGGACCGTGCTCCACCACCTCTGCTACCCTGCCAGCCTAGTCCACCACCAGGACTGGAACCAGCTTACCCCGTGTCAGCACCGGACACCATCACGGCGCCACAACCAACTGAGACAACGGGGCATTGGTGATTAGGAACCGTGCACTACCACCTCTGATACCCTGCCGGCCAAGTCCACCACCAGGACTGGAACCAGCTAACCCCGTGTCAGCGCCGGACACCAACACGGCGCCACAACCAACTGAGACAACGGGGAATTGGTGATTAGGAACCGTGCACTACCACCTCTGATACCCTGCCGGCCAAGTCCACCACCAGGACTGGAACCAGCTAACCCCGTGTCAGCGCCGGACACCATCACGGCGCCACAACCAACTGAGACAACGGGGCATTGGTGATTAGGGACCGTGCTCCACCACCTCTGCTACCCTGCCAGCCTAGTCCACCACCAGGACTGGAACCAGCTTACCCCGTGTCAGCACCGGACACCATCACGGCGCCACAACCAACTGAGACAACGGGGCATTGGTGATTAGGAACCGTGCTCCACCACCTCTGGTACCCTGCCAACCAAGTCCACCACCAGGACTGGAACCAGCTAACCCCGTGTCAGCGCCGGACACCATCACGGCGCCACAACCAACTGAGACAACGGGGCATTGGTGATTAGGAACCGTGCACTACCACCTCTGATACCCTGCCGGCCAAGTCCACCACCAGGACTGGAACCAGCTAACCCCGTGTCAGCGCCGGACACCATCACGGCGCCACAACCAACTGAGACAACGGGGCATTGGTGATTAGGAACCGTGCACTACCACCTCTGATACCCTGCCGGCCAAGTCCACCACCAGGACTGGAACCAGCTAACCCCGTGTCAGCGCCGGACACCATCACGGCGCCACAACCAACTGAGACAACGGGGCATTGGTGATTAGGAACCGTGCACTACCACCTCTGATACCCTGCCGGCCAAGTCCACCACCAGGACTGGAACCAGCTAACCCCGTGTCAGCGCCGGACACCATCACGGCGCCACAACCAACTGAGACAACGGGGCATTGGTGACTAGGAACCGTGCACCACCTCTGATACCCTGCCGGCCAAGTCCACCACCAGGACTGGAACCAGCTAACCCCGTGTCAGCGCCGGACACCATCACGGCGCCACAACCAACTGAGACAACGGGGCATTGGTGACTAGGAACCGTGCACCACCTCTGATACCCTGCCGGCCAAGTCCACCACCAGGACTGGAACCAGCTAACCCCGTGTCAGCGCCGGACACCATCACGGCGCCACAACCAACTGAGACAACGGGGCATTGGTGATTAGGAACCGTGCTCCACCACCTCTGGTACCCTGCCGGCTAAGTCCACGACCAGGAGTGGAACCAGCTAACCCCGTGTCAGCGCCGGAAACCATCACGGCGCCGCAACCAACTGAGACAACGGGGCGCACTCCCTTGGTATGTTTCTTTTGTTACTTTCCTTAGTTGTGGTATAGTATGGATTTGTTGGACTTGCTGGATGTTCCTCGGCTCTGCGTGATGCAGGCTGTTATTGTGAGTGGTGGCGTATTGTGTTGTTCTTTATGCGGCGCTGAAAGGTTGGTATTAGCGTACAAAGCGGACACTTAGCGGGAGAGCCTTCAGGGTCTTTGAGTCGCTGATGAGGCCGGGGGGGAGCCGAGCACCTGCCAGGTAATAAGCAGCGAGGCTGCTTACCTGCTCCCAGCTTCCATGGTGACGGATACTGAAGCACTTTCCAAGAGATTTACTCACGTCGATTTGCAGCATTAAAGCGCTAATAAAACTCTTATAGATTTCCAAAATTCTCATTATTAATTGAGAACCTTGAACTTCTTCGGTATAATCTATTGAAAAGAGAATTTCATCAGTTTCCTGAATTATCATCTATGCAAGACAATGTAGCTCCAGAGGATATTGACGCATTCAGTAGTCGCCTCAACAAACTTAAATTGGACGTGTAAAAACGATTTGAAAATATTTTGAAATTGAAGTTGTATCCTTTTTAACTCAAATATTGAAGTAGGTCGGTCATAAGAACGGTTAGAAATTAAATATTAAAAATAAAATAAAATTCGATTGTGGTGGATATGGCAAAAAAATGTATAACTTACATCTCAATATGTGGAAAATGATATTCAGTTGATTGATACCTTTCCATATCTCGCGTAATAAGGCTTTTCTGTTGTTGATGACATTATGACGAAACAAAGAAACCACCATAATATCTCCGAAAGAGGAGACCTTCGTTTGTTCGTCGCAAAAGTTGAGCCAGATATCCAGTATTTAGTTTTCCTCGGAGGTCTCAGTAATAAATTAAATGTAATTTCGCCATATTTCATGCTTCTATGTACGAAAAACATAAATAAGAAACGTAAATTTAGCTACGATAAGTCGATTTAGAAAGATTTATTCTGCCAAACGTAACGAAAGTGCGACATAAAGTATGTGGTAAGTAATTATTGTTATTTGCTTTAACTTCCTGTATCTCTGTTTTATAAATTCTATGAACTTACTTTATGGAACCGGTAGGAGGATAGTAAATTTTACTACTAAAGGAGGTAAAAAAAATGAGCGATAGATAAAAAAGATTCACTGCTCCTGGTGTAGGGCGTACAGAAATTTCAATAATTCTATGGATACTTCTTAGTTTGGAAGTTTTAGATTACATTTCATTCTGGGGAAACTCTTCACCTTCACTGAAGATATTTAAATTACAGAAAGGCTTTAAGGATTATTTGCGGAGCAAGCCCACGGAATACAGGTGTACTCACAACACCAGCCCAGTACATGTACTCCATACTATTGTTTATAGTGGAAAACCCTATATTACTATCGTAGTACGTGTTTATTTTGATTAGCTTCCACAAAATATACAATATTTAACCAGAATTATTTCATTCTTTTTATTCAAAAGCTGTTTCACAACTTAATTTTATTAAACATTAAACTTCACTTTTACTATTTTTTCACGCCCTGAGCATGTGTCAAAGATAAGTATGTAAAACAACTGTAAACATTTGATGCTGGCCATATGGTCGTCAGAACCGAAGGCAATAAATAAATAATCCAATCTCTCCGTTCTATCGATGTTCAAAAGATGTTCATCCTTTCTTCCTTTTCCATGTGTCTTGCCAACCTAAACACTTGATAAGACGCCTTAATAGAGATTACAGTAACATATTTCACGGGAGGCGAGGCCGTGGCTTCACACTAGTAGTGAATACAACACTCGCAAAGATTATAAGTCACTTAAAATGGTACAGAAAAGGTTAATATTATCTGAAGCTTCTTTATTGAATGACC
Source organism: Vandiemenella viatica (assembly GCA_031002005.1). Taxonomy (NCBI): domain Eukaryota; kingdom Metazoa; phylum Arthropoda; class Insecta; order Orthoptera; family Morabidae; genus Vandiemenella; species Vandiemenella viatica. The sequence continues at coordinate 182,021,678 of CM061914.1, read as the reverse complement.
TACCACAGGAACTAAAATGTTTTCTACGAAAACCTAACAGCTTTAAATCCAAACTGAAAGAGTTTTTCTGCAGAACCAATTTTATTCTGTGGAAAATTTTCTTTTCGGGATTTGGTAAGTATGGATGACTGAAAAAATACTACATGTTTGGTGTACGTAAGGGCCACTGACGGGCCAGTTAAATTGAACTGGCCGTTCTCTAATTCTGGTGTCAATTTTTCGTGTTAAGAACTACTTTGCATGAATCAATGAGAGTTGTATATGTTCCAGCATGTTGTAAACTTGCCAAAGTTAGTTTGCAGTCTTTCAAGATCGAACTCTGGTCAAACTGAAAAAGAAATTCTAATAGTGGTGTTTCGTAGGATGATTCTGAGAGAAAATAGAACAGTAAATTAAGTGTCTCATTAACTTTAAACAAGTTTATGGAATGAAGATAAATGCAAAGAAGAGTCAGCTCATTAGATACACAAATAAAAAACAAAAGGTTAATTATGAATATAAGATGGGGAAAGAATTGCTTGCTGAAGACTTGAAATGTAAATATCTTGGAATTACTTTTGATAACAAACTTAACTGGGCAGGACACATAGGACAGGTGGTAGGAAAAGGTTTCAAACTTCTGCACTTGTTGGAGAGAGTGATGAGGGGATAAACGAGAGAAGTCAAGGAATTGGGTTACAAAACTTTGGTCAGACCATTGCTCGAATATGGTAGTGTAGTATGGGACCCTCATTTTACGTATCAAATACAGGAGTTGGAGAGGGTGCAAAAAAGGGCTGCTAGATTTGTTTCTGGAAATTATCGCAGAATGCAATCAGTGACAGATATGATAAAGGAGCTGGAATGGGATTCATTGCAAGACAGGAGGAGAATGAGGAGGGTCATGGGTGTGTACAGGGCATATACTGGCGATGAGGCATGGAAAGATATTGCAATAGGTATGAAAAGTAGTGCATGAAAGGGAAAAGATGACCATGACCACAAGCTGGCACTCGATTTCAGGCACAAGGGTGTGGGAAGATTCTCTTTTTAGGTAAGGGTGTCAGGGATTGAAATGAGTTACCAAGAGAAATGATGAATAATTTACCGAAAACTTTGAAAGAATTTAAAGATAAAATTTGTAGAGGGCAAATGTAGGTAGGTGCAGGATAGGGGGAAGATGGGTGTGTAGGGAAATTGCCACAGGAGTCTGTGCTCCATTGCAATTAAATTAAATTAAATAAATTAAATTGTTTAAGGTTCCCTAATTTCTCAGGGAATGACAGCAAGTCTAGAATAGGCGGTCGCTGGAGTTCTTTGAACCTTTGAGATTGTTTAATATTAAGTAACCAATACTTTAGAACTACCATTACCGATCACCTTTCAGATCCAGATTGTGGACCAAAGTTCTGGATTAAATCCTAGACCTCTCCACAGTACGTATGGAGTGGAAGGGGGGGGGGGCACATGTCACTGTTGATAGTGATTGGTCCATCAGTTGGGGACGTTTAGGTCGGTGATACTTTGGTGTCTTTCGGAAGAGTAGGCCTGATGGGCCGGTACGGGGTTGCTCGGTGACCTTGCATCGTTATTGTTGTATTTATTTTTTTATTTGATGTAGCCCGTAATGCATTTTTAACTCGCGACCAAAATGTCGTAGGATAGCTGCCTTGCTGCTCATAAATTATCTGCTTCACACTAACCAATTCTTCTCACGTTTTTAACTAAAAAACATTTTTTCACCACTGAATTTAACCTTTCTTGATTACATTCTTTTACTCGTTTCATAAAAGAAATCTCTACTCAACACACTTTTTTCATAAGAACGAACACATAAACTTGTTCGCTAATCATTAACTTAATATGATTCTTACAGGTTAGCAAAACTAATTTAATTATGCACTTATGCTGAAGTCGTTTCACCGTGTGTATAAATTGATATCTTTTACACCAATCATATTGTACTTAATTATTATGGTTGTTATCTCACAACCCTTCTTCCATCTTTCATTCATTCAAAACGTACTTCCATCGCTGCAGAAGCCTTTTTTTGTTTTTTGCTTGTGGATTTATGCTTCGTAGAAGTTGAGGTCATTAGAGGTAGGAAAAGACTGGGGGTAAGGAACGGGTAGGAATTTGTTTATGTCCTTTTGAAGGAACCATCCCGGCATTCGCCTGGAGAGATTGGTGAAACCATGGAAAACCCACATTTGGATGCCCGGACGGGGATTCGAAGCCGTGTCCTCCCGAATGCGAGGGCATAGCGTTACTACTCACCCACCACGCCTGGGTGTAGGGGGTCCCCACCTCGTCGCCTGCTACCTAGCGCCGTGGTGTTGATGTCGAGGTACCGACTGCTCTGTTATTTTCGACGGCCTGCCCCGAGCTCTCAGGCCTCCCCCCCCTCTCCCCCTCAGCCGGGTCAACAGCTCCACTAATTTGATATTCAGACCCCCGCCGGCAAAACAGCCTCCCTCGGAGCATAGCCCAAACATGCCGCTCCAAACTGAAATTTGATAAAGTAACAACATTACGTCAATATTTTTGCTTTGTTTTTCGGAATACTCTGCGTGCATTGGAGCAACCAATCAAACTGTTAACAAAATGATTTGAAGGTCCCTTTTTGTTACTTGCTTTACTAATAAAGGCATTCATTTTGTGTTTTCCACTGGAATTACCGGAAACAGATTGTTAACCGTTCAGTACTTTTGAATCAAAGAAATTAATTCGACAAAACAGAGAACTATTTGTTTTGTTTGTTTAGTAAAAATCCAACACGTCTAGCTCCTTTTTATGGTGGCACTAATACAACGATCCTGGTCGACTAATATACAAGGGGTGAATCAGAAACTATGGTTACAGGGCAGATATTACTTGAGTGTCGTCCTTTATAGACAAATTAGTAGTGTGCGGTTGGCAGCTGTGCAGACTTTCACCCGCCCCCCACCTACAGCGCTAATTATAGGTAAACACAAATAGCGACTCGTTTGGAAACGCGAAAAATTCAATTCTGTTATTCTTTGGGCGAAACATGAAACCGCGGCTGAATTGCTTTGTAGAGGTTTACGGAAAACCTGTAATGTCTCGTCAGCATGTCGCAGAGTGGTGTCGAAAGTTTGCGGCCGGTAGAAAAAACGTAACCGACGAGGAGCATCGAGCACCTCGCTCCAAGCTACTTTTACCTTTTTCCTCACTTGAAGAAGCACCTAGGAGGCCGACAATTCGCTTCAGACAAGGAGGTGAAACTTAGCGACAACGTGGCTAAGCGCGCAAGGCAAGGGAATATTTAAACTCATCCCACGAAAGGAAACCGATATGGAGACTAATAACCTAATGTGTGTACCACCAGTTGTCTGTATTAGTTTATCCGAGAAACTTAGTCAAGCTGTCTACCCAGAAAAAAGCCGGAACAAGTGTAACTTCATTAATAACGCAAAAATTAAACTATTAAACGTCTGCTGCTGAATTTTCCTTACGTTATATTTCCGTAAAAAAAGATGCAAAAATTCTTTTTTTTTCCCACTGTAAAACTCAGACTTTTACCGTTTGGGCTTTCTTACTAAGTAATTATTTTATTTTTTTCCGCTGTTGCCTGTTGTCACAAGGTGGCAGAACCGTCTGAAGGACTTAGCGTGGCTAAGATTTCTTTTTTAGCTTCAGGCAAGGGTACCAGTAATTTTTATTTAGAATAAGAATAAACTTATAACAAAAAAATTTTGAACCGTGTCAGCGCTGTGAATCGAAGTGGTACAGTTCTCAAGGTCGAGCTAACCTTGACACTTCGGTCTGTTCGCTTTCGAAGCTGTCAGTTCCGTTAGAGGAATTGGTCGCGACCCACAACTTAGTCATTTTTGCAAACACACCTCATCCTAACAGAGGTGTGCGGGTCCGAACATATTGAAACTAGTCGCACACTGCTACTAAGTGCGTGAACGTCTAATCTATACTGTGAATGGGTATCACGCAGAAAATACCGCAGCTATTTGGATGGTGAATTCAAATTTTCAGCGTTTTGTTGTAGCCTAAAACCGCTAAAATATATATGACTCTATGTGTCATAGGAACGGAACAGGAAATTTTAATCATTTCGAGATGGGGTGAATATGCGTCACAGATCACTGTGTATTTCAGATGAGCACTCCTTTCAAGAACTACTGACAAAAAGTAACTACTACTCTTTGGATTCAGTTTTATTCTCTGATTTAAATTATTTATTTCTTCACATTAAAATTCGGCGCTTTGCCACTGGTTGGCGCTCGCCACCAACATTATTGTTATTATTTTCCTTTTTTACCACATCTCATGCACTTGCATTATCTCTTTTTATAGACTGGAAACAGTTGAGACACCACAGGAAGGGCAGAACTGCGCGATATTCTGACGTGGAACCGCTGCTCCTTCAGCACCAGACCAGCGTGCTAGCCCCCACGCGACCGGGGCCGACTTGTCACCGTATCACCAAACACTCCACCAGTCATTACTATTATTTCCCTTAATTAGCTGTGTATGTTTACAAACAATTGTACTAATGTATCTAAATTAGTATTTAGAGTCGCAGGATTCCATAGCCCGTAGTGTGCGTATGAGGCTCAGTATTGTGGAGATAGTAAACAAGATTGCAAGGAGTGTCTGCTATCAAGTCAATAAGTGATGTTACGTATATTGAAATATTAGTTATTCTATTGGATGCTGTTGCAGATTAAATCGAGTATTTTTTTGATTAGTGGTTATAATTCTTTTATAACAATAGTTTTCTATCATTTTTGGCTGATGAAACTGATTAATAGTGTTCTAACTTCAAAACTGAACGAACAGCAGCTTAAATGTGTTCCATAACACGATGCAATATTCTGCAGAGTGGAAATGTTAATATACTGGGTGGTTATAATTATACTTTCCCTATTTAACATGTTATAACACTGATACTAATCACCATACGAGTACCAAACTTGGTAGCATTAATGTCAAGGACATGGGGAAGAGAAATAATGCAGAATCAGTTCGATTGAAACACTTTTAATGTGCTGCTGAGGTACATCACCGGTACCATTATTGCTACAAAATGGGCTCAATATGGCGCCCATCAGTGTCCAGAAGAGTCTGAAAGCGCAGGATTGCATTCTACACGTCAGAACGAAGCATGTCCGTAGGTATGCTGGCTACCTCTCTTGATATGCTGCGCTTCAGATCAGCACATGTGTGAATGTTCCCCTGGTAAACCCTGTCCTTCAGGTAGCCCCACAACCAGAAATCACAGGAAGTGAGGTCAGGTGATCGTGCCGGCCAAGCATTGGGAAACGATCAGTTGATAATTCGATAGTTTCCAAATGTGTTTCGGAGAAGCAGTTGAACTTCACGGCACCTGGTGGCCACAGTTGTAACTGGACGGTGGCGCTGTGACGCATGGAAGTCATGCGCCCCATACCCTGGACATTAATGCTACCAAGTTTGGTACTCGTATGGTAATTAGTTTCCGTGTTATGATGTGTTAAATAGGGAAAGTTTAATTATGACCACCCAGTACAATTTGATTGTTTGTGGGCAGACCTGGTTGTTGAAGTCAGTTGGTTAACCAGTCTAATAAACAAAGATCACAAATTGGAGGCGGGATTCGAACCCTGAGCCCTCCACACGTCAGTACGTAGCAACAGCGACAAATTACCGAAGCAAATACTAAAGCCATTTACCTGAAACAGCAAAAGAATTTAGGATAAAGATTCGTGAAGTGTGGAAGACAGGGTGTAGAGATATTGCCGCTTGCTCCATAGCAATTACATAAATAGCAGTCTGTGAGCCCACGTCTGCTGTTTGCAAGACGATCTTTGCAACTCTCGACTAGGCTGTTAAACTCCCCCCCCCCTTCCCCCCGTGTAATTTTCGCTGTCAGTGAGGCTAATTTAGCGTTATCTGCGTCGGATTTCTTGCCTGCAAGCAGCAACAAATTGCCGAATCAATGAGAGCGTAACAGTGCAGGAAGGAACGTTTAGCGTGAGGCTTAGCCTCTGCCCTACAGGTCCTGCCAGCCAAGATCCACTTTCCAGTTCACATTCGCTGCAGAATCGATGACTTTCATAAAGCACTCGGTCTGAACGGGGTTTGTGATATACAATTTCAGTCACCCTAAACTGATTATTTAAATCATAGGGAAGCACTGAGAGTATTTAAAATTTAAGGTAATAAACTAGAAAACGGAAAATTAAACCATATTTCACTTCATTTTCAGTTCTCAGAAATTGTTTATTAAATTACTTCTAAGTTTAAAATAATTTCGATTAATGTAGCAAAATTCTACATCTACATCTACATATATACTCTGCAATTCACAAAATTGTGGGTGGCAGAGGGTGCTCAGCACCAAAGCTAATCTCTTTGCTGTGCATTCCAATCCCTAATGGTACGAGGGAAAAAATAATTCATATAAGAATCAGTCCGGCACCTTATTTCTCTAATTTTATCTTTCCTGTCCTTCCGACTCAAATAGGTTGGTGGAAGAAGTATTTCACTACACTCAAAAGTGAAAGTGGGAGTACGCATGTTTACCAATAAGTTTAAACGAAACGTGTGTCGTCTATCTACCAGAGACTCCCAACCTAGTCTACTAATTAGTTCTGTGTCGCTTTCATAAGGACTGTAGCAAGCGGTCACGAATCGAGCGGCTCTTCTCTGTACTTTCTCTATACTGTCACTCAACCCCTTACGAAACGGGTCCCAAATGGCACAACAGTAGTCCAAATGTGGACGCACAAGAGATTTGTACGCTATCTCCTTTGTTTGTTCATTACAATTTTTCAAGATTCGACCTATGAATCGCAGCCTAGAATTTGCTCTACCTACTAACGAATTAATGTGTATGTCCCATTTCATGTTCCTTTGTACCGTTACTCCCAAATATTTCGTAGAATCGACCATATCAATAACTGTATTGTTTAAGTCGTATTTCTGAACAATTGGATTCTTTTTGTTAGTTATGCTCATTGTCTTGCACTTTTTACAATTTAGAGTAAGTTGCCACTCAGCGCACCAAGCCAAAATAACATCCAGATCGCGCTGAATTTCTAAGCAATCGGCCAAATTTCTTACTTCCCTATAAATAACCGCATCATCAGCAAACAATCCGAGATCGTTTATAAAAATTAAAAAAAGAAGTGGTCCTATTACACTTCCTTGAGGTACACCCGATGTAACATCTAGATTAGAAGAACTTTCTCCTTCAACGACAACATACTGCGACCGACTAGTTAGAAAATCCTTTATCCATTCACAAAGCTGATCCGATATACCATACGCTCGAAGCTTCGCTAAAAGGCTGTTGTGTGGCACAGAGTCAAAGGCTTTCTGGAAATCTAATAAAATTGCATCTACTTGTGAACCTGCATCGATAACTTTCATTACGTCGTGTGTAAATAGGGCCAACTGTGTTTCACATGATCTTTTCTTCCGAAATCCGTGTTGATTTGTTGTAAGCAAATTATTATCTAGAAAATTCATAATGTTCGAGCATATAATATGCTCCATAACTTTACTACAAACAGATGTTATAGATATGGGACGATAGTTTCCAGGATCACTTCGATCACCTTTCTTGAAAATCAGAGTTAATTGCGCGATTTTCCAGTCTGTAATTAATGCTCACAATAGCCAGATAGTGAAAGGGCCAAATGAAGGAAAGTTTTTTTTTTTACCTTTACGCGTCATCGTGGTCATTAGACGCGGGATGGGACTGGGGACAAGGAACGGAAAGGAATTCGGTCATGGCTTTTGAAGGAGGCATCTATGGGAAATCCAAATCTGGATGCCCGGAGGGGGATTCGAACCGGCGTCCTCCCGAATGCGAGGCCAGAGCGTTACCGCTGTCTCGCCGCGCTCGGTTGCCCGAACGGGAGCGTCCATAAACTACGTGGCTTGGTCTAGGGGTGGCGGGGTTGCGTAGAAAGCTACGAAATTTTCGTTCTGTGGCACCCATCTCGGCAATGGCGTATTTGTTTACAACGGAAGCAATCGATTGTCTCCGATTGCTTGTATCGATAGAAGACGGCAAGCGTTGCTGTACTACAGCTCGGGAAAATATTTTATATTTGTTAATTTCGTGAGACTTTTACTGCGGATGGAAGCTGAAACAGCGAGAAAACATAACAACAAAGGATTTAACCAACATTTCAAGAGATCGTCATTGATTTTGCAGCGCCTGCAGCATCTAGACCTCTCATACCTCGGCATTGTTAATTCAGTTTGTGGCGAAATTTCCATGAAAGAAGAGTGCAAAACGTCAAGGACGTTTAAACGAAGTAGATTATCCAAATTTCAACAGGTTACTACCAGTTTCTGGTATGTTCCGAGAGTGGTGCAGTCCCCACTTCTGTTTCACCGAGCTGGAGTGAGATTCGACTTGTCTCGGCTCTCCGCCTGGCCAGGTGAGGCTGGGCCACTTGGCAACGGCGCCCTGCAACTCACGGCTGCTCGATACAACACGCAGCCTCAATATACACTCAAAGACAACGGTCGCCATGTTAACATTTCGACTGAGAAAAGTGTTTTTTTGTTTCGTGCTTTACGCCTCGTCAACGTCGAAGTCACTAGAGGCGGGAAGAATTGGGGTCAAGAAACTGGAAGGAATTCGACCATATCCTTTTTGGAGGAACCATCGCTGCATTCCCCTGGACTGATTAGGGGAACCACGGTAAACCGAAATATCGATGGCTTGACGGGAATTCGAAACTGCATCCTCCTGAATGCGAGGCCAGGGTATTAATTACGTGAGCTCAAAATCCCACCAAATCTCATTTAAAGAAAGCGGAAGCGTCGGTAAAAATGTCACGTCAACTTTTTGTTTGAGACTGTCGCCCTTCACAGCGCATAGAGATAAAAACAAAATGGGTCTTCAAAATTACGAGACAATCTCACGTTATGGGGGTGGAGTTCCATCAGATCCCACCAAATCTCATCAAAATGGAGGGGTGGGGATCCAAAAGCCTCACTTAATTAAAGAACGCCCCCTTAGCTCAGGACGGGTGGCTTGGATCAAATCAGTCGAGAAAAGAAAACAAATACTGATTGGAAACGCTTCCTTAAGCATTAGATGTGGTTTGGCGTAGTATTAGGATACCTGCCCGTATTTAGGCCTACTCGCGACGGAATGCCGGGGGAGGAGGGTGAAGAGGGTACTGGAACAGTACAAGGCGTATGTAGGTGACTAGCTATTACCCGCGACTTCGTCCACGTGC
>CM061914.1:181990295-182011478 GCA_031002005.1 Vandiemenella viatica | reverse complement strand
TCAGCCATATTTCAATGGCTTTTTTAATAACTGACTCCCAGAAGAAGGAACATTTTACCAGTACTTTCACATTATCGAAGCCCATTTTGTGACCATTTTCAATAAGATGTTGTGCAACTGCAGATTTCTCTAGCTAAAAGAGTCGGATGTTAGCTCATGCTCGACCACACGGGCCTTGATGATCTGCCAATACAGGACTTGCCACATTGGCATAGTATGCGGTAGACTCCTGGCATTTTCAGCCCCAAATCATCCTACACATATCATAGCAAATCACGGATTTTGCAGGAGGATGGAAAATGCTCTTTATTCTGTGTCACACCAGTACCCTGCCTATTTTCCCTGAGATTTTACATGCATGTGCGATGAAGACTAGATCTTTAGACTGTCCTTCTGGCTCCACTCAACATTTATTTGCCTTTTCCTGAAGTGCCCGTAGGGCTGTCAGACACTGCCAGTAGAGCTCTAGTTGTCACAGACGTAACAACAGACCTGATGACGTGACAGAGCCAGCTGCCGAAAGCTCGTCTTCCTTAAATACTATTCGGCGGAGGACCTGTGAAGACTGCATTGCAGCAATATGCCGGGAAAGTCTTCGTTCTCACATCCTGTAAGTGATTGCTTCTTTCTTCGTCACAATTTACAGCATCAAGTGACAAGCACTCACCTTCTTTAGTTGCGTAAAAGTTCGCATGCAGATGACAACACAACACGGGTCCTTATTAGCACAGACTGCAGTCGTGGGCCTGGAGTCGGCAGACGAGGCGCAGCAGCTACAGCTCACAGTAGCGTCACTGACGGGACTCTCGCTGGCAGCGGCTGAGACAAATTGAGATGCATTCTTTGAAAATGTAAGGCAAAATTTTTCAAAGAAGCAACAAAGAATACAAATTAATGATACTCCACAAAGAAGTTCGTTCAGAACAGTGTTTATCACTAACTTGGTGGCTTCTGATTGTGTTTTCGAAGTGTTACAATCAATTCGGCTTAAGTGACAATGATTTGAACAAATACAAAACCACAACCTTAAATTTTGATAATAACATTGCACATGCTTTTTAAATAAAACACACAAGAAGCCAAATATCTTTTGCCATAGTAGCACTGTCTCAACTACCTTAAAAATCATTGACCTCTAGTACCCTGAGTTAAGCATTTTGGAGAATTCCACAAAAGTGACCCAACTACTGTCTTGTATTTCACTTACCTGTGCCGCCGTTATTAGCTGCGGCAGGCACCACAAGTGCTCTCTGTTGGATGATCATCATCCAAGCCTAGATGGCGACCTGCTCGCTCCAGCAAGAAGTTGAGTGTCTCCAGACCATCACTGCTTATAGACATCTCACCGTCTGCAGAAAATATGAAAAATAATAAATTAAATCACTACTTACGCGTTTAAAAAAAGTTACTGTTAAATATAAATAATAAATAGTTGGTCACATAAAGGAATAACAAAGATTCCGGATAATGCATTTAATGGAGCTGATCAAATAGAACATAGGGTCAGAACATATAATGTAATTTACCAGAATAACCCTTTCTTCTGCAGAATAAAATGGAATGTACCTGGGTGTGTCAAAGGACAACTAAATGGCAGTTAACTTTGTGAAAGTTTGAGAGGACAGTGGGCAAAATTCAGATTGGAACAGCATTATGCATGGGCGCCGGCAGGTTTACTTTAAGGGAGGTGCATTTGGTTTTTTTAATATACATTATATAATGATTATTACTTATTAACTAAATACACTGAATTTATTGACAAGGTGTTGAACAAATTTGGACAACCTAGGTGCCTTAAGTTATTATTCAAACAGTGAATTTAATAATAAAATTTTTGTTTCTTAATCTTTTTCTGTGTATTTTCTTTCATAGCAGAGGGGTGCAAGTGCACCCCCCCCTTCTTCCTGGCGCCTATGGCATTATGAGATAAAGTAAAGTAATTATTGAAGGAAACAGAAACAATAATGATAAATGCAAGGAGAAAAACAAAGATATAAATAGTAAACAAATATAAAACAAACATTCTTTATAATAAGCAGCGATTGCTGAATGTAAAAAAAGACACAGTAGGAAAATAGAAGGGAGAAGAGCAAACTGATGAAAAGAGTGGTATCTACTGGTAGGGCAGGTAAGAGGAACTATAATACAGGAACTAAAGTTACTGCTAGTATGTGCCCCAACAGGATTCTGGGGTGTATTGTCGCAATAAAAATAAGTTGCCAGATCATGATAAAAATGCTCTGGTTCACTGAGTTTGCTTAAATATGGTGGTGGTATATTTTGAGGATTGTTTTGGATTGCAGGTTCTTCTTATTCACGAAATCACTACACGGGTTGCTATACTGTTCACTCTCCTTTATTTGTAAAAACACATTTCCCTATCACCACCAGCAAGTAATACAGTTTACTGACCATGGATAGGGATGATCAAAAACTGCTTCCCCTACAGATGCAGATTCTCACCAGCGTTCATTAGTTCAACAACACAGCACACTCACCACTGATGACTCAGTTCTTCTAGAAACCATTATCTGCAGTATTGAAAGAGCCCCTTACGCAGTATTTCTGTCGCTCATATAGAAATAAATTCAACTTGAGGCAACACGTGCGGTCACTTAGCACGCGCCTCAGCACCAGCACCCTTCTTCCGTCCTCCACGCTAGCTTGCTACGGACTACTTTCAACAATCACTCTCTCACTGCTACACAGCGCACTTTCACACTCGACAATGCTTCATAAAGAACTGAGCCTTCACAAGCAGTTAATAATGCTTAAACAATTTTTTTGACTCTCTTATAGCAAAATAATTTATGTATAAACTGCTCTCGGGAGACTAGCCGAGTCAAGAGTGCGTTGTCACACGATATTTCGGCGACTAGAATCATTGCCGCCATCTTCTGGTGAAGTGCACTTCACCAGAAGATGGCGGCAATGATTCTAGTCGCTGAAATGTCGTGTGACAACGCACTCTTGACTCGGCTAGTCACCCGAGAGCAGTTTATACATTCTCAACGCCGAGAAAGACTTCATTCTTATATAAAATAATTTATGTTAATTCCCAGTATTACACACACATTAAATATGCAACAGCCTATCCACTTCTATTAAACCTTCGGCATGTTAACCTGATATAATACTGTCTCAACACAGTATACCCAACTATTCCCTTTCTTCATCTGCACAAACTGCTGCTATAATTAGTGTTTCATATTTTTTTAACTATATCTCTGTTTCTAAACACTAACATTTTCCCTGTGCATTTATTATTATTACTTCTGTTCATCTGATTTGGGCTTATTCCCTTCAATTTGTTGCAGTTTGAATTTCTACCGCAATCTACTTAATCGTTCAAAGAGTTAACCACCGTTAGATTGCTCTTTTACATCCACCTTGAGAATTCTATTTTTTGCAGTTGAAAAATCATTTTTACTTGAAAATTGCATTATTGTTCTGATCTCCTTTCTGTTTCTGTACTGTTCTGCCACCACCTGTCACCTCATACTGTAAATGCTTGCAAGAGATGCACAATTGAATACATAATAACTAAACACTGGCAGTTATAATGGAATATAAAACTGACCTATAAGACAATATGAATTCTAATAAGGTTAAAGAATGTAAACTTATCACTTACCAAAGACATACACAGGAAGGCTGCAACAACAAAAAACAAGACAAACACATATCAACAGTGCCACAGAAATACATTATGAAAACTAAAATACATAGTCAAAAAAATTGAAGGTATAGTGAAGATTTTTACATGTAAGGAAGGGACAACTGGTAATGTCAATGTAACATAGAATATTGCATTGTACACTTGATATGGCTTAATTTTATTTAACAATTTAGAGTAACAAACAGCTCAAGGTAGTCAGCAAGCAGTTTAGCAACACATGAAAGGAATTCACAGACTTTTCCTAGATTTAAAGAGGATTGCCCCAAAAAAAGAAAGCAAAAACATGGCTTCAAAATTACTTGCTTTGTGTAACTGTTTTCATGATTATAAAAAGAACTGCTTTAAAAAATAATTAATTCTCATTATCATTAAATTAACTGTTATAACTACTCAACATATTTATTGTGTAATTTATTTAATTCAATAAAAATTGAAACACAGCTGTTAAATAACAATGCTAATAGTATAATAATTTTGTAGGTTATAACACCACATGAAGCTAAGTGAAAACACAAGTTATGGGGTAGAAATATTGGCACTGGTTACAACCACAAAATTTTTAAACCATCTGAAATTAATCTTTACTATTCAGAATTAAATACACTAATTAACAATTCATATTCAGTATTTCCCCATGTTCTGATCAATATTTCATTGCATATGTTTCTATATCATCGGGCATGCAAATACATATTATTCAAACACAAAACTGAGAAATACACTCAAAAATACCATAACAAGCAGAGAGACATTAGATTATGGTACTGACATCTGTCCACAGATTAAGAAAATATGGTACAGAAAAAGTAAGAGTCAGCTTATTAGGTAAACAGATAAAAGTGAAGGTTTCCTACGATTGTAGGATATGGGAAGAATTGCTTGTTGAAGATCTTAAGTTAAATATCTTGACATAATATTAGGTTAACTCAATTGGACAGATAGTAGGGAAAGGTTTCAAACTCATTTATTGGAGAGGGCATTGTGGATATATACAAGAGAAGTGAGGGAATTGGGTGAGACAACTGGTTGAATATGGTGGTGTAATACGTAGCTCACACTGAATGTTAAATTATGTGAGGTCAGAATAGGGGGGAGGGGGCCTGGCAAAATCTCACCAAGGGGAGAGGGGGTGATAGAAATCTCACATATTTTTTTATTTCTCATTGCTAGCCATAAAATAACAGTACAGCTATATATGTGTGTGCGTGTGATTTACGAAAATTACTACAGATTTATGAGTTGACATATAGGCCTACTTACAAGATTACACAGATATATAAACAAACTGTGAAAGTTTTTTTTTTTTAGTGTCTACAGATGCTCAATATGTGTACCTTTAGTGACTCTGCACACATCAAGTCTATAATAGAGTTCTTCCCATACCCAATGCAGCATGTCTCTGTCATTTAGAGCAAATGCATTGGTGATGCAAACCCGCAGATTGTCGCGCGCCTGATGTTATAATTATAAATAACTCAGTTCTTACGCTTTTAACAGATTAACATTTATTGTTCCCAATTCTTATTCTTCTAGGAACTACATCGGTCTTAAAGTATCCGAAGAATGCAAAGTTCTTCAGCAGTGAACTCGTAACAAAGCAACCGTTCGGCCTTTACGTCGCTAAACCTCTAGCTATCTCTTGATTTTTTATTGCCATGGCAACTTACTTTTCCTTGCTATAGGAGTAAATATATCAATCTTTGTTTAATTTCATGGCACAAAATATGATTTTCTTATGAAATTATTCTGTTCTGTCACATGCCTCCTCAAGTTCACCAATGTCTTTGCTTAAAGACATTGGTAAACTTATAAGAATAACCTTGCATCCAGCGATACTCTTTCCTCTGTTCCTATTAGAATTTTTTTACAAAACATTCTCTTCTTAATACTAACAATATACAGAAATGAACCTAAAAAAAACATGTATTGTCTTAATGAAAACATACATACATACAGCATTCTAGCTTAACATCACACAAATGCAAGTCCTGTCACGGTCGCCATGTCGCGCGCCTGATGTTATAATTATAAACTCAGTTCTACGCTTTTAACAGATTAACATTTATTGTTCCCAATTCTTATTCTTCTAGGAACTACATCGGTCTTAAAGTATCCGAAGAATGCAAAGTTCTTCAGCAGTGAACTCGTAACAAAGCAACCGTTCGGCCTTTACGTCGCTAACCTCTAGCTATCTCTTATTGCCATGGCAACTTACTTTTCCTTGCTATAGGAGTAAATATATCAATCTTTGTTTAATGTCATGGCACAAAATATGATTTTCTTATGAAATTATTCTGTTCTGTCACAAGATCTGGCAGGTTAACTGATACTGGTGTCACGAACACTGTGTCTTTTACGATACCCCAAACAAAGAAGTAATTTCCTAGACACCAGGATTCCAAACAGATGGATTAGTCATGCTGCGGATGCTGATCATCAGCTGATGTCATGGCCTCCATGTTCCCCTGACCTAACTTCCTGCGACTTCTTTGTTTGGGGTCACTAAAGGTACACATATTGAGCATCTGTAGACACTCAAAAAAAACTTTCGCAGTTTGTTTATATATATGTGTAATCTTGTAAGTAGGCCTATGTGTCAAATTGTAAAGTACCTTTTTGTTCACCAAAAGCACTCCCACTAGCTTTCCACAGCAGTAAAATATTCTATAGATCAATCATAAAGTTGCCGATGTTAGAAATTTCGAGAAAAATAATTGTCAACTTTAAGGAATTTTCTTGTAATCTTTCCCAAAGGGACAATTCACCATAAAAATCATTTTAAAGTGTATTTATCATATCTGGAAACATTTAGTTTAAGAGATATTCCCGTTTGTTCATGTTTTGAAACACACGATCGGAAAAGTAGAAAACTAAGATAGAGTAAAGCTACAGCTGACCTTTTATCACCAGCTATAGTCAGCACTGTCCCTGATATTTTGGTAATGAAATTAAATAATTTGGCAAAATTTAATTAGCAGTTTTAATTAAGAGAAAAAATGAACTTTTTAATTAAAAGGAATATCAATTTGAAATTTATATCAGTAGATAGCCCTAATTGAGACGATTATGGAGATATCATGGTTTCAGTAAAAAGTTTAAGCATTTGTCCGGTAATTAAGTTTTTGGAAAATAGATTGTCACTGATTGTTGTTCAAGAGCGTAAAAATTCTGCCAAGTTGGTAATGTGATGACTTTAGTTTTAAGACTTTAGAAACCTTCTGGAATGTTAAATTAAATTAAAACAGATAGGATAAGACAATTGAAAGTCCTTGTAAAAGTTCCAAGTTAAATAATTATGTACTTTTGGAGATATTAATTAAAGAAAGGTTCTCCAAAGTCACAGGCTCGGATAAGCCAATAAAAGACCTTGCTGTAAGCTCACATTGTCTCATTCTTACACCGGAAAGTGATCGCGCAACTTCGTTCGCGCTAGTTAGCGGCGCAGATTAGGGTAGCGGTTTAGGCAAATTTCAACATGCCGTAGTGCTCACTATTGTTAGGGGGACTTTGTGAGTTTTTGTCTTCTCATAGAATTGTACTTAATTTGCAATCTTCAAAGAAACTGTTGTCCGATGCTTTATTCAAAATTCTGGTACCGACAATGTAAGAGTGAACTATTATCAAGAATATAAGTACTGTGTTATTCTCAAACTGTGTTAAATGACTTTATCTTGTTTACCCTTCGCATTTGGGGTTTATTAATACGAATGCGTGGTGACCAGGTTATTTCATATCATAGGTACCAGAAGGCTATACATGGTCATGAACTTAATTGTACATAGTTCAGGTGAAGGTGTTGCAAGTCCCCATGAACATTTCCGCCTGACAAAATCATAAATCTGTAGTAATTCTATGAAATCACTGCAATCATTTTGGCTAGCTCTGTACATATAAACACCACCCTACAAAACTATGAACTCAGTCTCAAGTTAGGGAGGGGACCGACCAAATACAAAGGGGGAGGGTGGTCCAAATTTCAAAAAGGACCTCTCATTTAATTAATGGATGTCCCCTTAAGAAATGAAGGGGTGTAAAGTTAGGCAGCTATCTCTCTTTGCAGAAAATACCACAGTGTGTAAACAAGAACTGATGTGATAAACATGTTGGAATGGGATTCATTGGAAGATACGAGGAGGGAGAGAGTACTGGGAGTGTACAAGGCATACATTAGTGACGTTGTCTGGAGGTCTATTGGTAGAAGAATTAGGAGTAATACAGGGGGGAACGAGATGTCCACAAGCTGGCACTTGATTTCTGACCTACGGGAGTCGGAAAATTTTCTTTTGTAGGTATGAGGGTGAAATACTGGAATAAATTACCAAGGGAAATGCTGAACAGATTATTAAAATTTCTAATGGGACAGCATAGGAGGAAGGTGGCGTAGCGATGTGAGAGTTTAGAATTAAAAAGCAATTGTGAGTGGGAAAGCAGGAGTGTGGGGGAACGCCACCCGGTCATGTGGACGACTGCAGTTAAATTATAAAAGTTTCTTGTAATATATGGCTGTATTTGGGAAAGGGGTGTCTCTGAGATAGAAATAGAGGATTAACATCTACAGATTCACAGAAAATAGGTTGACAGAAGTAGTCAGAATGATGATCACTCTGACCCAATCCAATTCCCTAATTAAATCATCTGAACCAAACAGCTATTTATGATAAGATAATACCGATTATTGTAATTCATATTGGAAATTAATAAAAAAAAAAAAAAAAACTCACCATCATCAGTGTTGAAAGCATGACCAGTTTTTGCAGCGGTACTCGCTGAGAGTATAGCGTCGATATCCCCCTCGGAGCCAGTAGTTGTGACAGGCTCCTGCGGCCACTGATCTGCGCTGCCTTCCCCGGGCATCAGGCCGTCCATATCGAGCCCGGCCGCCGTGCTGCTGTCGGGCACGGCCACGTTCGGCCACTCGTCGGCGCCCCCCACTCTGACTTGTGGAACGATGCCACCGATGTCCAGGTCTCGTGGCAGGTGGCTTACAGTTTCCACATCTGTAACTTCCGAACTGTTATACGGCTGACTGTCCGCAGCTGTATCGGGCACAGTTGCACTGGAAACAGTTGCCCCAGAATCAATAGGGATTTGACCACCGGTTTCCAAGAATGTGGCAAACTCACTGCCAACTTTGTCTGCAAGCAGGTCACCTCCATTCGCAGTAGTTGGCAACGGTTCCACAAAGTCTGTAGTAGCTTCGGTATTTCTTTCCAAATTATCCCCAAATGAACTTATAGTGCCTATGGTGTCAGACTTCCAACTGTCACCATTTCCATCAGACGAAGATGGCAAAGTTACCTCGACCGCATTAACACCGCAGTTCTGACATTCTTGAACCGAAGGGTCACACCTGCAAGGGTTACAGCTGCAAATATCTGCCCCAGCAGTTATGTCCTCCAAAACATTCCTTACAGTTCCATCACCTGATGTGCCTATAAGATTAATGTCCTGGGTAGCAGTGTCCACTCTGGCCAGCGAATTTTCCAACCATTCAGGCTGACTAATATTCTGAGGATTACAATCAGACTCACCATCTTCTGCCGAAGGCACGATGGAAGAACACTCCATCACATCGATCCATACTGGAGACACGTCTACATTTGTGCTGGTGTCGGTTAATTTCTGACCGTTGGGAGTTGAGCTACAAACTGAAGAGATATTACCCACTGCAACAGTGGTTGGTGTGGTTAGGGTGACAACATCCACATGGTTTTGCTCTGTGTCTCCAGTACCAAACTGGCTTTGAAAGTTATCCACATTGGTGCCCGGAGTTTCCCCAAAGTGTGCAGCAGCATTCTGAGATGTGAGCAACTTTACAGCTCTTTGATTGTCCCAATCAGCGACTTGAATTCCCTGGACCTGGCCTGACGGTGACAAGCTGATAACAGCTGGGATGTCACACTCGTCATTATAAAGAACACCGTTGACTTGTACTGACTGCGCGTCACGCCTTTCGTCACCAGTGTCTGGTAAGGCAAACACTGTCGGACAAACAAACATTCAAAACTTCAGATAACATTAAATTTAATGAGTAACTATTAAATAAAATATCTGTAATGGTAAAGCAAACAATTTTTTCAGCAGTGGTAAAAGGAACAGGACAATAAATTTAAGATAAACACAATAACAGTTACCATAAGTGCATTATATTTTAGTTAAATGTGCCAAAATATTCTTTAGTTTTGAAATGCAGCACAAACTCTCCAGCTGTCAAACTTACCTTATTTTAGAAATGTCAATAAAAATACAGAAGTTAAACACATTACTTACCACAACTGAAGCATCATCTAACAACTGAAGATACTTCATTAATTTGCTCAAGAACAAACTGGGAGAATGATTGTGAAGTGCTAGGAAGGAGGATTTAAATTGCATATCTGAACAGCACTTGTGCAATTTGATGCCATAACATCCCTTGACCCACATGGTAAAAAGTGCACAATGACAGACATATTGTCCTTCACCACCAAATAAGGCAAATCCAATATGGAATCATACCTTTTCCCACAGCTCATAATAAAACTGTTGTGAGTTTTACCCAAGAGGTAACATGTGCTAACAGAACAAGCAATATGAATATTCAAGTAGTTTAAATGTCCAAAAAAAAGAGAAGATATTAAAATGCGCAGGCTAAATTGTGTTCCAGGGAGCCAATTAAGTTACACAGTTCAGAGTGGTTAGTGAAGTGTTTATGACTATAGGGGCACACTTTTTTGTGTTGTGTTTGGAAAATGTTATAAGCCACAACTGATTCCATTCTGCTTCCATTTACTGGCAGCGGAATGTCAGTCTTTCCATCTGAGCTCATTTTGTGAGCTTGTTTCCGAAACCTATTTCCAGTGGCTGAGGTCTGTTTTTCAAAGAATTTTCACTCTTAATGAATGAATGAATGAATGAATGAATGAATGAATGAATTAGGAATTCAAGCTGTAGTTTGGGTGGGGGTGGTGGAGATCAGAATTTTTATTTTTAACTTGCTTTTACTGCTATATCAATTTTAAACTTCTAAGAATAAAATTGGGGATAAAGTGGGGGGGGGGGGGGGAGTGGTTGTACCAGGACAATGGTATGATATTGTGCCAGTAATTCTGAATTTAACCAGTGCAGTGTGTACAAGAGGAATGAAAGATTAGGATTTGCAGATATTATGAGTGTGAATAAGAAGTTGGCTAACCTGCCATATTCTGTAATTATTATTAATTTAACTGTGGTAGAGCACATGTGCCAGTAACAATTCATTTAGTCATCTAATTACCATTTTTAATTATTATCTTATATAATTTGAGTGTTAAATTTCTCCCCCATCGACTTTTGCGATTTACAAATTTTAAATTCCTTCAGCTTTTTTGGTAAATTATTCATCACTTTACTTGATAATTTTTCCAATCCCTTACACCCTTCCCCACAAAAGATAATTTCTCCATTCCCTTCTACATGAAATTGAGTGCCAGCTTGTGGTCACAGCCATCTTTTCCCTTCCTTACACTATTCTTAATTCTTCAACCAATATCCTTCCAAGCCCCATCATCAACATATGCCCTGTACATTCCCAGCACTCTTTTCGCCCTCCTCCTGTCTTCCAATGATTCGCAATACAGCTCCCTCATCATATCAGTTACTGCCTGGGTCCTGTGATAATTTCCACAAACAAATCCAGCTGCTCTTCTTTGCACACCCTCCTACTCCTGCATTTGATACCCAAAATGTGGGTCACAAGTTACACCATTATATTCCACCAATATTAATTTCTTAATTTTGGGAACATCTGTGAAATGACTCTTCAAAAAGACACAGACTAAACTTCTTATATGTTAATGATATGAAGTTCTTCAAAAAGATTCAAATTATAATACTGTTTCTTTTCCAGTAAAATTATAGACTCGTAAAATAAATAAGGTAAAAATGATTGGAGTGGATGAGAAAGTGATTTGCTGGGTAGAAGAATTTAAAAAAAGTAGAAAACAGAAAGTTAGGGTAGGAAATGTAGTATCAAACGAAGTGGAAGTAAAAATGATGTCCCACAGGGTAGCATATTGGGACCACTGCTATTCATTATTCTAATGAATAATTGTGTTGATTGTTTACCATCTGAAATTAGATTGTTTGCAGATGACATAATGCTATATAAAAGAATTAAAATGATAGAGGATTGTAAACAGTTGCAGGGTGATCTGTACAGGATATCTAGTTGGGTTGGTAAACATGGGATGAAGATAAATGCAAAGAAGAGTCAGCTAATTAGATACACAAATAAACAAAAGGTTAATTATGAATATAAGGTGGGGAAAGAATTGCTTGTGAAGACTTGAAATGTAAATATCTTGGCATTACATTTGATAACAAGCTTAAGTGGGCTGGACACATTGGACAGGTGGTAGGAAAAGGTTTCAAAATTCTGCACTTGTTGGAGAGAGTGATGAGAGGATGTACGAGAGAAGTAAAGGAATTGGGTTACAAAGCTTTGGTCAGACCATTGCTCGAATATGGTAGTGTAGTATGGGACCCTCATTTTACGTATCAAATACAGGAGTTGGAGAGGGTGCAAAGAAGGGCTGCTAGATTTGTTTCTGGAAATTATCGCAGAATGCAATCAGTGACGGATATGATAAAGGAGCTGGAATGGGATTCATTGCAAGACAGGAGGAGGATGAGGAGGGTCATGGGAGTGTACAGGGCATATACTGGCGATGAGGCATGGGAAGATATTGCAATAGGTATGAAAAGTAGTGCATGGAAGGGAAAAGATGACCATGACCACAAGCTGGCACTTGATTTCAGGCACAAGGGTGTGGGAAGATTCTCTGTTTTAGGTAAGGGTGTCAGGTATTGGAATGAGTTACCAGGAGAAATGATGAATAATTTACTGAAAATGTTGAAAGAATTTAAAGATAAAATTTGTAGAAGGCAAATGTAGATGGATGCAGAATAGGGGGAAGATGGGGGTGTAGGGAAATTGCCACAGGAGCCTGTAATTAAATTAAATTAAAAAATGCATTTAATTGATATGGATATCTCAAAAGGTGTAACGCTACTTTTTCTATCCTGGACTGCACTGATCTTCAGAATTTTTATTAATGCATATAGTTAGCAGTTATTAGATAGCATTTTAGAATTTAAATGAAAACTAAAAATAGATTTAGGTGAAAAAATGGAAATGACAAAAAAATTTGCCAAAACATACTCCTCAGCTGTAACTAGTTATGTTGTAACACATGGAAGAGAGAAAAAACAAAACTCTTTATAACAAAACTTCTAAGAAGTTATACTTACAGCGAACACTATGATTTGTGTTGTCACCATCATCAGATGTTTCTCCTGGGTCTTCATCCATCTCATCATCTTCCCTTGTACTGTCATGCTGCAACATAATTGGCCACATTAGGAAATAGTTTGCACTTCTACACCAAGTGGAACATGTTTACGGCTTTTCAGCTCTGAAAGCCAAGAAACACGTTTCTTTGAGATTATTATATTGTGAGTAAAGTTATCCCAAGGTGCTTTGATGTAACCTAAGGTTTGTTAGTATTCAGATCAATTATAACTGAGGCATAATATTTATTTATCTTTGCTTAGAAAGTAAAGATAAATTAATAATTTACTGTTATTTGTATCGTAGCATATCATTGCAATTTCACTTGAAAATACAATACATTCATTTTCCATTGATCCCAATATAAGAGGCTGGCTCTGTGGGATGTGGAAAGTTGTCAATTTACAGATAGACAGTTGCATAACAAAATAATAAGTACACCACTAGATGTACAGTCATAGTGTACATGGTACATTAAACACTACCATTACAAAATAATACATACACCAGAAGATGTACAGTCATAGCATATACGGTACATTTAAAAAAAAAATCCATAACAAAATAATACATACACCACAAGATGTACAGTCATAACATATATGGTACCGTAAACAATTGCGTAACAAACTAAATACATACACCAGGAGATGTACAGTCATAGCATACATGGTAAATTAATTATGTGAACTATATTTACACAAGATACTGGCAGTTATTTTTAGATACCTTAGAAATAGACAGAGTAGAAGGAGTTGTCAATTAAAAATTCTTTCAATTTTTTCCTGAATTTATTCTTATCATCTTCTAGACATTTAATATGTGTTGGGAGCATATTGAAGATATGTATCCCTGAATATCGGACCCCTTTTTGAACAAATGACAATGACTTGTAAGTCTTGAAGATCATTTTTACTTCTAGTGCCATAATTGTGTATTTTACTATTTGTTTTCAAACAAAGTATAATTTGTGACTACAAAGGACATTAATGTGTATGTATACTCAGATGCTAATGTTAAAATCCCCAACTTCTTGAATAGCTCTCTACATGAAGTTCTATTGCTAACCCCACACATAATTCTTATTACACGCTTTTGGGCTCTGAACACTTTGTCTCCATGGGTAGAATTGCCCCAGTATCATTATTATCGTTGAGGACCATCTCCAGTTTCCCGGGTGTGGTTTACGAGCCTTGGGTATTATAGACGATTGTTTTCCACCTTTTCCTGTCCAGAAAGGTTTCTCTGTCTGTGATGTACTCCCAATTCCAGCCTCTTCTCTCTACGTCCTCCTTCAGTTGGTCTGTCCATCTTCTTCTTGGTCTTCCCACTGGTCTTTTGCCCAGTATCCTTTATTCCAAATAAGTTTTTGGCAGCCTTTTACTAGTCATTCTCTTCACATGCCCAAACCATCGAAGTCTTGATGACCTAAGTCTCTCTTCCATTGATTCCCTTAGCTCTAGGTTTGATCTAATTTCATAATTCTTTATGCGGTCAAGTCTAGTTTTCTGGAGGGTCGTTCTAAGAAACTTCATTTCACATGCTTGGATCTTGCTAAGGTCCTTTGATGTTAGTGTGCATGTTTCCAAACCATATGTGAGAATAGGAATGAGATATGATTTGTACAAGACAATTTTTGTTCTTCTGGGAACCTTCATGTCCCATAGTAAGCCTTGCACAGTACTGTAGAAGTTGGCTCCTTTGGTTACTCTACTCACTATTTCTAACTCACTTCTACCATTATTGGCAATTATGCTCCCCAGGTAGCTGAATTGGTCAACAACTTCAACTTCGTGGTCTTGTAATTTTATATGACAGTCTGTATTCTTTCGGCTTATTTTTAGTGCTACAGTTTTTTTTTGGATTCAATATATTATTCAGTATATTATTCCATATGACAATAAGGAGTGAAAATAAGCAAAATAAACTAGCTGCCTCATACAGAGATCACCTAAAGCTGAAATTGTACGAATTGCAAATGTGGCTGCTCCCAATCGCTTTAGTAAGTCAGAAAATTGTACTTTCCAATTTAAATTATGATCAATATACAAACCTAGAAATTTCACACTCTCTATCTCTTGAATGGATTGGCCTGCAAATTTTATGTCTATATCAGGTGTTAATCTGTGTGATGTACTGAATTGCATATACTGAGTTTTATCAAAGTTTAAAGACAAGCCATTAGCTGTAAACCATTTATTAATCAGTTCAAAGACATAATTTGAAATATATTCTGTAGATAAATCTGGAGTGTTTTTAATTCCTATGTTTGTGTCATCTGCAAATTACACAAATTTTGAGTTTTTAGATGAAACACAGGGTAGATCATTTATATATATTAAAAACAATAGTGGCCCCAATATAGAACCCTGAGGTACTCCAAATCTGATTAATTTCCACTCAGAAAACAGTGGACCTCTTAAGGCAGCCTTAAAATTCTCCATTGACACTTTCTGTTTTCTATTTAGAAGGTAAGAACTAAGCCATTTATTAACAATGCCATCTATACCATAATACTCAAGTTTCTGTATCAGAATTTTATGATCTACACAGTCAAATGCTTTAGATAAGTCACAAAAAATTCCCACAGGAATTAATTTATCATTTATTCCTTCTAAAATATTGTCAGTGAATGCAAATATAGCTTGTTCTGTTGAATGACCCTTTTGAAAACCAAATTGTGATTTAGTTAGAATATTATTATTTTTTAGATGTTCATAAACTCTATTGTACATTGCTTTCTCAAAAACTTTGGCGAAGGCTGTTAGTAATGAATGTTTTAGTAATAATAATAATTAATAAAATTGCCATTGAACAAAGAGAATGTGTATTTGGATAATTGTGATGCTTCATCTATGCCAGTGAAAACCTTCTGCTGACTTAACAACTACCTGGTCCTATCAAAAATCCAAATGGCAACCCTGTTACACAGTAGGCCTACAGAATAAATTATTCCAATTTTTTTTTTTTACTACTTTTATGTGAATTAAATAGGTAATGCATAAAAATGCAAAAATATCAAATTACAGTAACAAGATTTTTTAAGCTGTATCTAAATTTCTACTGTATATGAAATTATTATATCAAAGATTGCCAGCTTCTTGGTACAAGAATTTCTTTTTCCCTTACGGCTTTACACCTCATCAACATTGAGGTCGTTAGAGGGGAAAAAGGACTGGGGACAAGAATAGCCTTCTGCCTGCCATTTTCCTGGAGTTTTTTGGGGAAACTATGGAAAACCCAAATCTGCATGGCTGGTCAAGGATTCAAACCCACATCCTCCCTTGCAAGGTCAGAGCATTACTGCTCAGTTTCTATGCAAAAGTTAAATTGGCAACACATTACTGTTTAATTTACTGTTTATAACTGATAACAACACAGACGAAACTAATATTTAACTCACCTCACCAGCTCGGCTAGTGTCACTGTTATTGTTGACGTCCCCACCGACGTCCCACCGTGGCTGCGTGTGTGAGCGTGAGTGTGACTTGAGGCTGTGGGGAGTGGAGAAGGCACGTCCACAGTCCCAGCGCTCGCAGGCATAAGGACGTTCCCCACTGTGGGTGCGACTGTGGGTCTTAAGGTGGTGGCTCGCGGTGAATGCCTTGCCACACCCATCTTCAGGACACCTGTTACCAAAAATTCAGTGACTACAATGAGAAGTAAATTTAGGGTAAATTTCAGCAGCTCTCAATTACGCTGATTGGAACCAGATGTCATGAATCGTGAATATAAAATGAAAACTTAGTTTACAATAGCTGATGGCAAAATGAAATTAAATCAAAATCTACAAGATGAAAATAGAAAAGAAAAAACAACATATTATCAAACAAAGAAAAAGGCTAGTTGGATGTGAATTGGTAAAGAGGTGGAGAAAAATAAAGTCTCCCTGACATCCTTCAACCAAACTCAATAATGACATTCTACAAATTTAATACTTAGTTAGAATTTTCAAAGGAAACCTGAATTTGAGTGCTCAAGCTTCATATGGTTTATATACTGCCCTCTTCTAAAGTAGAATTTATTTTAATACCATAATCTTTTTCTACATTTTGTTGATTTGTATTGCTGCTTTTTAGTACATTATGTTAATGTTTTTTCTTCTTTACAAACAATATCAGTAGCAGGGAGAGAGAATGATTAAAGAAGTGAAGAAAAAGATGAAAGTGTTTTTCTAACGATTATTCAAAATGCTTATCATAACAATAATCAACACAGAATGGAACTTTCCAAGTAAGTACTCTTTTAAAGGTACTGATCAAATGGTTTTCTAGGCTTGCCACAAATGACACTATTCTCAAGAGGGGCCGAGAGGGGGGAAAGTGGGGTGGGGGGGGGGTGTAAGAATGGATGAAATTTGCATTAAAAAAGGAGGAAGCTAGTGAGATAGTGTTGAACAGTAGAAAGAGTAGGGATGAAGCAGACAGAATGGAGGATAAACATGGCAAATTAGAAACTGGAATGAGTTATTTTGAAGATAACATATACCAAACTGAATGGCCTTCCTGAAATCAAGTGCCAGTTTGTGGTCATGGTCATCTTTTCCCTTCTATGCACCTCTCATAATTCTTCAACCACACCTCACCACCAATATATGCTTTGTACATTCTCATACTCTCTTCACCCTCCTCCTGTCCTCCAATGAATCCATTCTAGCTCCTTATCTTATCACTTATTGATTGCGGTTTGTGGTAATTTCCAGAGACAAATACAGCAGCCGTTCTTTGAACCCCCTCCAACTCCTGTTTTTAATACCCACAAAATGGGTCACATACTACAACACCATATTCAATTAATGGTTTGACTAAAATTATGTTGAGCAGTCTGGAAGGTCTGGTTAAGGTGCTTGCTTCCAAACAGTTCACTGCTCTGGTCCCAAGTTCAAATCCTGGTGGGTGCAGGAATTTTTAAAACTTTAGTCTGATCATATGAGCTATGCCAGGTTGTTCCATGGCTCGGATTCCACTTTAAACAGTAGGTACCAGAGTAAAGGAACTGGCCATCCTACCTCTGACACAATGGCTTATTATGCTTCCTATCCAACCAACCTTCAGGTTGTGGACTAAGTTACGTTATGTTTACATTAGAGTTATATTACAAAATGCCCTTACTTCTCTGGTAGGTCCCTTCATCACTCTCTCCAATAAGTGAAGAAGGATTTTGAAACCTTTTCCTACTACATGTCCAATGTGTCCTGCCCAGCTGAGTTTGTCATCAAATGTTATGCCAATGCATTTATATTTCAATTCTTCAGCAAGAAATTTTTACCCCACCTTATAATCATAATTAACCTTTAGTTTTTTATCTGACCCTCATCCCATGCTGATCTATCCAGTTGGATATGCTATCCAGATCACCCTGAAGCTGTTCAATCCTCTTGTAAAGCACTATGTCATTTTGCAAATGACATGTGGTCTGGAGAGAAGATAAGGAAAAAATGGAAGTATTAACATCATTTGGCACATAATTCTGTGGGGGGGAAAAAAGAAAAGTGAAACAGGAATAACAACAGGGTAGAAGAACAGACCTGATACTGCTTCAATACAAGCTGTTGAATGTTTCGGGTACTTGGGAAGCATGACTGAATGAAATGTAGGACTTT
Organism: Vandiemenella viatica; assembly: GCA_031002005.1. Taxonomy (NCBI): domain Eukaryota; kingdom Metazoa; phylum Arthropoda; class Insecta; order Orthoptera; family Morabidae; genus Vandiemenella; species Vandiemenella viatica. The sequence goes on along the minus strand of CM061914.1, from coordinate 181,992,887 downwards.
TATGGCACAGGACATGTAGCACAAAAATTTAATGGAATTATTTAAGGAAAATACTTTGAGTTGATCTTGATACGCGGTTCAAAAATATCAATAGCGAAGGAAAAGGAGATAAGCTGAGTTCAGGCAGTGGAAGTAATGTTTCTAAGTAACAGAATTGCATAATGTTCCACATTATCTGTTTAGTATAACTCTACTTCAAGGGTCTTCCCAGATAGGATTAAGCATGTTATAGTTAAATCACTACACAAAAAAGGGATATTTCAGTTGTAACTGATTGCCATCATTTTTTAAATTATTTTTTTAAAGAAAAATCTATGTACAGTAGTGTCTATCAGTACCTAAGAAATAATAATAGTCTAACCTAATCACAATTCATTTTCCAAAAGAACCAAGCTATATTTGCATTCACTGACAATATTCACAGTTTTTTTGAAGGTGTGATCATCAGATGCGGAGTACCTTGGAGCTCTATATTGTGTAAACCATAGTTAAATTTTTGTAAATGAGCTAGCTTAAAACCTAAAATTTGCCCTTTTTGAAAATAACACAAGAATTGTAACTAAAAATATTCAGATTTCTTTACTAAATATATCGCAAATCATGTCTTTGATCATACTAATAACTGGTTCACAGATAATGGCTTATCCTTAAACTTTAGTAAAACTCAATACATGCAATTCAATACATTACACAGGTTAGCACCAGACACAAATATAAAATTTGTAGGTCAGTATATTCAGGAAGTAGAGAGTGTAAAATTTCTGGGTTTTCAAACGCTTCATAATTTAAATAAGAACATCTCCAATTCACTAAAGCAATTGGATGCAGCCATATTAAATTGTATATGGTTTCATAAATATGTACGTAATCTCACTATGGCAAAATGGTATTTTTTCGAGATTACTGGAGGTCGCGATTCCACAAGGAATTGGTGTCATAGTACAGCAATAGTCAAATGCAAGACACCACCACAAATACTTCCTGAAGTACATTTAACGATGTTATGCATGTTCAGGTTGTATTACAACCACACTTCTGCTTGAAAACAATACGTCTTGCAATTGAGTATGACAGTATTATGACGTTATTAGTGAATGTTGTTGTAGCGGAATTGCAACCTCCAGCAGATCCAAAATGTTTAAAAATAAAAAAAATCTAAGGCTAGTATACACTTTTCACAATCACAGTTAATGTACCTTGCAGATGCCATTTCCAGTTCTTTATTAATACATTTCAACCTGTCAACAATGAGACTCACTGTCAAAAAAAAAAAAAAAAAAAAAGTGACTGTCCACTTGCCCAATGTTTTATATAAGTGGATCACAGTATATATGTTGCTATCTGCCTAAATACCAACAGTAGATTGTTATAATAAAAGGTGTGACAAAATGCAGCAAACACTAAGCTACTGCAACTTTGAATTACCATTTCAATTCTTTTGATTGAACGAAGGATTTCAGTAAAAAAACTTGTTTTTTCAAACAAGCATTATCCTCTAATAATTCTTATTTTACAAGGCATCTTGCTTTACATGTTTTCTTTGATTTGATAATCTGTTACTATTTGGTATCAGTCATAATTTCAGGTCATTGCTCAAATCGGATGACTGGAGAAGTATGGTAGGTACCCATACAATGCTACTATGTAATTCTTGGTTATTAGTAAAAAGGAATTATACCCAACAATAATAAAATGCAATAAATAACCAAGTAGGGTAACCTGACCAGTGAGTGAACAGTAAGGGAAAATTGTTTTGAAATAAGGTTATTTCTTAATGTATGGTATCATTGTCTTCCTACTTCATTTTGGAATCTAAATTGCCTTTGATTGGTTGTTTGATAGATAGATAGATAGATAGATAGATATATATGTTCACTTTGATCCCATGTGAGAATAATCTCGGGGATGTGGAACAGTACATACACTTATTAGTAATGTCAATATTACTATATAATTGATAATATTATTATATATTGACAACAAGTTAGCAACAACCCATTAGTATAACCAATATCTCCTGTAATCTACAAATACAATCCCGTGTTAATTAATACTTATTATGTGGAACAGTGTATACACTTGTTACCAGCATCTAATAACCAGTTATTTTCTTACCAACCAGTAACCATGATATGTTTCACTGTAATTTGTGACTACATATTATATTATGTTAGTTGCTATTTATGTGGAACAGTACACAAACCTATTAGCAATATCAATTATATTACCAACAACTCATAAGCATTCAATTACTGTAAAACCTGTTAGTATGATAATTTTTCACAGCAGTTTTTGAGTGCATGCTATCCCATGTTAGTTCCTATATATGAGTGAAATTTTGTAAACAGTGTAATTACTTCATATATCATTTTAGTAATTGTGAATAATTTTGTCACCTTCCCCTTCCATACTACTATTTTATCAGTCATTCTTAGTTACCAAATTCCAAGAAGAAAATTCTTTCACAGAGTAAAATGGGTTCTGAAGCAGAAACTCTTTCAGTTTGGACTTAAAGTAGTTGGGTTTTTGTAGATAACATTTAATTTCTGTTGGTAATACATTGAATAAGGAAGCTCCAGTAAATGTTAACCC